>JAJEKV010000032.1:1830782-2430782 GCA_021234155.1 Isoetes taiwanensis
ATAAAGGAAAACGGTACCAGAAGGTTATTCGATACCTTTCCAATAATCCCAAGGTATGCATCACCACTCTTACAAATAGTTGTAAATTCACTTATTTTGGTACTTATATGTTGCCTATAATTTATTCTATAGGTTAAAGTTGATGTTCCGTTGCAAGACACACAGCCTAATGGATTGATGGCTACACATGCATTCATAGTGATGATGTGATGCGAGTCCCGGTGTTTTACGAAAGCAGCAGCTGGAAGCATGTCGATGCGACATGGCCTCGATTTTGGAAAAGAACCACGTAACGCGGCGCTTGGGCTCGCCACCGATGGCGTAGAAACTCATATGGTACACAATCATCGGATGGGGTTCAAAGGCGGCCGCTGATGATAGTGAACCAACATACCCCATGGTTGTTGCTGATGAAGAGTGGGCACATTATGATGACTTTATTGGATACTCCGGATGAAAAACCAAGTAATTTAGATGTACCTAAGAATAATTGTGGATGAGTTACTCCCTTTGTGGAACATGTATTCGTGTCACATGCCCATAAAATGACGCTTTTAATCTTTAGAGGTATACTATTGTGGACTATGCATGACTTTCCTTGGTTTGCCGAAAGGGGTTCTGGTTTAAGACATCGGGTACTTCCCTTGCATGATATGTGGGGAAAAGTTAAAAGACCGCCACTCTAAGCATCCAAGAAAGTAGTATACGAGGGTTTTAGGAAGCATTTGCCGCTCACGCACCCTTCCGAAAGCAACAGACACCCAGCACCGAGACTATACGTAACCACCGCTGCACTACCTGCTACTTAGAATGGGGTGAGCTGCTGGGGATAAGAAGGAAGAGGGGAACCCAAGGGAAACCGTGGGGCACTGCAATGAGGAGGCCCTGTGAGCCGACCCAGACAGTTGAGGATGAGGAATTACATGCTGGTGGCGAGGAAGCCACTTGAGGAGGAAGTCTTACCCGCCAATATGAAAAGGAAGTCTGCTTTTTATAGACTACCATATTGGACCACCCCATCGATTCAACACCTTTAGACCCGGCTGCATATCTTCAAGAACGTGGGAAACTCTTTTGTGGAAGCATGTATTTGGTCAAAAGACACACAAACAATGCTGTGGATGGACCTTAAGGTAAGTAATAAAAGAAAGAGGCATGGATCCGAGGTGAAGGGCAACCATCTCTAAGAAATGGGTTATTGCTAGGCTGACCATCGAGCTATTTATGATGATTTAAGGGTCTAGAATTAACCGTTACATGCAATCATTGCTAACCGCATTCACAAGTAGTGGAGCCGATCGTTAAAGTCCCAAGGATCGGGTATAAGTTCTGTGGCTGTACAAGAAGTCCACATATATATGCACTACTATAAATGTAACCCATAACTTATATTTGGTGTTTGATCATGCGCTCTTCATGCCCCGACCTTTTAGGGGAGTTTGTACAAGGGACCATTGAGGCAATGGGCGCCCCATCAAAGGTCATAAGGTTGTTACCCATGTTGATTTAGTGTCCCCCGCTCATTTATTTGTGCCAAGTTTTGCTTGACCTCATATGCATGTGTAAAAACTATACCGAAGACTAAATTGAAGAGATGAAAGTGAAATTAAGGTGAGGTACGTTGCTTGTTGGAGAAGGAGTTTCCTACGAGCTTGACACCAAACCCATCTTTTGGTACATCTTATCGAGGAAGTGGAGTCATGAACCGTATACATGATGGATGTTTTTCGAAAGGTTTATGAAGTTATTGAAGGATATGGTGCGCCAAAGAGCACGCCTCAAGGTAGTATGGCAGAGGGATGGCTTGGTAAAGAGTCACTTTTCTATATGATGTAATATATTTCGCCAGACATCCAGATGCACCCCGGCCATGGAGTGATGAAGGGGACTAGAAGATTGTGGGGGTAGTGGTATACAATGGTATGCAAGTCATTTCCGCCTGATATGATCATTAAGGTTAATCAATTTCTTCTTTACAATTCCTAAGTATAATTGGGTCGGCAAATGGATTGCTCGGGCAGTGAGAACGCAGCGAAAGAAATGGAAGAGAAGAGGCATGAATGGAGACGATATAATAGACGCAGCCTGTGACTCGATGGATATGAACCCTGCCGACAAGATGGAAAGAGAGAATGGGGTACTATGTGCTTTGACCGATGCATATCACAAGGGGAAAGTATATTACAAATGAATGGGCACGAGACAAGGTGTCAAGTGAAAGGTAGTTGCAACAAATTATGTTGATGTGTCAAATCGAGTATTTTCTTTTGATGTTATCAGATCTATTGACATTACGGTGCTTTGATAAAGATATATCTTACTCCCGATATGGTGGTGGCTGGGACCCACTATCGTGTGAGTTCTCTTTGACATAACAGAAGTACTCAGGATCGGGCGTGAGTCATGGCATCATTCACTTATGGAGTTTCAATCAAGTGTTGCCGATCAGAATCGCCGTGAAGCCACCGATTGGGCTCTGGGAGGTTAAAGTGACTATGTACGAGTGGATGTTGCGGCAATTTTAAGACCTTCATTCGACGCCGATTGGTTTGACCTTCAATTAAGGGGCCAGCCCACAAGAAAAGCATGATAGAACAAGTGGCTTTTCGTCAAGGCTAACTCTAGCAAGATGTACCCCGTGGTAGTGAGACGCTTGTCCTTCCGCATAACCCGTGAATGTGCACACACACATACACATATCCACTTCAAAAATTTAGACCATCAATATCAATCTCACGCCCACCTTCTTGGACTGTGATTTTTCTTTACCGACGATAAGACCCAACATGGTGGTTTATCATACAACCACACCGAGGGACGTTTCAATATTCCAAGGTGTTGTGCTAGAGGAGCCAATAACGGGCCTCAAGAGCCCTCCGCAGATCAAGGCATTCAAACCTCAATTTGAAACGAGCATCAAGAGGTTGGACCACCAAATTTCATGCAAGATCTACACCAGAGTATTCCACTCTAAATACGATGTATTGCATTTACGTTAAATGTTGGTAATAAGCAATAATGACGACTCCTAGTTAGCACCTAGAGGAGACGCATCATTAAATTTATATGTCAAATATTATGCACATCCTCAAAGGTAATCCTTCGATAGGCTATGTCTATTGGTCTTCGCGGTGCACAAAACCCATTCAATTCAATTCTTTTTCTCCTCCCTTTAAAGCATACATTATACCTGAGGAATAAAGAACGGTTGGAACATGGGCTCAAAGAAGCCACATAGGCTCAAGCATCGTCTCTAGACTAGAACATGCAAAGAGTCTTCAATGGTATCTTAGTTACTTCCGATTTTCTCTAATCCCAAAACCGTTGCCACCACCAAGTTAACCCTCGATCATTGCTTAATTTGATGCTATCCACTAGCTCGCTAGGATCACCCGCTCTGGGTACTTTCAAATGTATAATAATAATGGTATTTTGTAGGTGAACAAGTCCAAATACATAGAGTGAAGCATGAGGAGCCTATAGACGTTGAACGGTAGTGCTGCCACTCTTAGGGTCGAACATACCTAGGTTCAAACAAGCCTCTTAGGCTCAAGCATTGTCTAGGCTCAAACATGCCCCAAAGATCAAACATGTACACAAATAAAAATAAAATAGTTAAACCATCGCTTATATTCAACACGTGCCGGTGACAAGACAGATTGACGTCAGATGCACGATACGTACGACGCTTAAAACACATTTCTTAGTTGGTGAATATGAGTGTGGTCTTCGTCACATGTAACTTGGTCCTTGTGGCAAGTCGACGCCTGAGTCCATTGGCGGAGCTAAATCGCGGCCCGGGAGAGGGGAGGGCGCCCGTCTGTATTCCTGTGGCCTTTGGGGAGGGAAATTGGGCAAGCAAATGGGATTTAGGGTCCGTGGCTCAAGGCCACCACTCCCACTCCACGCCAAGTCACGCCAAGGTCCCGAATTTATTATGAGAGGGCCTAGAAACCCCGTGGGTTGCCGTGTTCTAGAAGGGTTTGGCGCTTTGGGGCCGAGACTTGGTCTCAAGGCATCTATTGCAGTCGCACGAGAATAGCTTTGAGCAAGTGAACCGACTAACGGAGTTTGGCCTGTCCTCCCGATGTGGTGCAGAAGTTTGGGGCCATAAGGAAAAGACATTCATAAATTCAATTAATGCATTGCATTTAAAATACTGACACAAATGGAATCCTAATCCATTTCCAGCACACACAGCCCAATTTTCTAAATTTTCTGAGAAGGTCTAGCCAAAGCGTTATTAGAATCCGCCGGGCGTTTCGCCGCGTGTGGCAACCGAGCTGGCACCCTTCCCCAAGTCAAATCATGGAGGCTGTGACCAGCCGATCCCTCACAAGAGGGAGAGTCCGGACCCCAAGAGGCGGACCAAAAGTTCCCAGGCAGCTCCTTCCTCGGCAGCGCCCCGGGGCTGCGGCATCGCTAATGACCACCCTCCCAGAGCCCCGGCCTCCTCGGTCCGACCGCTGATCCTCCGGCTCGTGGGCCCTTCGTGAAGGCCCCAAAAGATTCCGGGGACGGCCCTCGGGAGAACTTGTCAAACCCATGGAAGCGCCCCGAGGCTCTCAGAAACCGGGCAGTTGTCTTGTCGCTCGGCATTGAGGCCCGGGAATGATAACCCGACTCGCCAAATCATTCGAATACAAATTCACCCTAGGGAGCAAGTTACAAGGTCGGTTTTGGTAAAGAAAGAAAACACTCACGCCCTCCACGACAAGATCCCGTGAGATCCACACATCCCAGCACTGACCACGCAGGTGATGGAAGTGAGCCACTGCTCGAGGCTCAGGTGGTCTCGCCACTTCTGAATTGGGTCCCTGCGGCAACGCCGACGCTCGAGTCCATTGGCAGCAGTCAAACGCAATTCCCGGAGAGGGAGGTCGCCTGGGTCCGTCCCTCAGTGGCCTTGGGGAGAGGAAATTGTGGCAAGTGCCTCGTGGGATTTTAGTCCTGCTCCGCCAACACCTACCTGACGTTAAGTCACCAAGGCAAGGTCCCGCCCGACCGACAGGAGAGGGCCTCAAAACGAAACCCCGGGCTGCTGTAAACGTGGCTGGCCTGGCGCTTGGGGCCGAGACTTGGTCCTGCTGCACTGGGACTCCGCCGAGGAGCCGCACCGAGAATACGGAAAGCAAGGGAACTCACTTTGAGCGGAGTTTGGGCCTGTCCTCCTCCGGTAAGTAGAAGTCGGGGGCGCCAAGATATTCATAAATTAATTAATTAAAATTAAAATAATTCCCATTTTTTGCCAGCTGAATCCTAATCTATTTCCAAGACAAATCAATTTTCTAAATTTCTGAGAAGGTCTAGGCCAAGGGTTAGTGATTAGATCTGGCCGGGCAAAACCTGCCAGTGGGCAAACCGAGCTGCACCCTTCCCAAGCTGAACCGAGGCTGACCTTGCAGCATCCCTCACAAGAGGGAGAGTCCCACCCCTGGGCATGAGGCGGGATCCAAAGTCTCGAGGCACCTCGCGCCTGGCCAGACGCGAGATCAATTTCCGAGCTCCAAGGCTCCCTATCCGACTGCTGGATCTCCTGCCTGTGGGCCCCTCTTCGAAGGCCCAAAAAGACCCATCGCCTCGGGAGAACTTGTCAAACTGCGGGCGTCCCGGGAGGGTCACCAGAAACCAAATTATTGCCGGCACCGTGGAGGCTCTAATGGTATCCAAATCGTCTCTATCGCGAAGGAAATTACCTTAGGAGCAAGTTACAAGGGCTCAGTTTTGCAAAAAGAAAGAAACACTCACGCCCACGACAGAGTCCCATCCATCCTAGGCAACTGATCAATGCAGTGATGGGAAGTGAGCTACTTTGGCGCCTTGAGGTCGGTGGTCTCGCCACTAATCCTGGTCCCTGCAACGCCGACGCTTCCGAGAGTCCATCAGTGAAAGCCAAACGCGACCCGGGAGAGGGGAGGCTCATCTGCCCTGTGGGCCTGAGAGAAACGGGCGCGCCCGGGATTTAGGTCCGTGCTCGCCAACACCCCCACTCCACGGCCAGTCACGCGCAAGGCCCCGCCTGAATCTCCCATAAGAGAGGGGCCTCCAAAACGAAACCGGTGGGGCTGCTGTGCGTTCTAGCGTCGCGCTTGGGGTTTGTAGACTTGGGTCCGTTGCACTTGGGACTGCCGAGAAGCCGTTCTAGAACACGAGCAAGGAACCTGATTAACGGAGTTTGGGCCCGGCCCTCCGGCGGCAAGTAGAAGCTCTGGGCTTTTGGCAAAGGCAAGACATTCATAAATCAGCAATTAATGCATTGTACGAAAATAAATTACTTTTGCCGGGGCCTGATTCCTCCTAACCCATCTCCTTATTGACACCTAATTTTCGAAATTTCTTGGGAGAAGGTCTAGTCAAAGGGTTAAGATTAGAATCCACGGCAGCCCGCTGTGGCAACCGAAATGGCACCCTTCCCAAGTCAAACGAGGCTGACCTTGCTGATCCCTCACAAGAGGAGATCCTGACCCCAAGAGGCGGATCCAAAGCTCCCGAGGCAGCCCGGGCAAATGCCTCGGGTCGTGACGCTTAATGACCACCCTCCCGAGCCCGGCCCCCATCTCACCACCGCTGGATCCTCCCGCTCAGGCCCCCGCAAAAGACCTGTGACCCGGCCCCGGAGAACTTGTCAAACCGGGCGGGCGCCCCGAGGCCTACCAGAAACTGCAGTTGTCTCTGTCGCTCGGCACGAGGTCTTGAATGAGAATCGACCCTGCCAAATCGTCTCGAATGGCCCCTAGGGAGCAAGTCAAAGGCCTGCTTTGCAAAAGAAAGAAACACCTCACGCCTCTAGAAAAGTATCTGTGATCCACATCCCAGCCAATTGACTACAGTGATGGAAGTGAGCTACTCATGCTGGAGGCCTGTGGTCTTCGCCACTCTTTAACTTGGTCCCCTGTGGCAAACGTCGACGCTCGAGTCCATTGGCAGAGTCAACTGCACCTGGAGAGAGGGGAGGTCGCCTGGGCCCTGGGTCCCTGGCCTCGGGAGAGGAAATTCGTGGGATTTAGGGTCCGGCTCAAGGCCACCACCCCCACTCCACTGCTGTCGCCCCAAGGCAAGGTCCCGCCTAACCGACAGAGGGCCTCCAAAAACGTAAAACCCCTCAGGCTGCCGTGTTCCAGAAGGGTTTGGCGCTTGGGGGCCGGTAGACTCTGGTCTCACACTTGGGACCGGCCGAGGAGCCGCACTCGAGAATACTAAGCAAGGGGAACTCGGGACGGATGAGTTTGGGCCTCGCCCTCCCGATGTGGCAAGTAGAAGCTCAAAGGGCAAGACATTCATAAATTCGCAGAATTAATGCATTGTACGAAAATAAATTGATTTCGCCACCGAATCCCAGAACCATTTCCAAAAGGATACCCAATTTTCTAAATTTAGGTCTAGGTCAAAGGGTTAGCATTAGAATCCGGCCGGGGCAGCCTGGGCTGGTAAGGGCACCAGCCGCACCTTCCCCAAGTCAAACGAGGCCAGACCTTGCGCCGATCCTCACAAGGGAGGAGTCCGGACCCCAAGAGGCTGGATCCAAAAAGTTCCCGAGGTGAAAGTTCTTCCTGCGTGCTGGGCCCCTGGCCGTGACGCTAACGACCACCCTCCCGAGTTGTGTTCCCTATCCGGGACTGCTGATCCTCCGTCAGGGCCCCTGAAGGCCCAAAAGATTCCAGATCGGTCCTGTGGAGAACTTGTCAACCGCTGGGCGCCCCGAGGCTCAAATACCAGAAACCGCAGTTGTCTTGTCGCCGCACCGGGGAGGTCTGAATGGCAACCGACTCCCCGCCAAATCGTCTCCCGAATGGCCAAATCAGTTTCAGGAGCAAAGCTACAAGGCTCAAGCCTTAAAAGAAAGAAACACTCACGCCTTCCACGACAAGATCCCGATCCACATCCCAGGGCCAATCACTCACGAGGATGGAAGGGTGAGCCACCAGCCTTCTGGAGGCTCGGTGGTCTCAGCTGCTCTAACTGGTCTGTGGCAGCAACGCCGACGCTGCAGAGTCCCATTGCGCAGTCAAATCACATCTCTATAGAGGGAGGTCGCCCGTCCGTCCCTGTGGCCTCCTGGGAGAGGAAATCTCGGGGCAAGCAAATTGGGGAGCTCAGGGTCCGGTGCTCCTGCGCCACACTCCCACCGTCAAGGCCAAGCCGTACTTACGCGTCCCCCGACCCCACAAGGAGAGGGCTCCCCAAACGTAAAACCCAAAGGGTTGCTGTGTTCTAGGAAGGGTTTGTGCTTTTGGGGGCCGGTGGTGACTCTGGTCTCTTGCACTTGGGACTCAGCCGAGAAGCCGAGAATATGGAGCAGTGGGGAACCGACGATGGAAGGTTTGGGCCTGCCCTCCTCCTGGCAAGTAGAAGTTTGGGCGCTGGTAGTTGGCAAGATATCTAGCAATTCGCATTAATGCATTGTATCAAAATAAATTCTGATTGCCAATGGATTCAACCCATCTCCAGCACATGCAATTTTCGAAATTTCGAGAAGGTCTAGGGTCAGGCAAGGTTAGCTAAGGTCAAAGGAATGGAGTCAGGGATCGTTGTACTTGGGGTTGACCTTGGCTCGCCGGACGCTATAGTACTCGGCCTTAAGATTGCATTGAGAATATAAAGATCATAACTATTAGAATGAAGATAAATGATTGAAGTAAAAGCATCATAACTACTAATGAAGATAAATGATTACGTAAAAGCAAAAGACTAGTATGTTAGTAGAGGTAGGGTTAGATTTGGTCGCTTGTGATGATGGTTGTGTTTCAAAGATTGCTATATATGGATAGCGAGAATGCTCCTTGTTCAATCTGACCGCTTCCTAAAGCTATTTGACATGGATGGCATAATTAACTTGTAATGAATCGACCAAAAGTGTTACAAATTCCGTGGGAGTTTTAGGGTCCCAGCCCGCGCCAACACCCCACTCCATGTCAAGATACGGCAAGGTCCCACCAACTGACAAGGAGAGGGCTCAAACGTAAAACCCCGTGACTCTGCCGATTCTAGAAGAAGGGTTTTTGTTTTGGGAGCCGAAGTTTTTGCCCTCTCCGCCATGTAACTTGGTCCCTAGGGCAACGTCACTGCCTGAGTCCATTGGCGTAGTCAAATCGCAGCCTCCGGAAAGAGGGAGGTTTCCCATCCGTCCCTGTGGCCTTGGGGAGAGGAAATTCGGGGCAAAGGTACCTTCCCGGGATTTTAGGGTACGCGGGTTCCCAAGTGCCAACACCCCACTCCACGCTCACAAGGTCCCACTAACTGACAGGAGAGGGCCCAAAACGAAACCCCGGTGGGCTGCTGTGTTCTAGAAGGGTTTATGCTTTGGGGGCCGAGACTTGTCCGTTGCACTTGGGACTCGGGTCGAGGAGTCAGTACCGAGAACATGAGCAAGGAACCGACGTTTTAGCCAAATGGGCCTGTCCTCCTCCGATGTGGCAAGTAGGAAGTTTGGGGCGCTTTTGCAAAGGGCAAGACATTCATAAATTCGTTAATTAATGCATTGTACGAAAATAAATTTTATTTTTTTGCCGTACCGAATCCTAACCATTTCCGAAGACACAAACCCCACCCTTCTAAATTTTCTGGAGAAGGTCTAGGTCAAAGGGTTAAGACAGAACGGCCGGCGCTGGTGGCAAACCAGCCGGGCACCCTTCCCCAAGTCAACGAGGCTGCCAGACCTTGGGATCCCCACAAGAGGGGAGTCCCGACCCCAAGAAAGTGGATCCAAAGTTCCCGAGGCAGCCTCTTCCGGGCACTGGCCCCGGGCCGCATTTCAATGACCACCCCCGAGCTCCGTTCCCCTATCCGACCTGCTGATCCCTCCGTCAGGGCCCTCTTCGAAGGCCCAAAAGATTCCAGACCGGAGAACTTGTCAAACCGCGGCGCCCCGAGGCTCACTTGTAGAAACCGCAGTTGTCTCTGCTGCTCGGCAATGGAGGCTCCTGGACGAATCGACCGCCTAAATCGTCCTAATGGCTAAATTACCCTTAGGAGCAAGTTACAAGGTCGGTTTTGCAAAAGAAAGAAACACTCACGCCTTCCACGATAAAGATCCCGTGAGATCCACATCTTAGGCCAATCGACTACGAGTGATGGAAGTGAGCTACTTACGCTCTTGAGGTCGGGTGGTCTCGCCACGGAACTTGGTTCCCAGGGCAACGCCGGGACGCTGTGAGTCCATTGGCAGTCAAATCGCGATTCCTGCAGAGGGAGGTCGCCCATTCCCTGTGGCCTGGGAGAGGAAATGGGCAAGCACCGGGATTTTAGGGTCTCACTCAAGGCCACCCCCACTCCATCACGTTGTCACCAAGGTCCACCGAACTGACATGAGGGCCTCCAAAACGTAAAACCCCGTGGGGTTGCCGTGTTCTAGAAGGGTTTGGCGCTTTGGGGCCGAGACTTGGGTCCAGCAGCTTGGGACTGCCGAGAAGCTGCACCGAATACGAGTAAGGGAACCTGACTTGAGCGGAGTTTGGGCCTCGCCCCTCCTCCGATGTGGCAAGTAGAGTTTTGGCCGCTTTTTGCGTTGGCAAGACATTCATAAATTCGCAATTACCTACTGTACGAAAATAAATTCCGATTTTTTAATAATTTCTTGATTCCTAACCCATCTCCAGCACACACCTAATTTTCAAATTTGAGAGCGTCTAGGCCAAAGGGTTAGTGATAGAACGGTCGGGGCAGCCCACAGGCAAACCGAGCTGCACCCTTCCCAAGTCAAACGAGGCCGACCTGCGCCGATCCTCACAAGAGGGGAGAGTCCCACCCAAGAGGCGTGGATCCCCGAGGCAGCCCCTTCCTCGGGTAGCCCCTGGGTCGTGATCAATGACTACCCTCCCGGGAGTCTTGCCTCTATCCGGACCGCTGATCCTCCGCTCAGAGCCCTCTTCTGAAGGCCCAAAAGATTCCAGATCGGAATGGGAGAACTTGTCAAACCATGGGAGGCCCCGAGGCTCGCCCCTAGAAACTAAGAAGAAGTCTTGTCGTTTGGGGAGGCTCCCTTGAATAGAATCGAATTCTGCCAAATCGTCCCGAATGGCGAAATTTCAATTTAGGAGCAAGTTACAAGGTCGGGTTTCTTGTAAAAGAAGAAACACTCACTCTCCGTGAGTGCATCCCGCATCCACATCCTAGGCCAACGGGACCACGAGTGTGATGGAAGTGAGCCACTTTACGCCTTGAGGTCGGGTGGTCTCTCGCCACTTAACTTGGTCCCTGTGGCAACGCCGACGTTTCCGAGTCCACAGAGTCAGTCAAATCGCGATTCCCGAGAGGGAGGTCGCCTGTCCGTCCCTGGGTGGCCTTGGGGAGAGGAACGGGCAAGTGGGATTTTAGGGTCCGCAAGTCAAGGCCAACACCCCACTCCACGCTGTCAGGCGCAAGGTCCCGCCTGAACTGACAAGGAGAGGGCCTCTCCAAAACGAAACCCCTGGGTTGTGTTCTAGAAGGGTTTGCATTTTGGGGGCCGAGACTTGGTCTCACAGACTTGGGACCGGCCGAGCCGCAGCCGAGAATACGGAGCAAGGGAACCGTGACGGAGCGGGAGTTTGGGCCGGTCCTCCTCCCCGATGCGGCGAAGTTTGGGGGCGCTGGTAAAGGGCAGGGCATATTCAGCAAATTCGCACTAATGTATCATCAAAATAAATTTCGATTGCCGCCTGAATCCTAATCCATTTCCAAAGACACAGCCCAAATTTTCTAAATTTCGAGAAGGTCTAGGTCAGCGTTAGTATTAGAACGGTTTCCGGCAAAATTTCGCTGTGGCAAACCGAGCCGGGCACCCTTCCCCCAAGTCAAACGAGGCTGTGATCTGGCAATGATCCCCCTCACAAGAGGAGAGTCCCACCCCAAGAGGCGGATCCAAAAGTTCCCGAGGCAGCCCTTCCTCGCGCCGGGCCTCGGGTCGTGACGCTAATGACCACCCGAGCCCGGCTCCTATCTGACCGCTGGATCCTCCGGCTCAGGCCCCTCTTCGAAGCGGCCCATAAGATTCCGTGATCGGGTCCGGAGAACTTGTCAAATCATGGAGCCCCGAGGTAGGTCGGCCTTTTGTAGAAACCGGGCAGTGTCTTGTCGTCGCACCGGAGGTTCTAATGGCAAATCGACCGCTAAATCGTCCCGAATACGAATTACCCCAGGGAGTTACAAGGCTCCGCTTTGCAAAGAAAGAAACACTACCTTCCACGACAAAGAGATCCCGTGATCCACATCCCAGGGCCACCTGATCACGAGTGTGATGGAAGTGAGCTACTTTGGCGCTCTTGATCGGGGTGGCCTCCTCTCGCCACTTTAACTTGGTTCCCGTGGCAAATCTTCGGGACGCTAGGAGTCCATTGGCGTAGAATAAATCTCCATTCCCGGAGAGGGGAGGTCGCCTGTCCGTCCCTCAGCCTTGAGAGGAAATTCAAAGTGCGCTCCTGGGATTTTTAGGTCTCAGGCTCAAGGCCAACACCCCCACTCCACGCTGTCACCGGCCAAGCAAGGTCCCTCCTTCGAACCGACAAGGCAGAGAGGGTTCTCCAAAACGAAACCTGAAGGCTGCTGTGTTCTTGCTGGTTTATGCTGGGGCCGAGACTTGGTCTCTTGCACTTGGGACTGCCGAGAAGTCATAAATTGAGAATATGGAGCAAGGGGAACCGACGGAGCGGAGTTTGGGCCTGTCCTCCTCCTCGATGTGGCAAGTAGAAGCTCTGGGGCTTTTGCAAAGTGGCAAGACATTCATAAATCTTCGCAATTAATGCATTGTACCTAAAATAAATTTCATTTTTGTTACCGATTCCTAACCTATCTCCAAAGAGACACGTTCTAATTTTCAAATTTTCGAGAAGGTCTAGGTCAAAGGTTAGCTGAAGGTCAAAGTGATGGAGTTTGTGGGATCGTTGTACTTGAAGGTTGACCTTTGCCTCACCGGATTATACTTGGGTCTAAGATTGCATCGAGAATATAAGCATCATAACTATTAGAATGAAGATAAATGATTACGTAAAAGCATCATAACTACTAGAATGGAAGATAAATGATTAAGGTAAAAGCAAAAAGACTAGTGCGGGTTGGGGTTAGATTTGGTTGCTTGTGATGATGGTTGTGTTTCAAAGATTTAAGGCATGCGTGGACAATGAATGCCCTTGTTCAACTGACCGCCCCCAAAGCTATTTGACATGGATGGCATAATTAATCTGTAATGAACTCCACCCGGGGCAAGCAACTTCCGGGAGTTTAGGTCCCACCGCCAACACCCCCACCCATGTCAAGATACGGCAAGGTCCCGACCAACCGACAAGGAGAGGGCCTCCCAAACGAAACCCCGTGACTTGCCGCCGTATTCTAGAAGGGTTTTGTTTTGTGGTTTTAGTTTTGGTCTTCTCGCCACGCCGTAACTTGGTCCTAGGGCAACGCCGACGCCCGAGTCCATCAAGAGTCAAATCGCAGCTCCTGAGAGGGAGGCTCGTCCGTCCCTGTGGCCTTGGGGAGAGGAAATTGGCAAGCAGCTTCCGGGATTTTAGGGTCTCACAAGCCAACACCCCCCCACTCCACGCTGTCAGCGGGCCAAGGTCCCGCCCGACCGACAAGGAGAGGGCTCTGTGTGTGAACCCCGGTGGCTGCTGTGTTCTAGAAGGGCTCATGCTTTGGGGCCGAGACTTGGTCCGGCTGCACTTGGGACCCGCCGAGGAGCCGCAGCCGCAGAATAATGGAGCAAGGAGAACCGACGGAGTGGAGTTTGGGCCCTGGCCCTCCTCCCGATGCAAGTAGAAGTCGGGGGCGGCAAAGGGCAAGACATTCATAAATTCAAGAATTAATGCATTGTACGTAAAATAAATTTGATTTTTGCCAGCTGGAATCCTAATCCATTTCCATAAATTCTAATTTTCTAAATTTTCTGAGAAGGTCTAGGTCAAAGGTTAAGATTAGTCTGGCTTGTGGCAGCCCAAGGTGTATAAATCCAGCCTGCACCCTTCCCCAAAGTCAACGAGGCTGTGATCTCGCAGTGATCCCACACAAGAGGGGGGAGAGTCCTAATTCCAGAGTGATCCAAAAGTTCCCGAGGGTAGCCTTTTCCCGGCAAAGGCTCGGGCCGTGTGACGCCATCGACCACCCTCCCGAGCCTTGCCCCTATCCGACTGCTGATCTCTGTCAGGCCCCTCTTCGAGAAGGCCCAAAAGATTCCAGACGATCCGGAGAATTTGTCAAACCGCGGGCGCCCCGAGGCTCCCGCCTTTGTAGAAATCAAGTAGTGGCCTTTGTCGTTTCCTAGCACGTGGAAAATTTTGAATGGCACCCGGACTTCACAATCGTCCTAATGGCGAAATTACCCCTGTGTACAAGTTACAAGGCCTGGCTTTTGAAAAGAAAGAAACACCCACGCCTCACGACAAAGATCCCGTATCCACATCCCAGCCAACTGATCACGAGTGTGATGGAAGTGAGCCACTTTGCCTTGAGGTCGGGTGGTCTTCGCCACTTGAATCTGGTCCTGTGGCAACGCCGACGCTCGAGTCTATCGCGAGTCAAATCGCGATTCCCGGAGAGGGAGGTTTCGGCCCGCCCGTGGTGGCCTTCGGGAGAGGAAATTCTGTGGGCAAGCACCGGGATTTTAGGGCCTGCTCGCCAACACCCCCCACTCCATCGCCAAGTCAGGCCGCTGTCCCGCCTGACCGACATGGGAGAGGGCCTTAAAACGAACCCCGTGAAGTTGCCGTGTTCTAGAAGGGTTTGCTTTTGGGGGCCGAGAATTTGGTCTGTTGCACTTGGGACCTGGCTGAGGAGCTGCGTACCGAGAATACGGAAAGCAAGGGAACTCGATTTGAGTGGCAGAAGTTTGGGCCTGTCCCTCCTCCTGCCATGTGGCAAGTGAAGTTTTATAAAGGAAGAGATTTGCTAAATTCAATTAATGCATTAAAAATGGAAAATAAATTTGATTTTTGCCAGCTGGAACTTAATCCATTTCCAGAAAGCACACAAATTTCAATTTTCAAAAATTTGAGAGAAGGCCCAGGTCAAAGGGTTAAGATTAGAATCTGGCCGGGCAGCCTGCTGGTGGCAACCGAGCCTGCACCCCTTCCCCAAGTGAGGCCAGACCCGTGAGTCTCTCACAAGAGGGAGGAGTCCCGACCCAAGAGGTGGGGATCCAAAGTTCCCCGAGGCACTTCTTCCGGCAGCTGGCCTCCTGGCCGTGACGCTAATGACCACCTCCCGAGTCTTGCCTCCCATCCGGACCGCTGATCCCTTCCGCTCAGGCTGGGCCCTCTTCGAGAAGGGCCCAAAAGATTCCGTGACCTATCTGGGAGAAATCTGCTCAAATCAAGGCCCCGAGGCTCCGCCTTTGTAGAACCGCAGTTGTCTTATCGCTCGCACCGGTGTGGAGGTTCAATGGCAACCGACCTCGGCCAAATCGTCCTAATGGCGGTAAAATTACCCTAGGGAGCAAGCAAGGTCGGTTTTGCAAAAGAAAGAAACACTCACGCCTCCACGACAAGATCCCGTGATCCACATCCTAGGCCAACTGACTACGAGTGTGATGGAAGTGAGCTACTTGGCGCTTCTTGAGGTCGGGTGGTCTTCGCCACTTTAACTTGGTCCCTGTGGCAACGCCGACGCCCGAGTCCATTGGCAGAAGTCAAACCTGATTCCCGGAGAGGGAGGTCGCCTCAACTGGCCCCTGTGGCCTGGGAGAGGAAATTCGGGGCAAGCAATGGGACGGTCCGTGTTCAAGGCCAACACCCCACTCCATCGCTGTCACTACAAGGTCCCGCCCCGAATCGACAAGGAGAGGGCTCCAAACGTAAACCCCGTGGGCTGCCGTGTTCTAAGGGTTTGCGCTTTGGGGCCGACTTGGTCTCGCTGCACTTGGGACCTCGCCGGTAGCCGCAGCCGAGAATACGGAGCAAGGGGAACCCGACTTCACCTGAGTTTGGGCCTCGCCTCCTCCCCATGTGGCAAGTAGAAGCTCTGGGCGCTTTTTGCGGCAAGACATTCATAAATTCGCAATTAATGCATTGTACTAAAATAATTCCCCATTTTTGTTACCTGATTCCTAACCCATTCCGTGCACATGTACCTAATTTTCAAATTTCTATAGTCTAGGTCAAAGTTAAGTTAGTATTAGAATCTGCCGGGCAGCCCTGCAGTGGCAAACCGAAATGGCACCCTCCCAAGTCAAACGAGGCCGACCTCAGCCATCCTCACAAGAGGGGAGAGTCCTGACCCCAAGAGGCGGATCCAAAGTTCCCAGGCAGCCCTTCCTCGAGCGCCCCTGGGGCTGCACGCCAGACCACCCCTCCCGGAGCCTTCCCGGCCTCCCATCCTCACCATTGGATCCTCCGCTCAGGCCCTCTAAAGGCCCAAAAAGATTCCAGATCGGGTCCCGAGAACTCTGGTTTCAAACATGGCGCCCCGGGTGGCTCATTTTGTAAACCGCAGTTGTCTTGTCGTCGGGCACCGTGGAGGCCCTACCCGGCAACCCGATTCCGCCAACCGGGTCCCAACACAAACCACCCAGGAGCAAGGCCTCCACCACAGATCCCTGATCCACATCCCAGCCAATCGACCACGAGTGTGATGGGCATGAGCCAGCCTCTGGCGCTCTTGGAGGCCTGTGGTCATTACTTCCAACCATTCCCCAAAGGCAACGCTTTATCGCCCGAGTCCATTGGCGTAGCCAAAATCGCTACTCCCGGGAGAGGGGAGGTCACCCGTCATCCCTGTGGGCCTTGGGAGTAAAACGTGCGCCTCCGGGACGCCAGGGGTCCGGTCAGCGCTACCACCCCACCCACGTTGTCGCCGCAAGGTCCCGCCCGACCGACACAGGGAGAGGCCCAAAACGTGAAACCTGTGGGTTGCCGTGTTCTAGAAGGGTTTGCATTTTGGGGCCGTGGTGACTTGGTCTGCTGTACTTGGGACTCGGGCCGAAGTCATACCAGAATACGGGAGAGCAAGGGGAACCGGGACGAACGGAGTTTGGGCCTGTCCTCCTCCCCGGCATGGCGCAGAAGCTTCCATGGTAAAGTTAAGGATATCTATAATTGCAATCAATGCATCAGGATTTAAAATAAATTTTATTTTTGCCACCGAACTTAATCCATTTCCAAAGACACAAAACCTAATTTTTCAAAATTTTCTGGAGAAGGTCTAGGGCTCGCTGGTTAGACAATCTGTTTGCCTGTCAGAAAAGTGGGGCAACCGAGCCGGCACCCCTTCCCTAAGCTGCAACGAGGCTGTGGACCTTGTGTGGATCCCTCACAAGAGGGGGAGAGTCCGGACCCCAAGAGGCTGGATCCAAAAGTTCCCCGAGGCAGCTCCTTCGCTGGCCCGGGTCGCGACGCTTAATGACCACCCCTCCGAGCCTTGTGGCCTCTATCCGACCGCTGATCCTCCGTCAGGCCCTCTTCTGAAGGCCCAAAAGATTCCGCAGACGGGTCCCGAGAACTTGTCAAATCGCTGGGCGCCCCGAGGCTCTTTGTAGAAACCGCAGTTGTTCCTGTCGTCGGCACCGGGAGGGGCCCGAATGGCACGACCGCCAAATCGTCTCGGACGGCGAATTTACCCTAGGGAGCAAGGTCGGTTTTTGCAAAAGAAAGAAGTTACTCCCACGCCTCCACGACAAGATCCTCAAGATCCACATCCCAGCTAACTGACCACGAGTGTGATGGAAGCGAGCCTTTGGCGCTCTTGGAGGTCGGGTGTAGGCCCTCTGGCCACTGAACTTGGTCCCTGTGGCAACGCCGATGCCCGAGTCCATCAGCCAACCGCACCCCTAGAGGGAGGTCGCCTGGTCCGGGTCCCTGTGGCCTGGGGAGGGGAAATTCGGGCAAGGTGCCCGGGATTTTTAGGGTCCGTGGCTCAAGGCCAACACCCCACTCCACGTCAAGTCAGGCCAAGGCCCACTCCCTCGAATCTCGACAGGGCCTCCAAAACGTAAACCCCTGTGGGTTGCTGTGTTCTAGAAGGGCTCTGGCGCTTTGGGGGCCGAGACTTGGTCTCACAGCACTTGGGACTGCCGAGGAGCCGCAATGAGAATACGGCAGGAACTGACGGAAAGTGAGTTTGGGCCTGTCCTCCTCCGATGTGGGCAAGTAGAAGTTTGGGCACTTTTGGAAAGACATTCATAAATTCGCAATTAATGCATTGTACGAAATAAATTTGATTTTTGCCAGCTGGATTCCTGAATCATCTCCGTTACGTTCTTAAATTTTCGGAAATTTTCGAGAAGGTCTAGGTCAAAGGGTTAAAGATTAGAATCCACGGGCAGCCTGCCAGGCAAACCGAGCCGGGCACCTTCCCCAAGTCAAACGAGGCCGACCTGTGGATCCTCAGCCAAGAGGGGAGAGTCCCAGACCCCTGGCAAGAGGCGGATCCAAAACTCCCGAGGCGCCCCTTCCCCAAATGACGCTAATTGACCACCTCCCCAGCTCCTACCCTATCCGACCGCTGATCTCCTCCATTCAGGGCCCTCTTCGAAGGCCCAAAAGATTCCAGATCGGGTCCCGAGAACTTGTCAACCAAGGCGGGAGGCTTCCACCCTAGAAACCGCAGTTGTCTTGGTCGCTCGTGCACCCCTGGGAGGTTTTAATGGCAACCACCGCTAAATCGTCCTAATGGCGAAATTACCCTAGGAGCAAGTTACAAGGTCGGTTTTGCAAAAGAAAGAAACACTCACGCCTTCCACGACAAGATCCCGCATCCACATCCTAGCCAATTGACTACGAGTGTGATGGAAGTGAGCTACTTTGGCGCTTCTTGGGAGGCCCAATGGGTGGTTCTCCACACGAACTGTCTCGTGGCAACGCCGACGTTTCGAGTCCATCGGTGTAGTCAAATCACATTCCAGAGGGGAGGTCGCCCTGGCTCCGTCTGTGGCCTGGGAGGGAAATTCGGGGCAAGCAATTTCCGGGATTTAGGTCCAGGCTCAAGGCCAACACCCCCACTCATCGCCAAGTCACGGCTAAAGGGTCCTCGGACCGACAGGAGGGCTCTCCAAATGAAACCTGGGGTTGCTGTGTTTAGAAGGGTTTATGCTTTTGGGGGCCGAGACTTGGTCTGCTGTACTCTGGGACTCGCCGAGAAGTCATACCGAGAATACGTGAGTAAAGGGGAACTCCGCCTCGGAAAGCGGAGTTTGGGGCCTGCCCTCCTCCCGATGTGGCAAAGTAGAAGCTCGTGGGGCGGCAAGTTAAGGGCGACATTCATAAATTCGCAATTAATGGCATTGTACCTAAAATAAATTGATTTTTGCCACCGGATTCCTAACCCATCTCCAGACAAATTCTAATTTTTCGAAATTTTGGAGAAGGTCTAGGGTTGTCAAAGGGTCAGCGGAAGGTCAAAAGGAATGCGAGTTTTGTGACTGCTTGTACTTGGGGCTGAGACTCTCGCTCACTGGACGTTATACTTGGATCTAAGATTGTACTGACGAAACCCCGTGACTCGCTGCATTCTAGAAGGGTTTTTTGTTTTGGTTTTTCCCTAAAGCTATTTAGACATGGATGGGTATAACTAACTTGTAATGAACCCGTTTTGCTCGTAACAATTGTACCTTTGATGGAAAGATCGCTTCATAGTTTCAAGTGAAAAATTTTTTAATGTGTCCTCATCGGCCAAGCGGTTCTCGGGTCAAAGACTCGCCTTTTTCGAGGACACTAGTTATGCATTTTATTGCATTTATGGTTTATAAATTCATAGTTAATGCATGGCATGGAATTAAATTATGGTTTTGGTCAGCTGGCTCCATGGTCATCACTAAAGATACGGCAGAAAATTTCCAAAATTTTCTGGAGTACAAACCTGCACTCCAAGCGTTAGTTAGAACGGTCCGGCACTCTGCTGTCGGGCAAGCATGACCGGCACCCTTCCCCAAGTCAAATGCTGCCACTTTGAATGGCCACTCCTGGGGATGGGAGAGTCCCTGGCCCCCAGAGACGACCCCTAAAATGTTCTCGAGGCACTGGGTTCTCGCACCGCCTCGGGGATCAGAGCAAATGAACACCCTCCAAGCCCGGCCCCTATATATCCGACTGCTGAATCCTCCGCTCAAGGATCCAAAATTGTGACCTGCTCAAATGTCGGGGACAAACTTTAATGAGCTTCACATTAAAAAGATGCAAAACAATAACGCTTATAACAAAAATACGTGACGTCGCGGCGACGTAGCTTGAAATAACGTCAGATGCGACGTGGACGCCGCATGCCACGCCTCGTAATATTTTGAAACTCTGCCATGTAGGCTTCCTCGAACTTCTTTGCCCCACTTCTTCGAGGGTTCTGCATTCGGCTAGTATTCTCGATCTACCGCAAGCAACTATTCTAAGGTTAGTATATCATGTTTTGATTTAAATAGGTTTTGACTGAATGGTGCATGCCCAACCTTCCTTTTTTGGTTTCCTTTCCTTCCTCTCTTCTTCTTTGTTCTTTGATTTTTTTCTTCCTACCTTTCCATGCCTCGCTCATTCTTCCTCCTCTTCTTTTCTTTTCTCATGCTTCATTTCTTCCTCATTCTTCCCTCGCTTCTTCATTTCTTCCTCCTTCTTCCATGCTTCATTCTTCCTCATTCTTTCTTTCCCATATTTCTTTCTTTCCTCGCTTTTCTCATTCTTTTCTCCTCATTCTTTTCATTTCTTTTCTTCCTCATGCTTTCATCTCCTTATTCCTCACTCTTTTCTCATTCTTCCTGCCTTTCTCATTTCTTGCTTTCTCTCATTTCTTTCTCATGCTTTCTCATTTCTTTCTCATTTGTTTCTCATTTCCATTCTTTCTCATGCTTTCTCATTCCTCATTCTTTCCCTCCCTTCCTCATTTCTTTCTTCTCTTCCCTTCCTTATTCTTCATTTTTTTTCATTTCTTATTCTTCATTCTTTTTAATTTCATTTCTTCATCTCTATTTGTTTATTCTCTTGCTACTTCTTCCTCTTTACCTATCTGGATCCTTTCTTTCCCTCCTTTCTTCCACCCTATTCCCTTCCCTTCTTATTTCTTATTTTTCTTCTTCATTCTTTTCTTGTTTCTCTTATTTCTTCTCTATTCTATCCTTATTTCTTCTTCTATGTTTTTCTTCTTTGTTCTTATTCTTCTAATGCTTAGGTTACTCACAGTGTCATATTACGATTTGGACCCGACAGATCTTGTACACGCTATTCTTATTTTGAAGTAGTTGATCGTGACTTGCATTTTATTTTTATAGTTTTAAGTAGGTTAAAAAATTGATGGAGTGGTTTGTTCAAGGGTACCTGCCGCCCACCTAGAGTGGGGAGGACCACATGTACCGGTTCAAGTCCACTTTCACTACAATCATAAATGTTTTGTGTTAATGAGTGCCTGTCTAAGGGCACTGGCTCCACCCAGAGTGGAGAGGACCACGTACCCGGTTCAAGTCCACCCCAGTTCCACTCGTTATTTTTAGGTTTAAAATAAAATTGTAGTGGCTTTAAGTCTCATGGCACTCTGGCCTACCCACCTTGCGTGGAGAGGACTAGGTGTCCGGGTCCAAGTCCACTTTTCTTCTCATTTTAGGTAGATGTGGCTACTTAGCGGACACATGGGCCCGCCTCCATCACAGTGGAGGACCAAAGTGTTCTGCCTTAGTTCACGCTTATCAGTCGGGCCAAACAGAGGTAGCTAGGGCTAGGTTAAGTTAACAGCAGAACTTGACGATTCCCTTCACACCCGTACAGTTAAAAAAAACAGGTTAGGCTAACTTAATGTAGTACTAATTCACACTAAAAGCGCTATAAAAATAACTTAACTAATTAACTAAAAATTATTTCAACATGTCTAGTTAAGTTAGTCAAAGGCATAAAATTATACATGCACAATCACTAAACTTAAAGACCTATGCTAATTTCTAATTTAGGTTAATTTTTTAGTTAATTTGCTAACTAACAAGGTGCTAAGATAAGTTTAGGTAGTGTTTTGGTTAAAAAACGTTAACTAAATTTTGGGAGACATTCGCTAACTAATTAACTAGTAATACGAATGTAAATTGACCGGGGTCTCGAATACTCCTAATCTAACCTATTTAGTTCTTCTGTTTTTTTCTGCTTTGGGGCGGGGAGGGCTCTGATATAGTATTAATGCCATAGGGTTTGCTATAAGTAATGATTATATGGTCTGGCATACATGTTTGATATTGTCGTATTATGTTGCATTTACTTTAGCATGCTTGGCTTTTGTATTCATTATTTTGTTTTGTTTGTAGGCATAAAATGACCTCAAGAAGGACAGATGCGTTTAGTGGGGCCTAGGGCGATCCCCTCATCAATCACATATGCATTTATCGACCCGAACGAGAAGGACATGCAAACCCATGACTGTGACCAACCGCTTTGTAGCATCAGCTGAAAGAATGCCTGGTCCGAATTTATGGAGGCAGAAAGCATGAGTCCTGAAAGTTGGAAGATATGATGAGAAAGAACTTAAAGTCTTGGGCCTGGCAATCCCCGGTTGCACTGAGGATGCTACTTATATAAAGTGCCACTTACAGCCCTGCCGAGGCATAATGTGGACGATGGGCTAATTCGTGGCTGGCGCAAAAAGGTCCGGCTCAGCATCAAGGCAAGATGGCCAAGAGCGCCTCAATGATGAACATGTGAAGGAGTTAGATAGTCTTATCCATGGTGGGAGCTCTATTGGTGCAGGGCTAGATTATCATTACATGCTCATGATAAATGTGCTCTTGATTTATTGACAAAGATTCCTGCGGATGCCGTTGAGTTGTAAAGTGCATGGTAGTAAACAAGATCACGACATACTAAATCTGTATCTTGGGAACCCCTTGTGACTTTTAATCAAGATGATTATTACATCGCATTATGGAGAGGCCAAGATAGAGCTGGCATCATGGTTGTTATCGACAAGCATAGTCCCGGCTTCAAGAGCCTAAGTCCAAGATTGGCTGGCTACACCTCGACTTGCCCCTCGAGGTCTTTTGTGAGATGAGCCACAGGACCAATGGTAGTCCGCCATTCATGAATGGAGGAACCTTTATAGTAATTATTTCCACTCATCTTCCGAGCTACCTCTTATAGGAGATGTCAAATGCAAATGCATAGTGCTCCAAGAAGGCTGATATGAAGATAAGTGCGGAGTGGAAAGCCAAAATGAGACCTCGTGTATAAGCACGTCCCGTAGTCAGCTCGCCTTGCAGAAGGAGTCTATGCCATCCACGCCCAAAAGTTGACACACACACAAAGCTCAATCTTGCAAAAGGGTCAAACTCCATTTTGATGACTCGCCATAAAATGTGTGGGTGGTTATTGAGATTGGGACACCTGGGCCTCCGCTTTTTTTTTGCAAGGCGAGCGCACGCCTAAAATTGAAGAGCCGCTATACACTACAAGATGGAATCTGCAAGGAGTGTCCTTGGTGGAGAAGAGAGTTTTTACATCATCATCGATGACCAAGCATCATGGGGGCATGAGATACCTCACATATAATTCCTCGGCTACATTTACTTAGATGCTCCTTGATTTTGTCCAGTAATGCGGCTTTTATGGGCTGTGTGTGTTGAGATAAAACCCAAACCGATCGACACTCTAGCACATTGACATCATCCAAACATATGAAGGTCCAAATGATGATGGATAGAGAGCTGGTGCACATGGATCGCCCATCTATTGCTCAAGGCTGCCGATGTGTTCAAAACAAAGCAGGCTTTCCTGATATATAGTCAGGGAGAGAGAGACGCCCACATAAGAAGTGTGGTGATCCACTCGAGATGGCTAAGCTACTGTTACAAATGCTGTGTGTTGAAGTGATTAATATAATTTTGTCTTCCTATTTGAGGTTTGTTGCAAACTAATAAATGTTTTTAGTCAAAATTACTAATGAAAAAGTAATTTATTAATCAAAAAATTATTATTAACGGTAAATAAATTATTAATCATAACTTGTAGATACAAAGTGTCACATAGATTAAACCTTTAGGGTTTTAGGTTACATTGACATCAAACCCTAGATTGTAAATGCCATGTAAGGGCCAATCTAGGCTCATGATGCGTGGCACACGCAGTTAGTTTGATGACATGGCACTTACTATGATGTGGCAACAGGAAGTCGCGACGTTGACACAAACCTAGGGCCTGATGACGCCACGAACGAGTTTCATGATGTGGCACTAAAATGCCACGTGATAATTTAGGGTCTTGGCAGGCTGGACATGACACATGGCCCCGATAATATGGCAAATCTAGAGTTCGATATGCACCGGTACCTATATACGAGATACTTTTCTAATATAAATAAGAAGATAAGAATATAAATTTAGGTATTTATTCAAAGACACTTGTTCAAAGCTTTTCTCTCTCGCTAATTCTCAAGGAGGTGTTCAAATTAATATATATAGTCATACAGAGGCTCAATTCTTAGCGGTTTTCCCTCATTGTGGCCTCTTCTCACGATGCATGTCTATGGCATTATGCGCTCCTCCCTCGGCCTTGGCCAAGATTTCAAAGGGTCAAGACTGCAGTAAGTCTCGGGCCGGCTCATTAGTGGCACATTTCAACCATAAAATACTATTTTTTGTATCTCTATGGTTTGTAAGTATCATTCTATTATTGCAACCAATATCATCTATGGTTATCAAATGTTTCTCTCACAATTTCTTTTGATCTAGGTGTGCTCTTTTTTCCTCATGAATAATAGAGGTAATCGCAATCGACGAGAATGAGCAAGACGAAGGTAAGTATATAGTTTTATTATGCTTTTACCCTCTACCAGTAGAGCTACATGGAGTTTTAATTTGTTGTGTAGAGGAAAGGGATTTAGTTTAGAGTAAAATAGAGGAGGACTCACGAGGTAGGGCAATCGTGGCCGGGATGTTCCTCTAAGACGCCAACCTCCACTACACCAAATAGGTTTGGGTATTAAGATAGTTTTATAAAAATAATAAAATAAATGAATCGTTTTTGCATGATATTTGTGTTTCCGCAGCCTCCTCCGCCGCCTCCCCGCCTTCCTCGCAAACATGTTCCCGCCGAGAGACCAAATTGCAAAAGAGTGGTTTTGCCTTTCGACACCAACGCCTCCCGCCTCCGCCCTATCTCTAACGACATATGTTGATTATCGGGCCCCACACCCGCGGAGAATATTGGAGAATGCTAGACGAGATGGACTCCCGCTTCAGGCAAGAGACGGAACAGATTTTCTAATGCAAAGAAACTTTGGGAGGAAGATTTCAACAGTAAATATATATCCACTACGCATCAAACATTTCTTTGGTTGCAAGATGTTAAAGATGCTCATTCTCCTACGGCTTCCTGTGTCAAGAAGTAGTGGAGCAAATGACTACAACGCTCAAGATCGCGACGATCATCGCTGTGGTGGTTCGGATCCCAAGGAAATATGGCTTCCGCCCGACGGGAGAGGAAGGGATCCTGACGACGCTCCACGTGTCATCAAGAAGAGCGCTCCATTTCGCTTTGTTTTAGACACGTAAGTCTCATGGTGAATTGGGTCATTCCAATATAAGGCCCGGAATTATCATATTAATAATAATTTTTGATGTGAACATATTATTTAAGATATCAACCTTAAATATTAGTACTTTTGTCATCTAAATTTGTTGTTTTGTTCATTCTCTTCACTTAGAACATATTGTAAAGTGCTCAAAAGGTTCTTAATCGATCGGATATGTATATTGACTCAGACATAAACACGCTTATATACCCACCATTTATGCTTCGTGACTTCCTAAGAAGGATGATGAGGAAGTGTCTTTTATACTAATCGAGGACGCGGGTCACAAATAATATCTCCTGCTTATGGCCTCCTCATGGGTATAGGGAAAATCGGTGCTTATGACCAACGCGAAATAGAGAGCGTTAAAAATAAAATGAAGTTTGCAGTTTTAGATAAGAAAAAGCAAAGGACCGAAGGAAGCCTACCGATGATGGGCTAGCTTATACGTAAAAAGGAGGTACATGACCTACTATAGTCTTGTTTTTATTATTTTGATATTATGCTGATCTATCGATGTATGTCAAAGGCACAATGTGGTCAAGGAACCGAAGCGTGGCTTGGCGTAAAAAGAAGCGGGAGGCGATTGGCTTCAAAAGTCCCAAACCACTTAATCTCCACACAAGGAAGATATCATGGCTTTATTTTTTTTGTCATTCGCTCACTTTAACTTGTGATAATGTTGTGTGCCTTGCAATCGTGATTGCATTCGAACGTGTGTTGATCCAAAAACATAGAGTTTCACCCACAAAGCAATCATTAAAAGTACGAAAGCTGCCCTTATCATTTGGGCCATTTGAAAGGGTTTCATTATAGATTCAGAAGATTTTATTAGTTCACATTAATTTTAATAAGAACTTTAAAATGTCACTAGCTAATACTCAAGAAAGTATGTTTGTGAATATCTATACTGGTTTGCCCCAGTGTTAAAGTTAGTATAAGCAGGCCACTGCGGAGTCGCTTATCCGTATCAGCTATACGATTTAGGGAACTCTCCCAATTCACAGAATGTGGTGCGCTTGTAGAAAAATTATTATAATTCTATGAACTACATTAACGCCATATTCTTTGGTTTTTATAGAAGCAAAGTATGCTTATGAATGAAGGGTCTAGGCATGACATGGGGGGCTCCCGGGCCAAGTGAGGGATCTCGAACGCCGGGCCGAGAGCTATCCACCCGCAACCGCGGCTACCGGGCGGCTCGAGGCGTTTCAATTCACGATTTGGATGACTACCCAATCGAACTGGAAAGAGAGAGTAAATGGCTAAAAGGACATTCTTAACGAAGTCTTTGCGGATTATTTAAAAATATAAATACAATTCACTTTTGATTATTTAAAAATATAAATATAAAAATAATTTTTGGATTATTTAAAAATAAGTAATATAAAAATACTTTTGTGGATTATTTAAAAATATTTTTATATTTGTTTTTATATAACATTTTTTATTTTTTTTATTTTTTTCCTACACGCCCAGATGCGATTTATCCACGCATTTTTGCCACCGGCTTTCTATACGGATTGAATTTCCATCGCAGTATATTCCACGCGGTCACGCCGCATTTCGCGACCGCCCACATCGCGTTTTACGACGGTATACCCCGACGCAGGCGGCGCCACGCAGTATAAGGCTTGACGCAGTCGCTCCATTTGTCACGCCCAGATGCGCGACGTGACACACGCGGCTTTACCAAGACGGGGATTTGTAGTGATGTTCCACGGTATATTCCACGTGGTTAAGTCCCATCGCGGTATATTTCACGCAGCCGCGCAAGGCGCGACGCTCAAGGGCTGACGTCAGGTTTCACGCCTCGGCTGGCGACGCCTCGCGCTGACCGCTAACGCTTTCAGATGCGACGCACGCCGCATGCGACAGAACGAACGACGTCATATGATGTCTGGCGACGCCTGGCCGACCGCCGCAGACGCCGCCATAAGCAGACGTGCCGCTATTGGCGCTTAAATGCCCTTTCTTTAAGCGGATGTGCATCCATCGCCGGCCACCCCTGTGCCCGGCCGCGGCTCGATTACGACTGCAGGCATACTCCATGCTCTGGACAAGCTCGAAAGCATGATCTAGAGGGACCATCAGAACGCCCCACACCTCGCAAGAGCGGTGATCGGGTCTAACCGACTCTCACCCGGCTCTAACACCGCTGAAAGATGCTTTGAAAGAAGCCAATCACGAGGCCCCAAGCGCCTACCACCTTCCCCGCAAATGTGACGGGCTTTGATAATGAGCATAGGAGATCAAACGGACTGACAGTCACCATCTCCACTGCACCTTACATGCCATCAACACACCGGCCCTT
Source organism: Isoetes taiwanensis (assembly GCA_021234155.1). Lineage (NCBI taxonomy): Eukaryota > Viridiplantae > Streptophyta > Lycopodiopsida > Isoetales > Isoetaceae > Isoetes > Isoetes taiwanensis. The sequence continues at coordinate 1,858,516 of JAJEKV010000032.1, forward strand.
TCAAGAACAAGAAAGCTAGATACCTTGGCAGAGCACCGCCATCAGACATGTCTTGGCTCGATTGGCACCCTAGGACATTCTCGTGGAGAAAGATATTGGAGAAAAGCACAGAGCCCACAGGACCATCATTATCCTGAGCAATGGATACGTGATTTGCAACACCACGATCCGCCGGGCGCCGTGCAACAAGGCTCACACATGATGGACTGCAATCGGCCATCACAGAGGGGATGTCATAATGGGCCTACAATGCCTAGCTAATGGGAAGGCAACTGTGACAGATGGCATGAGGATAGAACTTCCGGCGGGTCACGCCCAATGGTGCAAGAAGGCTACTCCCCGTAGTGGACCACTAGTAGAGTTGTGCCCATATACAAGGCATGTGACCCTCAATGCCCAGCCAACTATTGCACTATCATGGTCAGCTCTCTCCTTGCAAAATTGTTGACAAGATCCTGAGCAAATGCACGATCAAGGGTAGAAGAGGTAGAGGTGCGTGGCTCCTCGACAGTGTGCTTCCTACTTGCATTCCACCATTGACCATATTTTCACTGCACACACTAATTGGAGGATATTAGGAATCAATTTACAAAACCCGTATCACGTTGTTTTGTGGAGTTTTGCAAGGCTTTGGACACAAGATCCCGATGTTATGAGACGATTGAGGCGCCTACCACCCCTTGACTTGTAGAACACAATATACAGGCTATATGAGGCATGTTCAGACTGTCTCACATCATCAGGACAAACAATCATCGTAGTATTGAGTACGCCTAGGTTGCCCTCTCTGGCCAATTTTGGCCTATACATTGATCACCGGAAGACTGCTTTCTTCGAAAGCACGGGGCCGCCCATCTCATGCACCACATAATCCTAAGAACTCATTTATGCCGACGATGTAGACCTCTCGCCTATACTTCGTGAGGTGATATGCAACATCACCGGATGCTCTTGACACTTTCCGCTTGGATCGACATGCAAGTTAACTTGGCGAAAACTAGGGGTGTCATGGTTTCACATCCTGGCCAACAAGGCTTTATTCATTTACCAGTGACAAGACATGGAGGTGGCTCCAACCTATAATTATTTGGGGATCGAAATTTCTACTTTCACACCCATTGGGATGCCGCCATCAGTTGTCATGGCAAAGTTGAAAGCATTATATGCAGAGCAATACCAAAGCGAGTTATATGTTCGATCCACCAACACACCCATTAGGACTTGGTCGAGCTTATTCTCCGTGACACGATGTAGAGGGGGTCCGTTGATATCCATTACCATGTGGAATGACATGGGAGCGTATTAATGTAGCCTCTGGTGTATCGAGCCCTCAGGGTAAAATCACGCCCATACGTATCCTCGCCTTCAGATAGGTTTTTCACCCTTCAAAGGTTGCATTGGAATGCTACCATTTATTTCCGTAAGGTGGTCGCTATGATGCTACACACATTTGCCCAACTCGCTTTCGCCGTAGCAATGGAACCCAAATGCCCCAAAGCCCCACAAAGAACAAGCAAGCTCAGTTGGTTCCTTACATTGGGATGTACAGCATATAGACGATGCAAACACGACAAAGAAGAATCACAATGCACTAAAGTCGTACTACATGCTAGCTTCCCGGATAAGCTCCTCGAGATGTATGCTCCGACACACAGATGGCACACCACGGCAGCTGAAGTCAATCCCACGCCTCAGAGGCCTCGCACCAAGATTTCATGCACTCCATTTGCCCATGAAGAAAATGCGCATTTATAGCTTCCATTCAGACGTGCACATCTCGAAGCATGGGAAGATAGGTTTGTCAAGAAAGAAGCATTAGGGCTGGCTGAAGGGGGGTGAATGCTATCCCTTCAGATTCGGGCTTAGTGTTTGCCCATATCTCGTCATGGCATAGTTGGCGTACCGACCAGCCGCTGCATGAGTTATTCACTATGGCCTTTGTAGGCTTGTCGGGGCCTGCTACCTCCGTGAGGTTATGGATAACGAACTCGCCGTGTCTCCTCCTCGGTAGTAGTATCAATTGTCTTATACAACTATACAAAGGTACCAAAGATACTTATTATCGCTAAGTTTTTCCTCGAGAGTCTTTTGTTCGGGGTCCCATAGGCCAATTGGTCTCCGTGGACGATAAAAAATCTATTCTCTTCTATTTTATCTTTAGTACCATAGATGTTTTTCGGAGGTTTTTAGAGGATTACATGGTCCAGTCCTCCAAGTTTATATTTAAGACACTTGATGAGCTTATCACTAGGGTTTTTCCTAAAATTCAAAAGTGTGGATTTATTTTTTTTAATCTCGATGCTAAGCCCTCGTCAAATACATAATCTAACATCTATTCTTTTTATTGTATTTTGAGGTCTAGGTTCATATAACTAGATATTCTCTTTTTTTTGTTCACTTTGTTGGTGGCTTAAGGTGTGTGCAATTATCCACTCTCTTCAGACTAGGTGTAAGTATTACTTACTTCTGTGCTCAGATGAATGAAAACATTATCTCTCTTGAGTTTTTAGATGTATTCATCCAAGTATTACCTTCAGTCAAGTTTGAAGAATAATGCACATCTTGGTGTTCGACCTGTCATGCTTGTTGAAGGGCGAGTGTTGGAATTATTGTCAAATATAATATGTGCTCTTTGAGCTATTATATACTATTCTTAGACAAAAATGAATGATTGTCTGTCTTTTACATGTGTTTTTTAGCTCCAATTAATAGAGACGACAATGAGTTCTTTCGGCTAGTTTATGTGCCTTTTCCCAATACATATACATGATTTCTATTTTCTTTTTGTTCAAGACGTAAATTTGTATTATATAGCTTTGGTATTATTTCTATTTTCTTTTTGTTCAAGACGTAAATTTGTATTATATAGCTTTGGTATTATCTGGTTTGTCAATTTGTGTGTAGGAACTAGATGTTGTTTAAATAAGCCAAACATTGTTCATTCTTTTTACATCAAGTTCATGTTTGATGGCCATTAGGTATGTCATCAAGCCCATAGAGAGTAGGATGACTTAAAGCATAAGACATGCAGACAAATAAGTCCAAAATGCTAATTGCCCTCTAATCATGCTTAAGCAATATTACAAGGTAACCCTAGTCTCCCATGAAGAGATTGGAACACCTTGAAGCTTGTAAGCCCCCTCTGATGCCATCACTTATAGAGCATAACTAGACGATCAAGCTTGATCAATGAGAAAATTAACACAACAACAAATTTTCACTCTTAAATTTACAAGAGAATAAATCCTTAGATTATAATATTATTTTTGATGCCCATTGGAATAGAAAAAGCATCGTCAAATATAATAGAATAGAATTAAATTGAATTAATTTGAGTTAATGTCTATGGAGACCAAACGGCCTATGGGATCCAATATGATAGAAATTACACCGATTACTATTAGATTAAAAAATCCCTGCCACGAATAGTTTGCGAGGGAATAACATTAATAGTAATAAATGTACTACAAAAAATTTTACACATTCAGCTTATATGATTAATCAATCTGATACGTTCGATACGACACCTTAACTATCGTGTTCCCCAAGCAACTAGGCAAAAGCATCTTAAACATTGAGGTTTGAATCTCTATATGTGCAATTAGATGCCGTCTCCTCAAGATCTACTCGAATGGTTCCCACGGGCCCCTCCCCTCCTCAAAATGCCGGGAATTATGGGCTGAGGCAATTTACCAATTGGGATGCTCCTCCGAGACTTGAACTCGTAGATCGATTCTGATGCTCAATTGGTACGCTCATAACCTATATGTCCTGGCATCAATCGGACAAACTATCTAGATGTTTGCGAGTAGCGTTTCTATCCATTTATGTCGGGTAAGTGTCTCGAGAACGCGATACCAAGATCCACCGAGCCATTGCCATGAGTCCTGCCATAATCTCTTCCATCATAACCATGCTCGCCCCCGAAACAAGACCATAGACCACACTATCCCATAGTGTCCAAGACCAAGTCAAGACCATATTGTTCGAAGGTATCCGAGTCATACTTGCTTCCATACTCTGATACCTATTGTGTTGCAATCACAATTGCTATTTTTCAAAAGTATACATCTCATCACTTCGAGATGGCATGTGATCGACAATCATAAGTACAAAGATTATAACGGCATCAAGCAGAGGGTAAGGATATATCGTATTGCAGCACGCGATATCCACAACTTTTATGGATTTCATAGGATTATGAAACTTCCACATTGATGATGACCACAACAGATCCATCTTGAGAAGGAATGAAAATGGAATTTGATGATCGTGATGATCCGTCTTTAGCTGGATGGATTGATACTGAGCAAGTACTGGAAAGGTCCACGGCCTAATGGCATGGAAATACGGCAACAGATGAACGTTATCCCAACGCTTCCGGGCTTTATATAAAGAAGGGCACAAGGATAATGATAACATTTATGTATAAAGAACCAATGATATTTAACAAAAGGATTGAGGCACTATCACTTGAAACGGACATAGCTCGAAAAAGGCCAAAGATAATATTCCATATGATAAGTCAAGTATTATAATTAAAAGCAAGGAGCTATTTTAATATAAAAGGCAAGTGCCTGCTAAAAAAAGCTAAAGTTGTGGAGAGATCTATAAATAGAAGCTAGACTTTAGTTGGACATATCTCCGCAACCAGAGCTCCGATTGAGGCAATTTTCACTTCAACGGCCAAAAACATGACAAGAGATTATAAATCACTATCACAACGACATCACAGATTTGCAATTTTTTTTTTTTTTTATGACTATTTGGAGTAGCGAGATTAGCTTGGAAGGCAAGTAAGCCAGAGCATGAGCTTTGTATTCGCCATAGCGCTCGTGTTTTGCCATAACCCAGTGGATCCGGTTGGGCAATTAATTGTATGCTCCAATCTATTTTGCTGGAATATAAACCCAAGTTGATCTTGTTCTTCAACTTGTTCATCTGTGGAATATTGTTTCAAGATCATATAAGCATCCCAAATATTAAGAATCGTATCAATTGGTATCAAAGCCAAGCTTCAATTCTTCTTGGTAACATTGGTGTGTTTCATTTCCGCCTGGACAGCCCTAAACGAACTAGAAAGGCGGCCTTAGACGCTGAGGCTCGACCCTTATACGTGATAATTGTGTGGCCGCCTCCAAGATCTACTCAACGGTCCCCATGGGCCCCCAAACCATATCAATTCCTCCTCTCCTTGGAATGCTCACCCTCGAGTATATTAGACTTATATCATTCGCTTATGAGGCAATTTACCAATTGAGATGCTCCCATCTTGAACTCGAGACTTGGTTCTGATACCATTTGATACGACGCCTCAACTATCGTGCCCCAACCAACTGGGAAAAATCGCCTTAGACATTGAGGTTAGACTCTCTATATGTGATAACTAGGTGCCGCCACCCCAAGATCTACTCGAATGGTCCCCATGGATCCCCAAACCATATCACAACCCCTACAATAGGGTCTGGATCTCCACCTATTTGATCAAGCTCTATATATATATAGTGGTCCCATCAGGAGTACTATAGAAAAAAATGATGTCCAAGTTGCTGGAATGGCCAGCTAGCTGCAATAAAAGATAGTCCCTTCTTCACCAAGGGCAATCCCTGGGGCAATCGAGAAAGTTGAAAAGCATATGGAACAACCCACGATGCTCCAACTTTAGACACTATGTAATCATATGTATTTAGGTCATTCATGCAAAAGGAAGTAATATTATCCCATACATATAGTGTCATAAGTTACACATAAGTACTTTAAAAACTAATAGATATATAGAAAAAAAAAATGAATTATTCATTTGTGTAATTCAAGACACAGGAGTGTTAATGCCGCTTGTATAAAGGTATTACAGGTATATAATCTTATGTGGCCAGAGGCCGAATGGCATTGAGATGGCAGCATTAACCTCTCTAAATCAGGAATGGAGAAGATTATCTCCAATCCTAGCCAACCATTCAAAGATCCAACCGCCAAATTTTCAACGGGTGATTATAGCGATAATCTGCAATGCATTATCAAGGTCATCTTTTGCCATCCCCTGTTCTTTGTTTTAATTCCTCTTGATCCAGTGGCCATCAATGGTTGGACCCTGATAATCTTTGATACCCCGATATCTCAAAAAAAGAAATGCTTTTATAAGCATCGTCCTTGTTTATGCACATTAACATCAAGTATGTTAGATAAGGATAAGATGGCACGAAGAACAAATTATTTAAAAAAAAAACGGTGGGCTTCATGTTGAAATGTTCATAAGCTCTATTCCTCACTTTTTAATTTAATCAAGGTAAATTAATTTTGCAATTTGGCCACTTGCCCACTAGGCCACTTGTGTGATGACCAACCCCACCTTTGCACAAACAAATACAACCTATGCACATGTGTTGAATGATTCTCTTCAGCAAGCAGATGGTTTACTTTTCCCTTTGCTTGTCATTGAACTTTGATATTTCTCTTCTATTTTGAAAGCTAGAAGCATGAAGAATGGAGAAAAGTTGGCAGTAGGCAGGAGCAATGGGCTTCACTATATTCAAATGCTTTAAGTGCATCACAACCCTTTACTTATTCCCACCAGCAAGGCAAATAGCTGAAAGCGCTTTGAGACACTATAACAACTTGATATAGTAGGCATCATTACATCCAGAAGAACAGCTGAGATATAATTAAGATTTGTAAATACGTCCACGAGGGTTTCACATGGGTGAAAGGACCCGCCCGCCCTAGTGCAATGTTAGTATTTAGTATATACTCACACAAACATCATTGGATGGGGTTGTTCTTGAGTGTCATCTTTTCCCAAGTTGCAGGGAGAGGCCACACCGTAGTGCTTGTGATATGAACTTTCATACAACCCTTGCAAGAAAGGTTACAAAATTAGTACAAGTGGACAATTGATGCAATAAATTTATTTGATGCAAGTTGGAAAGAAACACACCAGCTCTAAAAATGCCGTGCAAGTTGACAATAATGTAAGGGGCAAATGCATGCTTTTCTTATAGTTTCCCCAGAATAATTGTGATTTGCATATATTCTAAGGTACGTGACCCTAGCAATTATATCGCAAAAAAACCCAACACCCAGTTGCCCACTAGATGAAAGAAGCACCATGTTTCAGAACTACTTGCCTCTCTTGGCAGTAAGAAGAAAAAAAGTGGGCATGATGTTGCCCATGAACTTGCAGGAAGAATCAAGTTGAGGATAGTTGGCAGTGAGGGTGAGGCAAGCTTTTGGAGGTAAAAACAATGTGGGATGAAGGATCATCTAGGCAGGAAAAGTCTGGCGTGGAATTTGATGCTGAGGTGAATAGTGAGGTGGGCAAGTTGTGGAAGAGTAGGTATGTGTGGATGAACGTTCACAGGCAACAAAGATCTGGTGCGAATTTTGATGGCGGGCAGAACAGTGGTGATGGCCAAGTTGTGCAGGGGTAGGTCTGAGAGGCCCACCGAGGGGTGTAAATCTGGAAGGAATGGCTTAGAAGGGGCAATATTTCAATTGTGGACCATCAACTTGACAATGAGGTTGGCCAATAGGGGAGAACATGACAACATGCAACATTAATGAACAATGAACAATTGGGTGAAAAAGGAACACCCGAAATCAACCACCCAAAAAAGAGTCATGGCTATATTCAGGGCATGCATGGTCATGGCAATGCCCATGCCATGGCCATGGCCATGGCCATGGCCATGGCTCCCCCATTCAATTCCGCTCTCCTCCACACAAACCTCGAGTTTTTTTTTTTTTTTAACGATCGATCGCCGGAACTGACCCTTCAAATGTTGAATCCTTGCCCCAGATACGGCCTCTAGCCTGGGTTTCCGCTCCATTAATTCTTTCTCCTGGCGCATTTTTCAATACGTCATGTGATTCCGGCGTTCTTGGACTCGTCTGCTGTACACAGCAAGCCCGCAATTTCTTTTCTTTCTCTTTCGGCACAAGCAGCTCGGTACCGGAGGACATGGTAGCTCAGGTTATGTCAGATGTCGATTGCTTTATGGCCGCTAGGGAACTCGGAACTCCTATTGCGCTTTGCGAGGTATTTTTTCTTTTTTCCCCCTTCTTCTTCTTCCAAGATTGCGTTTTCTTTTCCAAGATTCTTTCCATTCTGCAAATTTCGTATTAGTTTTCCGATCTCCTGTGCGTTTATTTGATATCTGGTATGATAGATAGAATCGGGCATGTTTAACAGTTAAAGCCCTCAAAATTTCAGGGCTACAGCAGATTTGAGCATGTGATTCTGGCGGCAATGAGCGGGGCAATTAATCATACAAAGCTGGCTCAGTTAAGCGAAACAGAGATTGAAGTTTTGGAAGAAGCAGTGTGGAAGCATCATACACACCAGGTAGAGGCAAATAAATGCACGTCTGTATTGATGCAATTAGTGAAGGCCCCTGTGGATGTGGTGTGGTCTATTGTGAGGCGTTTTGACATGCCCCAAACATACAAGCGCTTCATAAAAAGCTGTGTTATGAAAGGGGATCTCAAGGTCGGAAGTGTTAGGGATATTACAGTCGTATCAGGTCTTCCAGCATCCCACAGCACAGAAAGGCTTGAAGCCCTAGATGAAGATAACCATATTTATGGCTTCAGCGTAATCTGTGGGGAGCATAGGCTCCAAAACTATCGATCTACCACTACTTTACATGAGGTTGAAATTGACAACATGAAGCAGACTCTAGTTTTTGAATCATATCTGGTGGATATTCCTGAAGGAAACACAAAAGATGATACTTGCTTATTTGCAGATACAGTAGTTCGTTGCAACCTTCAATCCTTGGCTAGGCTAGCCGAAAGACTCTCAGCAAAAGCTGCCAAGGTCAAATCTGATGGCATGACTATTATGTTTTGATGCTTATTTCTACTTGGTTGGTTGCTCTGGTTTAGGTTTTCAGATCTGATGTCTAAAACCCCCGTTTTATTCAATGTCTCTACTGTGGGAATAGATTACTACACGTTTTTGTTCTTGAAGGAATGCTGGTGCTTTGGTGTTTTTGAAGATTTAGCTGCCGTTTTTTTCTGGCAGAGGAGGTGCTTGAGCTAGATTAAGTTTTTTGGCTCAAAGTGTTGTTGGTGATCTTCAATCCTTCATCTTGAGCTTTTCCACATTTGATCAAGACATAGCCCTGCCTCTTAGCCTTTATTCAAAACCAACGGAATATGTTGCTTCAGCTGAAGAAATGATATCAGCTGAAATATGGTAAGTAAAGTGGAAGAAGAAACAAAAGAAAAAAAACAAAACTAGGGAAATGAGAAAAATTTTTTTTATGTTGTGTGCTAAAAGAGACCTCTCAATTAAACGATGGGTTCTTCTTGATCTTATTGTCTTTGTATAGCATATATAATAGTTAAGTGTGATCATTCACTTTTTGCTTGCAAATGGATCAATTCTCTCTCTTCTTTTTTCTTTTGTTTTATTTGCCAAGTTGCCCTATACATAAAAGAGGACCATCTATCCTCAACTTGTTTGACTTTATGGCACATGGGACACTAGCAATGGAGTCTAACTTGTTCATAGTGGCCCTTCTTGTTATAGGTAAAAAAAATCTTTAGGTTTTCCTAGCCACTTGACGATCTTTATGGAGTCTAAATTGTTCATGGTGGCCCTTCTTGTTATAGGTAAAAAAATCTTTAGGTTTTTCTAGCCACTTGACCATCTTTATGGAGTCTAACTTGTTCATGGTGGCCCTTCTTCTTATCGATAAAAATCTTAAGGTTTTCCTAGCCACTTGGCGATCTTTTCTTAAGGTTTTCCTAGCCACTTGCCGATCTTTTCTTCTACAGATCTTTCTTCATCAACGAGAGGCTATGAGGAATCAATTTGCTCTAACACTTGGTTGTCCTTTTAACTTAAACAATATCCTATATTATAATGTTATAGCGTAAGTATGTAATGGACCATGCCCTAATTTGGACTCCGCCAGCACGCCAGATTGCAATCAAGGTCGAGATTTATCGCAGGCTTCCTACCATCGTGGATTGGGTCATGCTTTTAATTCCCAAGGGAAAAGGGAGACGAAAGGTAAGTGAAGGCAAGAAGGCACAAGCGAAAAGGGAAAGGAAAAAGGGAAGGAAAAAGGCAACTAGAGAAGGGAAAGAGGGGCAGGGTGGGAGCATAAAGGGAAAGGGAACTGAGAATAGAAAATGATGGAGAAGCAGTGGAAAAGGTACGGGAAAAGTGAGAGAAAGAAAACGAAAAGAAAAGGGAGTAAAAAGGCGGGTGGAAAGGAAAATGCACGAAAAAAAACAAGGAGAGGGAAATGAAAAGGGAAGGCAAAAAGTGAGTTCTGGAAAAAGGGAGCATTTTAAAAAGTGAGAAAACGGAAAAAGGAAAGCATGGAAAAGGAAAAAAAAGGAAAGGTGGAACATAGCGTGGAAAAGGAGAAGAGGGTAGAGGGTGGGAAAGGAGGAAAAGGGGCACATGAAAAAGGTAAGGGATAAAAGGCATAGGAAAGAAAGGGAAATGTAAAAGGGAAAAGGAAGGAAAAGCGCAGAAAAAAGAAGGCCGTAGAAAAGAGATAAAAGAAAATCAGAAAAGGGTGGGAGATGAAGGGGGAAAGGGAAGGAAAAAAATTCACGAGGAAAAGGGGAGAGGGAAATGGGAAAAGAGAAGTGGAAAAGGCAAGGGAAAAATGAATAGAGAGAAAGGATGAGGAAAGGGAAAAAAGGAAGGGGAAAAGAGAAAGGAAAAAGATAGGGAAAAAAGAAAAAGATGGGGAAAGGAAGGGAAGGAAGGAAGGAGATATTTTCATTGTCAAGACTGACAAAAAGGCAACACACAAGGACATGCGACCACAAGTACAAAGAAACAAAATACATTGTAATGGCTGGAATTGGTGGAGCACTACGTCTTGATTAAAAAACCCCATCGTAAAACTGCTGCTGTGACGATCACGATAGATCCAAAGCTATGTCACGCAAAAGCAACAAGCATGGGCCTCCAACAAAATGTAACTTCAAACAAACGCCCTAACCGTAACCCTACAGCCTAAAAAGTTTGTGCACGGGCGCCGACTCACGCACGCGCCTAAAACCTCCATCCCTCTCACCGAAAACCAGGCAACAGATGTCGATGCAGATCCCCGTGCCGGACTGAGTAACCTCATCAAACCACTTGTGACCATAAGAGCCCCAAACAGGTAGAGTCCCAAAAACCCCATAGCAACGATTCGAGAAGTGACTGGGTGAGGGTACCAAGCTTAAAACTAACGATTCAATAAGCCCAAGTGCCAGGAAGCCTGGAGGAGGTGCCATCTCAGCCAAGGGGCGCCAAGAGACCAAGCCCATCGTAGGCTCCAACCGGCCACATAGGAGAAAAAAGGGCATAAAATGTCAGAGAAAGGGAACGAAAAGGGAAAGGAAAAGAAGAGTAGAATAGAATAGAATAGATTTTTATTGTCCACTAAGACCAATTAGCCTATGGGACCTAAACAAAAAGAAAGGAAGAAGATACATCGCCGTGATTAACCCTCCCCGGCGGTTTTCGAGGGAAATCAAGAAGAATAAGTATGCTCGGCACACTTAATCAGACAGACAATTAACATCAGTCTCCCGTAGGACAAAATAACGAGTCTGTATCACGGCATGCATACACTCGCCATTTTTGAACCTCGCCAAAGTACTGCATTTTAGATACATTTGATTGGGTACTATTTTCTTTGGTCAAAACTAATCTTGAAAGTTCAATATGTAAAATGTCAAAAGCATATCACTGTTCAAGGTTGTAAGATGTAGACAATACTATTGAGTGCCAAGATGAATGCATTCAATTTAACATTCAGAAGCTATTGGAGATATTATAAAAGCATTCCGCACTCAAAGAGCGTAATTTTTAGTAGTTTTATGGTTCCTAAATGGTACTTTTTTGATAGGGTGTAGCATGCCTATGCCCGTATCAATAACCTCCTGAGGTATGACCCCAACAAGCCCATGGACTGTGATGCAATAATCTGCGCAAATGATCGGGTTAGGCAATTACTAATCGAACATACCGCGTTTTGACATAAAATCAAGCGTATCCGGAGGGCATGACATTCATCTTCAACGGCAACATCGATAAAGCCTCTCCTCCTGCGGCTTCCCGAGTCCAACGCCTGCCTCAATGAGATGATGTGCACCCATGCGAATTCAAGCCATAAGTCTGCTTCATGGGCAAATGGGTGTAAGGCATCGTGTGGGCCTCAGAGCCTAGGGATTGACTTGTCACTTATAGTGTGCCATCTTAACGGTGTCGAAAGCATCTCTATCCAAGAGCTATGGAAGGAAAGTAGCATCTAGTACGCCTTTAGTGCACATGATCCTTCTTGTCCGTATTCGTATCTGACTGCTTTGCCTCAGACATCCCAATGTGAGAACATCGAAGCTTGCTTGTCCTTTCAGCAGTTTTTAAGTGCATTGGGGACCCATTCCTACTACCAAGGCTGGGCAAAATACGTATCACCCATGTATCACAGGTTTTAAGTATCAGACCCATTCCTACGCCAAGGTTACATTCCTATTTGGTAGTGCATAAATCATGGATAAGCTCACACTAACCCAATAATCTCATGGAATTCGCTATTGGGAGAAATAATTATCCTGAGCTGCATCTAATCTAACAAAATATTAAATGTGGAATGATAAGTTAATATGTAATTTATTACTCTAAAAATAATAAAAGGTAATAATTTAATATCGAATTCAAACAAATCACCTTCCGAAGTTAATAATATGGTGTCTCCAATGCGTACCAAGGTAGAAAACCGCTCCGGAGCAAAAGATTCTGTATGGAATTGTGGATTTTACCCCAAGGGCTCGTGCCAATAGGTTGCTCTCGCACTCCGGCCGAGATCATTCCGTGGTGAGGATATCATCGACCCCCACACCGCCTCGCATGATGTAATCGGCCGCACTGGGCGTCTCTAAACAAGTAGACTGTGGCCCTGTGCATACAACTGGCCAGGGTCGGTTTCATGTGTTACTTAATAGCTCCATTATTTGGATACTTTGTTGTAAGATTTGTAGCATTTATTTCATTTCCTTTGCCGCAACATGTACTCTTATACCCCCCCTTTTTAATCTTAGTCCGAAGCTAAGACTCGTGGATGCATCAATAAGGTGAGTGAATATCAATGAGACCCATTCTGGTGGAAAAGGTCCTTGCAAAAGCAATAACATCCTTGAAGAAGTGCTTGAGTTTCATTGAGTCAATGAATGAAAATACAATGACCCGTGCAGGGGTACCCACAATGAGGCCCCAACATGAATAAATAGGGAGTGGAAAAAAAAAAATTCAACAATGACCTCACCATATAACTAGGCTCAAACCATATAACTAGGCCCACGAACCACAAAGTTCTAACCCAAAACCACATTCCAACCCCGGGCCCAAGCCTAATCACTTTCCAGACCAAAGCCGACCGACCAACCCTTAAATATTATCGACTCCCAACCCCACCCCAACAAGAAGGGGTAGAAGTGAAAATCGCGAACCGCAACCACCCTGGAAACTACACGAAAATCAGCTACCACCTCGCTGTCAAGAAAGAGGATCGCGACCTAACCGCGAAAACACAATCAATATCAGATGGTTAATGTGAAAAGGTTAGGATTCTATGGTCAGTATGCATCATGCTCCGCTGCAGCACAAGAATCGACGAGAAAAAAAATACCGTATCAGAGAAATTATAAAGAATCCTGGGGTTTAATATTGCTGGCACCGGAGAGAGAAAATATATAGATACACTAGGCCCGACCTGAGGGGTCTTCCCTCAAGGCCCTCTAGAAGCCACAAAGCTACACCCGTGAAGAGAAAATAGGCACATCCAATAGAAGAACCCTTTGAGCCTACCCGTTTCTACAAGTGCTACTGAAGAGAGAGAGAGTAAAAGCATGACCAATGGGAAAAAAAATACAAGAGAAACCCTACAGGGAAAGAGAGCAAGAGAGAAAAATATACACAAGAGAGAATATACACAAGAATATACAAAGCAGATCGAAGTCAAGAATTCCTATTACATTGCTATGCCAAGATAGAGAGAAATACATATAGAGATATCTGTATATATATACGTATACACCAAGTGTCCGGCCCAAGAAAAATACCCCCAAGAGAGAATATACACACAAGAATATACACAAGAAAAAGGGGGCCACCTAAAAAGAATTGGTCCTAACAGAAAGTAGAACAACCAATGTAAAGCCCAACCCGTGATATCGAGGAGTGGAGGGGGGAACTCAGATAACAAAGAATTCACCAGAGGAAACACCGATGAAGGAAAAGAAGCAAAGGCAACAGTATACATGGGGATGACAAAGCCAAAACAAGAGCTCTCAAGGCTATAGAAAGCATAAAGCCACGTAAAGAGCGGATTCAAAATGTGCTGGCGCTAAAATCAGACGCCCTTTTCTCAGAATGGTGGTTCTTTCATATAAGAAGAGAACCATGGCATTCTAGGAGAAAGGTCCTTGCACAACAACATCCGACACAAAGAGGAACCTTACCTCCAAACTCCTCTCACAAAGCCAAGACTATGGGAGACGAAAGGATGCCAACGCAAGTAGAGGGAAAAGAGAACAAGAAACCCCGACAACCTGAATGCATAAAGTAAAAAGGGCATAAACCAACACAAAAACCAAGTACCTACACTCACCAAAGCACGTAAAAACAAAATTGTAGAATCAATGTACCAACAAACTACATAGAACACCTAACGACAAAATGATTCTGAAAAAAGACAAAAATACCCAACCTAACAATGCAACCACAACGAAATAAGAAATGATATTCTATGGAATAGTCCTGATAGCATATATGTCAACTCAAGGTCAATGCAACAAATGAAACAAAATGCACAGATAAGGAACTAGAATGCATAGATGAGGAGTTGATGGGGAACACCGAGCAAGTGGAAGAACACAGAAAAGAGGAGCAAAGAAGGAGAGACAAAATACCAGAATAACGGAGTGCAGAAAGAAGTAAAGGGATAATAAAGATAAATAGAATAATGCAACTAAGAAGGTAGATGGGGCAAGTAACGAGGATTAGAGCAGCGAAAAACGAAAAAACATAAAATAAACTAATGGAACAATGTGGTGAAAGATGCAAAAGGAATTGTGCTAGAGTACCAGAACACCAAAATACATAAAGAGAACAAATGAAACAATGCAGTGAAAGATTGAAAAGGAAAATACATAGCTAAAGAGTTAATGGAGAACATGGAACAAGAAAAACGAATGGAGACAACAAAGTTTGAAGGAACCAAAAAGATGAACCTGTGGATAAGGAGAGGATGAGTAAAGCGTGAGCAAGGCTTAATGAAACAAAATAAACAATAAATGGAGCAACCACGATGGCCAAAAAAATAGAGAACCTACAATGTAAAATCAAAGAGCAACAGGAAGAAATAGAAAAAACAATGCACATGTAGATAAATTAGAGTGAAGAAAATAGAACCGGTGGAGTGGATAAAGAGACCAACGGAATAGGGATGAAAGGTTAGATAGAGGCAACAATGAGAATTCACCTAGATGCCAAGAGCAGTCGAATGACCAGCAGTGATGAGACAAAGAGTGAATGAAGCAATGGAACAAACAATGCAACCCGAGCAAGATGAAGCAACCGCAAAGAGGACTAATCTGGTGAACTCCTGACAGGGTAACCCGGAAAGCAAGATGAAGCAACCGCAGAAGAGGACTACAATCTACAGAACTCCTGACAGTAATCAAACGAGAAAGTCAAATGAACTCAGATGGCATATGGAAGGAGCAAATAACAATAATTGAGCCAAATAGGTAGATGGGACAAACAGAAGTAATATGGAAAATGGGTGGCTAAACAAGACCGGAGAGAAGGGAATCAATCAGAAAACTCCAAAGACAATGAACAATAGAAGCCCAAATGAGTAAAAATAACAGTACAACCGGGTTAGAATACCCGATAAGTATAAGATAATTGGTGTACAATGAGTCCGCTTCTCCCACATAAAACATCTCGAAGTCGCTATACTATAATGCTCCCCAACCGCAACAACCGCATTAGTCAACACGCCACCCATCTAAAGCAAAGGGATCAAATCCGCCCCGCTAAGATATCGCTTCCATGTGTCCCTCTGGCCGCCATATAAAAGCAACCTATGAACTTTGGAGCTCCAAACCGGGCAAGACCAAACAACATGTGTGATTGTCAAATGTGTTAGAGAGCCATCTACCGCCAAGAGTCGCTGTGTTTGCGTTGACTAGGAAATACAAGAGCACAATATCAAAATGGAAAGACCCATGAGGATCCCTGAAACCATAGTGGCTACAACAGACTCCAGCAACGCATTCAATGACCAAGGCTTTGCACCACAAAAGGAATCTTTTCAAAGATTCCCTAAAATACCCTTAAATTCTCGGCCTAATTTTGGGGCCACTAAAATGACCCTAAATTTACTTAATTGCAGCTATTTTGTGGGTCAAAATTACCAAAAGTCATGCCTTGTTAATTTGACATCCCCATTTTAGGTAGAAAATAATAATCTAATTTAGTTGTTTTCTGACACATACAAAGTGGCAAAATGAAACCACCGTAGTACCTCCCCTGACAAATTTTGAAGACAAAAACATTAAAATGGAGTCAGATGCATTTTATTGCTCAAGGAGCAAAGACACATGTGCTATCCGGGTGCATGGGTACAGCACAAAAAATAAAAAAAAACACAAAAGAAACAAAATTGCAAATGCTAGCGCGCTACAGAAAGGTGGATCCTAAGTTTGAAAGACAAATTATCAGATAGTCATGTACAACTGTGACAAATACTCACCATACCTAGTAGCTTACGCTTAAGAAGAGCCTATTGAATGTCGCCGACTCATCAACTCCTTCAGATCACTACCTTAAATACCTACCATTTTTTGTAGTTCAAATTTAAAATTGCCTCCATTTTAAGTGCAAACTTCCATTTTGGGTGTGATGCCATAACATGAATTTCTTTTTGATTTCAATATGCATATTGGTTCGTGAGTGAATGTCCTAAGCATTTCATGGTCACATGAATTTTACGTTTTACAACGCTGAAAGTGGCAACAAGGCTCATAAATAAGTTATTATAATATTAAAATTATTGTGAGGCTATGCGTGCATAAAGACTATGACTACACACAACAATATGTGATGTAGTGGATGTTTGTTAAAGCATCATGGAGGCTATCCAAGGCTGAAAGCACACGGTGACTACTACACAAGAGTGTAAACCATTGGAAAAGAGTGTTATAGAATTCAATAATAATGCAAAATATCATGACTTAGCACAACGTTATGCATGTGTATACCCACATGGCTAAGGAAGACAATGTTATCGAAGCTATCTAAGTAGAACCAACTTGAAGAAGACACGAGTTGTCACTTTGCACACCAAAAAATGTTGTCAAGCTAAGTGTTCATAGTAGGCTTATCAAGAAGATATTGTTAGATACCTAGATTGCAACCTGTGTAAAACAAATAATGGTAAGTTGGGAGGAAACTAGGTAGGTAGAAACAAGAACATGGTAGAAAAAATGTAGGTAGGGAGATAACATGAAGGCGCGCTGCATGGGTAAAGTTTCGGCGTTACGCGCCGCGAAAGTTTTTTTTTTTTCACCTGCATATACTTCGCTTAATCTAAGACATCGAGACGCCTTGGAAGACACTGTGAATCTGAGGAAGATCCTAAGGCAGATCTTCAAGGTAGATCTTAAGGAAGATCTTGGCGAAGCGCGCATCTTGGAGGCGTATCCGACGCCTTGAAGGCGCATCTTGCGAAGACACAGAATCTGAGGAAGATCCTGAACAGCTTGTATAAGGTAAAAAATTATCTTCTCACATGTTGTAATGCATGCATCTCTTTTGGAACAAGTATTACAGAATGTGCTACGCATTTTCGATGGTTTATCTATGATTCTTGTGTTTATTTTAAACAAGTAAATATCATATTGCGCTTGTGATAAATCTATTGTATCTATTTGAGTACAAGATATTAATCTCAATATATAAGAGACTGAATCCTTGAGATCTTATTATACTAACACTTTGCAGCAGGATTACTTCAGTATTTCACTAACCCCAGCATGATTTCAGTAAGAAGATTCTATCTTATTGATCCTCTCATAGTTCCCATTGCTTTCTACCAAAACTTATGAAAAGCATTATGGGGCAATCTTTATAAATTTGGTCCTTTTCTCTTTGTAAAATGAGGTTTGAGGTGATTTAGAAGGTGATTTCTGTGTGGATTTTTGATGATTTTGCAAGCACTTTCGTGTAAAAATTTGAGATATTCGAAGTTATTTTCTCTTTGTAAGTAATTTTCTAGAGCTAGATGCATGTATTTGCTTTGTTTCTCGAATAAAGAATTTGCCTTTAAAAAGTGTGTGTTCGCTAAATTTATGATTTAAAACAAGCATGTTCGGCTTAACTTATGATTTAAATTCTTTCTTGTAAATAACGTAGTAATTCACTTCTTACGAAGTTTTAACATAGTTTTGTTTAAAAAATTTGCAGGAACACTTAGTTGCGGTGGATATGATCAAGATTCATGGCCTTTTCTTTTATCCGAACTTTCTACCCATGCTCAAGTAAGGTTGTTAGAATATTGTTATAATTCTAAATAAGACCAATTATTTCAAAGATCTCAAGGATTTTAATTATTTGGATTCAAGGACCAAGAGGGCTTTGAAAATTTCCCATTGTTTCTCAAAGGTTTTCCTCTCGCAAATTGTGACGTAGAATCTCTTCACATTTTAATTACATTCAATGAACTGCGGATTTTAAATGTTATCTATGGCGCATAGCCGAGCTTTTAATATTGTTGTTTGTCTATGCGCCAAGATGGACAAGTTTATATATTTTAAAAGCTCTACCCTATGCAAGTAGGCTGGGATGCTGAACTAGGTGTTATAGAAATGACATATTATTTAGAGTTCCTTTTCTATGCCCACATGTATTGCGGTACTTTTTGTTTTCGTTGATCCTATGCGCTCAAAGGCATTTATATGTCCATGCCATGAGTTTCATTATTTGGTCTTTAGTTCTTATTGGGAAATGTTGAGCAAAAGATGTATCAAATTCTAATGTTTGTACACCGCTTAAGAAGTACAATCAAAGGAAGGAATCTACATTTCCTGCTTACGTAAACAAACACCGTTTTATATATATTATGTAAAGATGAACAATTGATTCTAAAGATTTTAATGTCGTAGCTTGGATATGTTGTTTGCTTTGTGATTTTCCCCAGAAGTTGCTTGCTTTGTGATCTTCCCGTAGTTAAAAATATAATAAATGTTGCCTTTCAATTTTCATTTGCTTCAATGCAATTCAAATGTATAATTTTTTTCTACAACTTGTGTTTATGGTTGTCTTCACAAATGTGGTTGTTTTACATTGCTATTAATCCTCTTTAAACAAAGTTTACGCTTTGAGACCTCTAAATGTGCATGAATTTTAGATTTGAATTATGCTTGTTTTTATATTGCTATTAGTCCTTTTAAAACAAAGTTTACATCCGAGACCCTAAAACAGTAAACGCTTTAGATTTGAAAAAGGGAATCCACTCATACCAATCAAGTTAAAACGATTGACGAAGATGACAACAACAAAGAAAACCTTCATGCTAAGCAAGTTCCACTTGATATTTAAAACTCTTCTCGACCTAATCTAGTTCAAGTGCCATTATTATTTATTATTTGACTCAGATTCTTTCTAGAGTACTTAAAATCGACTATCTCTGCCTATGCGCCAAGTTGGACAAAATCGCTATTCAAAAAGGTTCCGCTTGACGCTAAAAACGAATTACCTGCTTAATGCAAATGTGATGATTACATTTCATGAGCTTATATCTCCTCTACTTATTTGAACTATCGTGTCTCTATGCGCCAAGTATAGCTATGTGTAATGTATTTTGGTAATCTTGTATGATAAAAGCCCATTTTTGTTCTACTTTGACCACAATATTTTTGCACACTCCAAAATGGTTCTTTCAATGTGCAACCTTTTTTTTGTTCTTATGTTTTAAAAAAATATGCCAAAAGTACCAAATTTTTGGTGTTTTTGAAAAAGGAATCATAATTGCACTATTGATGTCATTAGTGTTTGCACCGTCACCTTGTTCTACCGAGATAGGAAAATATAAAGTTCTAATAATGCAGGCATATAAAAATCAAAGACCACACACATCAATGAGCTCCAAATTTCAAGACCTAATCATGTGTGATCATTAACCGTAGCATACCATCCACGGCCGAAAGAGTCGCCAGTTACAAATTTGACTAGAAATATAAGAGCAATAATATTGAAATTGAAGAGATGATCCATGAGAATCCCTGAAGCCACTGGGCTACCAAATAAGAAAAATAGGCTCACCCAGTGGGGTTTCCCCTTGGTGCCTCCGAAGCATCACGCTACCGGGAAATGCGTATCTACTCTGGCCAACATTGAACAAAAAGTAAAACCTTATATAGTAGAGTAAATGTATGGGAGGAAGGAAGAAGGAAGGAAGGAAGGTTCTTTATCGGCTCATGGAGGCCAATCGCCTATGGGACCTTAACATAGGTGGAAGAAGCCCGCTGCTACCCGATTAAAAAACCCCCTTAGGGAGGGAAAAATCGCTTCTGAAAGCAACAAGCATGCCGGGTACCGCATAAATATACATATATTGACATGTGAATTCCCCGCACTGTAGGCCGCGTAGGTGAGTCCGGCAGATCCAAAACCTTCTCCGGAGGTAGGAGCCAAGGGATCGAATCGATGCATGCATCGGAAGTAGCTCGCGGGGCGCACTGTACACTCAAGAGAGTCGTAGCGAGTCTCGGACCGACTATTATAGGTCGGATAGCCTGGAAGGCATGGCTTATCCTCAACACCCCTCACGCAAGTAACACCGACAGTGCTCGTCTCCGGCGCTGCTCTCCAACCCATCGACCCGCCTCCCGCCGGTTGATGGTGGGCTCCTCGCTCAATGGACGCTGATGATCCCGCTGGGCTCTTCATGGGCAACCGAGAATGCAGAAGAGCCGTATTCTGCCCGGTGGGTTCATGTCGCCAGAAGTGTGCCACCTTTACCTCGCTCTGCAGCATGGTGGTCCTGCATTTCCCCAGAAACAAGAGTCCGTACCCTCACCCTATCCCTACCGGGCTGCCTCTGTAGGCACTTGACGCACCTATGTGCGCCTACATTCCAGCCAGCCACCGGCCTCTTTGTCCCAACAAGCTCAGTCGCTAAGTGCTCACGCTACGTAGCTGCGCGGAGCCGAAAGTTTGGCGCCGCCACCTTCGGAAATAAACAATGTGTCTATCGAGGGTCGCGATGCCGCAGGGCATGTGAATCCCGCTCTCTGTAAATAAAGATCTGATATGGAACTCAGGGCTTGACCCCAAGTGCCCGCTACAAAAATGCCTTCCCCTGACCTGCCTCTGTCGCTCCAAGTCGCCAAAGACACCATCAACCCTACACCCTCGACCCCATACGTAAGAACTGCCCATCGCCCTAACAAATGTGACCGGTGGCCCCAATCATCATAACCTCTGCCTCGCGGACTATTGTTTTGTATCATGCATAACGCCTAACTCCGGGCGGCCACCAAGGTGAATGGATGCATCCCAATACATTGACGTACCCACCCCTGTGCACGTAGCCGGGTGCACTTCTACCATCTCGCCTTCCCCTCGAGCAAGTGAGCCGAGGTGGCCGGATGACGTGGAGGGAGATATGAGGACCACCTTAGTCTTGGCCAGTTGACACGCATGTTCCGCCGCGTAATATGTCCAGTGGCATCTAGGTGTGCCTCGCATGCCCTCTCGTTTATGGGCTAAGAGGTCCACATCATCCGCGACATGAGCTTCTGATGACTCCGTGCAAGTGTTGTATACCGCCCTTCCCTCCCATAAAAGCAAGCCAAGCCTAATCAAGCCAATGTAAAAAGTCCAAAAGAGGGGTGAGAGAGGACAACTTTGCCTAACTCCAATGTTAATGGGTAAATGATCAATTCTTCCGCTGCATGCGCTCAGGCAGCCTCAGACAGTCATATTAATCGTGATTCGCAGATCCATAGAGCCCCAAATGGCTTAATCTCGCCACAACTTTTCCCTGGTAATCGCGGTCGTAAAGCTTTTGCAAAGTCCACAAATCAGCCAGCATTGTGTCCCTCCCGACCTGGGCCACACCCCGACGAGGGGCCCCGAGTGCGAAGATGTGATCAATGGTCGGTCGTTCCGTGGGTCGGAAGCCCCGCCTCGGGTAAGTGCCCTCGACTCGCTGCCTCCGCCAACTGCTACCTCGGCTGCTCGAGAATGCCCGCATGCCTGCGGCAAACATTGAGCCGACCATGATGGTTCCTAAGAATTGGTCGTGATGTTGCGGGGCACATCCGTCCGTTCCCTGGGATCATAAAGTCAGCGGCAGTACCGCCTCATTGCACCGCCGCGACGCTTCCCCGTAGGCCGTGGCCGGGCTCGCAGAGTACCCCCGCGCCGTAAAGTTTCCTGGGCGCCCAAGTAGGCCGTAACATTTCTCCTGGTGTCTTTTGCCGTGCACCTTCGCCTTTGCTCTCGAGGAAGGTACCTGAATGGCTGGTGGCATGAGCCCGCTGCGGTCCCTCGACCACGCATGAGACGGAGCGCCGCTTATGCCTCTTACACCTGCCAGCATCAAAACCATCTCGTTACGCGAAGGTTGCGCTTCTCCGACCTCGGGCGGGGAGGTCTCCCCAAAGCACATGTTCCGCCTTCGAGGAGCTCAACCACCGGCTCATTGTCGCCCGCCGCGGGCCCCTGCATGAGGGCTTCGCGAGCATGTCGTACCAGAACCTCCGCTTGCTCATAATCCAAGCGAACCGAGGCTCCAAGAAGGTAACGAAGCAATCGGGAGGGGGCTATAGCCACGGGCCGTGCCAGCCTTCACATGTAGGGAGTATCCAGCTCTCCTCGCCCCGCTATCCGCGTCGCATCGAAAATGACAAGGTACATCCCTGCTGCTATACTAATTATGACATAATCCACGGCTAATTCAGTTCCGCCACGTGATTGTCCCTGCTCGCAAGTGTACCCGTGGAAGAGGGCCATTGTAGTAGGCTGGCTGTATATGAGCAGGTCAAAGATACCGCGCATATGAGGAGCAATTGTCTCCGGCCAAGCGTGACCTGATCATTATCTAAGTGCCGCGCAGGTAAGCCGCCTTCAAGGACGCGAATCAAGTAAAGATCGCCAATATCCGCGAGGGGGTCCAAACAAGATGGCCTGCCCACCGTCTCACAGACATTGGTCTCCCCAAGGAGCATGACTCGCCTATCCACAGGTTGCCGTATGTCATCATATTAGACACATACTTCCGTCCATCCTCATTCCACCGTGGCTGTGATAGAAGGGACTCTTGCATGGGGAAAGTAGCAAGCAAATAGGAAGAGAGGATCTCCTGCATGGTGGTGCACCCGGATCCACAAGTAGCGGTTATGAACTGGCTTACCTCTGGAGGGAAACCAAAGGTGCCAAGGCTGCCCGCAGAGTAGCAGTAAACCCCACCATGCCCACGCCCCCTGCATACAACCAATGGAACACCGAAAATGTCAGGCCTCAGCAGACGGACAACCAGGGTCTGGTGTTCCCACCGCCTCCATGAGGGCGATGAGGTCCATGTCCACAACCATCAATTGAGGCTATCAATCTTTCCACACCTGAAAACTCATAGCTCCTGCACCATCACCCGTGAGGCACAATTCCTATTGAGCCGGCTTCTGGATGTCAGTAGTGTGTGTCAATTTGGATGGACCAAAGAATGGAGCAGCATCGAGTTGCAGGCAGACCTGGACAAGGTGGCTGGAGTGCTAGGCAGTATTTGGCTGAGCGAGTGCATCGAAGGTTGGCAGTACGCGAGGATCGTATTTATGGGGCATAGGTAGCATTTGGTCGAAAGCAGTGCGTACCGCAAAGATTTGGTCAGCCGGCGCGCCCCTCACCCCGCTAACTACCTCCCCGCTGCCTCCCGCCAGACCGAGTAAGATCCCGCCATTACGGGCCGTGCAGATGTGCCCTTCAATAACTTGCCTGCCGCAAGATGGCCTTCTCAACTCATGCATCCGCAATCGCGGAACACCAATACCTCTGGGCTGTGGCCTCGGGCGTACTGACCACACCGCTGGTCGCTGCGAATCCTTAAATGTATCTCGACTGTGAAACGCTGCGCTTCAAGGATCTCTGTGGTGTATCTTCCCGGTGAGATTCTCCCTACTCTCCTAAGAGGCCCCAACTACTGTTATGGCCTGCTGCCGCGCCACGCGAGCTCAGCTGGCCCCGCGGAGGGCACTGCCCACTCGCCCGGTGGCCGCATCGCAGGATGGATGGACGCTACCAGTTGACCTCGTGACCCCATTGACGCCTTCGCAGTTGTTAGGCTTAAGGTACTGTGTGTCATGTGCCGCAGCCTTCGTTTCTCTCAAGTCCTGAGCTCACTCTTACAAGGCTTGGTCCTTGCCAATCTCCCGCTGCGCGCCGCCATTATTTGCGCGCCTCGCTCGAGGCCTCTTGGCCTACTGGGTAACGGCCAGACGGAGTTCCCGTGATTTCGCCCGCTAAATCTCTTCTCCCCGGCTGGGCGCCAATGCCGCCAGCACCCCCAAGGCGCTCGCAACCTCTCGGCCTTGCGCTTAGCCTCCCTAACTTCCAATCGGAGGTGGCCCGTGGGCGCACTGCGTTACGGTGGCATTGGCCTCCCATCAACTCGGCGCGAGCCGAGATTTGATTGCATGTGTCTGCTCGCCTTGGCCCCCGCAGCGGCCCGTGGTATCCATGCGCAGCATGCATGTTCTCGCGAGCACCGGGCCGGCCTTTGCCGCTCTCAGAGTGCACTGCTTGATGGCCGCCGCCCAAAATGCAGGTGCTTGGGTCAACCTCGTTGACTGCTGTTTCATATCACCAACCGTCAAGGCAACACGGGATGTTGCGCATCTATCTCCGTTTCCAGTTCCGCAATGCGGCATCTATTGGCCTCAACCCTGTTTTGGATGTATGCTTCGCTGTTCTCTCGCCTAACTGAGGGGCCCTCAGGCCTCGAGTACCACTTCCTACGCCGAGCCGCCTCGGCCGTAGGGGCCTTGACTCGCTAATTCTCCCTTTTGCCCATCAGACCGTGAGACGGCCGCTTTCTCAGGTCTTCTTGTTTTCCCAGTGCTCGGCTCGCTGAGGTCGCTAGGCCGGCCCCGGGTTTGCCCGAGGTGGGTGCTGCCGTGGTCTGCGGAAGCTCACCGCTAGGTGAGTCCGGACACTGGCCGCCCGTGCTGATCAAGTATGGGCGCAACGCCAAGCACCGTTTAGGCGGCGGCGTGGGCTTGCCGTCCGGGCAGGCTAGGCGGTGTTATGGCGTGGTCGCGGGCCGTGTTGTGGCAAGGCCAAGAGGCAATTCGTTGGTTGACTCCATGGCAATGTCGTGCAAAATGTTAGGAGCCTAGCTCAAAGATTATTCCGCGGCAATCGACTTCAAAAGGCCGTGGGGTCTCTCGCATATGAAACTTGGCGCCGTAATCCAACAATTTGGGGACCAAAACGTATGTCGAGCACCTTTTAGAGGTTTGGGGGTTTTGGGGCTAGAGAGATCAGAAACCCTAGAGAGAAATCACAAAGGTCTCTCGTCGTCAAAATTGTACTCAATCCTATTTGGGGACCACAAAAACGAGGGTCGTGAAAGCACCTTTGTGTGGGTTCGGGGGGTTTAGGGGCTAGAGAGAGACTGTAAAACCCTCAGAGAGAGAAAGGCGTGAAGGCAAATCAAGGGGCTCTATGCAAGGGGTCAGAGGGCAAGGCAGAAAGGAATCAAAGACAAGCCGACTGCGTTAAAACAAGTGGATCAATAAATACTTACCAAGCTGGTGAATGCATCAGACAAAAGCCCTTGTTTATATGTGGAACTCCCAGACAACAAGATTCAAATGTGAGGAAGTGAAGTGGAGTTTCATTGAGATGAATGAATGAAAATAATGACCTATAGGGTACCCACAATGAGGCCCCAACACATGAATGTGAATATGAGTGAAAAAAACCAACAATAACTTCAGCCATATAACTAGCTCAAACATATGTAACTAGGCCCATGACCCACAAAGTTGTTGGAACCCAAAACTACATCCAAAGCCCGGCCCGGGTCGTAATTGACTGTAATTCAAAGCCGCACTGCTAAAATTTCGCTAACCTCAAATATCGACTCCCAACCCCCACCAACAAGAAGGTAGAAGTGAAAACTGCAACCGCTAAACTACCCTGGACCGCTGAAACTCCATGAACACCCCGGCCAAGAAAGAGGATCGCTACCGAATCGCAAAACACACAATCACATGGTTAACGTCGTGAAAAGGTTAGAGCCTTAGGTTAAGCATGCATCATGCTCAAAACAAAGGTGAGCACAAGAATCCGAATTAAGAAAAATAGTAGAAGAGAGAAACTATAAAGAATCCTCAAAGCTTACATCGCTAATGAGAGAAAATATAGATACGCTTAGGCCCGAATCATGGGTCTTCCCCTCAGCGTTCGAGTTTTCACAAAAGTTACGCTGTAGAGAAAAATAGGTACATCCAATAGAAGAACCTTTGAGCCTACCCGTAGTTTACAAGTGCTGACAGCTTAGAAGAGAGAGAGTACAAGCACTAATTAATGGCCAATTGAGAATCAACTCTAAGTTAGTTAATAGTCAACATAAGCAACCAAGCACAATAGCACACAATATCAAAAATTGAAAAGATCTATCTATCTCACTACCGTGAAAACAAATAGACCACACATGGAAGTTTAAGACAAGGCTATCCTACTCTCATGGGCCAAGCACGTAACATCAACCGACCGAAAACACATGAGTGACTCCGAAAAAAAGATTCCGAAAGCACGACACAACATATGAGAATACTTGAAGCCACAGAGGCCAATGAGAGAGAGAGAGAGAGAGAGAGAGAGAGAGAGAGAGAGAGAGAGAGAGAGAGAGAGAGAGAGAGAGAGAGAGAGAGAGAGAGGTTCAGGGTTCACCGCTGGTTCAGCCTCTCTAGGTGCCCTTCTAGAAGTTTGGCTACAATCGCCACGCTGGAAAAATTGCAGCTACTCAGCCACACAAAGATATTATAGAAGAGAAGAGTCGAGATCCAACCCTCACTAGGTGGAACGAGAAGAAATCAACATGCTGTTAAGATGAACTGACACCAGTGACTAGACTCGTGAGGAGTGGAGGGAGGGAAACTCAAGAACCAACAGAATTCAGCTCAGAGGTAATGCCGATGAGGAATGCTAGCGTGCAACATGGATATATAGTAGATAGAGCCAAAGAAAGCATGCGCCTATGAAGGCTCGAAGTATAGATAGATCTCGACGTCCAAAATGGCGCTGACGCTAAAATGTGCACGCCCTTTCTCCAGAATGATGATTCTCTTCTATATAAGAAGAGAACCATAGAACCATGGCATTCTAGAGAAAGTCCTTTGCAAAAGCACAACATCCTAATAATAAAGAGGAATTTACCTCCTCCGGATCACGTAATCGAGACTCCGCAAGAAAACAAGTAAGATCAATGAGGGGAGGCTTATTTCTTAGCTGCTGTAGAGATGCGTAAAAAGAAACATCATGGGAAACAACTATGAAACTAAGACCTTTGTGTGATGAAGAATCACTTGAACCGAGTGACCTCGTAGAGAAATCCACAAAGAATAATATACGTAGAGCAACCCATATCATGGGCGCAAGCAAAAAAAAAAAAAACAATTGTCAATGAGATTGGTGCATCCAAAGGGAGCTTGAGGCGTAGACAAAAGGTGAGAATATTATTATGCAAAAATCTAATAAGGAATGGTGGGAGAAAGCACGAGACAAATGATACAAACTTTATAAAGATGATAATGAGCCAACCACAATTAACAAAGAAGAAAGCCAAAAAATATGGGGCAAATGGAATGCGAACAAATAAGGCCCAAAAAATTGAAATATAAACCACAAATTACGCACTCACAACAATGTGCACATGAAAACAAATTGGATGATCACGTAATGCTGAAGAAAACCATCCGACAAAACACCGGTGGAAAAATCAAAGGACTAAATTCCAACATATATCATCCATGCATAATGGACCCAAATCCAATTTTCAAGAATAGTAACAACTTACAAGACAAAATTTCACATCGAGACCTTGCATAATTCTGGACAAATGAACAAACTAATAATCCCGTAGCTGAAAGAATGCCAAGAAGCAACTGCACTCAATGGAGCACCTGTGATGAGCGTAATGGATGCAATAAGCTATAGCGCTGGCAACTCGAGATGATTGGGGCGTAAATAAAAGCAACGCAGATAGGGAGATAAATAAAACAATATGGTCTAGTCGAAATAGACAGGACCAGCACCAAGAGAACAATATGATGGAACAACACTAACCGAGAGAAATGAATCGTGAAAGCAATAGCACTAAAAGGAGACAAGAGCAAGACGTGACACGAGAGGGCAAAAGACTTCTTAATTCCGTATAAATGTACCTCCAGCCCCAAGTCAATATATTCGAGAAAAGAGCGTGGCACATGAATGATTATGCCAGCACTCCAAGGAGATTAGATTTTTTCAACAAATTGTGGATCATCGCTTTGTCGCTCCAAATGACTAACTACTAACGCCTTTAGTAAGTAGGAGGACCTATGAGATAGCTGAATATCTTAGAATATGGGATAACATCCATGATGGATTGGGACCTAAATTTCAGTAGCCTATTATTTCTTTAGAAAGGATGGACCCAAGAATTGAGCAAAGCTTCAAGGATTAGGGAAGAAAACGAGCGGAGAATAAAACTATATACATGTCGACATATCCAATATATTGGAACCTCTTCGCGGAGTTTGATCACCCCGCCAAGGTGATTCAATAGGATAATCGCTGGACCATGTATACGACGGTACCTCCGCACAACATAAGGACTAATTCAATGGAGGGAAGCAATCTAACAAGTCCTACCAACTTCTTAGATGGTATCAACTCAAAGGTGGGATTATTTCAAGAGGGTAATAAAGCAAAGAAAAAGAGATCCTAGAGTATAGATTGTGATCTTTTAAAACAAGAATAATTATTTAATGTATAGTTTTATGTCCAGCTGAAATGTCATGCCGACAAACCTCAGGACTTCATAGGATTTGTGTAAATAATTTCTTTAATATGTAACTCAGACCTCCTAGATGGCTTAACATCTTTTAAGAGCAAGACTCTTACGCTCTAAATCTAGGCTAGTGGCATGGCAAGGAACTAGAGTCAAGTTCGACATCAACCTTTAAGCGGAGTTAAAAGTAGAGAATCGGTGCCAACTTATGTACATTGCAAGTATGACCCCTGCTAATAGCATGGAATATTAAAGCCGCACCAAGGCAATAATTGTTTATCATAAGCAAGAGATGTTTACTCTAGCAATCAAAGGGCAAGCACATTATAATTAAAAGTTAAGGAAGTAATTTAGTCATGCAATGTATCTCAAAGAAAGCAACTACTTAAGTGCATCATGAGGAATGAGGTCAGACATACCTAAGCTACAAGTTGTCGAACGACAACAAGAGTAAGAAGGAAAGATGTTACTGAATAATTCGTTTCTACCATTGCTAAGCTAATCAAAGAAGTCCTCCACCTATAGCTTCCGTGATGAAATTCGGTGAGCTTTGCCCCATAGAAGGAATGAAATCACTCTTGCATCGTGATGCGAGTCACCAACAAAGCTCTTTATAGAATGAGCACTCTCGAAAGAAGCAGAGCTCAAGAAGCAATTGTAGGAGCGTTTCTGACTTAGAGATGCTTTCGCTTAATGGAAGTCGATGATGTATAATAACCGCTGGCGTACCAACAAGCGATGACATAATGGATCACCCCAAGGAGCAAAGTTTCTTCTATAAAATCAATTTAAGGCTCCGCAATCATCGTAAATAAGGATAAACCGCGACAAGAATAGGTTTGCTCGTCAAATCGTATACAAATACAAATATAGACAAAAAATATGTACACATGTATCGTAAGTCGAGGACCGAAATGATCTCGACGCATCCATGATCTCTTGAATGGGCGAGCCTAACCTTCAGACCGAAGCCTGCTCAAAGATCTCTGCTGCAAAGGCTAGCCGTGACGACCGCCAAGATAAATGTTATCCAATGTCATGCCTGGACACCGAAGCGTGGCATTTGTCTTCCACAGCCCAACTCGGCAATGCTGACAAAGCTCTCCTCACGCCAGCCTCCCCAACCCATCTTTCACTACAAGGCACAAGGGTCTTTTATCACTTCCGCATGAATATGCTCTGATTGAGACAAAAATTTCTGCCTCAATCCTGATGATGTGCACCAGGCGATAGAGGCACTGGATTTGCATGTGTAGCAGCATTGCGGCCCCGGCCCAACATGGGATTTATGTGGCGCTGATAATGTGTCGCCTGACTGCTCGAGGGTGCTTCGGCATCCCATAGCTTAATGAGAAAGCATGTATCAAGGTATTGTCTGAGATCGGCGACCGGGCCTCCATTTGCACTTTTCTGGATGCACCTCAGATTCTCACATTCCATCCGCCAGCCACGAAGCCTTTTCTCGCCAGTTGTGCTTTTAGGCATTGAGGCCCCATTGCAATGTATAAGCGGTGTTAGAGACGAAGACGTCCATACTAACCACCTTCGAAGTAAACGATGTGTTTGCCAAGGGCCTCTTTGAAGAGGTAAGAAACCGCTTCCCTCGCAATGTAAAGATCTCGGGTGGGGACTTGACTTCACCTTCTCGTGTCCCCGTACTAAGAAAGCTTTTTGTACCTCAAGCCCAAGTCATTCCAAGTGGTCACTCTGACTTGCACTGCACCCCGGTGATAAAAGCACGGTTCTACTAGCACCTGAATAGGTGCAATTGGTGGCCTAATCATACAACTCGCTGTGGCTATTGTTCTCCGCTGTATAGAGTGCTTCCAAACTCCCACAAGTGCTCGCGAATGGGATAGAATCGCCCCGCTCATGGTCGACGAATTCCACCAAATGTTTGTGTTTACACCACTTCCGGGATTTTAGCCACAATATGAGGATTGAGGCCTGTAGTCATGCGGTGGACGATACCGTAACTACTTTGCTTTACATGACGCCGCATATCAATCACCCGCATAATGTGTCCGTGAGTATCAGATGGCGCTAAAAGGTCCGGGCTCGAATGTGCGCTAGAGGTCCACATCAGTCGCGATAGATCAGTCACTCGATGATCTAGTGCGGTGGAGGAGCCCCCGCGCTCCATTTATCACGAGCCATTCTCCAAAATTTATCACATAACAAAGCCAAATAGTGTGGAGAGAGAGGTGGGCATCCTCGCGCACTCGATATCGCTGGAATGGTGGTTGGCCCGGCTTAGTTAAAATTTCGGCCACCGGGCATGTCTCATATAAATCTATACATCGCAGTTTTGCGCTCTACAGGACGCCTAGCCGTAATCTTGCCCACTCCCTAGGCAATGTTAAAGCCTTATTAAGTCTACGGGCGTTAATACGACGGCCGACGGGTTCCCCGGCGCCGGTGTAGACTTCAATATCTGCGATGACCGGGCCGCTGTGCGCGGCCTCCCCGATGCCGATGGGGAAGTTTGAGTTCCCGGCCGATGAAGCTCACGGCTCCGTGGGCCGGCATAGAATGTGAGCTCATCTATCCTCAGAACCTTATGTCCCCGTGACTCGGGAGGTTCTTGATATCATGGAGTGTCAAATATGTTTCACCTTGAATGATAACCTGGGTTAGATCGGGTGATGCCTAACTCCAAGTGGTGGAGTCGCTCTTGTTGTTTCAACCCTTCTTCGGCCGGGAGGTCTTCTTCTTCGCTTGTCGCCTCGTGATAGGGTCGACGCCGATGATGTCTTCCACGCCATACCCATGTCCTTCCCCTGCCTTTTCCTCCTCGCCTCCGCCTTCAGACTCAGAGACTGGGCCTCTTCACTGCTGTGGCCATGGGTTCAAGTTCTAAAGGCTGGAAATCGCAGGGTTCCCCCATCCTGGGTTTGGGCTCTTGGGGACAAGAATATAGCTACACCAGAGTATAGGAGAAATATCTCTTCCTATTTATGGATATAGTCATGAAGTTGGGCATGCGGCAGCCTTTATTTTCTAGGTACTTGTCTATTTTGGGATATCCCGCAGTCGCACCTGAGAGCCATGCTAGGATGCAAAATATCCCATGTGGGGAAGTTCTACCGTAGAGGCCTTTATTTTGGCATGGAACCTTACCATGATCTCTTGATAGAAGGGAGTAGCGATGGTGGTGATCCATCGATTCTCAAAGATAGCCGTAAGATCGTTGATGTCGCCTTTCACCACAGGAGCGCATAGCGGTACCATCGCTCAATGCGTAGTTGCTACAGATGCCGATCGCTATCGTAAACGTGATCCGGAAGCTACCGAGCTGAAAATCGCCTTGAGTAGAGGAGTGATAGAGTAGGGTGCAACAGCGGGTTGTGGTCCTATAGCCAAACCCTAATTTGAGAGGAATTTTAGGTTTGGGGACATCTTATCACTTCGGTGTCCTATTATGCATTTGATAGGTAATCTAGGTTAAAAGAGTTCATCTTAATGGTCCTGGTTGCACAAATTTCCCATCTACTTTGGAGGTACCGAAGGAAGCTTGGTCATTTTGGATTCCACTCCTCACACAGCCATGCCGAGAGCCATTCTCAAAAGTTTGGAAATGCTCCCACACTCAGGAGGGGTGGCCCTCGCTGGCTCCAGATGGCTCGTATTCTTACAATCTAAGGATAGAATCCTACTTTCTATCTCAACGCAGTGCTAAGGGGTCTCGTGTCTATTTTCTATATTTGGGCAAGTCCGGCATGATCAAGCAGTTAAACACTTCCCACACAGAGCCATTCTCAAAAGTTTTGGAATGCTCCGTGCACACTTCAGGAGGGGTGGGGTCAAAAACACTCCATTTTTGTCCAAATTAGCTAATTTCAAATGCACATACTTCATTATTACAACCTTTATTTCATTTACACTTTTGCACTTCAAGCTTGATCAAAACATATTTTCATATTTACAAAGTTTTGTAATTAATTTTCATATCATGTTAGCAATCTTCCTTCTTTTATAAACCTAGCTAGCTTCATGTCTCCTAGGTATACAAGGGACTCTCTTTGCATGGAGAGCACATGCTGAGTCTTCAAGTTGAACTAGTTTTTTGCTTTTGTCGCTTCCCCGATACTTATTGGTTTCTACTCTTGCGTGATTTTCCTGTCAATCTTAAGTGGAAGGCAGCCTATCAAAGAAATCAGAAGTTCTCCTGAAGTGTTGACCTCCTCGAAAGAGTTTTGCAAAAATAGGAGTCCTCTTCATCGGCTTTGGGAGTATCGGCCTTCTGTGGCCTTCAAAGTGTTCTTCTTAGATGGTCTTCCCTCCATGTATTAGCATACCTTATTTGTTTTCGTAATTTCAGCATCTCCATAATTGCGAATTTTCCTCAGATTCTGCTTTATATTAACGATTCTACAAGTCGGTTTCGGTTTCTTTGATCTGTTGTCGCTTCTTTTCACATTTTGCAGGTTACGGCAGACTTTTTCTTCCCCTTATTATCTTACTGCTTTATTGTCCCGGTTTTCATTGACCTTTGATCTTCATCTTTCATCCGGACTTTGGTTCCGATGAAGACGCCGGTTGTTCGTCGCTCCCGCTTTCCCTTTATGTTTCACCCTTTTGTTAGGGCGACTTTGTTTTTCCGCCTGAGCTTTTGGCACTTCGCTCCTTTTCCTTTGTCCGCTTTCACTTTGTCGCCCTCCCCGACCTTTTTTTCGCTTCCACGATACCTTCTTCCTTTTCAGCCGCTTCATTTCCTCTTTTTCCCCGCTTTAACTTATCGTAAGCCTTCCTTCCGGTAGTGGTTGGTCCTCCTCGCCCGTCCTTCCTTCCATTGTTCTCGATTTTTCGTGGTTTTCCCCGCTTTCATCGATTTTGTGTTGTTCTTTGTTTTCATCTGCTGTTTCGCCATCCTCCTCAAAGACTTCCGGATTTATGTCATACTTTTGTTGCCTGCCTCAGCTCTCTGGCCTTCGTTGGCCGCGGCGGATCCGGCTACTGGCGTAACGGGTTCTGCATAACCATTCGAAAAGATTTGTTTGCGCGGGCCATATTTTGTGAAATACAAGCACTCCGCTTTCCGAAGCTTCTAGAAATTGCCTTCGACTGTATGCCTTTTAGTCGGTCTATTTATAGTTCCGGAGATTTTAGGTTTGACCTGCAATTTCTGCTGTCAGACTCATTCTCAATGCATTAGTGTTCTGATTAATATGATAGTTCCTTTTAGGCAGTACTTCCATTACTCACACAGTATAGAAGCATTCTCAAAAGTTTTGGAAATGCTCACAGCATCAGTAGGGGCCACACCTTTTACCAAACTTCGTTTTATAAGCAGCTTAGTGTTAGGACATTACATTCCTAGCTCAAATTCAAAAGTTTAAGCCACTTATACTATCGTGATTGCTCTTAATTATGCATCTAGCTAGGTCAACATGGTCAACCACTGTTGTATGCACGTAGAAGCATTCTCAAACTTTTGGAAATGCCTGTGGCTTAATTGTGAGGGTCACTTTCTAATGGCCATAATTTTTCGTGGTTTTCCTATAATTCTTCCTAATCCTAGCATTACTCTTTCTTTTAACGCCTACTGATTGGAATTTTTTTTTCCAAATTCTCGAGGTTCATGCTTGGGATTGCTATTCCTAAAGACTCGAGCTCCAATGCTAGTTCTAATAGGAATGAACAAGGTCTCATCTGGTCTACCAAGATCATGCTCGATACTTTATTAGGTGATCCCCTTGATTTTACGATGCCCCGAATGGGACGTATAGGCTGTGTTCATCCCCCGCGTACCAACCGACAAGGGCCATCCACCCGACACCAATCCTT
This sequence comes from Isoetes taiwanensis, assembly GCA_021234155.1. Classification (NCBI taxonomy): domain Eukaryota; kingdom Viridiplantae; phylum Streptophyta; class Lycopodiopsida; order Isoetales; family Isoetaceae; genus Isoetes; species Isoetes taiwanensis. Next base: position 1,893,387 of record JAJEKV010000032.1, read on the forward strand.
GACAAAGGGGATCGATGAGGTTGTTCTGAGGCCATTTGCCCCGCCTTCCTGACCGCCCTAGCCGCAGGTTGGAGTAAACATACAAGCACATGACATCAATATATCAACAAAGTCACCGGCGGGTGACTACACTATAACATATATGTGTATGAGCACATCAATACATCATCATCACATGGGGATCCTACCCAATGGCTCTGACTCCAAGGTATGGACCGATCGCTTGGGCCTCCCGTGTCATTGCGCACTAATTCAAGAAATGGATTACCGCATAGAAACATGGATGTTGGGTAGTCCACTCTCTCGTGCACACTTGCAGTGTAGGCTGAAGAGTCTTGGGACTGACCCGGTATACCGTAAAGCCAAGTGCCATCATTGGCTGCATCTCCCCAAGCCTCATGAGGCAGGAGTGAGAGTCTCCTCCTCTCCTAGGCATGCATGCCCATCACAAGCTTTAGCTAGAGGGCTAAACAAAACGACTCAATTTGAACTCCCATTGAAGGTGACGGATCACCCAAGAGGTGTCGAGCTCATGTTTCTGCTCCACACGCTAGACACTAGCCTGGCAAACCATTAGCCTAGCCCGCCTAGGATCCCCAGCCACAATCGTGAGGGGTCAACAAGATGGACAAGTCCTCTTATTCCACCTGCCTGAGTCCCCGCTTACCCGCCAAATCAGCGCGCTCTTTACACTCTGGCCCATTTCAATGGGAACCACGAGTTTATTCAGGATCATCTCAAGTACCATAATTTCGTACCCCACCCCCTTCCCACATACAATGTGAGAGCATAGAATGAAACCATCATCATCATCATCATCATCAAGAACCAAATAACAATAAGATCTAATCTACCTAAATATAAGGCGGTTAGGTTCTCTTTTCATTGGGCCAGATCTTAGGATCTATGGCACGATAGGACTGATCTAACATACCATCTCAGCCTACGCTCTGCTAAGAGTCGCTTTGCATCGTGAACGCAGTTACTTGATCCTGGCTTGCCCAGCCTCGGTCAAGGCCCATGCCTCGCTCTCTGCACTGGGGCACTGCTCCTCATGAATCTGCACGCAAAGGCCTGCAATGTGCCCGCAATGGAATGTGTTTGGGCCCGGTTCGGGAACTCGAAGACTGTGAGGACCTCGTGATCTAACAGAGAGTCCTGGGGACTTGCGTCACGGATTTAAAAGAAGAGAAGTAAAGAAGGAAAAAATGGTAACAAATGAGAGGAAACATAAGCTTTGATATCAATGATGAACACATGAGCTCCCTAATGAGAGAGAAAAACCGGAAGCAGATAAGACTCAAAATCATCTAAAACCTACCATGTGCTAGCTCTACTCATATATATAGCACAATGGCCTCTTCCAATATATTACCACCACTTTTGAATGAAGGAGGCCTCGGGATGGTAGAATGCGCGGCAATTTGAAGTGCTCTAGAATCACGGCCGACGCGCGTGACGGGCCGCCACTTGCCCTGGAAAGGGGCGCCTTGTTAATGCAAAAGGCCACGGTGGCTTTGACTCTGGTTCCGGCCGCTGGTCTTCTCGCGTGAGCCTTTGATGGGTCAATTCGTATCGATCGAGGATCCTTGAGCTTGGACTCACCGCCGAGGCATGAATAGTCCCAGATTAGAGGCACAGGACTAAATACTCTACCGTAAACGCATACCTTTGAGGAAGAAAAGGAGGAAGTGTTTCAGGGCTGGAAGCCATCCGGTTCGAAAGTGATCCTCACGGAGTGAGGACTCGTACCATTATGGTAATTTGCTAATGAGATCCCCGCGGTTTGAAGAGCGTGAGGAGTGTTTCTGGGCTGGCGTAGGATCTGCATCAATAAGAAAGCTTAGAGCGCACTATGCCTCAAGGGCGTGATAAGGCCTCAAGAAATGTACTGACATTCCATGAGGAGACAGTCCGAGGCCAAAGGCACTCTATTAATCGCATTCTGATTGGGTAAAGGAAAAAATGGGATCACCAGCTGACGCATGGAACTTAGCAAAATGCATTTGAGGGCAGCACAAAACCCGCTTGAAGATGGATCAAGGATCGTGAGGTGGCATCGCAAGAAGGTGGCTGGACTAGCGATCCACGCACAAGCAAGCAACCACGCCATTAGCAATGTAGATCCAATTCGTGGTGGTATCCAGAGTGCATCACCCTTCTTCCTGGGGCTGTGAGCGGGCGAACAAAACGTGGATCCCACCGAGATCCGCCGAGATCTCGAGGGATTCATCCCCGCAAGATGACCATCCAGCGACCTATCCGCAAGCAAAGGCCAATCGAAAGTCAGAACCAAAGTGGAGGGCCTGTAAAGCGGCAGGGAGAAGAAACCATGCCTCATGCAAGGTTGAAAGGCCGGGTTCCCCCGGGAATTAATCGATAAGATCCTGATCAAGAGCTTGGTACCAAACATCCCAAAGAGAAGCAAGTAGAGTTGAGAGTTGACAGAGGGCTTACCCCATCCCGCGGGGAATCAGCCTTGCTATCCAACAGAAGCTTGTAATTGATTATAACCTACGAGGTGGCCGCGATATAATTTGTGCATAGGAAGATCCTGATGTCCTAGAGGCTTCCATTCAGCAGGCCTGGGCTTGCCGAGAGATAAATGATTGGCAAGCTCAGCATGTACTCCTGATGAAGAGTTTGGGGTTCCAGTGTGATCCAAGATATGGATTGTTATCCGGCTACCCATTGCAGTAGTGGGGTCACCTCAGCAGTCATGCGGGTCTATTCGGCATTCCCTGTATCACCCCATAGAAATCATGAAATATGTAAGCCATGTAACAACAACTCAGCTGTGATAAAGTCCGGACGGCATAAAGGTATAAGATCAAAGACCACAAGGGCACAAAGACAACCCTTTGTCTTCAATGGAGAGTTCTCGCCAAATCCTAAGAAAACGACTGCCGGGAATATCCATTGCGTCCATCTACCGCATGCCACTTCAAAGGAAGAGGGGTGGCTGCGAGCAACCACATAATCGCGGATAGCAAGAAGGAACTGGAAGTCAAAAGGCATTCGGGATAAGAATGGCTGCGATGGCCACAAGTTTCTTGTTTTGAGCCCCTACTGGCATCAACAGCTTTGCTATAGCCGCTGTTCAAGATCACGTGATCCGGGTTGTCCCGCTCTAGCAAAGAAGCGGATCGTCACCTTAATCTCGCTTCGGTAGCGAAGCAGTTGACCGGGAGGAGAGGATTTCCCGAGTACGGCAGACTTAAGCACCCGCACTTCCTCGCTACTATCCAAGATTTTCCGCTTCGCGACCGTAGTTTCATCTTGAAGAGGTGAGCCGAGAGGATCAGAGAAAGCCGAGCCGCCAAGGAGGCAACTGAGCGCCCCGCCGAAGGTTTTGGAACTTGGGTGCTGAAATTTTCACAAAGCCCGGAGTACTGGGCGCTGAGCTTAGCAATATCTCGCTGGCCCTGGTACCTTCCGTGAGAGCGTTTTGATTTGTTGTGCTCCAAATAAAATTCCGGCTTCATTGAGCCGAAATTGCTGATCTCAAGTAAGTTGGCCGACTTGATCTTGTGCACTTTTGAGATCCTGCATGAGCCCCAGAAGAGAGCTTCATGCTTGTCTTGAAGTTTGGCCTCCAAAGTTGCAACTTCTAAAGGTACTAGCTGTCCCGTGTAAATGCGATCGTGAGGCCCTAGTGCTCATGAACCTCACTATAAGATGCCTTTGGGACTCTCAACGCGGAGAGCAGCAGCCTTGAGCATCCCGGCCGGGATAATCGAGTACAACAACCTACTCAGGTGTTGTGGTGGTGGAGTCACTGCTGTTCCGTTTGTGATGTTTGGGAAAGATGGTGTGGAAGTGGATGGTGTAGCTGTGAGGAGGAGACAAGGATATGGGTGTGCTGACTTTGAAGCATGGACTGCGGGAAGAAGGGGCTGAAGGGCCAAATTTTGATTAGTCATTGGAAGGGAGCTACCAGTGGAATTATGAGAATTTTGTGGTGTGGGAGGGAAGTAATGACGATGAGGGCTCGCGCGGCCTCCCACGTAAACTTCCGAAATGGAAGTGGCACCTCAAGGCGGTCCATTTCGGGAGAAGACGATAGAACATCATTTGGGGCCAATCTATGTGGTGGTTGGAGTGTGTAGCGCTGAGGACCAAAAGTTATAGAAAGGTTTATTGATATGGGTGTTCTTGATAGAATACCCAAAGGAACTCGGGCGCCTACGTAAATTTGCACAAAGTTTCGTGAGGCTTGTCGAGTACACGACGCATGGACATTGGGTATGATATGTGCGTACCCAAACTCGTGGACATCGAGATCCCGTATATGCACTCATGATAAACAAGGTGTGCAAGGGAATATGAAATACCCTCGTAAATCAAATGTTGAGTCAAATGAATGGTGATGCCATCGCACCACAAAGTGGTGTAACCTTATGTCGTTAAATGAGACATGGCGAATCAGGCTAACCGGGTCGATTTGGAGCCGAAGTTCCATTTATGAATTCACAGAAGCTTGTAATGTCACAAATACTTTTTATTTGGGCTAACAAGGGCTTACCGAAGTGGGCGCTAAGAAGATACATGCAAAAAGGGCCTTATCCTGGGGAGCAGAGTTTGAAGCGTAGAAAATCTTGGGGCAAACATAGTAACGACAAGTGTAAAACGTAAGAGTGATTCAAAGGCGAGGACGGAAGTCGCAGCACGGCGACAAAGGCTAAGAACGGTAGTGCTGCGTGTTTTAGGGCTAATAACCGAGGCTTAAGAGGTATGAAGAGGTCTAAACCGGAGCCGCTGATGGTGCCGGTGTCGAAGATGCCAAGAAGTGTATTGAGAGGCAAAATTTGGCTAAGTCCCAAAACGAAGGGAGAAGTAAGCAAATGAACGTGAGGATGAGACGTGAAAAAAAGACGGAGGATGTGGGCAAAGGACACATTAATGTTCGACGCGCTGAAAAGAAGGAATTGCATTCAATGCGTAACTCAAGTGAAAATATCATTAAAAGGAATGTCAAGGTACCATGGCTAGATATGCTACGGAGAAAAGATTCTCATTTTTAAAGTCAGCCTTTGCATTGCAAACACGCTGGCTATTGGTGCATTTGGTCCACGCCGACAAAGGAGTTCCTGGCCATTATATAAGACGAACCGAGTAACGGGCGCATCCGTGTGGATGGCGCTTTTAGCATGGCTTTCCCGCCGTTTGAACGAGGACCGCATCATGCCCACGAACCGCCGAGTGGATACCGCAAGATGAATTGTCTCGACTCTCGCGCCGCCACAACCGCGGGTATCTCATCGGACGCAGCCGGGTGTGCCGCGATGGCCGAATATCCCGACTAAGACCAACGGATGGAGGTGGTTCTCAAGACCTTCACGGGATCCTGAGCGTAACTCCTTACCATCTCCTCCTCAAGATCACCTCCGCCTCCTAACCCTCGAGTAGAGGTTTTTTCCTCTTAGGACGAGTAGATAGGCTCAGCCCGCTTTTTGTATATAGGCGCGTCTATATGAAATAGGCCGGTCAGCGCCTACATTTTGTAAAAATCTCCACTATAATAGAATATGCCACCTTTCTAGTCACTGTGGTGGTGTTTAAGGCCTTGAATCAGACTGCTTGTTGATTTCACTGTCAGGTGATGAAATGTTTCGGTATCTAAAACCATTAACCAATGTAGGTAATGGAGTGCCATCTAACTCTGCCAGCTTGAAAACGCTTTTGGTCTAACCAATGCACAATGGTGTTAGTGAGTGGGTAAAGGAACCGTTGTCATGGATGAGAAAAAAAGGAAGGGGGGTAAACGTCCAAAACATTCATTATTTCTATTTGCCAGTGTCCGTTATTATACATTCTAAAACTAAACATTCTGCAGGCCTCAGATTTTGTACATAAAGAAATTTGGATTCGGCTTTGAAAGCATCAAAACGTTCAAGATTGATCACAAATCCTGCCGTTTAAAATATAAAATTTCAGTAGTAATTTTCTTCCTTGCCAATTTACCTTCAATCAGTGTACAAAACGCGCCAAAACATATTTGATTTTTATTTGCCAGATGTCGGTTACTGTACATGAGGAAGAAACAATATTCTGCACACTAATCCAGCTAGAAGGATTCAGATTTTGTCATTTGTGCGTGTCACAAAACGGAACCATCTACGTGTGGAACAAAAATTTGAATTTCTGCAGAGACATCCCCAAAAGGAGGCACCAAACATTCAGGGGGAGTGAAAGAGAACCGTTTTGTATCAGTGCAGTAGTCATAAACTAGAGAAGTGTTCCTGGCTGAAATATATTTGTGCTGATCATCAGTGTTCAACACATATGCAGAGGGATTTTTCCACCATATATTAGACAGGCACCGAGAAGTGGCATTTTTGCATCCCTTTATTCCAAACCCTCTGTAGGACGCAATAAAAGGGCCTTTGCTCCAATCTATTTTTACCCATCCTCCCATTGTCGCCCAATCTGCACTCCAAATGCTGCCTCTTACCCACAGTGCTTTATTTTTAGGAAATGTTGCTGCAGATGCACCTGCGTTTCTATACACCCTAATAGGAACACCATCCACATACCATCTGCAGGAAAAATACAGATTTTTGAGCTGTAACTACCTTGAATAGGTATTTTCAAAACAAATGTCATTCCTCCACAGTCTGAACATGCAAAAATGTTGAGTCGAAAAGTTGTTTTACGTGAGATTTGAATAGAAATATTGCTCCAAATGTTAGAAGTATTGAGAAGATCCTTACACAATCTGAGCTTTATTCCATAAAATGGAGTATTCGTGAAAATCTTTCGTTGGATCAAACCATAGATTAAACATCTGCTCCTTGTCTCCAGTTCCATTTGTAAAAACATTCGTAAGAAGAACCCACGGCCTCCCAGGTATGGTTCCTAAGAACTCAAAATCTATTTCGTCATGGGCAGGGGAAAGAGATGTCATCTGCTTACAAAAAAATTAGTTTTGTGTCTAATTCCTGATAACATCAAACATAACTACTTGAACAAATGTACCTACATAAAATGCAACGACGACTCCGGCAGAATAATCAGGCACCAGTTTCATCTTCATGCTGAAATATCCATACATATACTTATAGATGGATTGAAAACCGCCGCCTATACAAGAGAAACAAAACATTTTAAATTTAAACCCTAAATCTTGAATGTTGAAAGGATCATTAGGATGCTTGCCTGATGCTCGGTCCATTTTAAGCTGGGTAGTAAATCCATCGTCGATCGTCTGAACATAGCCCCAATCTACGCGATAATGTTTGGAAAAAGGGACATCTTGAAAGAAAGAGAATCCAAGTGTGGCGAAAAAATACAGAGCCAAAACAGACGATGGGATCAGAAAGCGCCGGAGCTCCATGCTTTACATATTGCAATAAGCGGAGGAGGAAAATGCGAACCCTAATCCGTGGATGGAGCTTAACAGAGCATTCAAAGCTTGTACTGTTCACGTATTCATCACGTTGTGAAGCCCAGGTTGTTTGTGGTGGATACCGGAATACGTGATCCGCCACTGTTGTGACGTGCCACTATTCTGCAGCTGGCAAGTGGGTCTTTTCTCCAATTCTCGCACCATGCGTTAAAAAATAGTGATCCCCTTAACTAGTAAAATTGCCGTCTTGTATTTCAGACTACCGGAAAAAATATTTGAAAAAAAAAAATTGTTGGCCAGTTGGGTTTCCGATATACTTCCCTTCCCGCAAGTCGAGACCTGCGAGCCTAACCATCTCCCATGTTTAGATATAAGTCACCACCCAAACTTCATGACTTAGGCGGGTTTCCCACATATCAACTATCCGGCCAATTTTCAAATATTAACTGACCGGCAGGTGTCTAACGAGGTTTTAAGTTCCATCGCTAAATCAAAGATCGATTCCATGCGAGGAAACATTGCTACAAACCTTCAATCCCCCTAGAATATAGCTTGGACTCTAGAGCAGCACTTTTGCAATCTAAGGATTGGGCACACCCAGTTCTATGTGGAAAGTGCCTATCATAATGGAAGAGGTAATTCCTGCCGAAGAAAATTTTGGAACGAATATCTAGCATAATAATAGAGGTTTTTTTGTATTTTTATACATTTTTCTATGGTTTCACATGATTTTGATGACCGACTGTGGTATTACCTAGAGTGCAATACATACCCTAAATTCTCATATAGCTAATGATTATATATGATTTCAATTCTAAATATCCCAAACCAAACATCCAAGCATCGAACAAAGGTAAATTAGGTTATTTTAGGGCTATTTTAGAAGGCTTTCTCGCTTAGATATATTCTGCATTTCAAAGATACTACTAGCTCAAGCAGATAATGGATTCTGTAAAAATGCATCTTTGCTTTACGTATCATTGCCCTGGCTTATTTATAGAAACCCCAAAGGTTTATTCTACACCGAGTGGCAAAGCAGCGTAGTTATGGTCGATCTGGCTATGTCTTTTCATAAGGCCAAGATCGCCATTTGCACAAAATGATAGCGACTTCTCGAGCTAAACTGCTGTAATCGCATGTAATTACTTTTATGGCCGTGATCGTGTCGGCGATCTATCTTTGTTTAGTTCGGTTCGATCACTCACGTAGATGCCCCTTTATGAGGACTCCTTGAATCAAGCAGGGAAATCCTAGCCGGTATCATCACGCTGGATTTGCAAAGAGAAATGTAAAGAAAGAAAGAGAGAATAGAACTCAAAGATAATGACTTCTTCATATCAATCAGTATGAACTCTCACAATCGAGAGGAATAAAGCGGTGACAAGGCTAAAATCTCATTTAAAAACTCAACCTCGGATCAATGCATGAATTCAAGGAATCAGCCTTTCATGGTGCCTCGGAATCCCGCTAAATCAGCGTCGCGATTTCGAGGCCAATACTTGTCCGTTCCGCTCTCTTCTTTGACGGGCATGGACTTCTGCATCGCTTTTGGCTTCCGGCATGGGTCCGCTACCCGATGCTTGACTCCGTCTCTTTGTTTCTCAGCCAGTGGAACTTAAGAATAATTTCGCGGATCGAGATAGAGGACTAACTCTCCCCCCCCACTTCCCCAAAGAACACCCGCGGGAGAGAGGCAGAACAGCTTTCAGAGGTGGAAACCGTGAATCTTCTCAAAATCATCATGCGTCTACTATGTGGGCATGCGCCAAGATGATACTCAGACGGGGATCTTGCCTATCTTTTGAGCGCCACGTAAATATGGACCCCAATTGAAGGTGATATGCCAATGAGAAACCGGATCAAGGCCATATCTTCAAAGCACCTGTGGCTTCCACGACACATACCGTACCATGAGAAGGCAAGTCCTCAAGATCAAAGGCACCAGCAGTAGTATTAGGATTGCAAAGAGTAGGTAGGGTGCTTCCGCAATAGAAATACCTAAGAAGACATTTTAGGGCTGCAATGTGACTCCAGCTTGACTCAAGTGAACTCAGGATCGAGACGTGAGGGCAAAGACGCTTCCAGAATTGTGTGTGTGAGGCCCCACTACTTGAGGGGGGGTTTAAGCAACCTCGCTCATTCGTAATATAGATCCACCCCCAAGTATGCTCCAATGTTTCTCCTTCCCTCGCCGTAGACGTAATCCATCGAGACAAAGCGCGGATCCCAATCAAGATCCGTGGAAAATTTGAGCTAGTCCAATTAGCGCAATTCAACCAGAGCCTTGGTCCAAAAGGAGAAAGTTCTTAACTGACATTAGAAATTGATGGCGGAGGTGTTCCCAATGATGTATACCAGATGGTTCTCAGGAGGAGGTCAGATCATGGGTCACCGGATTCTGATCAATAATTCCTAAAGGAGATCAACATCCAAAGTTCGGAAGAATTCATCGCTCCCAATCGTGACACCTAAAGAAGAGCTGCTGATTGTGAGGAGAAACCCAGCCCCGGGAATGGTCTCACTTACAAGGTATGTACATAGAGTAGTTGAAACCTCCAATATGTCAGAACTATATTTGAGCAACCTAATTTACATATCTTCATGCAAATTCTTCAACCTCGCTGGCAGAAGTTTAAATCCGTAGGGCAGATGAGCAGCCTGTGCATGTACTCAACCTTGAAGGCATTGGTCCATGTCCGAGTCATGGAGATATTTGTTTCGCACGCCAAAACCGCTGGCACGTGGTTGCCTTGCAAAAGCACGGTTTGGACCATCGCTGAATTTGTCTTATGTGGCCCCGCCAAATAAAAATCATGGATCACATACGGGTTGAACTGTGCTAAAGATGAAGAATTCATGATCATCACAAGTACAAGCCCATATACCAAGAGAGCAATACGTAAGACCGCCGCTCTCAATGGAGATTCGTGCCAAAACGGATAAAATCATTGTTGAGATCCTAAGGTTACCATTAGTGTAGCTCACTTTAGCATAAAAAGATGTCGCCGAGACCACATAGTCCAGATAGCTTGTGGGTGTGGAAAATCATCTGTGAACATGGACTCGCTAATGAATATAAGTCCGTGGCCGATTCTCGAGCATCTTCACAGATCGAATGGCTCACAGAATCAAAAGTTCCATGTCAAGTGAATCTTATTGTCCTCTTAGCAAGAAGCACAGCTTGGCCTCCGCCGATCTTCCCGCGTGAGAATGCGTGGCCCGTGATGATGATGGGCCTTTGAGTGGAGATCTCAGAATCAAGGCTCAGTAATTTCTTGCAGATCGACAATCTCGCTTCTAAGCTTGACAAGCCAGTTTGCAAGACCGCGGACTCGTGGTTCCGAATCCATCGCTAGTTGGCCTTCTAAAGCAAGTAAATACCTAATTTCAAAATTGTTCTAATAAACATGCAGATGACTGTGTGTACCTCATTGTGTAATCCATAAGGCTGTACCGACCGCTACCTTAATTTTATCTTTGTCTTTGAGTTGAGCCGCTGTCTTGGATAGTAGCCCTGTTGAATTTGTTGGTCTTCGAACAGAAAGCATGCTGCTTTGTTCATTCTCGAGCCTCACTTCGCCTCTAGTAGAGCGTGGGTAATGTCGACCGCTATCTCTCCGTGAAAGTCCGATTTGGATGGTAGTCAGCCCCAAGATCATGGCAGGACAAAAGATCCATAGAATCCATATACTCTTTGACTTCATTCATGAAGTGCTCTTTGAGAGTCGGCAATTTGTTCATGCTTCTATACAAGGCTGCCTAGACAGTAAGAGAAAACGAGGTGAAGAGGCAATGGTGGTTATGAATGACAGAGCAGAGTTTGAGAGACTTGCCGAGGTGGAACCTTAATTTGTGTGCATTGAGAGGAAGGAACATTGATAATGGGAGCATGTGGTGCTTAAGTTGGCATGGGGACGGACGCAGATGTTTTCCAGTTCCAAAATGGCAGGTAGAGGACAAAGATGGCTTGAAGAAAAGGGCTCGTGATTCCTCGTTGACATACTCACCGGGTTTGGGGGAGGCAGAGGCTGTGACGATTGCCCGAAATGGGCATTCATAGCGGATTCTAGGCCTGAACTCGAGATTAACCGGTGAGACGATCAACTTCATGGAGGAGGCGTCAAACATGATTTGGAGGCCAATCATCAAAGCTTGTAAATATATGCGGCGTTAATGAAGGTGTGAAAGAAAGGTTGCTGATATGGGTATTTTAATGGAATAGTCATAGAACTTTCGTCAATTTAAAACTTCAGCTAAAGGCTTCAAGTGCCTTTGTAATATTCGTGAGCTTGTGAGTGGTGGCCACGACATGGTGTTTGGCCATAAACCAGAACATCATGATCCCGCAGTGCAAAAGCGTACCCAATTCAAAGAAGGAGTTCTAATTTATGTACTAAAAGTACCGGGAGCTTAAGATTTTTGATTGATGGTGATGTTGTGGTGATCCACCATCATCTCGGCAACCTCGCATTGGTCTTGATGAGATATGCAACAAATCAGGTTGAGTTTCTGATTAGAACAGTGAGTTTTGTTTGGAAAAATTCAAACAACCCTCTCTCACTCTTCTCACCTACTTCTTGATTGGTGCTCACGAGGGTCACCTAATGCGAGTAAAGGAAAATATAATCGATTCAAAGAGGGCCTGATCCATGGGGACTATGGCCCAAAGAGTAGGGGAGCTTTTGGAGAGGCAAACCATGGCGCTTCATGGAGAAATTTTAAAAAGGTAAGACGGAGAGCAAAGAAGTTGCAAAATATTTAGGGCGCTGCCCACTCAACAAGATTTTTATAACTTCGTATGGAATCGAATCATAGGTGCCGATGGTTGGTAGATGAAGAAAGCATCCGAACTCAATTTTTTTTGGTTAAGTCCCAAAAGCACCTAAGAGTGAATGACTGCAGATGAACTGAAACAACCCGACCGCATGGGACGCCATGGTGAGGTACCTACAGATTTTCGATTGTCGTGAGTTTAATGGTGCATTAAAATAGGCAACCGAAAGAGGCCTGAGATTATAAAGAAAAGGTAGTGGTAGAGACAACAATGCAGGAGAGAGGACCGATCAGATTTGCGCTTAGAGCAATGCAGTAATCTTGATTGAATGTAACTTCGTACGCACACGCCAGGTGCCTGGAGATTGGGCTATGATGGCGTTTCACAGCGGTAGTGGACTATATAAGATGAGCAAGGTTCAATGAGAGTACCACTTGCAAAGGATGGATATGCCTAAACACTATGCCAAAGAACTGGCCAGCGACAGATCACCGCAAGATGACCGATTTGATCTCTCGAAGCCGCGAATCAACCTCACGGATGGGTGGTCGGCCAGCCGCTGACAATCCACCTTATGACGGATCCGTGATATGGTCCTTGTGATGCTCCCCACAAATATACTTGCCTCTACTTCGCGATGACTCCCGGGTGAGGGAAATCCCCCATCCGTCCTTCGACCGCATCGGCTCCTCCGCTCTATCCCGCGACCGGTATCCAGTGCAAGTGAAGGGGACACGTACCCGCATCTCCCCTGGCCTGGCCGAAAAGGTGAGCACCATCTCCCTTCAAGTGGTCTAGAGGTTTCATATTCCAACAGAGAATCATGGCTACACACCCATTCTTTTCCCCCTCACTTAACCTCCCAAAACAAGAGCCAGCCGACACCGCAGCCTCTTTGGAGAGGTACACACCATTGCCCCTGTGAGGTGTTGGACCCATGCCCGCCCACTCAAGTGATCGGCCATAAGCCTAGCTCGCCATGGGGTCCCCAACAAACAAGGCCAGGGATCTTCCTCTGCCTCACTTCTAGCCCTCAAGTATGTAGTGGCCGAAGTTATATCATAGCCCCTATAGCCCTGTGAGGGCTCCTTACAGGGGCCGATAATAATAGGAAATCCAAGGGTTCAAACTAGAAGCATCACTAAGTAATGGCTACTAGGTCTCTAATTCCTCCCTTAAATTGGCCATGAGGGAGCAAACATTTTTAGATCAACCAACATCACATATTCACATAATAATAATGAGAATAATATCTAAACCTAATCATACACATCTAACTTACGCTAGGGTTCATTGATTGTGGTCAAGATCTGACTGAGGGTTCTAGGAAGGTTTACTAGGAGACACGAATGCTAACTCATCCGAGTCCTAACTTCCTGCATGATTCAAAGAATTCACCTGCCTCCCGAGGAGCCCTCCTACTCCCGACATCTCCATGATCTTCTGCCAAGGTAGCTAGCTTAGCTCCCACTCCTATTGACGCTGCAGACGCCTGGGTTAAGAAGAAGGAGTTACTTACAGAAACTGCTTCTAAAATGGAGTTTCGAAAGGCCAAGAAAGTTCCCAGAAAGTGTTGGAGCTAGGAAAGAGGCCTAGGGTTAGTTAGGTTTAGGCTCATAGGTTAGGGCTTACATGTTATGCCACTCCTGCCCAATAGGGTAGTTCCTACGTGGTCCCCACAGGTTAAGGCCACGCGGAAAATGGTCTTAACTTCAAGGTTGCTAAGTTATATGAATAACTTAGCCGCAAGTAACCCCTTATGCCACTAACGGCGGTATGCCAAGCAAGGCGAAGGTAGATTCTTGTATAGTGACGAACCTTAAATATATGTATTTATGGCGCATATTTCCCCGAGCGCCACATTCTCCCCCTCTAGATACGTCGCTCCTCGATTACGCTAAGGTCACTAACCTACACTAATCTCCGCAAAAAGCACACAACAAGAGTATAAGAACTTAACTCTACTCTAAAAAGACCAACTCTCAGTTAATTAGCATTGTAATATAGCGCCATATTTATGTTATACAAAATTATATAGCCATAACAACTATTATTATAAAAGTATACACATATAATATTATTAAACAAATTTAGGGAGTTCATAGTTAAGTCTTAAAATCTATGGCTCCCCGCTCTCTCTCGTGAACGCGGCGCTCATGCTTAGTCTAGTGGGTAACACACCAGATCTAAAGAACTATAGGTCTCGAGTTCTAGATCAGCTCGTAATCGCACTGAACTCAAGGTGTCAAAATCCATGTGACGTTAATGTAAAGTGGCTGGGGCAAAATTCCAACCAAGCAAATGTAGTGTGGTGTGTGGTCACATGCCAGTTGATGTCAGCCAGTGGCTGACGCGCTACAATACTATCTATATTCATCTATCTATCTATGCTTCCCTTCACCGCCCGCACAAGTAGCACATTATGTTATATAAGTTATTGCTTGTGGTTTTAGGACCAATTTCTATCACCTCCCTTGAGCCGAATTACTAGCCCAAGGTTACCTCACTACCTTGCACTGATCATGGCCCCATAAGGATTTGAGCTTAAGGACCATTTAAGATGATCCTATTGCCCATGATCAAGTGCTACCTTGTACACTCCATCCCTTGATCGAAAACCCACAAAGGCTCGCGCCCTCGAGGGTTTGGGTTTTCAGCATCTTACCATCCCAACATCGCATGATCATTTATACCTTCACCATGGCCTCCCTAGCGTGCCCCCGGTGATCGCGGGCGTAGAGATCATCCGAATCTTATGGTCTCCGCATCATCGCCACCATGCCGCCTCTTCCTCTCACATGACCCTCCTCATCATGCTCACTCTTGGTGCGGGTGGCCTAGAGAATGCCTTTTAGAGAGTATCTCTCATCATCGCCCACCATGCCGCTTTCCTCTCTTCCTCCTCACATGACCCTCTCCCGGTCATGCACACTCTTGGTGCGCGGATGGCCTAGAGAATGCCTTTTAGAGCGATCTCATCATCACACTTCCAAGATTCTTGCATATGCATTCTAATTAGCTCGAATGTATGCTTTACTAAAGCCATACTAAGACATACACTTAACTAAGCACCGGCAAGTCGGCTTCGACCACCGAGATGACTCCTACCAATCCAACCTCCATAAAGTCCCAAGATTACTTCTCTGTGATCCTCCTTCAATACCCAAGTTATGCTTCAAGCAAGTGTTTCCACTGACCAAATATTGAAGGAATTGACCTTGGTTCTCAATGCCTACCAGGATTAACTCTGCACTATTATTTCAATTGTTCTCCACATTCTCCAACAAAGTTGGAGTTTCCGTAACCTCCTTCTGGTCCGGAGTGTGCCTCTTCAATAGGCTCATGGAAGACCTTGTGGACTTTAAGGTGGGTAGGTAAGTAGAGATTGTAGGCTTGGCTCCTACTCACCTAAAATCTAGTTGGTCCCGCCACCTTGGAGCAAGCTACTTACAATTGCCGACATGCTTCTCCCTTGCTTGACCTTTACTTGAACCAAATCCTTATCTCCCAACAAACTCGAGGAGTTTTATGTCTATCCGCTAGATTCTTCTAATGTCTAATCTCAGATTACCACAAAATGCCGCATATCCGGCCGATATTGTAAACTTCCACCTTGGGCACTAGATTATGCCACATAACCGGGGTCAAGAATTAATAATTGTAACTAATCATGGAGGAGACATCTTCGGCGACTTTTGCTTCATATTATTGTAACGTGAATCACCAAATGGTGGATGTAATCGGCCATTTGGATTGCTTTTCCAATCATAGTTTCTCAACGTCTCCAAAATTTCGCTGGTGCACTCCATTTATTCACTGACCGTGAATGAAAAGGAAAATTCATCCACAAGTTGGTGTGTAGTTCCTCAAGGAAGAAGTCTTGCTAAAAGCCAATCAAGAACTGATCCTATTAAGTCGATTTAATTAAAGTGGGACAAATCTCTAATTTTGGGACTCCTGACTGGAAATGGGACTCATACCCTTTAAAAATTCAATTGACGTTTGAATAGAATTACACATCACACACAAAGAATTGCTACTTGTTTTCCCCATAAATTTTATGTAAAACCACTAGTTGGGAAAGTTTTTAAGTTTCTCAATATTATTCACAAATTTATCAAAGTTACGGAGGTTGCTCATGGTTTTGTCCATTCCCTTTTGGGATCTTGTGTGTGTTGTCCTTTGCAATGTGAGAGCTTGATATGACCATATACCCACACACACCCACCACCCTCCTTTGAGGATTAGCATGATTTGCCCTCCACTCTTCTCCCAAAGAAATTTGCAGTATTGCTCCTCAAGTTGCTCCCTTGGTGGTCTCCAATGGCCCCCAATATTGAATTTGGAATCCGTGACGCAACTCCTCTCCATCACCCAGTGGTATGCACGTAGAGTGCCACCCCAACCATAAGCATTGGACAATCCTCATCATCGTGCCTTACTAGCACAAAGACCTTTCCTTGATACAACCTCAAAGGATCCCATCTGTGAAGATCAAACCACTCTATTGAGGCCTTACTTCCCACAAACCACTTGGAACCTCATAGGGACTCAAGTGAACATTCTAGATCGCTTTGCTCCTTGAGTAAACCTCCCATTCACCTCGAAGAACTCCGCCTTCTCAAAATTCTCCCACATGGTTGTTCGGGCCAAGTTACATGCTCACAACTTTCTCCAAAGACTTGATTAGGGAGTCCATTTGATTTTCTAAGAGTGGAGGTGTGCTTTCCATTTTAACATCATCCCAAAGGCATTATATAACTCTTGATGCCCTTCTCACTAGTTGGCTAGAGCTCTTGACAGCCTTGAAGGGAGTGTAGTGGTTTTGGCCGCCTTTAGAATGAGAACTTCACTAGAAGACTCTCAGTTACACAACTCTCGATTCCTTGTACAAGCATCCACAACTTGTCACCCTGGTTCCACTTATATCAAGATGATTGGTATTCCATCCCTAACCCAAAATCCTGAACTCAAGTGGTTTTGTGTGTCTTGGTCAACTCGACCTACCATCTAGTAAGTATCCCTCGACAAATGATTTCCAATCAAGTAACCTCATCCATCAAGAAAGCCATTGGGTTGGGGTCAATGCAGCCTCTCAAACACATCCATTAGTTCCGGGAGACTAGTCACATTTTCTCTTGAGCTTGTGGAGAAAGTTCCAAAGAATGCACCTATATCATCATGCATATGCCCAACCATCATGAATCCCACTTTCACAACTTTGAATACTCCCCACCGCCAAGTATGACATTTCCCCAAACATCCATCTATTCTGTTTTCTTTCCAACAAATTGTCCAATTGAACACATAGCTCTTTGGCGCTTACCAAGTAAGTGGGAAATCAGTCCTAAGTCCCTCCTCTTTGATTCACTAGGACACCTTGATGAGTTTTTTATCCCATTTCTTTGGTAACAAAAGTGCCAGCTTGATCATCCATCAAAGCCTCAAAATGGGTGCCGATGGGGGAATACTCCTCCCTTCTATCTATCCTTTCTCTAGTGTTCTCAAGCACTTGGAAAATATGAGCTCACATGGAAGTTTGGATCATCCCTCCATAGATCAAGCACAAAATGACCATATAGGTTCCGGGCCCATGGACCATGTGTTAAGACACCCGCTTATTCTATTTCATCTCAAAAAGCTTTAATAATGCTTGGGTAAAGGATCTAGCTTTCGCAAGAAAGTCTTGTGTTGGTCCATCTTATCATGAATTATACACAGAACCTGGCCGTGCCGCATCCTGAGAAAATGTTCTCCAATCGCCAATACAACTGCCTACATGATATTTGGTCCCTTTGGTGATCTCAAGTAAATTGCCTCTAATTGCCATATTCTTTCTTTCTCTATTGCGCTTGATGCAAGTGTATCCTTGAGTTGAATGCAAGTGTTGCACTTTGAGAATGGCATGTTATGCGTGACACCTACCGCCCCGAGAAGTGAGTGCTCCATAACTTGGTGAAATGTGATTGGAGAAAAGAGGCCTACTCAATAGTTTCTAGGATGGGAGTTGACCTCTTAAGGCACTCCTTTTGATATAGTGTTGTATAACACCTTGCACCACCGCACAATCGCTCGCTCACCTTCTAATTTGTAGCATACTGAGATATGAGCCCTCACAAAAGCCTCAAGACTCGCAATGGCCTTGAGAGTATTGCTCTAGGTTTCCAAAGTGAGTGCATTGCCATGTTGGAACAAACTGTACCCTTTTCTAACCTCAAGCCCCATTATCCAGAATGAAGACTGCCTACCCCAAGAATCCATCCAATGCTCTCATACATACCTTCGTGCCCTCAATTGATATAGTAGCCTTCCCCAGAGCTAACATACCGGAATTCCCCTCGCATTATCAGAGTAGATGAAATTAATCCTATCTTTTAAGTGAAGCTATCTTAATGTATCGGGGACCTTTATCCGAATCCAGGTCATCCAATAATCGCATCAAGACTGCAATCTAGGTTGCAACACTCTTGTCCCTAATTGCCTTCTAGGTTTTCTTTGGTTGGGGCCATACTTTCCATCCTTTCTAAATATTTGTCACTTCTAGGCCTCTTGGCACCCTTGGCCGCTTTTGTGAAAACATAGCTCTTCCTTGTGATCAAAGGATGCTCATCGACCACCAAATCTTCCACATGGCCTCGGGTGGGCCTTGGGGTATGTAGTTTAGTAGGGCATTCCAAACTATCACCATTCTCAGGTGTAATATATCTAATTGGCCATCTCAACTGAAGCTGGACCTAACAACTCCGTGAGCACACAATGCAATCACTAGAGCTTCCCCTGGGACATGATTGTATCAACTTGGATAAGGCTTCACAATGCCAACTCCAAGATGACTGATCTCCCGCCTTTCATCATTCACACTATCAAAAGGATTCTCAACGCAGCTTATGATGCCCTCTCAAGAATATCGCCTCTGCAAGGGTGCAACAACAAGCAGCCATCTTCCTCCATTGGAGCCTAGGGCAATGTCCCAGGCCGGGCTTCCTGCTCCATTTGCTCATCTCACATGCTCCCTCAATGAAAGAGCACACATTAAAACCATATACAAACTACTTTAAACCATTAAATCCACATATACAACCATATTTAAACCATTAAACCATTAAACTATATACAACCATTTAAGACAATTAAAACCATTAAACCACACATAGAACCATTAAACCATTAAACCATTAAAAACATTAAAACCATATAACCAAAGAAAACATTAAAACACATAACCATATAACCATGTAACCATTATAAATCCATTAACCATTAAAAACATTAAAACTATTAACCATTAAATCTATTAACCATTATAAACATTATAACCATTAAAAATATGGTCACGCGGGATTGTTACCGCATCACTACATTACACGGCCACACCGACACCCATGTCACTGACCGCGATGGCCTACACGCGGATGTGGTGTCATATCGGCACTTTAGGTTCGAGTAGCCCCAAACAATCGCATCTCTTCCTTCCGCCACCCATTCATCCATTCATTCTTTCCTCGGTTCTCGTTTTTCCATTCCGCCTTCAAGTAGCTCCGCCTTGGCCATCCTTCCACCCTCACCCGACGGGCTTATGACGCTGTACCGGTCGACGGACGGACGATCTACGCCGGCAGGTTTTGCACGTACCGAGTGTTCGAAAGCCATAATGTACTGAGAAGAAAGTGAAGTTCTTCTCAGAAGTTTATAGCTTTTTTATTGCTTCTTTTAGTTTTCTCGTAAGTCCTTTTTAGTTTTATTGCACTCTTACTATATTTTTTTATCGAGGTTCTACTATCCCCCCCTGCTTCAATTTCACCGACAAATCCCTATTCTCATGGTAAACCGCTCTCAAACATGGAATCAAACACCTGAGCTTCCTCTCGTGATCCAGCAAATCTACCAGGTTTAAATAATTAATATGTTCTCTTTTTGTCTCCATCAAGCTTCACTCTATTTCACATGTTTTCATCGCTTTCCTCGCTTTGCTTTTTGTTTTGTTTTCTGTGGTTTGTTTTCTTCTTTCTAGTTTTTGTTTTATTGAAAACCTTGTACGTGCATAAGTAAGAGACTAGTGCTAAGACTAGTGGCAAGCAACTGAACTAGGAATCCTCAGAGATGTGATAGGAAGAAAAAAATCCACGTGAGCAAAGAATAACATTATGAATGATTCACAAATGCAAATTGCAAAACTTTCCTTGACTGCTTACAATGTAGTAACTTAATCCAGAATGAATTGCTTTAACTATGATCTAAGAATGTGGATTTGTTTTACAAAGAAATGCAAATCTTCTAACTCACGTATCCTCCCTTGTAGGAAAGGTGCGATCACTGCTGATTTCATGAAATGAATGTACTACAACAATCCATGTAGCAGCAGCCTTCTCACTCATGAAGTCGAATCTCTTCGCCTCGCTGAGGCGAGAATGTGGAGTGTACCCCCGGATTGTTGGCTGGTTGAGGCATTTCTAATCGTGAGTCGGTGAACGATACAAAATTTGCCCAAGGTCCCTCTAGTCTCAGAGTCGCCTACGCTTTTGTGTATTCTAATTCAAGGAATGAATGTCATGCATGTACCAATGGCTCGCGGTCCTGTCATAGTGTTTCTATCTAAACAGCCACTCCCCTTCAACCATCTTCGCCAATATTAAGTAAGGGGATCGCTCCGGACCGGGTGAGGGGCTCTACGACAACCAGACGTAATATCAGTTTTCTCACTCGTGAGTCGAAGACCCGCTTAGTGGAGAATCCCAAGGTATTCTTCTGTCTTTAAAACATAGCGCCGCGAATAGCCTTAAATTTCCACTCTCCTTCAAATTATCTTCCTCGAAAGTATGGCGAAGTGTCCCCATCGGCTCAAGTAGCCTCCGTGGGTCAAACCACGTGGGGCTTTCTTTGACATGTTTTCAGCATTCTCGACCACAAGTCGAGAATCCCTTTAGATACCAATTATCCCGGTTCTGTCAGAGGTTCCCACCCAGCTGCAGAGCCACTCTCCTTCAATCATCTTCTCAATATTGTGAAGAGGAAGGGCTCTGACCGTGGAGGCCTCGTGACCAACCACCGGAAATGCATCCTGCGACTCAGCCACCGAACTTTATTTTCTACCGAAGACTGGATATCGTTATAGGTTGGTTATTGCTCAGATTCTCGACCAGCGAGTCGAATGCCTTAATTCAGCCGTGCGATCTTGAGTACTAATTGAGTTTTCATTGGCGGCATTCTCGACTTCATGGTCGGTAAATGCACTATTAACACCGATTCTCGACTAAGTCATAACTTTAACCATCCTATTCTCATGTGCTCTCTACCGGTGCTCTCTATCTCACCGAGCCACTCTCCTTCAACCAACTCTCGGACATTATGGCGGGAGTGGTTCGACTGGTGAGGCCTCGACTAACTGCAAAGATTATCTATACAACTAGCATGCCTAATGATACTCTAATCGCTTCAAACACAAAGGTATTCCACAAAATATTAAAGATGAAGAAAATGAAATCAAGTCATAGTTGCGTTCGATGAGGTTCCTTTGTCGCGAGCATCTCAACGAGAGTATCTCACATCACTTAAAATATGCTCTCAATAAGAAAACGATAACGGGCGAGTCATTGGCACGGGCCTTACGATCAAAACAGAGTTGTTCACAGAAATATCGATTCATTAGCCTTCATGCCCAACATCTCAACCCGTGAGAGTATTCTATTCACGAAATATGTTTGCATTGCTGAAACAATAACCGGGCCGAAAGCGCTTAGCAGCCTCTGCTCTATACACATCCGGGCATGTTCTACACACATAATGAAACAGAATCTCAAACTCACCTCTTCTCGCAAGAACTCCTGACCATTGTAATACGATCCCAAGTGCCTCATCAGAGTCTTCGCCTTCCGTTGGCCTCCAGTATCAACAATGCATCCTATCAAATACCACATTTGTATCAAAGCGATTCTCGTGGTATCCCTCTTCCATGTATGTACCGCGAAGTAGTGTTCTTTGTTCCGAAAATTACATCCATGGCATCTTTTAGCCCGCGTTAATACTCAACCAACTTATTTGCAAAAAGACACGAACAGCCATTTGTAAGGCGTCATAGAGCTACGTACATTGAAGGCCATCCCCAACCGCTGAGCAATCGATCACCCTGTCATTGTGGCGTCGCATCAGCCAAACCAAGCCCTGAAATCCTTAACCGCTACTACCGTTCTGAAGTGAATGAATTTGAATTGCGTTTACGGCTAAAGTTTCGCTGTGTTCCTTAGCCCACTTTTTTTCCTTTGAATCATCAGGTGTCCCACTTCAAAATTTTAAGAACACCGAATCTTTTTACGCGGTACCCTAAACCTTCCAAGGCTGGAAGAGTTCAATTTACAAGGGATGCCGAAAGTACAGAAGACGCGGGGCATTACGATATGGCGACTTCATCGGCTAGCTGCAGGCACCAGAGCGAAGTCGGGTTCAAGCGCACCAAGAAAAGAAAGACGCGAACTCCTGTGTATTTCAAACTTTGTGCTCCACGATAATTTAATGATCCATACTGGCTCAAAAGATTCACTTTAGATGCGTAGCGGATCACCGCGAACCTCGCCTTTCGCTATCGAGGGACGGAGACATTTACGATACACCAACGCATCTTGGTGGCATCAAGCATCAACAAGTGGGAAGGAGAAGGATCCTGCTTTCGTGGCAAAGGATAAGAAGAGCCCCTGCCACAAGTACAAGAAGGTCGGTGTTGTGCCTCCGCCTCGCCGATTCGCCATATCATACTGTGGCGGGAAGACCGCCCCAAGGGTAAGTTCTACCACACTCCAGAATGAACATTTGGTCAGACGAACATCTCACCAACACCGTCAGACCAGCTAAAGGTCACATGAAATCTGCCTGAACTTTAGTGGAAGGATCCTGAAGGATGAAGGAGGCCGGAAACCCCGAGACCTGCATTGGAAACGAGGATTTCCAGGGTTAGAAGCCGTCTAACACCGAGCTTACCCAGCGCGCTGAAGACTTAAAGCAGACTCCTAAGAAAGGCCATGGATGCTGCAGTCTGCGTTAATTAACCCTATACATCTGCATGGTGCATGAGATCACTGAGGATTCATACTAAGATGAGGAAGATATATCTAATTCCCCAATTCCTTGGATCCGGTGAAGGAGCGATTAGGGGAAAACTCCACGTGAGTTCCAGGCGATGGATGCCAACGTCAAGACATCCATTGAGATATCGCACAAGCCTGCCACGGGACACTATGCCCCGGTTTGCACAGAGATGCCGCCTTGTTCAACCATGACCTGAACGTTAGCACATGCTGGAGATTCTGAACTGATGGCGCGGCATCCCTGCCAGATCCAATGTCAGCACATTCAAAGAAGCTGACCTGAGTTGTTCACCTGAACTATAGCGACCGGGAGGGAAAGCAAGATGACGCCGCCTTTTGGTTGTGGATGCATTGATCAAAGCGGAGGGTAGCGAACATTTGCACGGAAAAGGTATGCCTGAAGCGACCGGCGATGTATATTCTCAAACGAGTGCGTGATGCCCTGGCAGAGGATTCGCCACCAACTTGCGCCTAAAGATAGGTTAACACAATTAGCAGTAAAGTGCCAGCCATAAATTACCTGTTTTCGATTCTAGGCTTCTGGACCGCGCCAGTCGAGAAAAGTTCCCCGCGAACTTCCAAGCCGGGTTTCCATTTTAGATTCGAGCATTGTATGCGAGTACATGGAATGTCTGCCTCCGGGAAGGCGTCAGATGGAATGGAACCCTGGCTCTCGTAGTTGAAATATGATTATGGCTGTTCATTCATTTGCACCTGACCTCGTCATGAGCATTTCAAAGCAGAAGACAATGGAAGCAGTAAGGATCGATGATGATCAAGACAAACCCCGACAGCCAGAGGAGAGGTGACTTACCACAACGTCCATTGTTTGACGGCTTAAACGCTGTCGAACTAATAATCGAGAGTCTTGAGATTGAGAGTTCACTTCGAGCCTTTGAGTGTTTCTCTACCCAGCCTGCGGAAACCTTCTGAGAAACTCTTTCGAAGTCTTTATTTTTCTTTCTCGACCAGGAGTCGAAAACGCTTCCCATCCAATGCTTTCATCAGTCTGTGGGATCACCCCAACTAATCGGACTATCATTGTCAATATCACACCTAACTGCCAGCTCACATCAATGGAGGATAATCGATCCAAGAAAGCCACCAAGATAAGGACAAGGCGCAAACAAGAGTTGACCTCAAAATAATGATCCCATATGATCCTGAATGACCAAAAATCCGGTCGAGCCAAACCAATCGGGATCCAAATGGCCTAACGCGTTTATAACATTTACCAATGGAGGATACGGCAAGATACCATAAAGATTCTAAGATTAACACCCCGCAGGTGCCGGATGTAAAAGCGGGGAATTAAAACGTATCCTCGAATGGCAAAGATTATCGATGGTATGGAACCAGACCCAAGTGGCTTGTAGAAGGGTCTTGTATGGCAAAGAAAAATATTATCAACGTCCCGGCGTCTTCATTCTGTTTGATGTTCAAGTTTGTTTGGGGAAATGAAAGGGTTGAGGTCAGACCCCTCGATCCAAACATCGCAAGCCCATGGCGTAAAAGGCCGGATGTGACGCCAGGAAGCACAACAGATTCCTGAACATTTGACCACTACTCCCAGCCATAAGTGCTAACAACCCTATATTACCACCACGCTAAGAGTTATCTACCGTAGATATGTTGATAGGTAATGCCCTTCGCCGCCTGCCTGGCGCATCCCCTGCTTGCTATAATTTCTGGTGGTCGGCGTCATTAGAATCATCCATGACTTCAAGGAGTACCAATCAGAAGCAGCCATCTTGCTGCGGACGGGCAATATTTTGGTGAATGTAGCGACTTCTTTTTCGCATAATGAATTCAGGTGAAATCAGAGACCCGGTTGTTCGTAATATTTTGTGTTTAGAATATACTTGTATGATTTGAGTTAATAGTTTTCACCACAGCTTCAGAAAAGTGCATGCTTGTCCATTGAAACCGATGTAGCGTTTGTTTAGCATCAGATGGGCCACAATCATAATATTAATGGCTGTACATTAGGTTTCTGGTTTCACCGGTGAGCTCTTATAGTAAGAATCATTATCTCGCTGATTTGGCATCATTGTATAAGCCCAGGATTTGAGATGCAAACCATATTCTAATGGAGAACATGGTACTTTGATCTCTTTTCTGCTCTTTCTCGACTCTGGTAAGCTCCAGAGTCACTACTTGCCACGGAATGATGGAAGGGAATGCCTCCATTTGTATTTGAATTCAAATACTCTTTTCTTCTGCTTGACCAATTGATAATCAGAATGATGAATTACTCTCCTGCTCCTGTGGTTCAGCACAGACCCGACCGTGATTGCATCCCGCCTGTATCTAGACCGCCCAGCGGCACAGACCGCGCAGATATCTGCCTCGGCACATCTCGCCACTACACTTCTGTCCTCGGGTTCGGAGATAAGGCTGTTCTGTTCTTAATTTCACATTTAAGAAATTTGGAGATGCACCAAAGCCTGAAGCGATTCCTGTGCTACCCATAATGATCCACCAGGTTGTGAAGCATGATTCTACAGTGCTGGGAGATAGTGGAGAAGCCAGACAGCCAGCCTGGTCTTGAGGCACCTCCTCAGAGGGCATTCCCACACTTCCCAAATGTCTCATGCTTATAAACGGCATAACAGTTTAGTTAATTCCCTAAGGTAATTCAATCACCATGGATGGACCCAGGAGGATGAAGACCATGGACTTCACCCACGAAACACATCAGAATTTATTCGTAATTGACACAGTACCTTTTCAACTAGGGGAACTCTGCTCAGTACAACCAATGACTTCGGTTGAGCCACGGTTCGTTCTCATCGCCATCCCGAGGAACTGAAGAAAGTTTGGAGGCATAACAAGCATGCAAAATCTGGAATTACATGTTTCACCGCGCTCTTTTGTGCAAAGAACATGAGTCTCAAAAAGGGAACAGCGAGTCCCACCTGAACAAATACTTACCACCAGGTTGATTTCCGTATTCCATGTGAACCAAAAACCCCTATGTAGATAACATGGTTAGATCCAGTTATGCCCGCACGGTGCACAATGCCTTTGATGAATCAGATCACTGCATCATCCAGGTATCAAGCCTTGCCGTCCTAAGTTTCCATTGCAGTCCATGCTGATAGACTTCCGACTGGCATCCGCACGGCATCTCAAATCGAATCAAGTTGTTCTCAGCCTTCGTCCTTCAATAACCACATTCCTTGATATAACTGACTATATGCTTCTGATGGACGCGGGCAGTTACTCTGAATCTTAAAGGTGTCTAGATTCTGCAGGCCGTAATAATACTATTATGCACGTCATGAAGATTTTCCACTCCAGGATTTAAGCACGATAGTTGTTCTTTATGACAGCGACGTTTCCTTTTTAAAATATTTGAAGGTTTCTCTTTCTCTTATCCCAGCTCCTCTGCAAAGATCAGCCCATGTGTGCTGAACTCATGTTGAGGAGGATACTTTCCATCACACCAATTACTGGCCGAATTGAGATGGCACAAACATGCCAAAAGCTGCCAATAAGTGGTATCATTCTTTTAGCAGGACCTCCTGTGGGCTTCTGAATGGCCTAATGGCTCTTCCTGGGCTAATTTGTCAGGAGACTACTATGTCATGGTAGTACTGGATACTCCTAAATCGCCCAGTAATCTTTGAACATGTTGTTCCCTCAAGTGAAGTGCAAAGCTCATGGGAGCGACCAGGACTCCAGGGCATTAATGAACCCATAGTGCTCCATAACTGTGGCTCCCAAGGAGTTTTGAGAAACTGATTCTCTCTCCTCCTTCATCCTATTTGACATTTGCCCCATCTCTTAAGCCATTTTAGAAGAATCTGCCTCCTGTGTTTGATCCCAATATGGCCTATGAGTTTATGACCTGACTCCATCCCAAAGGATCCCAAGCTCATTAATTCCCACAACCTGGGCTTCTTTGCTTCCCCTGTAAGCCTCATCCTATAGAGAGCCTGTCATCGGCTCAGATTTCCAGTAAGAGACGACTTATGGAGCAAAACCCACCCCCCATCCAGAGGCGATTATGGACTTCTGACAGCTAAAATTAACAGGAACCCACCAAGTAGCATCTCCTCTACTCCTGGGACACACACTGTATTTGGCATGTAACAATTCTGCCTCTGATACATCTTAGTACTTCAAGCCTCGACCACATAAGCATATTCCATTGAAATTGCCTTTCAATTTAATTTATATGTACTGTCCCTTTGGTGTCGGATAAATATTCTCGCCAAGACAATCAATTATTGGGTTTGAATGGAACATTCCATTGCCCATGAGGGTCGAGTTGCCAATGGCACTGTCAGAGGCTCACTTATTCCAAGGCTTGGATGTCTAACTTGACTTGTCCCATGGTGCTACAATTCACTGGCTCTGCTTGAGTACTATCTGCCTGATTTGACCATGAGTCTCACTCAAAGACAACCACCATCCAGGAGGGTGCAAGGCTTGGCAAGCTAAAGAATTGGATGGCAACCTGGCCACAAGTTTTAGCACATCTCAGCACCAAAAACATGTAATTTAAATAATGAATCATATTTTGATCCAACTCATACTCCTTCAGAACTACGTCTCCTTAAATAGGGGTCCCATTTCGAGCTGATGCCACTCCAAGAAGTTAATGGTACTTATTAATTGTTTCTCTATTCACTGGATTATTCCATGCCGGAGGTACTCCATTATATAAGGCCATCCATTTGAAGATATGTCGAACTCCGAAGAGGCCTGCACTTAGCTTACAAGTTTTAGGGAGATTGAGCCAAACCTGAATGGCTGGCTTGTCTCCCAGACCACTGACTTCTAAACTCTCAGAGCTCTGAACATGGGATGACATCAAAGGTTCAGGCCATGGTGGAGCGTGAGGGCTTGAAAAGAGACCATCAGGTCTACACTTTATGGAGTAGGGTGAAAAAGAGGCCGAGAGTCAATCATTTGAGCCCATTGCCTGCACTACACGCATCAGCAACACTGAGACACTCACTTAGTGCCTGCCACCACGGCATGGCCAGAGTTCATCATTCAAGGCCCATACCAACAGAGGACAAAATAATTCAATGAGGAGCTGAACTCCTGATAAGTATTCTGAGGCCTGTGAGCCACCTGGGGATAGGAACGGTTCAACATGGCATCTGCATGCCAATGGTTTCACTTGAAGATCATCAGCCCAAGAATAATGCTTAGCCGGGCAGAAAGGCCCGGCCCAACTGAGCATTTCATAGAATCACTCCTGGATCTTCACCTTTTCTGAAATGCCAAATTCCAGGTGAAATTGAGACCTAAATGTTGATATAAATAAAGAGAGCATTGCTTGAGGTTTGATGTGACCCATTGAGCTGCTTGACGTCATAAGGGGCAAGATAAAGTTGAGTGATGCCCATTGTTCGGAAAGTTTGTCCCATGATGAGTTTATAGTGTTACCACCTGACCCTGGTTATGATTAATCACCATTCTAACTGGGCACTGTGGAGAAGGCCATCCACCAGAACAGTGGGGAAAATTGTCTTCGGCAGCAGACAATGAGAATGAAAATAACAGCGGAATGGACTTTGTGCCTCCGGAGCCCAAGGGAAATGATGAAAGGAGCCTGCAGATCCAACTAAAGAGTTTGAGGATTTGATCTAGGAGACTTTTAAGAGCTCAACCAGAGAACAAATTCTGCACCACCTGAGTGAGGGTTTTGATGTCCCAAGCATGCCCTGAAGGCTTAGGCTCATGGTGGCATGGAATTAGTGTTGCCCTTCATGGAGTTGGGTATTAAATTTGAGAATACTCTTGAAATTTAGGGCATGATATTTAGCTCAAGCCATCAAGATTTTAGTTGGGAGTCGGATTGTTTCAGGTTCTCAAGAGAACAGTCCCACGAAACAGTTGGGTCACCAGGAACATCCGCCTGGCATGAGCCTGACCATGAGATCTGGGACTAACCCAGCTGATTTGCTGAACTGGAGATTGAGAAGGACATATTTCTTCCTTTGGTTTGCTGATCGAGCGCACAAACGCCCCTGAAGAGTACGCATACCATAGCTACAATTCTAGAGCAGTTCCACCCTCAAGAAGCTTCTAGAAAAAATTTGAGCTAAAAAGGTTTTGCATCATCTCAAAGACCAAGTAGGGTAGATCAATCCTGACCTTTCAAATTAGGGCTGGCCACCATTTGCTTTGGTAATTCAAAAAGACATAAATATGATTAAATCATTTTACCCTATTGTTTTAAATTTTTCCAATTTTTCAGGTTCATGCTTGGTTTTATCCCTAAGACCTGGTTGGTCACCGGTCTTATCAGATTGGCTGCCCGATTCGGTACCAAGATCATGGTTTCATCATCGTGGATGTCCCTCTACTTCGCCTACTTATGTTCTAATGCATTGAAGGCAGTTCATCCCTCCGCAACTAAGTCGACAGAGGCCGCCCACTGACACCAATCCCTTTGGTAAGAACCAATGAGAGGAAGACGGATGGCCTATTTGTCCCGCTCTTTCCTGATCGTACCAACTAAAGTGGAAGAATAACAAGCAGCCACATATCAAATATAAAATGGTTTACACCCTCGGCGGGTTATAACATATATACATGTATAGCGCAGTACATCACAACCATCTACCAAAATATATTCTAATATTTTCAACAGCAGTTGAACGCTGTCAATCATTGGTACATGGCTGAAGTCCCCAACTATCTTACATGCTCCCAAGGCCCATGATATTCAACATATTTCATCATATAGATCCACATATGGATCCAACATGTCCACACCAGAGTGCCTCTGCGACAGAAGTAATCTCCATGTGGAGAAGTAACTTGCGGCTTCAAAAAGGGATCTTCCACACTGACCTTGCAATCATATCCACATTTTACAAGTATTTTGTCTATTTTGTGTAGGGAAACATGGTCTGTCGATGCAGTCTTATAGTGGCAGGCTATTCCAATATGTCCTCATTTGCCCATACATTCATTGAACAATGGATAGTGTTGACTGCCTAACGGATCTATTATCTTTCAAATAGCATGTTCCATGTTGCTATAAGAATAATGAAATCCATATCCATGGCTATAGAGTTCAATCTATCCTCCTTCTGCCACAAAAACCCCCTAGAATCCCAAGAGACCATCCTCAAGCATTACCCACTTGGAAGGAAAATGTGCACTTCCACCATAAATAATAGCACCCTGGT
The DNA here is from genome assembly GCA_021234155.1 of Isoetes taiwanensis. NCBI lineage: Eukaryota > Viridiplantae > Streptophyta > Lycopodiopsida > Isoetales > Isoetaceae > Isoetes > Isoetes taiwanensis. The sequence continues at coordinate 1,923,744 of JAJEKV010000032.1, forward strand.
AATTTTGCATTAAATAGTAGCAGAACCCCGAGGGTTTGTATGAGCACCAATAGCACCCAAAGAAAAGAAGTGGCAACAAAGAAGATTGGTGAATACTAGTTAGCCAGCTTTGTGTTAGAAGGAACCAGCAAAGACTTGCTCTGAGAGCTATAGTGGTGGTCACCTGCACGATAGCCCACCAAGCTTTCTTTCTATGCTGTAACATTTTACTAGTAGTAGGATTAGCGGATGAAAATTCAGAATTGGTGTTCCTTATGTCTCTTTCGGAAGCAATGAGGCCTGTGTGGATCTCTATCAGAGGTTCATACTGGGTATATAACAAGTTGCCTTTCAATTTTGCCCCTTGACAGAGTATGACACCTTTTATTAGTGCCTACCACTACGAATTTCACATGGTGGTCTCTTTGAATCCCTTATTGACATTGAGCCGCTCCAAGCCAGCATAAAACTATAACAATCCTTTCCTCTCCGAGATTAAATGTCTATTCATGAAAATTGTTTCATCTTAGTTACTTCATCCGACACCGAAATCAGATCTCAAATTTCTTTCAATCGTGTCATAAAGTTTGGAGAAGAAAGGAGGGTCCATGAGTTTCATACAAAATTTTTCTATGTCTTTGACTTCTATTCTTACCGCGCTTTACTTTATAGTTTTTAGAGGATCTTACTTGGCATGAAGTTCCCAAGAAGATCAAAACCAGGTATGGAAGAGGCTTTCTATTCCACACAATCCACCAGGTATGTTCTTAAGGGTTTTTTATGGAGGTAATATGTTTGTTTACCATTTTTTAAATATGTCAGGTTATAGAACTCTGTCTAGATGGACTCTGTTATTGTTTTTAGTAACCTGGAACTCTAAATAAACAAAAGAAATTAAAAGCCATTCTCACCAATTTTATCACCAATTTGAAATAATCAGAATATTTGCCAGCCATGTATTACCCATTTTAAGTAAGTTGTTTTGTGAAGGATGTATCCAAATCACCTGGTGCTCTGCAGACTTCACTTCTTTTCTTTGCAAGTCAAAAAATCATAGTTTCCTGATTTTTTTAATACGATTATTTACCTCTTTTTAGAATTTCTGCAAAGTCATGTTGTTTCATCTGAATGTACTAGGTAATATCCAGCAGGAAGGCCATTACGCCATGTAAAGGCTTGGCAACTCTGCAAAATGAGCGGCATTTAGCCATGAGCTCTGGCCATGAAAGAGCCGAGCATGCCCTCAAGCCTTTTACAAAGCGTGACTGGACTATTAGCTTGAATTTTCGGCTGCGGACGTAATAACCGTTTGGCAAAATTACGTCCATTAAAAATTCGACATTTGGCATATGAAGAAAAATTCTCCCTGAAGGTTCCACATTTGGCATATGAAGAAAAATTCTCCTGAAGGATCTGAAATGGCTATGGCGGAAATTACGGGATATAATAACCGTTTGGCAAAATTATGTCCATTAAAAATTTGACGTTGGCATATGAAGAAAATTCCTCGCCGGTTGACCAGGAATGGCTGCCTTGAATGGCTATGGCTGTGACATCGATGGCCTCTACACCAGTTGGTTCTTTTGTCGCTTTGCACTTTACATTATGCTTTGGTGTGTGCTTGTTGCAACCTTCTATTTTTCTCTTTATTTCATTCTCCACCTAATCTGAGGGGATAGATCTATCCGCTGTCTAGCTTCATCCGCATAACACCTGGCGGGATGGATATATCCAGCACGCGATATTTTCCTGGCCATTTTATAGAAGAAACCTGATCTTGCCATTTTCCTTGTCGCCTCTGCGAAATCTGCTTGCATTAAGACCACAAAACCACAAACCGCGTTTTGAAAATCTTCTTATGAGGGCGCTGAAGCCTTCTGGCATTTCATGCTTCGCTTCGAAGTTTTGCCGTTGCTTTTTGCAGTTACCGTTGCTTCTTTCATTTTCCAGCCCAACTTCAAAGAATGCAATGTTCACTTAATCCGCGGTTCGCATTTTAAATCCAAAACTCCTGACTCAAATGGTGATTGAGGCAAATCAGTATATAAAGAGGCTAGAACAAAATGTCTAGATCTAAAAAGGAAAATTTCCGCGTAAAGAGGGAATAGGAAGGTGCTGCCACCGCCCCGATGGCAGAAACTTTTCGTATAAACCCATGCATTATCCCAATTTCTATCCCAACGGTTATGTATTTTGTATTTCAGTAGAGAGCCACTACGTATAGTGTCGGCGCCCGCACGGCAACAGACGAGCGGCGGAAATAGCGAGTGCGCCACGAAATCAGAGTACCGGCCGCACTTGGTTTACGCGTGAATGGTCTCCCACTGAAATCGCACCCCATCGTGAATATTAGCGGTTGCTTGAAACACCATTGATATTTCCTCGGCCGGCCGCACTTTGATTTCTGCCAAGCAAGAGCCATACGCGCGGCAAATGCGCTGGCTATGGCTAAGAGCTTCGCTAAAGGTGAGCGTGGTATCGTTGCACTTCGGGCATAAAAGCATGAATAGGCTCCAAATACGTATATATAATGAAAACGCATTTAACTTCTGAGGAGGGCATAAAATCCAATTTTTCTCTAAGATGTTGAAGCCTCGGTCAAGAACTGGCTTCCAAATCTGAAACGAGAAACAAATAGAAAACGTAACAAGCGCAGATTCATAAGTCCCGATTCTGTTCTCATCATGAGCAGAGAAATCCTGAGCTGAGAAACCGCAACAAGTGCGAGATTCATAAGTCCTGGGCTGGATCTTGTTCCACATGAAAGGGAAACTTTGTTAGAAAATCCACAAAGCAGAGAAGACTTAGCTACCAGCTCAAAAAATATCAGAGAGTTTTCATGTGTGATATAAAGTAGCCAAAAAACCCAAGAATTCCAAGCAACCATGTATTACTGAGATTTAATTTCTGCTAACTCCACCTCCCAATTCCAAAGATATTAAAAAGAGAGAGCAACTCTTTAGATGAAGTGAAAAAATCCTTGCAGAAGGCAAAAATTCATATTGTTACATTAGGATTGCTTGTCGTGACAGGCATAGGCGCTGGCTGCCTCCCAAAGCCTAACTTGAACAAAAATGGACTAAGTGAAGATAACCATCATCAAGAATTCATTTTATTTCCAAAAAATATGACATTTTGGCTTTTCTCGGAAAGATGAAACGAAACAAACAGATTATTGGCAATTCTTGGCTTTAAAGGCTTGATCAGCCCCAATTTCACCTAAAATAGTGGTAGCGGGATGGGAGGATAGCCAAGGTGCAAAAGAAAGCATATCGTAAAACCTACTACAATAGTATTTAGCTGAAAATTCTCACAAGCAGGATCGTTTTGTACATGGTTGTTGCATATTTTATGCCACTAGATCCATTAACCCAACCCATATACAAATAGTGTTTATGCATGATCCTTTCTTCATTTAGCCTCCTCGATGTATTAACATATAAACAAAAAGGATCAGCTATAGTAGGTGATTTGAACGGAGAGTCGGGGTAATAACAAGCCACATTGTTGTCGTGGAGTGCAACGACCAGGCTAAATGAACTAGAATCCCACCGTATGATACATGGCCAATGCATCATCCATGGACACCATGCATGAGTTGGAAGGCATGTTCTTACACTATGTGAATCATCTGACATGATAATTACAATGGTCTTGAAAATATCCTTAGTCTAAGATTTACACGTTATCAGCCCAATGGTTCTAGCACGTATTTCGCTAATTCAGGAAACCAAAAAGCTACCAAAATGTAATTCATGGTTATTGGGATGAATCCAGATCGGAATGCATGCACCTTTACATTTGTTTGGATATGAAAATGCAAAGAAAGAGATTTTACCATTTTACACAACCTAAACTAAGAGTGAACTATAAATTAGCTTCAAATTATGCAAAGATATTGACCGGGATAAACTAGAAAAATATAACATGGGACAAGTAGCTTAGACAAGGGCGTACGGCCCAAAGTCTAGTAATGTGATGCAAGATCCTCAAATATACAAACCCGCGGTGAGGAAGAAACGATAGTAAAATGGTTTGACAAAGAATGTTTTAAAGCAGCATGCTTAAGCGTACTCAAAGAGACGCAAGAATTAAAGTCTGGCTAAGAACACAAAGGAAAGTAGCAGTGCAAGGAATGGTTAAGAAACCATCAAGATATGGTAATGACAGAGCAGGATATAGATCCAAAAAGATTCTTTTCAATAGGCTCAAAAACATATGGAGATTTGCCACTATTCAAAGAGATGATCTCTTTGGGTTGGTGAAAGTCTTATATCAAAATTCCCCGTGGTGAACAAGGTTTTTCATTTAATCAAGAGAAAATCATTGCTTTTTACTGGTACGATGTGATTGATGCGCTAAGACCATGTGGCAAATGGCAAGTAGCATGACTCAAACAATGGCCCATAGAACTCTTTGAAATGGGGAGGATCTTAAATTGCATGAATTCCCTTTGGTGATTCATGTAATGACGTAATCGGAAAAATGGGTTTCCCCGATGCATGATGCTTAAACAGGTCATATCTATTCATAAGGGTCGGTAGTAAAGTTAGCATGTATGGAACTATTGGACCATTTTGGTGGAGTAAATGTGTTTGCAAAGTTGTTTGCATCTATGCTTTGAACGAAAATTGCCCTCATGGGCGTATAAAACATATTCGTGTCAGCTTGTCGTGTATTGTGTTTTAGAACCCAAATTCATTCCCACTCTTTGGATCACGAATACAATCAGCGAAGCCTTTGTCTCAAGGTGCAACAGCCGGTAATTAAAGATTTTCTTGCTCTTTATAGATCTCTACAAAAGCCTTTTGATACAGCTAAGAGAACTGATCTGCCTACAAAGCTGGAAATGTTCAACCGTATTAGAACTTTATCATGCACTTTGTATGACAGAGTACTAGTAGAACTATCCCTTCCATTTGCTGTACGTATATAGAATATTTATTGGAGTAAAGGTTTCCTGTTTCACTCTTTAGGATTGTTTATAGATGAACTAGAAAAGTTGGATGTATGCCATTCTTGGGGCCCCGTGATTTAATTGGGGAGGTATGTTCATACTCTTTGATTTTGCCGGCGACATTGTATTAGTTTCAAGGAATGCAAATTGCCAGCAACGACGCTTAGATATGTTATGTGCCTCAGGAACAAAAAGCATGAAGATCAATCCCCGAAAAGTCAAAGATAATGGTGCTAGGAGGTAGGATACCATCCATCTCAGATGCGTGTGGTGCTCCACTTGAACAAGCAACGTAATATAAATATTTGGGAATAGAAGTGGATGAATAATTATAAGTGGGACATTGGCAGCTCCAAAACGCAGACGGTGGTCTCGTGGCATTTTATAAAGGATAAATAGCAGTAAGGTCACAATTTTGGAGACATGATTAAAGAAACTTCGGGATACAAATAAAAACAGCTTGTTCTTTATGTGGAAGTCCGGTTTGGGGCCAAACTGCTCAAAGGTGGAGAGACATAGAGAAGATACAAAAAGATTTTTAATAGATGAATTAAGAGTTAAGGTGCAAACCCATATTGTATGTCACTGGTCGGTTTACTACCTCCTTGAAGTTGAGGCATTATGCGTAACCATCTCATATGTTGGGACCGAGTCCAAGCCATGGACCCGTGACGGCTACTATATCAGCCCTTGTGCATAGCAATAAAAAGGTGTGGTTGGATGATGATGCCTATTCCAAGATCCCAAAAAATTTGAAGAAATACATGATTGCGTAATGCATCGATGCATTCAAGAATTGTGAAGTAGATGATTAATCACGGAAAACCAGGTTTTACCTTGGTCGGTGATAAATGATCTATCTGAGTATAAAGAATAAATTTCATCTAATTTCAATGCATGAGGTAAGAAAACGATGCTTATCTCAAGCAAGAATGAGCGGTTCCGGTCTCTCAAGTTGTTGACTTAAGAGCACGATTCTTGAAATGCTCAAAGATATGAATGGGGTTGAATTATATGATATTACAAATTTTCAACACTTGGTGAACTCTTTGGTGTTGTACCTGCACATTCCTATCTTAGAGATATTTTTAAAGAGAGAGAAGAGATAAGTGAACTTTTCACCCTTATGAGTAATTTTGACAAGACTAAGTGCCAAATAGATCTGTACTCTTTTGCCATAGAGGCCTGGGGGCCTAAATGACTTGATCAATAAATTAAATTAAATAAGATAGTAGATAGATAAATAGCACTTCCTTAATGCTTCTATACCTAGTTATGGTAGCATCCTAGGCTGTGGACATCCTATAGGAACATATGATTCAGCCTCCTGCGTGGTCCCAGAGGGACAAACCTCTCTTGAGCTCTCCCCTTAACTATTGTTTTCTCGCGAATCCCTAGCTTTGGGGCCCAACGCCACCGTGTTCATACCAATGCAACTGCTTTACATTGCTCTAATCATGCGCATTACATAATGAGCCTAACTACCTTCTATAAAGTAACTTACCAAGTACTAGATCTCAGAGAATATATAATAAAATATAAGGAACAAAACATATTGTACATCTTATCAGAGTAACATAGTAACATTTCTGTCCAATCCAAGCTGCTTCAAAGAATCGCTACTAACAAGAAAAATACGTCTAGATGTCTGCCATCTAAAAACTACGACCCCCATGTAATTTTCGTTCTTGGTAATTCATTCCTAAACATTACAGGGTCAATATTCAATCAGAAAATGATTTATACCACATATCAATTCCTTGGAAATAACAAGTAATAACCAAAAGCAGTACCTTCCACTCAGCAAAAATGCCAAACTGTCGTGCAATGTTCTGAAAGGATCTCTCACTGTCATACTCAATTCGTACATCACCATCTATATTATAGGACTTCGAAGCATCTTGAGCTGCTATTGGAAGAGCATTCATAACCAATGATCGGAAATGCTTTAAATAATTTTCCTGCATAAATAACAGAAACATCAAAGGATTCTCAATGTATAGATCAATGTACAGGTCAATGAGAAATAACAAAAAAGATACATTTAGAAGGTAGGTTAAATCTTTAGTCGTCCAGTGTACCTGAAAGAAAAAAAAAAAGTTAAAATTTAAACATGCTTAAAATTGTAAGAAATTGGTTAAAGGTGAGCCCATACAGGAACGTCATTAAGTTTGATTGTTTCAAGATACTGCTTAAAATACTGTCCAAAGCTGGAGCCCTGGAGATGACCGTATAATTATCACTTAGAATAAATGACCATATCTAAGACCATTCCTAGAAAACAATCGGCATACATGCTCCCCAAAATTGTATGTTCGGCAGACTTCAGGTCTGATAAACTGACGCCCCTTCCGTATATCACGCAGCCTCAGCCAGTCATCCCAGTAAGTGTAACCATAGTTCAGGAGTAAACACAGAGCACAAGACTTACATAACACCCTAGACTGCAATTAACTGAAAGAGAAAAAGGATATGCTTTAGGCCAAATTGGGGAAAGTTCGTCCCAAAGCGACTTCTTGAGCATCCAACCTAAACCTGGGAAAAAGTCTGAGCGGTACAAAACCTCTGGACAAATGCAAAAATTTCATATATTAGCATATAACACATTGTATATATATTATACATATAACCACCAGACTTACCTGGATCTTGAACAAATTGCCGCTGTCCATTGTCATTCCACGATGACACTGCAATAATTGAGCTTCACAAAAAAGAAAAAAAAAAAAAGAGCTGATTTTAGCCTGGAAATGAAAGATACTGCAAGCACCCCGAAGATTATGCACCTGTCCTGTTCAAGGAGAGCTGCAGTAGCTTCAAAGTATTCAAAAAAGTCTGGCGCAAGCTCCATATCATCTGTATCACCACCAAGCATGAGCTATGTAAATATGTATTTGAACGTTATAAAATTCAGCACCTTGTATGAAGGGGCAAAGCAAAGAGCATTGCTTAGAGCAGAGAATGCATGATTAGATTAGACAAAGACAAAAGGCATGCCCCTGTTAAAGAATAAGGCAAGCACAGAGCCATCTGATTGGAAATAATATTTGCAGCAGCACGACTTCTGGATATCAAACATCACAGGCCATGTGCATAAGGATGCATCAAATTTAACTTGTAATGCAGTTGAAAGAAAATGCCACAACAGGAAAGAGCAACCAGTATTCCTCACCCTCTAAAATAATAACACGTGGAAACTGATGTTTATCAAACAGTTGGCCAAGCGCCCACTTATAATGCCCTGCCAGAACAAGAATAAGTTCTTTCCCATCAACAGAAATATTTTATAGGGGCCAGAAACACGTACTTGCAATTTTATAATAGGCTATTATTTCTCCAGATCTTTCTGTCATAATTGGGCTGTCATCCAAATGCTGCAGCCAATACCTTATCAGGCATTAACTAATCCTTGATTAGCATCTATGTTGAGCATATGTCTAACCTGTAAGTAGGTGAACTGTGGAGAGCTCTGCACCAATGACTTTACAGACTGATCTGTACCATCCTGGATAAAGCCCCAGCAAGTTGCAAGTTATCTATAGCAAGGCATATGACAGCAATCATTAACAGTCTTACCTGTGAAATAAACAAGGGGAAACGTGAAGCCACAGGTCTATGAAATCTACAATTTCACCGTAATGCTATCAGAGCTTTTCAAAATATCAAAAGCCAAGCAATAAAGTTTTTTGAGTGCACATACTTCAGTACTGATTTAATGGTCCTCTGCAAATAGTCAGCACGGTTACAAGCCATAATCACCACAGCTGCCACGGGCTGTCACTATTACACCATCAGAGACAGAAGAATGCACACCCCAACAGATTGAGGTACTTGATCATAACATGTTTGTACCTCAGCACTGACATATTGTTTGGTTTCTTTACCTGGCATGTAAGCAAGTACTCAGTACTAAAAACAAAACGCATCAAGGCTATTCACTATAGAGCTTGTTTCTTAAAAGCTACCTTCAAAGAACTCGACTCGTGTGGTGAGTTGAGCATTGTGTGTCTCCAGACGCTGCTTTTCCTCTACATACATAAAAGCCAACTACTTAGAAATCACAAAGATAACACATGGAATAGCTGAACTATTCCCAATTTACCATACTTCAGTTTAACAACTTTATTCTATAGCACTTCTGCCTAAACACTAGTTGGGCAATTGTAGTATGACTCCTTTTACAGAGACAATACGTCTGTACATCGCCCCTCAACACAGGTGTTATTTACTGCTGCCTCTTCTTCCTCTCTCAGTATGCATATCCCAACATAAACTTCATAGATCTCGTGTCATTGCAAACAGTTCTGCGAGTAGCATGTCACTGTAAGTTATTTGATGCTTAATCATAGAAGACTTTACGTTATTTGATAGTTAGTCAGAAGCTTTTAAGTCGTATCATCATCCAGTGGCTGTGGCACGACCATATAAGTTACTTGGGTAAATGAAATAATGTTTCATATTTATTTTTTTCTGTCAGATTTCAATAGGTAACTGAAAGAATGTTTCATATTAACATTCTGCCAATTCTCAAAAGTGTTCGTTCTGCCTAATGAGGTATCCAGCTAGTTGCAATATCTCGAGGGAGTTTGCTAGGTTGATCTATTTCGGTACTCCAATACCTTCTAAAGCAACGATTTTGCCTTGTTGTGAACTTATTTGATCAATTAAACCACGTAATTGACTTGTACAATGATTTTCAGCTTCTACCTGCAAATGTATTTATTATGATTGAGCAGCCAAGCACAATCCTGCCATTTAAACAAGTCTTGACTTCTTAACGAGTCAGGTAATAAACTCACCGCCATAGCAATGCGATCTGCATACTCGGACTGTGTCGCAAACAGCCGCATCTATCCAGTCAAGGAAAACAGTTATACCAAAGCAAATGAAGAAGCTGATTTGACATTAGGTGTAAGATTCACCTGAACAACTAGAAATAACCCTGCAAAAAGGAGCAAAAGGATCCGCACGTCGAATGGACAATGCATAGCTGCGACACAGGAGCTGTTCGTCGGAGCTGCTTAGGGCTTCATTCTCGTATGGCCCAGTCAAATGGTTATTGGCCCAGAGTGAACCCTGCAAATTGTTTGAGCTTACGACCAATAAGGTCCTGAACTGGACTTATAATTCGTCTTGGACAATTTTTGTAAAATGCTATAATGTGTCCGCTATAAAAAATAGTAGTTTTCTAACATATGATTCTAGAAGGTTAATTCTGGTATTCGTACTCAAATACGTATTTTGATGATGGTGGCACCTGGGCTATGTTTGGAAACCCACGGATCTCAGATACAGAGAAGGGGCATTCTCTTTTTTCTCGCATTTGGATTGGATCATGGAGTTCAGACTGTAGGTGTCCATCATTGAGGCGGATGCTAATTCGGCTACCTAAGGTGTCGATTTGGTTGCTTCAGGTGTCGCCAAGAAAAGCCTAGGTATTTTGCAAGTGATGATTTCTGATTCGGCATGCTAGTTGTGGATGGATGTTGTCTGCTATATGAGGTCACTGAGATCTAAGGTTGAGCCACCGCACAAGCATTGTGTTACCCGGCCCCTCGCTTGTTCTTTGTTTCCTCAGTTGTTGATCATGCCTTTTGTTATGAGATCTGCCATCAGAAAGGGCAGTCGGGTGTCACCTATGGGCCCCTTCCCTCGCTCGGCTTAATCAGACCCTGGCCATGCCCACATGCCATGCCCGACCTTTTATTCTTCAAATTATCCTTCTAAATATCATGATTGTAGGTCTTAACAACTCATGATCTTTCTATTGAATCAAATGCACATTTTCTCTTTGGCTTTGTACAAGCTTCTCAATGCTTCATTCTTATCTACTCCCTTTATTATTGACCTATTATGGTTTGAGTGCCATTTGTATCCTCTATACATTGACTGCTATATTTGAGTTCGCTCCCAATACATGTAACAATGTTTTTTGAATGCATTAGTATCAAGAGCTACTATACTTGTAAAATAAATGGACAATTTAAAAAGTATCGGTGTTATATTACTTCCAAAGGGAAGAAAACTTTTATTCAGAATATTATATTAACATATACATCAAAAACAGCAAAATTAACTCCATATTGAGAGCTTTAGGTTCTATATGGATTTTGCTACAAGTATTTGCCTTGTTACCAGAATACTCGCCTATGTTTTGCAAATTAAAATACAACCTCCAACAAATGGTGGTGTCTTTAATGATTTTTCTGGACATTATATCCATGTTTATTGTTACACATGCAATATTGGTTAAAGAAAATCATAGATGCTATTTTGTCAAAAAGATAATGAGTATGTCATTTTGCATATACATGCAAACAGGTAAATCACTTTTTGTTGGCATTTTTTTGCTGCCAATATGCTCTTACAGGCAAGCTTTATCCCATATGTATATTCAATTGCTTTAATGTACAAGATTTTCTTTCTGCTCATTTCTAACATGCATTATTGGCTCACTTAGATTTGAAAAATAAACATAGGCACAGATTTTGACTACCTTATTTACAAGGACAAAAAGACTTAGTATTAGACAAGATTCTAGTTTTAAGAAAGAAAGAAAAAAAGAAAGAATGAATGATTTATCATTCAATCGAGACCAATCGGCCTGGCGTGGATACCAATTCATGCATTTGGAAGTTGCAAAGAATACGTAATCATAGAACCGTAATGAAATAATAGAACACCCACTAAAGAAAGTTTATTCATGCACAATTGATATGGCAAAGACCATTAACCACCCAACCGAATCCAATCAAGGGTGCAAAATACAAATGTTTCCGCAAATACAAAGCTCGTATCCGCTTTATTAGCCTTCCAGACTAATCTACTCTACCCAAGTAGCCACATCAAAACAATTGGTGCAGATTCAGGAAGTCGCTATGATGTTTTGTCAATGCTGCCATTACTCTCATACCTGATGAACTACTGAATACCACTCATCTGGAAACTCGATCTGGAAATGGTTCCAAGAACTAAAGGTCGCCTAATCTGAAAGTACTGCAGATTCAGGAAATCGGCTATGGCAAGTTGATCTCGACCTCCCTTGTCACGCTTTTGGCCATTACTCTCTCATACAAATTAATTATGGAATGTGCTGCCCCAATCTAAACTAGACTGAAGCCCGGTTTCAAAGAACTAAAGGTCGCTCAACGGAGTCTGCTGTCGAGATATCCAACCAAGTTTTGGTTCCCATTTATAGATCTCTCTCGCTAATTTTTAGCATTTTTAGCGTGCGCTTGCCTTTTTTTCTTAAAATATCTCCTTGCCTTTAATTAGATTATATGACTTATCATATGGGACATTATCTATGATCTTTTTCTCCACCAATAATCATCCCAATGATAGTGCCTCGACCCCTTCCATAAATATCAATGGTCCAAATGCTATGTTATCCTATGCCCCTTTATATTATTAGGTGACCTTAGGAATAACATTTACATAGTATTTGCCATGATTTCAAATAACCCATTCGCCGTGAACCACTCTCCCATGCTTGCTCCATATCACTATGGGACCCAGAAGGAGATTAGGCTTTAGATTATACCCTAAAGACTTATTAAGCATCTATCTACAAGATTCTGGCAACTCCTCTAAGGACGAAGCTAGGGCCTTCACGTCAGAGGTTTGGCTGACTCCAACAACCGCTAATATTAATGAAGTGAATACCTATTTCAGGATGGTTCCAGTTCTGCAACTTTGCTATGGAATTGGCAAATGCTTCAATTTAGCATGTTTTGGAGCCGAACAAGGACTCCTAACAAGGCAAGATGTGATAATTTTGTGTTGTTTCATGAAAGGGTTTCGCGGAATTTATTCTACAAAAAGAAAAGACAATCACCGAGAAAGGCAGACCGCTGCTGCTTATCGGGGTCTAATGGGTGGTTTGCACCTTGGAATGCTCTTTTCCATATTAAGCTTTCGTGAGAACACCAACAGCAAAATTATGGTTTACATCAATATGTCCGAGTCTTTCAGCTTTCAGGGACTCAAAAGAGTGATTTCTTTAACATTGTTTCCGAAGAGGCAGATCTTTTCTAGAAATACTACTGCAGCCATGGACAAGAATGCCGATACTAAATGCTCTCGCTTCATGGCATCTCCTCGATAACCAAACAAGTACATACAGAGCAAGTGTTAGTGAAACCATTATGGCTCCGGGATTAAAACTCACTTCTTTCTCGGCTGAGAGGAAAACCCCCATTAACAATGGGATCACTTAACCCATGCTAGGTCCAAACATAATAGATCTTGTACCTCATGTCAATTAGCCTTATTGGGTGAAATACATTACAAAGAAAGAAACTGCCAAAGACCTAAAACACATGATTGAATCTGTCTTCCATTGATCTTCATCTTGTGCTCAATCCCAAGCCTCCTCCAAATGTTTCCAATGCCAAACCCTACACACACAAAAAGACAAACCAAAGGCCACCAAGGCCATCCAACCACCAAGGCTTCCAACTAGGCACCAAGCTCCACTAGGCACAATAACTCTGCCTCAACCAAAAATAAAGGCCCTTAACAAGGCACACCGCCTCAACTACAGTAATAAAGGCCCTAAACTGTGCACTAGGGCTCCAACCAGCATGCTGGGCCTCCAACAAAGTGTTAGTTTGCAAACAAGTCATAAAAATGTGAGAAGGGTGGGGGATGGGCCAAACAGAGGGAGAAGGGTGAAGAAGAGAAAGTGAGAGAGCATCATGACCTAAAAAGCACATAAATAGGGAAAAGAACTAACTAATCACATCCATATCCGCTTTCCAGATTTCTAACCTCGCCTCTATTCAAGAAAACGAAGGAAAACGCAGATTTCTAGAAATACTACCGCAGCCACGGGACAAGAATGCTGAAGAAGAGGCAGGAGTAATATAAACCATCGAGCGTGGCAAAGAGATGTTGGTTGCACACATAAAATGTAGCCTACAGCCCGAAAGTGATTTAACATCCTCAACAGAAGATCACATATTATGCACATTCCAGATCTGAAACAATTTCATGCACCCAACCACTCGTAGCAACTATTGCTTCGCCTAGCAACTTTAAGAAACCTTCCTCGAGTCCGCTGAGTAGCCTTAACATGGAAACCTAGTTATGGGTTAAGAAATAACACCTAGTTACAAAAAACATGTATCAGAAAATACTACAATAGTAGCACCTTATTAAGGGTTATATGATAAACGCACAAGTTAGCGCTTAGGCTAAGTGGTATGAAGTATGTGGCATGAAGTAATGTGTAATGAATGTTATGAAAAGAAACAGGTTAACCCCACCAATCCTAGCAAATCTCAGATAAGACCAAGAAAACGAAACTCTAACAAATAGGCCATTGCCTTCATGTGATGGGCTACAGAGAAGCGTAAGGTCTCGAGATGCAAGGCTGGGCAGAGCAAGGGTCAGATGTGAGAAGGGGCAAGAACATGCCGATAGTGGTACATGAGGCACCTGGAGCGTGCGTGAGGTATGCAGGATCTCAAGGGCCGTGACCCGAAGAAAACGCATGCTTCCAGCTAAAAACAACAGGCTAAAAATTTTCTCCTTGTGGTCGAAAAATCGGCTAAATCGAACCGAAGCCCATGCACGTGGCACCCATGAAATGTGCTCTGCTAAAATGGATCAGTCAAGAAGGAAACAGATGATGCAAATGACTTATGCAGAGACCACTGAAAACACAGGAATGTCTCTATTCCTTCCGGAGAATATCTACTCACGGGATCAAGCAATGAGTTGAAACAACCAATAAATACTCCAAATGAATTTGAATAACCAAACATAATCAAGGGAACCCCGAAAACCAAGGAACACCAACAATTCCCTCGAAGCTCAAAACTCGCTCATATATACCACATGCAACATCAAACAACTTTTAACACTCGGAATTAATAACCAAAATTATTAGCCCGATTATAGGCTTGATGTAACAAGAAATCGCGAAGAAAACCATCTCAAAGAACCAACCATTCCCGTAACCTTCTTCAGTAAAACTTTGTCTTTATTTAGCGCAAACCAAAAACAATACCATCTCAACTTACAACCAATCGAAAGTGATTAAGCGTGAACGCCCCGAATGTGAGAATCGAACCACCGTGCCTTTCCAACAAAGTTAGAATTGGCAAACTTCAAAGTCTCAAGCATGACAGAGTGACCACGATCCATCAAGCCCTTCTATTTTTGGGCCATTTTCAAATCATCAAACAGAAAATCCCCCATTTCATAGCACTCCGCAACCCCCGCCCTCCCTATCCCCCGGCGCATTATCTTTTCCTCAAGTAGAAATCAAAGCTTTACCCCACCGATGATGCCTCTCGGTCAAGGCGCCCGTGAACTTGTGCGATCAGGTGGCTCTAAATCCAGAAACAATCCTCCAACCGATTAAAAACATCACATCAGCTTCATATTTTCATGGTATTTCAAGAGGATTTTGCTCGTGATGCTCTTCCTCAAGTGGATTCTCACAGAGCCAAATCAGACTCCGTGGTCGCAGCGCTCAGCTTTGAGATACTCAGATTGCCTAACTTTGTTCGCACTGGCTCTCCATAAGGCCACCTCGACTATCAACTTCGCTTCCATCTGCCTTCCATGGCTTTAAGTCATGCCTAACTCATCTAAAGAACTGTACATGCCTCTTCCTGAGCTTTACCGCACTGCGCATTTCGGGCTATCACCGTAAACATGGATGCAAATAAAATGCCTATCAAGCCTAAAAGAACCGTAACATGGATGCAACAACAGCCCATCGTCAAAAAGAACCGTGAAGAAAGAATATGGGCCAAACCGTAGGGAGAAGGAAGAAGAGGAAAAGGAGATGCACCAAGAGAGTCGATGAGCTTAGAACATGACGAAAAAGCATAAAATAGGGAAAAGAACTAACTAACTGCTAATCACTTGAACCTCGCTTTCCTTTCTACTCGCTGAAACGGCGAAAACGTCAATACA
Source organism: Isoetes taiwanensis (assembly GCA_021234155.1). Lineage (NCBI taxonomy): Eukaryota > Viridiplantae > Streptophyta > Lycopodiopsida > Isoetales > Isoetaceae > Isoetes > Isoetes taiwanensis. Next base: position 1,939,612 of record JAJEKV010000032.1, read on the forward strand.
TCTTGAAGATGCAAACAATATCTCTAAGAGGAAGAAAGCCAGTTCTCAGACAGCTTACTACTACAAAAAAATACATTAGCAATAATATCTTTAGCCGAACCATTCTTGGTGGTGATGGCACGAATATAAACCATGCAAGGAAATTTATACATGAAGATGAGTTGGAAGGAAATAATGAGGTAGAAAGACTTAAGAGAAGTTAATTGCTCCCCGCTTTCCAAACCTCACACCGGCAATGGAAGCCTTGTCAAGATAATCCACGCCATGTGTCGCAAAATCATGGGTTCTACCCCCATCAATATGAAATCGTGAATATATCATCGAGATATCAACAATACAAGTCAAGGCAGTTAAGGAGGTTATGGAAACATGAGAATACATCTTTAACAGAGATGAAGTGGAACTGCCCTTCACCACACAATTATTTGACAAAGATTGCTCCTGTAATTTCGATGTATATGTTAATCAAAAGAGCCGCATGGCATTTCTTGGTGCCACAAGAGATGACCCTTATAGTAAGTGTCCATACAACAAAAAGATGAACAAGAAGTGCAGAGACAATATCACATGGTATGACAATGCAATGTGGTTCGTACTGAACAATCTGGATATAGTTTTTCTTGGCTCTCCGCTTAATAAGGCACTTCTGAACTTTGTTGGTCTGCTTAGTAACACCTTGCAGGGTGCCACTTTAGCTCAAATTAGTTATCTCTATGTCAGAGAAAAATTTATAGAGATGGCTATTTAGCAGAGCAAGAATAAAGAGTCTGATCTGCACTAGAAGCTTAGTTCAAAAAGGATGATCATGAAAGATATGTTGATTCTTGAAGAAGATGAGAAGCAAAAATCTGCTGGCAACATCTATAGCCCGAACTCAAAGAAATCAATTGGTCTTTCAACATAGACATCCCTCGCGAACTGGGTTATCCACCGAGGATGGCACCTGACCTTAAAGGGTCCCGAAAGTGATGCAAAAACAGCAATGGTTTCTGAATGTAGACAAAGAAAACTCTTTGGTAAGACCTTTATCATAAATTACTCATGCAGAAATTTCAATCACGAATGACGAGTGGACTTGATACACTCTGTTATAGTACAAAGACTCGTACATATATACATTAAATAGAATAGAATGAAATAGTTTTTTTTAACGTCCACGGAGACCAATAGGTCATGGGACCCATACAATGGGCTAGTACAATCATTACTACTAGGATTAAAACCCTCACTAAAGGGTTTCATGGAAACCTTTTGCAAAGTAATGATGATACTTAGATGTTTGAGATAATGACTACCGAGCGGGCTCCAAGAATTGCAGACGCTTATCTAGAACCCTGGCATGTATAAGGCCAAGCCATACAAATGGTGCTCGGTAGCTGTGGGAAGCTTAAATGGAATGCTAAGGTCAAAAATGATTCCGGACTATCTCAAAAAAGGTGGCAACTCCTCGTATAGTATACCGGTCTTCATTGAACTCCAACTCTGCACAGTAATATAGTCTCTCGCCAAGGGCAATTGCGGCCGCCCCATCTACTTGTCTCAATCAGAGACCGTGGGACCCTCGCATAATTGATGCAATAGCTACAAGCTTGTTCCCTCGACAAATGAAGCACAAGCTTGGGGCCCCGTGCCAAGGTGGGATTTGGTGTGTGCATGATAATGACGTCTAGTTTTCACTTGGGCCAAAGTAACTGCTGGGCCCCATATCTTTTGAGAAAAATCCACTCATGGAGATATTAAGCAAAGCTCAGATCGAATCGGGTAAGCATCAGTAAAGGTTTCAAGGTACGTTCTAACCGCAAACCATGTAGTGCAATGGCCTTTCCAACATCGTTTCAAACCGAGATTCAAACAAGCGGCAAGTGCAAGAATGTAATAATTCCACCATCATCCATGTGGTGCACCTTGCGATATAGTGGGAGATGGCGCTTCATGGCGCACGTTGAAGAGGCTACAAACCCGCCTCTTTGTAAAAGAATAGCATAGGGCACCGTTGTTTTAACTCCCAGGTCAGAAGTGAGAAAGGACTTTGCACCTCACTCCAAGCTCTCCCAAGCACTAGCACTAATATAAAGTCTCACACTTTAACCATAGACAAGAAAATGTGCCTACCAAAGTCCTAAACAAGTGGACTTTCCGCGGGCCAATCATGAATTTCTCACAAAACAATTGTTTTGCATTGCATAAAGTGCTCTCCACTCAAAGAGCCAATCAGCTTGGTAATACACCTGCTCCCAAAGTGTGTTCTGGCTTAATTCTACACCAAGATACTGTACTTGTGCCAAGGAAATCACATCAAAGATATATAAGTTGCCTAATGATATATTCTCAAATGTGGACCTCACTATGATTATCAAGCCATTCTTCCAATTGATCAACGTACAAGCCAAAGAGTGTAGGAGATAAAGGGCAACCCTGACGAACTCCAATATTGCTAGTGATTTGAGTACCTGATGTTGGAAATTTAGCAAAAACCCTTTCATAGATAAATAGATAAATAGATGTGATAACATATGGTAAAATCACCAGGGAAGGGTTCCTCTTACCTGCCACCATCCATAACAAAAAAAGGCATTAGTATGGTTTCCACTTATGGGAAGGTAAGTGTCATAGTCAAATCCTTCAGTTGTTATCCTGGTCCTAATTTAGATTTTGATTAAGAAATAACCGCAAAAACAAGATCAAAGCTTTACCTATTTAAACAAATTGCACTAACTTAATTATTGTAGGTTGTGTACTTTGAAATTAACTGAATCTCGCATGACCTAGCCAAATAATAATGATGTTGTATATTTTGAAGAAACATTTATCAAAAAATATTACTTATTTGGTTTAAGGTTATCCCAATACTTATCAAATAGTGCATGAATAATTTTAACCCATGGTTGCAATGGTTTTAATTCAAAACTTTTTTGCTAGATCAGTTTTTCACTCCCATGATTGTAATGTTGCTAATTTTTGATGCGAGACCCCTGATGTCATTTCTTAAGGATGTGGCTATGCCGAATAGAAGCTATGCCTCAAGCTAGATATAACTTGTATTTTTTGTAGACATGTGCTTTTAAATACTATGATATTATCCTTATGATACCATAAGATAAGATAAGATGAATTTTTACGTCCACGGGAACCCAACGGGTTATGGGACGGGTTATGGTAATTGTTAATCTCGTGGGTGCCACAGGGTTTATCTTCATGCTCAATGCACACATTCATGATGTAAATGCAATTTCACTTTCCTTTTTTTACTAGCAAACGTTTTGCCCTATGTTGTTCTGGTGTTGATACAGAAACAATTGTGTTTGTGATCGTGCATGCTAAGTAATATATTTAACGAATCATCTAGTCATTCATTACACTGAATGTGTATATTTATGTTCTAGAGACAATGACAATATTACGTTAAATGCTATTCTGAGTACTATGTTCTTATACACTATGATCTTTAAAGCATTGTTATCCAAAATGGTACTACAACTGTAGATTTTAACACCATCACTATCATGGTATTGGAAAATTGATTATTTGAAGATGCTGGACATATGCAAAGCAAGAGAATTACCATTAGCCAAAATTTAACATTAATTTAGTCAATGCATCCTTATATTCCCAATGTTAGTGGTGTTATTTTTGTCAGATAGATAGATAGATAGGTAGGTAGGTAGGTAGGTAGGTAGATAGATAGATAGATAGATAGATAGATGCTTAATAGGTCTTTAGGGTCTAATCTAAAGCCTAATCTCCTTAGAACCAAAATCTTTTTCTGGCACTAAGTCTTTCTGTCGTTGTAAACAAGGTAGTCAAAATCTGTGCTTATGTCTATTTGCCAAATCTAACTGAGCCAATAATGCATGTCAAAAGAAAATCTTGTACAAAAAATCAAACGAGTATAAAGCTTGCCTGTAAGATCATATTGGCATTTAGCAAAGAAACAACAAGAAGTGACCACTGGCTTGCATTTATACGCAAAAAGACATACCATTATCTTTCTTGGACAAAATAGCACCATGCTTTCCATAACTAATATTGCATGTAATAATCAATATGGATTAATGTCCAGAAAAGATTCTTTGAAGACATCACCATTCTTGCTGTGAGGTTGTATTTGCAAAATCTTCCTTAATCATACATATCAAAATCACAAGGAATTCCTCTTACCCGCCACCATCCATAAGAAAAAAGCATTAGTATGGTTTCCACTTATGGAAGGCAGTGTCATAGGCAAACCCTTCACGTTATCCCCGCCTCTAGTTAGATTTTGATTAAGAAATGACCACAAAAACAAGACGTTTTAACCTATTTAACAAATTATACCAACTTAATTCATCAAAAGTTGAATATTTTGTAATATTCTATTTGGCCAAGGTAATTTGTCTCGCCAATTTGTTAATAACATATACCATCGACTCTTTACCTTAGGGTCTTCAAGTCGAATAATGGTTCCAATCATTCCAGCAATGGATTGGTCCTCCCTCTTCACAGGTTGTATTTTCAAGACATCTTGGTAAGAAGATTTCTGACGCAGCCTTGAGCTTTCTTTCCTCAAGAATGGCTTGTCACAATTATTCCATACCGATGTTTTGGACGGATTCTTGGAGCTTTGGGGCTTAATTCATCTTGTTCCTTTCCTCGCGGCGAAGATAGTATCCTCAGACTGATGCTTGATGCCGCGGAAGACCACAAGCAGTGTACATGTCGGCCGGCCTGCTCATAACAATGTGGTTTTTGTTTTATCCCGAAATAAGAATCCGTGACTAGATGCTGGTAACAACTCTAGGTTTGTTTAGTTCTATCTTTTCCATAATTCGGTTCTCAACAAACAAATCTTGAAGAATATTTAACGGACTTTTGCATGCCCTAGCCGAATAATGATGTTAATTTCGAATAAAGCTTTACAATATTTAATGAATAGTGCATGAGTAATTTTAAGCAAAAGTTTCAATGGTTTTAATTCATTGCTAGATCATTTCTTATTTCCCATAGTTGTAATGTTGCAAAAGATTTTGCTAAACCTTTTGATGTCATTTCCTAAAGATGTTTTCATGCCGAGTATAAGCTAGACAACTAGTATTTTTTGCAGACATATACTTGAAAATACTATGGTATTATCCTTATACAACCATAGTAATTGTTAATCCCGTGGATGCCATAGGTTTTATGCTCGATGCATGCAACTTTCCTTACTTTACTATCAGATGTATTTGCCCTATGTTGTCTTGGTGGTTATGCTGAAACAAATGTCCTTGTGATTGCGCATGCTAAATAATACATTTTAAGAATAGAATAGAATATGATTTTATCGTCCACGGAGACCAACTGGCCTATGGGACCCAAGTACAAAGAGAGAGCAAAGAAAGCGCGATTACTACCGTGGATTGGGAAAACTCTCACCGGGCTGGTTTTCTTGGGAAAACCTTAGTAGCAATATGATGTCGACATACCGCGACAGCCATATATACATAATCACAAGCACCGCCGAGGTTAATTGCCCATTGTGGGGTACAATCGAACTGCCAGATCCATTACCTCCGGCGGCACGATCCCACAAGCCTGGGCCGTGAGGTCGCTCAGTAGCTCAAGTGTGGCCCGATAAGACAACTAACCAGCATACCGAGTCCGGATATACCAGACACGGACAAGCCCGAGGGCTGGACTTCATCCTCAATGGCGCTCAAGGATGACTGACAGACTGGCCCTCCGCTGTCCCCTAATCCATCTCCGTCTCACGCGGAGGTGGTGTGCACCGCATCGCATCGGAAGCAATCACCCCGCCATGGGTAGATGGGTGCGCAGTAGTGGTGTGGGCCCCTGCGAGCATGGGATTAACCCGTTGTCGGTAACAATTTGCCACCTTGACATGTGACAGGCCTATGCATCCTAAAGCCACGCGAAGCAAAGTATCCAAGTATCGGCTTCAAGGCGTTCTTTCCTGGTATGCATCGGTCCATCCGCAGCCCCATTCCATCGCCAGAACCACCGGGCTTGCTTGTCTTTCCAGCAGGTTTGAGTCGCCAAGGACCCATCGCCACCGCCAAAGCAAGGTTGGGGTGTACCGGCTTCATCCATAGCCACCACCTTCCGAAGTAAATAATGACGCTCTGTTGCAGCTCCTCTCAGAATGGAAGGAAGCTCTGCCGAGCAAGATCTCATATGGACCGTGGATTTGACTCCTGCTGTCTGGCCAAGAAGGCTTCAGACCGCTTCTAGATCGCTCTGGGCGGTGAGGGATACCACTGGCCCCCACTTCGCCTCTGATGAGGAGGATCGACCGGCTCAACCAAGGCATCATCAAGTGTGCCCCCGGTGACCCCATGCATACAGCCTTTGTGATCATATCAGATACAGTGTTTCAAACAAGTAGAAGGACTCAGAATCGATGGAGTATCCTGGGCAGGGTAGTAGGAAACTCCAATGCCCAAATACTTATAAGATCGAGCCACTTCCACTACTCCGCCTGTAAGTGAATGAGGGGAAGGCGGGTGTCGGATGATGGACCACCAAGACTTCGCCTTGGGCTAAGTTAACTCTCATGCTGAATTGGCAGCACCAGCATCCAGTGGCGCAGATGTCCTTCCAGAGATGCGAAAGTGTGTCAACATCATCAAAGAGATATGAGTTGCTTCTGATTATATGGTGCATCAACTGAAAGGCCCCGGTGCGTTTCAAATTTAGCCATTCTTCTAGCTGTCAATGGCCAAGAGCGTCGGAGGAGTAGCCTGTGCACCTCTAATGCTTAACAAGGGCTCCCTCCCCGACAGCTTGCAGGAGATGACCTGAGTAAGCCTCTCAGATAGTCTCAGGAATAGCATTCTCGTTTACTTGGTCCTGTACTGCCTCTAACTGGCCCTGTATTAACCATCTCAGGCACTCAGGTCAAAAGCCTTTGCGAAATCCAGCAACATGTGCTCTCATGTTGATTCCGCTTATCCCTTATGAGGTTCGCAGAGGAAGATATGGACACAGTAGAATGTCACAAGCCCGTCACAGCGAAAGCCCTGACTTCTCCATCCCTCTCAGCCTAAAGTGTCGGGCCACCAAGAATCCCGCAAGCAACTTGGCAAAGACAACCGACCATAATGGTAATGATAGTTATCGGGCTGGGGGTCCCCCGCTTTGTATATATGGGCACCACTCTACCTGTAGTCCAAAGGCGGGGTGTTTCCTCTTTGCAATGCCCTGAAGAGGTCAGAGAACCTAAGACCATTGGGGGTCTACTTCACTTGAGAAGCTCACCAGATACCGCACCCAAATATGTCAGCTTTCCCTAGCGAGCGCTATGTGCATTTGCGACATCCCCTCTGCGAATGACCAAAGGTTAGGCCCGTCAGCGAGGTACCGGCCACGGGCTTCCCATTGGGTCATACACCGCCGTATATCTCACCCATTGTTCCTCGTGGTAATATTTCCGTAATGCAAGGTGCTTACTTCCAAGACCTTTCTCCGTGAAGGCCCTAGGGTGGCGGCCCAGTAGACCAAACATCCAAGGCCGAGGCCCAAGGTACCTGCTGGGTCTGAGGAAGGAGCGATTGGGATCGGACGCCCCTGGTGCTAATGGTGGGTCCACTTGGCGAGCTATCAAGCCGCCTCCGGCGACCGCCACCGAACCAAGATTAAGTGGGGAAGGTGGCACTTCGGGTGGATCAAGCGAGAGCCAGCCTCCCAGCACTGCCGCCTACCTCGGCGAGCCGGTTCACCGGGCCGCCCTGTTGAAGTGTGGGGAGTCAGCACTCCTAAGCAGCTCATGTTCAAGCATCCTCGCATAGACCGTGATGATCATAGTCCGTGACGCGAACTGGTACATGGGGTGTTGGGGCAATGGGTGCTCTGCTGGCTCGCCAATTCCATTCGCAAGAATGTGGGTCATGGTCTTGCCCACTTCGCCCCACTCTGTCCCGACATCAAGCGTAGTGGGGACTAAGTGTAGGTATTGCTCGGCTCAAGTAGCACGTAATCCACCACACTGTGCTACCGTTCTCCCCTGCTTGCAAGTGAAGCTACTGGAGGACGGCCATCAGAGCAGTCGGTATTGCAATGACTGTGCCAAGAGTACGGCCAAAGAAATTTGTCGCTGCCATATCAGGCACTGGCCGCTATCCGGACGCCTCTTTGGCTAAACCATCTTCAAGCGGGTCCATTTGCAAATACATCCTCGCTTAGAGGTGCGTAATTTTGGATTCGTTTCACTGCGGCGCTGCATTGAAATCCCTGGGCAACATGACTCTGCCTAATTGTATGTACTGGCCAGATATACAGACGGTTATAGGGTTTCCCGCCTGCCTAATTCCAAGTGGTGTGTTGCTTCAAGATGTGGGTAGTAAGCTGCCAAAGAGAGGTGGGTTGCTATTGCTGTTTACATTTCAGATTCAGCCCTGTCATTTCTCAAGATGTGGAGACCGGGATTAAAGTTGGTATGACGGGTAGTACCATGTACCCTCCTGTCCCGCTTTCCCAGTACCTATTGGAAGATCTGAGAAGGCCATCCGGGTAAGTAAATCAGTAGCTCAGGATCAAAGATGTTCCTCCTATTATGTTTCCGAGGAAGATAAGGTCCATGTCCATGACGAATTGAGATCACTTCTTCATGTAGTGCCACTGCAATTCCAGGATACCATCACCGAGGCACGATCCCTATTTAGTAAGGTGCATCGCCATCAGTCCCGGCAGTAGTGGTGGTCCTGTGGAGGAGCTTGATGTGGGATGCCTCAGGTAATGGGCCCCTCAGAGGGACTCCGAGGGGTTTGAGGCCCATCCCCGCTTTGGTCGGTCAATTCTCGCAAACTTTCTGACAGCCTCCGCCTCCATGTCTCAAGGCAGCCTCTCGACTTTGGCTACCACGCTTCTGCCTCTTGTCAGGTCAACAAGTCCCATTTAACGATGAGTCGTCTTCTTAACTTCCTAGCTCGGGACGCAGGATGGCTACCCGCCCTGCACGCCTCAACTGTGGAAGATGACCACCTGGGGGCTTAATGGCAACACCTATGACGACTCTCGCTTTTACAATGGTCATGTGCTAGGAACATCATCCGGGTCTAAGATCTCAGGTCTCGAGAGGCTCTGAAGTGATGTTCTCCTGGGACTCCGGCCGCCTCAAGAGACTACCAGCATTCTGCTCTCGAGTTCTGCATGGGCCGCACTGTGTGTTGGTTGAGGGTGAGGCACGCCTGGGCCGGGCGTGGTCGTATGGCCCTATGGATCTCGATAAAGGTCCGGCATGGTGTGTTCCAGTTGACTGTAGGTTGGTGGGAGTTCAAGGGGCGCAATGGCGAGTTGCTCATGTGCTCAAAGATGGGAGGCCCTTTGCCTTGTCAAGGCAACCTGGCCACCAAGTCTCCTCCTCAGAGTTCTCATCTCGTATAACTCTTACTCCCAAGAGCTGGGTCACTGCTAGCTTCCAAAGTACTGACTCTTTTGTCTCACAAAGGGCGCCTCAACCTCTCCTGGCTGTGAGGGCTGCCTCAGGTTCTCGTGTCGCGGCCTTAGCCTTCTCAACTCCTGGGCCTCGGGATCCTCAGACAGGTTACGAGCGTCTCCGCTTCTACCCTGCCTCAGCCCCGGCCCCGGCCCATCACGCCAACACCTGGGTATCTACACGCCTTATATCCGCAAGCTCCTCACGGTGATTGCTGCTTTTCAATTGTACCAAGCGATGCTATCATCTCACTGTCAGACACTCCATCCTCCACCGTGGATTCATGGTTTTCCTATGACTAACTGCCTCACAGAATATCCGAGATGTTATGTTCTCCACTGCCTGAGGCCTGCATGCACTGCTATTCTCAACCTCACCGATGCGGCTCCAAGGTTCGACCATGGATTGGCCTGCAAGCCCCGCCTTTCGGCTCTGGCCGGGACCGGGCTCCTTGCCTCAGCCTCCCTCTTCATGGAAGACGCTCTCCCTCCCCGGGCCTCAGGCTCCTTTCTTTCCCTTGTGGCCCCGTCATCTCTCCCCAAGAGGGCTCGGCCTCGCTGGGTGGTCAACCCCAAGGGTTGGTGGCCTTCCTGCATTGGGCTGTCAGGTCCCAGGTAGCCCACTCAACCAAGTGTGGGTCCACACACTAGACTCAGGCCCTGGGCTGCAGCTTCGGGGTATGACTCTGGGCCATGGCAGTCAAATTGCATTTAGGTAGGCTACGGGCGTGGGCCATCGTGTCCTGCAATTAGGCAGTCAGGAAAGTGGCCGTGGCTAGGCAAGGCCAAGAGGCAGCTGGTTGGGCTATGGCAATGTCGTGTAGATGTTGGAGCTCTAGCCTGCCGATACACTCTAGGCGTCTGACCGCCCAAATTAGGTTGGGAGCAAAGGGCTGAAAGGGGGCAAAAGGAAAGTGGCTACTAGGACTGATATCTAGGTGCAAAATCTATCACCACCAAACCCAGCACACAGCCCGAAAAGTGCAGATTTGAGCACTGGAAACAGCTAAGCATGCAGGTATCATACACCTAGAAAGCTCTGAACCAGCTTTCCAACAAGCCTAAGCACATGAAAACTGGATACTGATGAGATACAACCATTAAGTGTCTACCCATGGCTACTGCAAACCCCAGCACACAGCCCGAAAGTGCCAATTTGAACACGTAAACAGCTACATGCAGATACCATACACTATTGGAAAGATCTCTCCAACTAGCTTTCCAAATGCTTCCCAAGCACATGAAAATCACATCTGATGTGAGAGATATGACCATCAAAATTTGGCCGCCAAAGCCCTCCTGTAGCACACAGCCCGAAAAGTGCCAATTTGAACACGTAAAACAAAGCCAAGCATGCAGGTACCATACACCGTTGGAAAGATCTCTGAACCAGCTTTCCAAAGAAGCCCAAGCACATGAAACTTGACACCGATGAGAGATATGACCGACAAAATTCTGCCGCAAAACTCTAAGCCCTAAGCATGAACTCCGATATGATGTAGTCCCCTCCATTCAAGATGGCATTTGCACTCAACATCTTGATCAAGCAAAGGGGAGTGCCCACAACTCCTTATTTATGCTCAAGTGTAGACATTTTATGCCTGAGACAATGATCATATTATTTGCTATTCTTAGTATAGATTGTGATCTTTAAAGTGATCCAAATTCGATGCACACTATAACTCCGAGATTTTTAAACCATCACTTTTGAGTAATTATTATTTTGAAGATGCTAGATAAGCATAGAATTACTTCACTCACCAAAATTCAGTAATTTAGTCAATGCATCATTATATTGTCCCCGGTTTGATCATGCACCATAACAATTCCTACCTCCTTCAAGTATGGAGGAGCCCCAAATGTATCAAGGATTAGGCGGTAGGAACCTACTCAGTCGACTCGTGCCCTACTATCACCCTTATATATTATCACAATAGTTTGATGTGATATTGGTATATTCATATTCTGACCTCGGTGGATCTATTTCCAAAACAAATTGACATTCCTCTTGAGAGTCTTGGGACAAAACCATTTTTGATAAAAGCAAGAATAATTCCATTTATATCTCTAGCCGTGATCTTCTATATTACCATTAATATACAATGGGAAACAACCTCATGACATTATAACTTCTTTTGTCGCTTGAACAAGGTCTTCCACCATCGCCTTTTATATACTCTATGGCTTAAAAGGCAAATTCTATCTCTCTGTATTTCATTTTGAGGTGCCGACAGACCATTGTTAACATCTATTATCTTCCTGCTGTTAAAAATGTACTTTCAATTCGCCATCTTTGTTTCTTGATCAGACCAGCTAAAATACTTTTGTCTCATTCTTTTACCTCGAGGAAATCCATGTTGTAAATGAGACATTGCTTTTGGTTTAAAATTTATCAAGATTTCCCGCATTTATTAAGAGCAAAACATCCATGTAACTGAAAGAAAATTTGAATCTTGAATATCTTGGTATCTCCTTATGTCTAAAGCAAGGTTCAAAACAAAGTTGGGACTTCATGCCAAGTAAGATATAGATTGCACCATTGCGGGGAGCATGTTAACCCCATAGCAATACCACTTTTTTGTCTCCATACTCCCATGGTTAAAATGGAACCAGCTTTTTTAGTAACCAACAGCTCATTTCTCAGAAATTCAACTCATAAGTGCACCCAAAGACTTAAGCAGCTTTTTTATTAACTCCCATTTTAAAATATATCCAGATTCTTACATTTCTGTGTAAAGCATAAGACTGCATCAGCTTTTCTTCCATAAATTCAAAAGCAATATTGATAACCTTGGCCTAATGATTGTATAGGCCTTCATCTCCTCTAATGGGGATTGACTTCCATAGCATTTGATACACTGCCAGTATATGCTATGTACTGCCTCAGTAAATTAAGCATGACCTCGGCGAAATGGAGTCCACCTCACCCAACAGCATTATATCCTTTAGGACATAGGATGTCTCTAACTTTCTTTTGCACATGTCTTCAAGAACCTCCTGCCAACATCTAAAATTTTAAGTCCAAAGAGCAATAAGACAAATTTAACTCGAAAAATACTGAGTCATGGGCATTTGTAATCCACCCAATTTGTTTGTGCTGCCTTGTATATTAAGTTAGAAGATATGGTAACTTCACTCACTCTCAAGATATAAGGGGAAGAATTTCAAATCAGGCAAGAATCACTAATAATGTTGTCCGTATCTAATGTTGCAAACTCAAAACTGAGTCACTTAATCATTTGTTTTATTTCGGATTAAAACAAAGTAACAAAGCATGGGTTATTTTGTCACATCTTACTCCCAAGAATGTACAAATGTTCTTTCTAATCCATTTCAATTCCTCTCATTGCTTCTTTATCTTCAAACAAAAATGTATCTCCCGGCAGGGAAAATTATCAAAAGTCATATATTTTAGATTAGCTAGAACAATCCTATTAATTTAACCCAAATACATAGGAAAACTTTCAATGTTTCATAAAGTTGAATAATTTTCCTACTAGTTTTGAATGTTTGGCTATTTTTGTTTGAACCTTTTATATATAAACTTTAGCCAAACATTTATGTGTCATGCTGCTTTTACAAAATGAACATCATATTAATAATAGAAATCTACTTAGTTGGAGAACAAAACTGCCCATCTAATATAGTATTAGCAACCTCTATTCCATAATCTCAAGGATAATCTATTTTACATTAGCTAAAAGTATGGCTAATCTATCCTAAATGGCTAGGAAAACTTTCAATGTTTGGCTAAAGTGGAAGAATTTTTCCTCCTTCTTTCTTATGTTTCATTAAACTCCTTGTGTATGGGAGGTCAACTTGAAAATATTTTACGATGCTTTTTTCCAAAAAATTTCCTCCTTATAGTTTAGCCAGATTTCTTCCAAAAATGTCCAAAATGACGCTTATTTTACATTATTATTAGCCGCTATTTTTTTTCCCTCGATCTCTCTGTATTTTAGCCGAAATAGTAATGAAATTCTCCATCATAGTAAGTGGCCTTTCTTCCCATCACAAATATCCTTGAGTATGTTTCATTAATCTCAATTACAGAGTGTATCTATGTACCTATAGAAATTGCTTGTCGCAGTCTGTAACCTGCTGCGCACATTCCTGACGCCACTTCCTTTGTGGTATGTGGTTTAAACCTTGTTAAGTAACTGAGATTCTTGTTTCTAACAATCTCCCTGCATCCATGGTCAAAATATGTCCTTCCTTTGTAATCAACGGTCTCCTCAGAATAATTCTATTTCCTCAAGGGCACTTATGCTCATATTTTGTAACAAAGATATAAAAGGTTTATATAGTAAATCCTATAGAACTTTCTCTATACCTCCATCCAAGATGGTATTATCCAGAACACCACCGTGAGCATCAACAAATGGACCTATTATCTCTTCAACACACTTCCTATAATTTGCATCCATCTCGCAGAGTGATATCGTCACATTTTCTTTGGTTACAGCCAAGCTCTCTAACAAGCTTCCATTCTGGCCATCTCTAATCGATAGAGGACAGGATAGATAGATAGATAGGATAGATAGATAGATAGATAGACAGATAGACAGGCAGGTAGTGTGGTAGGCAGGGTGGCAGGCAGGCAGGCAGGCAGGTAGGTAGGTAGGTAGGCAGGTGCAGGTGGCAGGTAGGTAGGTAGGCAGGGTAGGGTAGATAGATAGAGCTCTTTTAAGTCCTATAGCCAAACTTATGGGGAAGAGATGATGTAGTAAAGGGTAAGATGAAAAGGGAAATGGCATGGAATTCTTCTTAGGAAGATCATTGAAGGCTTTATTTTTGGTCTAATGTCCTTGTTGTACCTCATGAAATCTAGTCTGTAGTGCCTCAAGTGAATGGGTTCTACTCTGAATATGTCCGATGTCATGTGCAATATACCAAATGAATCATCGAATCTACTAGAAAGACTAAGTGTCAATGTGATCAGACAAGGCACCAAAAGAGTTGGCATAAAAGAGACAAGGGTGGATTTAGTGAATGCAATCTCACTAATTAACAAAGTAGTATATGCTACAAATCCAGCCACAGCTGGAACACATAGAAATAGAGGAAGGAGTGCTAACACCTGTGGTAGTGGAATGTGTGAACAGGTAGAAACGGAGCTAGTTGGCAATAGACATGTGAGAAGGAGTATTGACATCAGTAGAGACATAGGAGTATTGGGATGGGGTAAGAAAGCACTGATATGGATATGCACCTACCAATGTAGATATCCACATCAACGGGTGGACATGGGAGGAATAAGATAAGATAAGATAAGATGAATGAAGTACTAGAAGTTAGAGATGTGCACATAAGTGTACATGAGGGGGTCATATAATCACTCTCATCCTCCATATATGATGAAGTGGAGGCATAAGCAAGTCCTAATTCTGATGCAAAGCCTGTCATAGCTTATGGCTATTGTATCCCATGTGTATCTAAAAAATGATGTCCAGGGTCCAAACAACCCTCCTCAATCATACAATCTATCAATGTATACCATCAAGTAGAAAATCCTCAGCTATCTCAATATTCTTACCCTCATCAAGCCTGTCGTCTGCCACTGTATATACTGGATATACAGCAGAACATTGGACACAACATCAACAACCACTTCAAGATATGTACCGTCCTCGGCAAGCTTATACCCATGTTTCTCCATGAGCCTAGTTTCTATCTTCCGTCTACATGCGTGCTTACGCACATCCAATAGCCTCTGAATGTTCGTCTATCCATTGATCCCTACGGAGTTAACCTATACTGGCTCTAATGGTAGTAGTCATTGCTCCATCTTACCCCACTCTACAGCCATCCGTGTGCGTGCCCTAGCCTTATGACTCCTCTCTTGCCGACTAACCTGCTTTAAGAGTTCACTTTTGAGTGCCTATGCGTGACTCATAAGGGAGTTCTTTCGACTCATTTCATTTGTAGACTTAGGAATTGAGGGCTTTTGGCCATTACTTGGGATAAATTTTGTATGGAGGGTATCAAATTTGCCTTTCAAACAGTCGTATATGAGGTGTTTTTAGCCACTCTCTGCACACCTTCCTTTCCCTCTGTTTCTCAAAAATGTAGCATCATCCTCTGGGTCAAACTCATGCCTCATATGTGCAGTTCCTGCATGAGGAAATCGCCAAATATGTGTCTTTTCTAGGATGTAATTTTGTGGGAAGTGGATCAGGAGCTTCTGATCTATTCAATTGAAATGATGTTGCAGTAGTGGTATAAAGGAAGAAGAAGTCATAGAAAAGGCTAGTTTAGATATAGTACTGCTGATGGTAACTAAAACTAGTCTATAAAAAAAATGTTCTATATATACCGCAATCTTACAGCTGAATGCGGAACATACAGACATGTCATCAATGTTAGTAGGTTATGCAGGAATGATCCTATAGTAAGTACTATATTAGAGGAGACTATTCAAGAAAACCCTCTTATAAGATTTTGTAGGCAATATTGAAGCAGGAAGTAAAGTATAATGTTAGAGCTTCAACAAAGATATTTGTAAATAGAGGCCACAACAACTCCTTAAAGAAGCTGAAATTCACATGGGTGTGGTTTCGTCCTGGTACAGTGATGTGTACTTTCTATCCGGATAACGCATAGAGGTGTCCCCCACCTTTATGACCAGTTGATAAGGACATAGGCTAACAAAAGAAGAAGAAAAAATCATTTACATGGTATCCATCACTTTAGAATTTGAGTGCAATTATCCAGATTTTGGGTGCATGGAGCGCATTAGCAGATTCATTCTTTAAGCATTTGCTTTATGTGTACAATAAATTATCGGAACTATACCCAATTGCTGACACTGCAATCATTCAGCCGATCTTGAGCTTATATATATTGTCAAACTAAAGTGATATTATTTAGCAAATGTTATGTTTTGGAAAAAAAACAACCAAAAACGCACAATCAGAAAACCTTACATGTGTCGACCACGCAGTATATGTTGTTGCAACTGGCTTCTCTTGCTCCGTAACTAAATCTTTAAGGAATTGCCTCGTAAAGGAAGGCAGAAGACTTAGAGCAACTATCTCCAATAGTTTATCTTTCTTCTTAACTAATGCTAAAAAACAAGCCCCTTTTAATGTTCTTTTGAATGTAATATTAATTTTATGCTTTCAAACTAGATTTTTTTTGAGGTCAATTAGAGTCTTTTTTAGGTCAATTAAGGGCCGAAACTCGATGCCACGTCAAAAAGCTCGCGGCCAATGGGGAGCCGAGCTTGTACAGATTTTTTTTTACCGAGCCTTGGTTTCGCCATTCCAGGTGTCAAGTGATAGCCCTGTATATTGTTCCCATGGTCTTTCTCAAACAGTACAGTGCGGATTATCTATCTGTCTGTCCGTCCGTCTGTTCAAACTATCTTATTGATGATCTACGCTAACTTCTCTTCATCCCAAATAATTCAATGAAGACAAAAGAGTTTAATAGACGAGCAATAGGCAAAATTGAAAAATGAAAATGACCTACCTTGCTTGAATGCATCTGTAAGATTTAGGACATGTGTAAAATATTCATGATCATCTTGGAACCTGCATTGGCTTCTCCTTCTATTGCATGTGGATGAGTATGCAAGCAAAGCCCACATATGATTTGTGTTGAATAGCCAGAAGCATCATATCCGTACTCTAGCTTGTTCAAAAGAAGCAGAGTAGCCAAGCAGCTTATGATCTCTGTACAAATCCGGGTCCTGGTTGTTAGCTGCAACATCAACTATTGCTTTAACCTTGCAATACAATTTTCTAAATTACAGGGACACTATAAAGCTAACAGAATCCTATGCTTTCAAGACAAATAAAATATGACCAAGAATTGTACATCGAACTACTGCTCGGATCATATCAAAGCAAGATTCATGTATGAAGCATAAAACTCTGCATTACCATATTCAGAATTACAGGAATAATTTAAAGCTAACAGAATTCATAGCTTTCAAGAATACCTAGAAGTTCTTTCAAGCCACAATTTTCTCGCTTCCTTTCTCTCATCATTACTTCGTTTCATGCAAGCTCCCAATTTTGTCGGATATCTCTTCGATTCCTTTCAATTATTCCATTTAAGACATTAATTCCATATATTCATAGAATATTTCTTTATCTACACAACATCACATAGGGTATGCCCTTCGGGCAACCCAAAAAGATAATAATAGAGAAGGGATTTTTTTTATTATGTTGAAGTTCATATATGTATATGGTAATTAATTATTGTCATATAATAATATTATATTATGAAAATAAGCAATAAAAAAAGTCCTCCTCCCCATTAATTGAAGAGGATGAAATTCTCTTGGTTCAAAATGTATAAGGCAAGTCCTATTCTATAACGTTTTTTTTAGGATGGCTTGTCCTGCTCGTTTAGACAATAGGTGGACATGGACACAATTTATAGGACAAAACATAAGATCAACCTCACTTTTTTCGAACATGCCAATGTTAGAGATTCTCTTTCCTAGGGATTTTGTGAAAACATCTGCAGTCATTTTAATTTGTTTTCAAATGTTCTACTATTAATGCGCCCTTTTGTAAAGTGAAACTAGACCTTGATGTGTTTTGCCTTTGGATGAATGCATGAATTGATTTTTATCATCTCCATTGGTTGGCTTTTTAGCTAATGATACAGTTGTGTTGCTATTCTTGGAAAGGACTGTGGTTTTGGATTGTGTGCTGCCTATTTCATTCACGAGTCTTTGAAGCAATATACATTCTTTGCTTGCATTGCTCAAGGGCAACGATTGCTTCTTTCTTTCTTTTTTTAGCTATAACACAATCATTCCTCCTTGCACGAGAAAAAAGAAGCCAATTTCAGACTTCTCTGGCATAATCAACATCTGCCAATCCTTGAACAAACAGTTTGGAAGCTGGAAGTTCAATGGTAATGAATGCCAAGATTGGAGGTTGCATAGAAGCCGCTTTAGAGCTAGCCAATGGTCACTGTGTGATGGTGATTGAGCTATATTGATCCAATGCGAATTTCAAAGTGCATTAAGGAGTATCAAGTGAAGAACCCATTCATGGTATGATAATGCTACCTTAGAGATTAATAGATGGCTTTCTTCATTCTATAGACTTTTGTCTCCATTTCTAGTGAAATGAAGTCTGGAGCCTACTTCATATCAACTTGTTCATCCAATTTCCTTTAGAGAAAGAACATCTATTGTCAGTGATCGAGTCCCACTTCTGCTACGAGGAATAAAACAGAGGTTAGCCTTTCTACTAGGATTTTTTTTTTTAGTTTTTTTTTTTTTTGACACGGAAAGTAGATATAGTGTTTATGATAAAGAATTTCTAGCTATCATTCATGCTTTGAAAGTGTGGCGACACTATCTTTTAGGGTCGACAGTTCACATTTTGACTGACCACCAAAGCATTAGGCACATTGTTTTGCAGAAAACATTATAAGAAAGGCAATTGAAACAAGTTGCTTTTATAAAGCAATATGATTTCTTAGTGGACTATCGTCCTGGTAAAGAGAATGTTGTGGCGGATGCTTTAAGCAGATGTTATGCAGTTTGCTCTTTCTATAGCACAATCCAACCATTTGGAGGAGATGAAGCCGTTGTATGCCATTGACCATGATTATAAGGATATTTGGTTATTGGCTCAAAGTGGCAATGTATATGGATATAAGATCGTTAATGGGTTCTCATATAAAGGTCCAAAGCTATGCATTGTTCGTGGCTTTAGATCACTTATTCTTAGAAATGTCCATGATGCACCTACTGCGGGTCATTGTGGTGTGGGGGCGGCTTTGGCAAAGCTTGAACCATACTTTATTTGGCCTGGATTGCGGAGAGATGTTTTGGTTCATATTCATCATAGTTTCGGTAATATCCGTGCCTCTAGCTTCGGGTGTCAGATTACACACGTAGCAATTATGACCGTTAGCTCCCACCCTCAATTCTCGCTCAGGTGTTTTCCTCAGCGAGTTTTTCTTGAAGATCGATTGCCAGCCAAAGGGAACTTCGATTTGCTCGAGAGGCTGCCCGACTTTGTGCCAAAGGGAGTTTCGACCACAGAAAAGCTTCGATCAAGTTAAAATCGCGGAGCCTTGCCTAGTATTTCGATTCCGCTTCACATTCTGATTTGAATTCTATGACTAGATGGCTATAAGCTCTATCACTGTCGAAAATGACTTTGAAAGCTTCGTGGTGTCGACCAAGAGCTTTGTTACACTCCAACCTGCAATGCGAGGCGAATGCGAGTCAAAAGATGCAGGAGAAATGATGTTTCTGCACATTGGAAGGCTTTGGTGGTCGGTTTTCGATCAGGCAAAGAGATATTTGTACAAGTAAGGCACGTATATACTCGAACAGATATGGCAAAAGAAAAAATAAGCAAGCGACGAACTTTCCCACGGTTAGAAGCAAATTGTGAGTATGTACTTCTATGCAATCCATATCTAAATTAGTACAGTTACTTATCCAGTTCATTCCTATTCTCGGGTTTGTGTATATGATGTGGAGAACGGTCTCTTCACTTTCGATAAGTAGTGTATTCATTGCTTTCACCAAGATATGGGCTCCTTGTTGTTGAAGGTAGCACACCGGTCGCATTTCGAGAGAAAGGGGGGTATATGGTTGGAGGTATGAATACTCTCCGCGGAGATCCAAGCTAATTGAGCTTCCATTGCCCGAAACTGTCCAGATCTATCTGCGGGGCCTCGGATGCCACTTCTATCTTATTAACCGCGAGGTAAGTTGTATGAGGAAATATTCACAACATTGAAGGAGAAGGGAGAGTCTGCGGGCATGTGAAGATAAATTTAGGAATTGATACGTTCATTGCTTTATTCAAAGCGTCGACAATGTTAAGAAGACCTTGAAGATGTTTCTGAGTTCAGCGATCGATTGGATAGTTTTTAGATAGTCTATTTCTTGAAGGTTGGGTGCTCGACTTCCACGATGGGCTGAATCTTTTGAATGCGAGGATAAGTCGAGACCACGGTTCGGTTCAGAATGCTATATGTCACTTTTAAGTATAGGAGATGGAGATAGAATTCAATGTCAGCAATAAATCCTTGTTAGATGTATATGTTAGGTCTTCTTTAATAGTGAATTCCATGTGCGTACATCAGGAGCATAGCCATAGTCTTGAAAAGCGGGGATGTCGGCGGTTTTGGACTGCCCTGGCCCGCCACCGTGGCTGCGATTGCGACTATGATTATTCCGGCATCGCATGACACCATTTCATAGCAAGTGGCTACTATGAACATTTTTTTAGTCTAGGGGTTTATGGGATCGGGAGAGACAATATTGCTTATTTGAATTTCTTCTCCTTGCTAAAATCCGCTCATGTCCATGGAAGGCGCTAGCTCTGATATCCCACAAAATGAGGCTCTTGACAAGCGCCAGAATTCTGACGAGGTCATAAATACTAGCGCCATGAATCCAAAGGCCGAGATAGCTATTCCCATCACAAGCCAACAGATGGACGTAGATGACACTACCCTTCTAGAAGGGTTCGGGCGAAGGCTTGGAAATGTCTTCCAGGACATTAACAATAGCATGGACGAATATTTCCAAAACCCAACAGTGTTTCCTACTCGGGTCTCCTTGTTGAGCTCCGGTAAGGTTGTTGGGGAAGGAGTTTTCCGTGAGGCCTCATGCGCCACAATATTCGGTTCGAATGATTGTATTATGGTATCGGTGGACCAGCCGGTCCTCACGGATCCAGCGTCCGATCGGTCGCCCTTAACCACCAGCGGAGGCGGTAGAGGATTACAGCTTGCGGGTCGGGTCGACTTTATCATGTGGCGAAATGATGACATCCATGCCGAGGCGTGGAGAAATGGCCCGCCAGTTCTTGTGTAATGATTAATTTGGATTACATCTTTGGGACTGGGGGGAGTATGTACACACAACAATGGTAAAATATAGCAACTCTTGTGGCGAGGTTGACCCGGGGGCCATGGTGCCCGATGAATTTCTTGTCGGGTTTCCCGTCTAAAGATGTTGGGGCCCAAGCGCATTCTCAAATGTTTGGCGGTGGTGGGGAAGGAGGAAGAACACGATCGAGGAGGCTTAAGGGGATCGGCGGGTTGCAAGTGCGGCAAGACCGGCGAGGATCAGGATGGAACATCGGCATCGGCGGGACCAACATGATCAACAAGATCGGGATGATCACGGGAAGCCCAATTCCGGTGGAGCAGTATTGTGAAGCCCATTTCGGCGTGGCGAAAAATCCGCGGCCCAGCAAAGCCTCTAGGCTTGTTCTAGTTGGAGACAAAGCTGAGAGAGATCGCGACCAAGGAGGCGGAACAAGCATGGGAATAGCGGGAAGAAGGAAGGGGAGCCCGGTATTAGATATGGTGGCACGAGAAGATAAAGGGTGCTCCTCGGCATCCGGGCTTTATGGGAGATTAGGTACTAGCGGGCACACACCCGACCTCGATCCCCAAGCTTGCCCAGCCAGCTAGAATGGTGAGTATGAGATGGGGCCATCATTGAGGAGGAAGGAATCAAGGAAGAAGAGGAGGGAGAGCACCGGACTATGTCCTGATGGTGGAGGAGGAGGTGAATAGAATCAAGCGAGAGGCCTTGGATATCTTGCAAGAGCAGCGGAGGGCTCATCTAGTTAGCCTCTTGAGGATAGTGTCATTTGTTGTGTGCATAGGGGCGTGTTCTTGTGCAAGACATTGACTATCGTTAGTTAGATACTTCCGTGGATGCCTCCCTTAGGAGACTTTTGTAACCCTTTTTGGTTATTAATATATGAGTGTTTTAATATTTTTTCTCTCTTTATGGTTACATTTTAGTTCTCCTTCTAATATATGTTGAGGTTACGTATTTATTTGCTATTCTATTTATTGAGGTTTGTGTATTCATTTAATAGTGTTGGCCAGGTAGCCGCGGTGTGAAAATGACTATTCCACGATACGTGGGAAGGTCTATTCCATACTTTATGCATGAGTCTTGAAAATAATAGTTCAAACTTTTTGGAGGGTGCAATTTGCACCCCGTGACTTCTACGATCGAAATAGGCTTTATTCCTCTGTTTGTGTGGGGGCCATTTCGCCTTTTTAGTGGATACGTTAGGTCATTTTACTCAAACAACGTCTGCCGGGTGCCTATTTCACACATGCGGAAGAGAATGTTTATCTGAATTTAGAATCTACATGTATGGCAAATGGCCAAGAGCTTTCCAAATTGAAAATGTGCGGTAGATAGATGGATCACATGTATCACTTATGGTTACATCCTTATAACTAGCGGATATGCGAAATATTCTAATGTGAAATTTATAACTCATATAAGAGGCATAGCATACATGAATGGGCGGTTCATTCACACTTCGGGCTCATCATGGCGGTGGTTGAGTGATGCTATTAAGCTCATAGGCGCAGCGTTACGGAACCCAATCAAGGTGGATAACAACCGCGATATAACCCCGAGAGGAAGAGCGAGTTAGACCGTGAGTTACTCTATCCGACCATGGAGCAAAGGGGATACCCCTGCTTGCATCTAACAAGATCATTAAATGTCATAGAGCAAGTAATGGAGTCTATATCTTAGGGCCGAGGAGGTAAAGGTAGACCCTTTGGAATGAGAAGATGAAAGCAGAGACATAGCAATTGGATACCATACGCATTGAATGGGCTGTACTTATATCGAACAAAATTTGACATGCCTTTATGACATTATTGGTTATATATACGAGCATAATGTACAAAATACACATGTAAATATAATGTACATATATAGTATATATACCTAGTTTCTCTTTAAATAGCCATCTATGCCTTCATTGTCTTTGCCTCTTCCCCCTCTTTCTCTTCTCGGACATGCTCCTTGTCTCCCTGTCTGCCAACCACTGATTTAAACCCCCCTCCACCCTGTACTATTGCATATGAAATTGCTGAACAGTTAGCTTCATTGCAAGAAGGACTCAGTTCACAAGCTCAACAAGTCTGCCCTTGGAACCTTATAGATGATGAGTTTGTCCAAGATACTCCAGAAAGGGAAAAGGCTACATCTAAGGAAATCAATCAAGCAAAGATTGCAGTTTTGCAGGTTGAAGAAACACAAAACATGGTTGCTGATAATACAGGTCATGGCTCATCTCTCCTACTTTGTGCTGAGTCTTTGCCTCTTTCCCCCTCTTGTCTGCTTCTTGTTTGCATGCTCCTTGCCTCCCTGTCCGCTTCTTGTTGCTCCTTGCCTCCCTGTCCGCTCCTTGTTTGCATGCTCCTTGCCTCCCTGTCTGCTCCTTGTTTGCTCCTTATTAAGTAGCTTTTTTGCTCCTTGTCTGCTCCACTAGTTTCTTGCAAATGGTAACTTTTCAAGAACATCCTGCCCAGGCTGATCAGGAATACCCGCAAGCATCGCGGCCGAGAATAAATCACGATGCACTTTTGGTGGAATTTGTTAGCAACTTTTGGGAGCATCGGTGGCGTCACGGTCCAACCACAGAGCTTGCAAGGAAGTTGATCAACTTCATTATCGATTGCTATACTTGTCATCTGCCTCCACTGCAGGAGATCAGTCCGAGTAATGCAAGGATGACTCTAACTGGTTTGGGACTTCTTGAACCCCCCTCAGATTTGAAAGATAGGCTAGAACAGTTGAAGGACATGCTTTTCCATGGTTTCATGGCCTACTCTCTGGATCACTATTGGTCATTCCTACTTGTGAAAAGAATAGGATTTATATCTTTATTGAACTTTACAACTTCCATTACAAATCTTTTGTGGATATTGGTCAGCTCTTATTCCGATCTCTTGACTTCAACATTTTGTGGCTACTGTCTTGTGGCCCCATATGGGATACAATTCCTTGGGATACACGTGAGCTATGGCTACATAGCACACAACACATAATACGTACATATCACAGGTAAAGATACTCCATTGGAATTATGTGTATAAACTGGTATAAACCTATGATTTTCATAGAAATTAAGTATATAAGCATGTGTTTTCCGTGTAATTAAGTAACTTCTATATATTATCATGTATTATCTTGGCGAATAATTTTTCTTTTAACTTTTCGTGTAAGTGAATGATTTCTTCTACCATTTTCCATGTATTTTCTAATGTGATTGTTCTATATGTGGTCATATTGACGCTTGTAGCCCGCGATCGCGAAATCGGCTCTTCCGCAATTATTGAAGGGGCCTATTTTGCGGACCGTTCTTGAAAATACGTTCATCGGTTTAATTATAAGCCCATATTTGCATGCCATTGGCCGCGATGCTTAATAAATGCTCATCCTATTTACTTACAATACAGCATTTCACACCGTGACCACTATCAAAATGATAAATAAACCACCTTTTTCTGGTAGAGACATTATCGCGAGGCTCTCAATCTGGACATAACCTTTGCCTTGCCTACATCTCATTGATCTCCACTCCCCTTGATCGCTCAGCGGTGCGGACTTATACCAAGCTTTCCTCTTTTTTTTCATTTGGGTTTTGTCTAAACAACTTAGCAAGTGTTGACTCACTATGGTTCAGGTGATTTCTTGACCCATTTGGACGATCCTCTGGCAAAACCATTGATACATCTCTTTGTAAGGAATTCCCAACTAAACCTCGTGTTGAGTGAAGCGGAAGAATGCATTCTTTGCTTGCTTATGGACTTCTCCATTCCACGTGTATTCTAAATTTCTAGGCTTCCATATTCACGACAAACCACCACGCCATGTGCAAGCGAGAATATGGACATAGTGGGTCAAATTGGCCTCACCGTCTTTGTCGAGGAAAAGACTTAGTGAAGTTTGTGATGGCCTCACGGAATTTGGCAACATCATTTTCTGCACTACCTTTTACGCATTTCCTTCACCGGTCTGAGAAATCCTGCCATACCTTGATTTTCTTTGGTGATCTACCATGATTATTTCGATCATCCTCATTTTGCAATAAGATCCTTGTAAGCTTCCCAAAACACGGATAAGTTCTCTTAGCGGGAGGAAAAATCCTCTTAGCCTTTTGACCACCCATCTTGGGTTTCGGGGGAACCTTCTTGGGATACCTTTGGATCTTGAAGTATTTTGTAGTGACCACCATGAAATCCCACATTAGATAGCACCTTTTCAACCTCATGCATGGCAACTTTCTTAGAGCTTTGGGGTGATTTATTTCAAACAAGCGGGATACTCATGTAAACCATCTTGTCTATATTCTCAAAGAAAACATGAAGGGTGCATATGTATACTCTTTTTAGAAATTGGCAGAAATGGCATCAAGGTTGTGTCCT
Organism: Isoetes taiwanensis; assembly: GCA_021234155.1. Taxonomy (NCBI): domain Eukaryota; kingdom Viridiplantae; phylum Streptophyta; class Lycopodiopsida; order Isoetales; family Isoetaceae; genus Isoetes; species Isoetes taiwanensis. The sequence goes on from JAJEKV010000032.1 coordinate 1,965,220, forward strand.
TCTCTTCTCTATTTGGTGGCTCATCACGGACCGCGATGTCTAACCCGGTGAATCTCTTCTGGCTTAGAGGCGGTGAGGACAAGCATGAGTAGTCTTACCCGACACCATGCTTCATTACGTACATGCATTTTATTGTCTTCAAATCTGCGGCAAGATGCCATTCAACCTCATTACTCACCATATCCGGGGCGCAAGTTTTCTCCGATTAGTGAGGCAATCATTGTGGGGATGGGTATTTGATCAAAACCCATTTATTATCTTGTAATTTTCCTCACGGTTTTTGAAATAAACCAACCCACCAAATGTGATCTTCAGAAGCCTTTCACCAATTCCATTTCATCCAGCTTCAAAACAATTCTTAGTTTGCGGTAGCACTCTTCTACCTTCATATCATAAAATCGAACCAAAAGGCTGGAAGCATTCTACTTAAGTCTATCCGACAATTGTTATTTTCATTAAGGCGAGAAAGTATCGCAAACCCGATTTCTTCTTACCTTTGGTATAAAATGGCAATGTATCGAAATTCGCTGGTCACGATACATATCACCAAAAGCTCTTGCACTTATGCGTTTCTCGATGACCTACAAGTCCTCACACTAGTCATCCTTGGTAGTAGAATAGTTTTGATAATGCCTTGTTGTTTAAGGCCATCCGCAAGCATCGAACAAAGCAATATAAGCTTGCCTACTTATTTAACATTATCACCGCAGTTCTTGCCGATTGAGAGGGTTTTTTGTTCCCCAACTCTGCGGCGATTCTTTGCGTACTCTGGCTTTCTAAGTTGAATGTTGCCGGGGAAGCTTTAACATTCTCAATACATCATCTTTAATAACTAATTTCTTTAATAAGCGGGCAATATTAGCGAGGGTTTTCTCTTATTTTCTTGTGCAAGATTTGGATCAACAAGCTTTTTAATAGCCACGACCCTTTTTTGAGCCTCCACCCGGGGGCTAATATATTTATGGGCGGGGTTTCTTGCCCTTTCCACGATCCCCGAGTGGAGTTGTTTTCATTAGTTTGACTTGCTTGTGATGGGGAATCATTTTCTTGCGCAACCCTCTTCATTTCCTTCTTTGCGGTGATTTCATCTCCGTCACCAATTTTTGATTTTCTACCTCCAATTCATTGAGCTTGTGGCATTGTTGAGACATCAAGTAGTTCTTTGTTGGGCTGATTAACATCGATAAAACTTTGCAATTGAATCCATATAAGTGGTTATACATGGCACACAAGCGTGGATCAATATTACCATTAACCAAATTATTACGGTAACCTAGTAACCCTTTTTGTCCCTTACAAGCAAATTCAATAAGGCCAGGATCGCGGTGGAAGTTTGGATGGGCTCGAGTGAAAGGATCCAAGGATCTGGTTGCCCTTTAGCCGAGAGGTCTATATTCATGGCTCAAAAGCTGTAATGCATCTTCATCTATTGGTTGCTTCCAAGTGAACTTATTCTGTAAAGGCGGGCATCCTTTTGGCACTTGCACTCTAAATTGACCCTCGAATTAGTTTGATCACGAAACAAAAGTATTAGAACCAAGAACACTCAAAGGAATGCAATGACAACTTCGAGAAACCAAATACCTTTGCCATTGACATTGCAAAAGACCAGAAGCTGGGCGGAGCTTAGAATTAGGAAGATTCTTGCCAACAAGCGAGGCGAAATTGACAAATGCAGCTCTATTTCTTTGGCAAGAATCATAATTCAAATTCAAACAATGCTTGATGGCATTATTTGGTCGATGGTTGGATAACTTGGCTTCGATAGCAAGCTTCGATGGCTAAGCTTCGATGGCTTCGAAGCTTCGATGTTTGAAGCTTCGATGGTGGGAAAAGAAAAATCTTAGATGTAATCATCAAATTTTGTGGTTGTTAGAAAATAATGATTGCAAAGTTAGGTATGAGGTTAGGTTTGGAGGGGGGGAAGTTAGGTTAGGGGAGAGTGAAAGTTAGGTATGGAGGGGGGAAAGGTTCGGGGATCTATGTGGCAGCCCCAAAATACTCTTACAAGGCCCTTAATTGACATCAAAAAAACTCTAATGAATCTCTTGCAGCAGGGCAAGAGCTTGCAGTTTTCAAATGGTTTACGCCTTTCTCACCTTGCTATCGCCTTGCTTTTCTGATGATAGTCTTCTACATTGTTTTCTTGCTACATTCAGGTTAAAGATCTACGCTAAAAAGTGTAAATATCCACTCCCGGCAAGCTCAAAGTAGCATATCTTCTCTGGTGATCTTCTTCATTTTTTTCTTTCCTTACACTTGCTTCTTTTGATTTTTAGTTCTTATGGCGGAAATATGTTTGATCCTTTTCTTTTCGTGATTTAACCATAGTTAGGCAATGCTTTTGTCGAGGCCTTGAAGCAGGTTCTTTTGCGAGGCGGTTCTCTGTAAGATTTCTTGTTAGGCGGTTCTTTGTTAAGATTGTTTGAAGCAAGTTCTTGCTAGGCTAAAATTTTCTTTTGCATTTCCTAGTTTTGTAAGTTTTTTCATGATTCAGGTGATGAAGTAGAGGCAGGTACTAGATGACAACCACTCTTGTTTGAAGAAGGCAGTATTCTTGTTTGAAGATCACTACTACTCTTTTTTAACCCCCTTTTCACGATCCGTTGATTTATTGCTAGGCTATGGTTTCATCGGGGTTCAATTCCCCGGGGCTCTAAACTTTCAATTAAGAAACTAGAATGTGAGGTAAAATGCAATAGCACTAAAAATTCCAGAATACAAGTAAAGATCTCTAGAATGGGAAGTAAAAATCTTGGATTGTAAGGAAGATCTGAGAATGCAAGTAAAAAACTGGAAATATCTCGTAACTTGACATTCTGGAAACGAATGTATGCCACGTGGCTGCAAATTAGTGGTGGATAAGTCATAATCTTCCCTGGCATGGCTTCCAGACCCAGAATGTGGCCGCGGGCATTCTCTTAACGTGGATGCAACTTAGGTTGCATTCTGCTCTGAAATCAGGGTAAAAACTTCAGAATCAGGGGTAGAAAGCATCGGAATGAGAGGTAGATGGCCAGAATCTGAGGTAAATCCTCAAGAACACAAGGTAACTTCAAGAAGTGTCGCTGTTGTTGAGCTTCACAGAAGTTTTCATAAAGGAACCTGGCCACATGGCGTTGTATGATTGGAGGACAGGGCAGAATGCAACCTAAGTTGCATTTACGTTTTTTATCCTATTGTTCCACCATTTCATTCTGCTCCATTTTCATGGTACACCCTATAATAACAAGTGGGGGTGAACAGATCGGATTGAATTGAGCACCTGTAATAACAAGTGGGTGAACAGGTCGGATTGGATCGGGCACTTGTAGGTGCAGAGTAAAAGGTGATGGGTGTCCATCACCCATGATGGCTAGGACCACCAAATGTATTTTAGTTGTGGTGGATAATGTTGGTAGTTGATGATAAAGCCACCAGGCATACAATTGTGTTAGGTACCTTCACTAGGCTTGCAAGTATATCCTTATTAAATTAGTTTCCAGAAAAGTGCAACACTTGGCATGTTGCCAAGATGCTAAAATGAGAAGAAAACATTAAAGCATCTCAGATGAACCTGAAGCAGATAAACAACAAGGTCAACCCTAAATTGAATAAGGATTGCACATGCACACCAGACCGTTTAAATCGAAAAAACATAAGAATATCTTAATGTAGAACAAAGAAGTCCAAAAAGGTCAATTATCTGCACCAGTAGATACCCAAAAAGAGCATAGGTCCTACAAAAATCAGGTGGCATATTTATAACATATCAACAAAACCAAGTGGGCCACATGAAGGCCATTTTCTGTCGCAGTTTTTCTGCTCTAAACAGAAAAGCAAATCAAAACAAGGTAACACCTCATTTCTTTTATGCATGCATACTCTGCTGCTAGCTTCAGATGTCTGGCTATGGAGGTCAGAATAATTTTGGCTATGGAAGTCAGAAAGATACCTCCCCCATTCTGATCCCAAAGATCTCATTTCAGCTCCATAATAGCACTTTTCCGTTACAGCAGCAGAAAAAGAATGAATGATTTGTGTATTTACAGCAAAGCAGCATGTTCTTTACCATGGGGAAACCAAGCATTCTGGTGGAGCTTTGGGAAATCGTTTTCTATCTTTGCAGTAGTTGTAAGCTTCGATCTTCTCTTTGACGGAGTTGTATTTCTGCCTTTCTTCATGATTTAGGGTATATGCCACGGGTTTTCCCCACCATTCTTCTTCAATGTTTGCAAGACAAGATGGCTCTGGATCTTCCCATTTGCAGCCCTCTATGGCAAATCCTTTGTATGACGCTACAAATGGCCCTTCTGTGTAATTTATTTTAACTCTGCCCCCTTGTGTAACCCAATCTGCGGTCCATAAACTTGCACATAACCACATGGGTTTTGATGCAGGGTATGTTGCAGCTGCAGCTCCTGCATTTCTGTATATCCTAATCGGAGTTCCATCAACGTACCATCTGCAAAACCTGTGATTCAGAAATCTTTCTTGGATGGTCGTTTTCAGAAGAGAGAACTTACACAATTTGTCCCTTGTTCCACACAAATGAATACGTATGAAAATCCTCGGTTGGATCAAACCATAGGTAGAACATTTGCTCCTTTTCTCCAGTTCCATTTGTGAAAATATTTGTCAACAGAATCCATGGCTCCCCTGGTACTGTTCCTAAGAATTCGAAGTCTATTTCGTCGTGATTTAGTGATAATGAGCTCATCTGGGAAGAAAAATGCCAATGCTGCTTAAAATTTTGCTCAAAACGAGCGTGCAGATCCAGGAATGTGAGAAAATAACCCATTGCTTGTGATTTTGCTATAAAACAATATCGTGGACAGAAAGAGGCCACTTGTAGTTAAAATTTCGCTATAGAACAGTAATGCTTATATCTCAACAAGAACTTACATAAAATGCAACTACAAGACCGGCAGAAAACCCTGGCACAAGTCTCATTCTCATGCTAGAATATCCAAACATATATTTCTCATGTGATTGAAATCCTCCTCCTGTAACAGATCATCAAGCTTTAGAAAAAAGTCCAGCAAGACCTAAATAATAAAACAGATCCGCAAAAACAAGAGAATCTCACCGGATGTATTATCGAGCTTGACATGGGTAGTCCATCCACCATCGTCAGAGTAAACATGATCATGTCCCCAATTTACGCGGTAATGGCTAGAAAAAGGGACGTCAGGAGGATGAAGCAAGCGGGAGGAAGCGTGAAAAAAGAAAACAGGGGCGAAGAAGAGGAAGAAAAAGAATAAGGTGCTGTGTGCCATGGCTATGGAGGCAGATTCACCGGATTTGAGCTACAGATTGAAGAAAATAAGTAGAAAAAGAAAGGGACGTCTAGCCTCCACGGAAGAACAGAGCATTGCACGGTACTTGACAGCCAGGTTCGAGCTTGTGTTTATCTTTTCTCGTGAAGCTTCAGCGATCCCCGATATCAGCCAAATCCGGCGTGGCGGATACAGGGTCTCTGTATCAACCCGGTTCTTAAGCGATTCTAGTAGTTCCATTTATATTTAAGCCAGCCTTAAATCACAAAAAAATTCCGCTTTAAGTCCACCATTGATGTGTTTAAATCAGCTTTCAATCACAAGAAATCCGTTAAGTCCAAAAAAACACCGTGTATTTTTTTAAATAGCTTTAACATTACAAAAACCCAAATATATACGATAGATATACATGTGATTTACACGACCCTTAATAACAAAATGTATAAGGCCATGTATTCCAACTATGAACAAATACAAACTTTCTAGTTAGACAAAGGATAGCCTAGAAGTGGATAGAATCATAATTCTTTTGTGTGAGAATTCAATATAGGCATTTTCAATATCATTATCATCTTGTTTTTGCCATGACTTATTTTGCATGCATATAAGTCATCGTCTAGACCTTTTATTGATGTCACCTAACTTCCATATAACTTTAAGGTAGCTCCAAAACTATCTAGACGCACATTTCAATGCCAATCTTAGTTTCTCGATACACTTATTTTCTAAGACAATTTCCTACTACATTCTAGAATAATGGAATTACTTCCATGGGATTCACTTTGTGGGGCATGTTATGCAACTTGTATTCAAAAACGGGGTTTGTCAAGGCTAGAAAACACGATAGCATTCCATGCTTTAATAGAATCAAACTTGCTTTATGATTGGAAACGCAATCAAGGATCATGTATTTCGTGAGTTTGCTTTTTGGATTGGACATGTGATCAACTAGCTGTATTTCATGCATTTGCTTTATGGAGTGAAGTGTAAGATAACTACCAAAGACAATACTTGGGATAACCTAAAAAGAATTCACTTGGGATAACTTTATATGGGACTCAAAATAGCCTTACCCTTAACGTTGTGATACTTTCATAGTCTGATTTCGTCCGGTGGAATCACGGCCAAAAAATTTCATCCCACGGAATCACCGGCCACAACTATGCAATAAGTAAGTTACTGTGCATTTTTGGGCAAATGTTTATCCTGTCCAACTCATCTAATCCAAAGGTGCTGGATCCGCTTTCTAGTTTGCCGAAATCAGCACCTCTAATCTGAGAACTGTTGGATAGGCACATTTGCCCTTTATTCTTCGATCTAGACCGTATATAGTGATCCTCGTTTTTGGGATATGCTTGTATAAGTTTTGGTATACTGTATAATGAGGACTGCAAAATACTATAAAGTTTGAGGCAATACACTAAATGGTGTTGATCTAATACATACATTATACAATTTTAGAGGCCCTCGCTGCCCTACATCATCCCCATAAGAATATGCACCCAAACCAAAGGGGGTTTTAGGGGGATTTTTATTTAAGATGTTGGATGCAATGTTTTGTGTTAATTAATGTTAATGGTAGTTCGTATTAGTTGTTATATTAAAAAAAAAAATCGAGCCCTTCGGACCCCAACAAAACCAAACCATCACATATCTTCTCGAACATACAACACAACATGATTTTTATGCTAGGACATCTTAACGCATTTACAAATATCATACAAGCACCTCTTACACACATTTACAAATATCATATTAGTAGAAAAGGGTTCCTCAATGCTCCCCTTTGAGAACTTGAACAGCAGCAGCAGCTGATTCTGCAAGCGTAGGGGTGGTGATAGCATGGCTTCCTTCCTGCCAGTCTTCTTTACTCAGGCTGATCGTTTTGGTCGTATTGTATGGCAGGAACAAGGGGTTAAATATGGTCTAATTAATGTTTATTCCCACAACAGGCCCCATCACAGACACTGTGGGCCTCTTTGCGAGGGAAGATGCTCAGCTTGGGCTGCCACATTTTATGGCTTCTTGTTGTGGAATTGGAGTGTGATCGGTTGGGGGCGACCTCTACAGTGGTGCCTGGTTTTGAACGCCAGCAGTGGCTCCGTCTACTCCATGACCGCAACCTCTCGGAGATTGATGGTGAAGGTGTCTTTACTTGGTGCAATGGTCAAGTTGGTGAGGGTCGCGCAAGCTCTCGATTGAGCTTACTGGAATGCAGATGCAGTTGCGACACTTCCAGATCTTTTTCGGTTTTGTCTCAAAGACAACTCAGTTTCAGACCACCATTCGCAATTCATTTCAGACGAGCCCCTGCAGCAGCGGCGATCTGGACGGATGTGTTTTCTCTTGAACATGAAGTTCTTAAAGGATGCTGACTTTCAAGAAGGTTGCAAGAATACTTGGACAACTGCCTTCAGACGACGTCGAGGCATGACTGGCATAGTGGATGCAATTGCTGCAGTCAAAGGTTTTGCCAAACAGTGGGGTCGAGAGTCTGCAGCAGCAAGTCATGCTTTACTGGACACCTTGTATTAGGACTTGCTCCATTCTCGACAGGGCTTCCAGGTGTTCATGATAGTGATATTTTGATACAGATCCAAGCATTGGAGGAGGAACAAATTCAGCAGGCAAAGACGAAGGCAGGTCTGCAGTGGTTTTGTAATGGAGACCGTTATACGGGCTTCTTTTTCCGTGCGGCTAAGAGGCGTTGCATGACGTCAACCATGTCCTCATTGCTTTTGCCAAATGGTTCGGTGCTAACAGAGCCAATTGAACTCGAGCAACATCTGCATAACCACTTCCAGACTTTTTTCGCTGAGAAACATTTTCCCTTTCAATCAGAAATACGAGATGCTATTTTGTCTAGGATTTTCCCCATCATCTCTAATGAGCAGCGCGAGTCAATAGAGGCAGTTATGACAGCTGATGATTTAGGTTCGGCAGTCTTTGAACTGAAAAGAGGCAAATGCCCAGGTTTGGATGGTTTGCCAATTGAGTTCTTCCAGGAGTATTGGGAATGGCTGGAGCCAGATGTGTATGATGCTTTCGACTTTCGGCGGTCCACAAGGTTAAGGATCCTCAGACTATTTCAGACTGACGGCCCATCACCTTACTGTCATCCGTATATAAGATTTTCTGCCAAGGCTTTTGCAGAGCGGGTAAAGGTCATCTTGGCAGAGTCCATATCAACAACCCAGTCAGGTTTTCTTCCAAAACGATGCATTCTGAACAATGTTGCTGCTGTTTACGAGGGAACATAAGCAAAACCTTCCAGTTGTATACCTTAAGCTTGATTTTGCAAAGGCTTATGACAGTGTCAGCTGGGAATTCATGCATCGATGTATGCTAAGACTGGGATTTGGGAAACAATTCACATCAGATATTATGAAGCTGCATATCTCTGCTGGGGCGACTGTTATGTTCCATGGTGAGCCGTCAGATGCCTTCTCACTCGGTCGTGGTATTCTCCAGGGATGCCCTTTAACACCATTGCTTTTCACAATTGCAGAGGTTTTGTCGCAGTTATTCACTGTTGCAACCACAGATGGACTTCTCCATGGCCTTGCAATGGAGGACAACACACAAGAGATTTGCAATCAATATGCAGACGACACGTTCCTCTTCCTAGTTGCTGATGTTGAGAATCTTGCTGCTGCCAAAATGCTCTTAGATACTTTTTCACTGGCTTCCAGTGTCCTTGTGAGGTGGCAGAAGTGTACAGCTTTGTGGACATTAGATACTCTGGCTCCGGCGTATGTTCATGATTATCTATGGAAATTACTTGCGCATGGACAGGCCATCAAGCGGTTGGGGATTCCAGTTGGCATCCATGTTACTACGGGAGCTGCATGGGAGAAGATCATTAAGGGTTTGGAGAAGCACTTGTTCTAGTGGTCCACCGCAAAGTTGTCTCTTGCGTGTCGCATTACAGTGGCCAAGTCAGTCCTTAGTAGTACCCATGTTTATATGGCATCAATACTGCTAGCCCCACAGATCAAAGTGCGTGAACTCATTGCAATAGTTCGGAACTTTATTTGGGCGGGTACTGAGGAAGGTGTTGTGGTGGCTTGGTCGAAGTGCATCCTTCCAAAATGGGCAGGTGATCTGGGTATAATGGATTTCTTACTGCAGAGCAAAGTGCTTATTTCAAAGTTCATTTGGAGGCTCCTGAATGGTGAGGATGACTCTCCTGTTTCACGACTTCTTAGACAAGCTCTTGGTCATTGTATCCCTCTAGGCAAGAAGGCTGTCAAACCAGTCCTACCTTAGGCTTTATTTCAGACTCTGCAGCCTTTTCCAAGTGCTTCTCCATTTTTGCGTGGCTTGTTGATAGCATGGAGGGCGGTCAGACATCTTTTTTGGCCATGCCCTTCTATCCATACCCTATTGGAGACTCCATGGTAGTGGGGACCACTGCCTCCGGACCCCTTAGCACCTCCATTGGCAGCATCAGTTCATCCCCTTACACAGAGACGATGGGTTCTTGCAGGTGTTGTCTCTATTCACGCATGGTATGAAGCAGGTCGCCTACTATCTTGGCCTGAATTTCAGGCAAAGTTCCTGCTCTCTCGTTGGGATGTATCTCTATGGGAGAAGGTCGCAGAAAATTTGCCTCTTATAGTGCAAGTTGGTGTTGCTGAAAGAGTCATGAAAATATCCACAAAGGCAAGCACTTTGTCAGATCAGGATATCACCTTATTTTAGCACCACAGCCCTCCAGTTGCCAGATGGGTGGCACCTACAAGTTCCACAGCCCACTTTGTGTCGTACATGGCGATGGCTTTGGGATATGTTGCTCCACCCTAAAGTCTCTGTATTGTGGTGGCAGGTTATCCACAGGTGCCTGCAGGTTAATACCTTCCGACATCGCGATGATCCTCGCATATCTGCAGTATGCCCGCTCTGTCTTTCAGACATTGAGACTCTTGAGCATTGTCTCTTTGATTGTCTTGAGGTTCAACCGGCATGGTCCTGGCTACAAGGTTTGTTTAACAGTACATTGGACTGCCAATGCATTCTCTTGTGGTGGCGTCCTCTCCCAATGTATGGCCTTCAGCGAAACAAAGGACATTTCACCTTGGTTTCGGTTGGCTCCTATGGTCGATATGGGAACGTCGTAGACGCCACATCTTTCACGCGGCATTAATTCATCTGCACGTGGTGTTATTACGATGGCCCAGAGGAAGATATTGACAGCATATGAGTGTTCCTCCTTTGAATCAGAAATGATGGAGCGCATCTAGATTCAGTATCTTCGAATTGATTCTTATCGTTAGTCTCCTATTCTGGAGTAAGTACATTGTGCTCCAGGCTCGTGCTCCTGTGGCGTCTTTTTGTGCTTACACAGTTAGATGAGACATGTAAATTCTGTACTTTTTTATCTGATTAATAAACTTCTTGGCTTTCGTCCTTAAAAAAAAAAAAAAAACTTGAACAACAAATAAGAAGTTAAAACAAGAGCATCAAGAAACATTGCACTGGTTGACATGTAAAAGCAAGGTACTTGTTGCATAAGTATTCAATAATTCCCTCAAGCATAACTTCCATTAACTAGAAGACTTCGGTTGGAAATAAAATTATGAGTTCTACACAACTTCCAGCAAGATAGAAGCTTCTAATTGCGAATAGAAATATGTGACTGTAAGACCATACTAGAAATGCAAAGAGCGCTCATCTTTACTTCATTGTCTTCGACTAAAACTTCAATATGGCCACATGAATGATGGGAATGATGCAATATTTGACAAACGCCACTTTAACAAATTCCTTGTATCCAACAAATGGACAAATGGATCATTATCGTCATTCAACAAAGGCTGTGCAGGCTATATCTGCAAGTTCCTGTGCATATCTACAAGGTATCATGAAAGCTGCTAGATAGTTATGGCAAAAGAGAGAGAATAGTGGGTGCATACAGTCTGAACACTTCAACTTCTTAAGATAACACAATTCCAGCTTGAGGAAAAAAACATACTTTCTGCAAAACTAGTTGCTACAACCAGGTCATTCTGAGTTTTACATTGCAAATTTGGACACGAATTTGTCTTCCTGCTTCAATGGGCCTTTAGGTTCGAAGGAATCTGCCAGATGTTTGCACCTTGTAAAAGAACAAGGTTTTTGTTAAAGGATTTGCATAACTAACAGGCCATGTCATTATAGCACTGATGGAGCATAAACATGAAGAGCAACACAATATATTTTGTAGCTTCCATGCTTTTTGTTTTGAGGAGAAGGAAAGAATGGCAAATGCTCTGTGAGTAGCAGTTGACTACTGAAGAACTCTGTTTGCTCATCAGATTCAATAACATAATTAGCGGGGTAGAAACCTTAATGTGCTGAATACATCTGCCAATAGAGAACCCAGCAAGTTCATAAGTGCATTTCGTCCACAAATGAAATAAATTGATATTTTTGACTTGAATACAATAGATTCGGAGTCCAAAAGATGAAGAACGATTATGAATGTCATTTGATTCATATCTGACAAAAGCAACCCACTTGAAAAAATCGCCCAATTTTTGCAAGCTTGAACAATCAAATTACCATGCAGTATGAAGAGCTGCGAGTTGAAGCATGTGCCACAACCAAAACTCCAATCTCTGCAACCATTCCCCAACCTGCTATAAAAACAACTCCAGCCTCCAGAATGACAATGGAATGATGTGCTCCAGCCTCTGCGACCATTCTTCAGCCTCTGCAACCATTCTCCAGCGAAACTCCTTCCTAGAAACAACCATCATAGAAGCTAGGGTTAGCTAACCCTAATAATCATATGGTAAATTTATGCTTATTTCTTAATCGGATCATGTCTGCCTTTTTGCTTGAAAAAAAAAAGGCATTGTGCCAACGAAAACAACAATCTAGAATAAAAAAGATTAGAGTCCAAAACACAAAAGTTTTGGGATTTCATGCATATGAATGCAGTGTTGGCAACAACAGCCGTTAGATTGTTTAAGCTAATCCAAATCAACGCCCCAAAAATGACGCACTCTAGAAATACTATTTAGTATGCCGCAACAAATATAACACCAGAATCATAGTAAAACCATGCCAAAAAGTGTATAAAACTACAAAAAAAATCCCATGTTATTATGCTAGATATTCCTTTGAAAAGGGTAGGCCAGTCGAAATGATTGTGCAGTTGATTCTGTGATTATGGAGGATAGGATCAGGCTGCTGCAAAAGTATTATAACAGTAAGGATAGGCATATTTCGAGTCTTTATATGGGAACTTGCTATATATGGTGATGTCAATGGGCGATATCACTGAGGGAGAGTTTGATTAGTTATTTTTTCAAGGGTTTTTTATTTATATGTTGGTTTAAAGTATGTTTTTATTTTGGGACATGCATGAGAGTGCATGGTTACCATGGTTGACTTTCATCTTATTGCCAATTCCTTTCATTGCTTAAGTGGGCAGGGCCGTCCATAATACCAGTGCTGACCGCCTTGTTCAACAAGGCATTACAGGAAGGTTTCCCACCTTGATGGACCAATAGCGAGTTGTTCCCATATATAAGGCGGGTGACCCACTTGCCCGGCTAATTACCGAACAATGTGGTCGGTTCGGTGTTTAGAAAATTGCTTCTTGGGGATTCTCGGCGGCGGTTGGTGGGTTAGGCAGAGGCCAGAGTCGCGGGCCCTCACCCAGGCGGGATTGAGACCCGGCACTCAACCATTGACCACATCTTCCGTTGCGAACTTCGATTGAAAGGCGGTAGGGAACGCCCGTCGGGATCTATATTGTTGCTTTGTGGATTTTTGCGGCGTTTGACCGCGGTGTCTCGGGAAAAACTATGGGCAAGGCGCAGCGGTGGGGGTTCTGTAGATTTGCGAACGCGGTGTCGCTGCTATCTGAAAGATGCTCGGGCCGGATTCGGTTCGCGGCGGACAAGCCAACCATTTGATAGTAGTATCGGGGTTCGTCGGGGATGCCCTCTCTCCCCAACATTGTTTGGGCTTTATATTGATCAATTGGAGATTGGGAAACTTGCGATAATGGGGCGATGGAGCTCACCTTCTCTATCAGATCATCAGACAGTTAATATATGCTAATGATGTGGACCTCCTAGCTTACACACCAGCAGACATGCAACGACATCTCGATCCCCTGGACACATTCTGTCAAGCGACTGATATGCGCGTCAACCTGGCCAAGACTAAGGTGGTTTTCATATCTGTGACGTCCCCTACTCCTTATCACGATGCCCGCTGATCGCATTACCGAAGGAGGAGCATTCCCCACAGCGACTACCGGCGGGGGCCATCCTGACTCCACTCCCATGGGGGCAGAGCCAGCAAGGGAAGAGTGGATGTGTCATTCATCCGTCTTCCATCGGATCGACCTATCTGCGGAAGCGTAACAAACAAACGTGAGCACAACTAATAATATACAACACAATCACCATAACAATAGCAACATCACGAGTCGGTAACACCTTCATAACAATAATACAAAGGAGGGATCCTACCGGGGTTCGGACTCAAGGGGATGGCCTGGCGGCTAGGCCTCGAGTTCATTGCGGATGAGAATTCATGGCAATGGATTTGGGCTGGCATAGAACATGGCTTAGGGTAGTCCACTCCATCAGCCCCTCCAGGTGCACACTTTGCGAGAATAGGCTGAAAAGTGTTGGGACTTTGGCCGTAACTGCTTGCGGGTGAGTAGCCCGGAGGGGCTACTACTGGCGGGTTGCATCTCCCCAACCAGATGAGGCGAGGAAAGAGCTGCCTCTCCTCGAGGTATCCATGCTCATCGCCCAGTGGCTAGAGGGCCACTTTGCCCTTATTCGACTTGAACTCTTTGGAAGGTCATATCCACCACCCCACAGTGTCGAGCTCATGCCTTGCCCACACGCAGGTGGCAAGCCATTAAGCCTAGCTAGCAAAGACCCCCGATAGGCTTTACTACCGGAGGGTCAGTCCGCGATGGGACAAGTTCCTCCTTATCAGCCGGCCTTGCCCCTTCACCTGGCCGGGTGGGCTCACATTACCGCGGGCATTTATGTGGGAACTAAGGTGCTATGCTAGGAGCATCTTCTACCGCGACCTTTAGGTCTCTACCCCCTTCCCACAACAAGGAGATCCGCGAGTAGAATACATACAATATCACGTAAGCAGAGATAGAGAGTCATATCAATCTACCTACTTAACATCCAATGTTAGGTTCATTCGTTAGAGTCTCGGATCTAGGGATCTACAAGGCTTCGAGAGATGATCTAACATACTAACCCGACATATTGCCATGCCTAAAGGCGGTTTTACTGTGAGAACAACTAGATACCTGCTCCTTGGCTTGCTCGATCCTTGGAAGGCGTCCATGCTCGATCTTTGCCGAAGGCGGTTGCTACTCAGCAACTTTGTTGTGCAAATCCGACTTTTCGAGCACGGCAATGCGATTTCGAGCCTTACCTTGGCGAATTGGCCCGGAAAGCCCTAAATGCGAAAGAGGAAAGGAAGCTCTAGAAAACCCTAATTGGCAAAGGTGAAAGGAGAGCTAGGGTCTAGGGTTTTAGCCCTTATATAGACCCTATCTAGGTTAGGGCATCCACATGGGCAAATGGCTTTAAGCCATTTGGAAATGGATGAACAAGGAACCTTTTGTTGTGTATGTTTAATTACATACCCAACATCCAAGGTTGCCCCCTAGGTGCAACCTTTAGCTCCTAGGTGCAGCGTTGTCCTACTCTCAAGTACATGTCACTTGTGACGTATGCGTGTGACGTCAGCGTTATAATATCGTATTAGAGTATATTATCTTTTGGAGCGTCATTCTCCACCTTGACTTGATGTCCTCGGCATCGCGTCTCCACCTTGGGTTTTGCATATCCGCAATTCACGACCTTACATATCCATATTATATTAATCACCTCAAGTAATATTTATAGTTTCTTTGTAATTGTACTATGGTGAGAGGCTCTTAGTCCTCTACTTCATTATCGACTATTACAATATTAGCGTTAATTATAGCTTTAAGGTTTTAACTAAAAAAAAAAACTTCCCGTAAGCCTCCTCACAACACATTATGGCAAAATTATCGTTGTGAGTTCTTCTTAGCGCTACCCTCGCATTTCGGTCCTTCTAGTTGCTGCCGGGATATGCGCTCACGTTAGTATATATTTAATTATTATTATAAGGGTTGGTTGTAAAGGGAACCACCCATTAATTACAATTATATGGATGCAAGGCATATCTCTTGGCATAGGAAGATTATGTTTCTCCCATCGGCCGAAAAGATGGCGCCTATATGCCTATATGCGCTCATGCCTACACCTCTAGTTGCCCGGCGTGGAGGATATCCTTCCGGTATATGGGCGTGAAGGATAGATTCCTCCTATCAAAGCATATATGGGGCTAAAGGTGCTTTTCCTATCAATGCATCTCTCAATGACCTCCTTTTCTCTAGGGTGTCGTCTACTTAAGTGGAGCAGTAGACTTCTAATCTACCTTCCACTCAAACAAGCGGGCAGCGGTCATGCCTACATTGACATTACACCCGCCCTAGAGAGCACCGTGGTGGTCTCATCATCGATAACAAGCGCATGCAACCCATGCCTAGCATATAGCTGCATCGCGTGAATTAACCTTAGCTACACATGCTTAAATGCAAACCCAAATCGACATGCACGAGCGATTTCTTGGTTCTTGATGTCGACTTCGCCGGTGGTGAGCTGACCCTTGCTTTGCTCCATAAAGTGAGTCTTGTTTCTTAAGATCGACTCAAGTACCCCGTGGCGTCTTCCAGCGGTAAGTGCTTCCACTTCACAAGGTATTGGAGGAATTTTGACCTTCTTGTCTTCTTATAAGATCTATTAAGAAGGACTTAGGAACGATTTCAATATGCTTTCGTCCGTCATTTCTAAAAACTCATTTGTTTCCAATATTTCCTCGGGGTTTGGGGTGTGCCTCTTTAGCAAACTTCACGTGGAAAACCTTATGTATCTTGAGATGTCTTTGGCAAGTCCAACTTGTAGGATTGGTTACCTACTCTCTTCTCTATTACGAAGGGTCCAGCCCATCTTGGAGCAAGCTTCTTGCAATTGCCGATCGCGGAGCTTGGCACCTTGACTTTGATCTTCAACCACACTTTGTCTCCCACTTCAAATTCTCTTACAGTCCTATGCTTGCAGCCGGCGATGCTTTTACGCTTGCTTCTTCTTGCTGCAAGGAGATATCCTCTCACTTCCTCCACCAAGTCTTGCATTTAGAAAGCATCTGTCTTTGGGAGACTTCCACCTTGGACCACGGGGGTTGTGCCAAGTATCGGGGTAAGACAGCGATACCAGTAATTAATCATAAAAGGACTCATCTGCGATGACTCACCTTGTAGTCTTTGTTGTAGGCAAACTCTACTAGGTAGATGAAATCATCCCACTTGGATTGCTTGTTCCATACATAGCTTCTTAACATGTCTTCGATGATCCTGTTGGTCCTCTCCGTCGACCATCTGTTTGGGGATGATATCCGTGCTGCTCGAAAGCCGTGCGGATGGTGGTGAATAGGTCCTGCCAAAAGGCACTCATAAACTTGGAGTCTCTATCAGGATTATCTCCCTTGGCATGCCATGGAGCCATAAAAATCTCCTTAACAAATAGGTTGGCTGTGTCTAATGCGTATCTGTTGTCTGCGGCACAAAGTGTGCCATCTTTGACAACTTATCTACTACCACCATCAAGGCATCTTTGCCCCTTATTTGTTCTTGGGAGTCTGTAATAAAATCCATACTTATCACCTCCCACTTAGCATTTGGCGCGGGCAATGGTTCCAAGGCACACGGAATCCGGCTGTTTCGCCTTTGTCTGCGGCATATCGGCACTCCCTAATATATCTTGCTATTTCCTTCTTCATGCGGGCCAATAATAAGCTGCTTCTAATCTTGAAATATGTCTTCATGAACCACGCATGCCCTGCTATGGGACTATTGTGTGTATCATTCAAAATAAGCTTTCTAACTACGAAGATTTTGGTACACACAATTTGTTTTTATAATATAGCAAGTTCCCTTCCTTCTTATAGTGCTGAACATCTCCCTTTCCTTGTCGGTCCTGGCCTCTTTGGAAAGGCTAAGCCCAAACTTCCTTGAAGTCGAGTCCGTCGGCAACACTTCCTCAATCTTCTTGCCAAAGTCACTTACAAGTGTTGATATGGCGTTACAATGAATTCCCGGTTTGCCAAGGGCTTCTGGAAAAGGCGTCGCAACCACATTGAGCTTCCACGGCTTATAACTTATCTCAAAGTCATATTCTTCAAAATTCCATCCATCTCCTTTGCCTCAAATTAAGGATTGGCTGCGTAAATATATATTGGAGGCTTTGAAGATCGTGTCTAAGCTGGAATTTTCTTCCCAATAAATAATGCCTCCAAATTCTTAAAGCCCTTACTATAGCGGGAGCTCGATCATGCGTTGGGTAAGCATTTGCTTTCGGCGTCGTTCAACTTCTTGGAATCATAGGCTACTACTCTTTCTTCTGCATGAGAATTTGCTTTGTCGCTATCACCGCTAGCATCTGTTGCTACAAGCTTATCTTTGGTGGGATCGGCAAGACCAATCTTTGGCGCCGTCGTCAAAGCTTCCTTTAAGCGTCTCAAATGCTTTTACGGGCCTTGTTTTGCCAATGGGCTGCCCAATCTTTTATCTTCCCACCTTTTGTGAGATCCGTTAATGGCGATTTGCTACCTTGGCAAAATTCTTGACAAATCTTCTATAATAGCTTTGCTAGCCCTAGGAAGCTTCGACTTCATCGCGTATTCTTTGGTGCGGCCAGCCGATCCGCGGCTTCTATCTTCGCGGGGTGCTGTGGAAATGCCTGCCTGGCTGCTGTGATCCGTGCCCCAAGTACTCCACTCTTTCCGTTTCTTGAAGTGGCACTTTGATAACCGCCAAAGAGTTGATGCCTTCTTAACTTTTCAAGCACCTTCCTCAAGTGTTGGGCGTGCTCCTCCCGGGACTTCTTGGCGTAAACCAAGATATCGTCGAAGAAGACTATGATGAAGGAATCGAAATACCGCGGAAGGCGTCGTTCATTAATCTCATGAATGTTGCTGGTGCATTAGACAATCCAAAGGGCATAGCGTGAACTCATAGTGCCCATATCTTGTCTGAGCAATTTGTCTTATGAATGTCTTCCTCCTTGATCCTAATCACGGTGATATCGATCGAGATCTATTTTGGAGAAGATCTTTGCTCTCTGGCCTGATCCATTAAGTCATCGACCTAGGCAAAGGCATACTTATTTTTGATGGTGTGCTTATTTAAGCTGGCGGTAATCAATGCACATCCTAAGGCTACCATCCTTCTTCTTCACAAAGAGAATAGGGGCTCGAGCGAGGAGACACTAGGTCTTATGAACCCTAGGTCTAGCAATTCTTGCAAGCTGCTTCTTTAACTCTGTCAACTCCTCGGTTGACATCCTATAAGGTGCCTTGCTTGTAGGCTTCGTCCCAGTTCAAGTGCTATTTCACACTTTCGACTCCTCTATAGGGGAAGCTGCTTAATCTCATCGGGGAACAAGTGGTGAAATTCCTCGATCAACTTTGCTATTGGCCTCGGGAAGCTTGCTAGATTCTTTGATCTTTTTATTTCTCTCGGCTCGATCTTGGAGCTCAAGCTTAAGGAGATAGGCCACTGCTTTGCTTTCTTATGCACTTAAGCAATTTTTAAGCTACTCATGCATTGCATGATTGGGGTTACTTCTTTACTGTGATTTGATGACTTTGCCCTCTGGCGTTGTTAAGGTCACCTTCACGTTTCCCCCTGTCGATGATTGCTCCTGCTGGTCAAGATATTCCATTCCAATAATGAGGTCATACTTGCCTATATTCATGACTTCCGCTCCCAGCAACATTATTGCCACGGCAAGTCTACATTGAAGTTTATTCTCTTCCCATTTGTATGCCTAATTGCTCCATTGGCTAACACCAGCGGCCTGGGCTTGGACTTTAACGGCTTTAGCTTCAACATGCTTACCATCCTGGGGATGCAAAATTATATTTGCTTCGAGTCTATCAATACTATAAAAGGATTTCTCTTGGGCTTTTCGATTCGTTGAGATCACTTTATCTTACGACTTTCTGCATTCCACTGTATCAATAGGCTGCAAAGATGTGACACTCACCATGGATGTAATCCGTGCTTACGTCGTCGTCTGCGTCAGATGGTGTCTCCCATCCCGGCTACGCCAATGCGCATTCATGTCGAGGCGGTTGTTGGTCCTATGCCACAGGCTGGAAGCATCTGGAAAAAATTGTTTGCTTCTCTATACATTCTGCTTCTTTTCCTTGGGAATGAATTGCAGAAATTGCCTCACCGGCAGGAGTAGTTAGACTTGGCTCCTTGCTCCTTGAAGCTTACTGTTTCTTTTCTGCTTGCCACTACTTGTGTTGCCTTGCTTCCCATAATTTGAATTGTCTTTGCGTCTTGCTAGCTCTTGGGCTTGCAGCCCTTGGGCTATAGCCCCTGTGCTCTTCCCCTTATCACGGAAATCTTTGCTGCCTTGAAGCTTTGTTCTTGTGGACTGTTCCTTGCAAACTTATGGCCTTTGCTTACGCCTCCGACCACGGACTTGGGTTTATTGCCCTTACAAACTTGCCGGATCTCATCGTTCAAGCCTTCAATATAGCCTTCCACCGCATGCTTTTCACTCAACTTTGGCACATAAAGCCTTAGTCTCATGAATTCCTCAGGTGTATTTACGGGTGATTTGTTGCCTTGTTGCGACCTATAGAGGCTTCTTTGCGCATCATGTTGCACTTATGTTCTCTCGGTACATAATGATGTTTGAATGCCTTGGCGAACTTTACGAACTTGCAGCGTCCTGCTTTCGGTCCATGTGCTTTGGCATACCCCTTCCACCAAATTCTGGCTGCACCCTTGAGGTTTTCTTTTGCTACCACTGCCTTTGTCTTTATCTTTCATGCCATAGGCGTTGCCATACTCACTCATCTCATCCGCCATGCCTCTGCTTCCATTCGGATCTGTTTTCCCCAAAGCTGCTCTAACTTCGGCTTTCCACACATTACTAAGGCGGAGTCGACTTTCTTACGGTAGTCAGTGCGTGATCGTCCACGACGGTTTGGATCTGCAGGGGGACCTCGTGCCTCTTCTTCCGGCTCTTAGATCTGGGAGTGCGTATCCGGCTGGGGCTTGAGGATCGAGCTGGGAGATCTTCTCATACCTTCTCTTCCTTACCGTTGCATTGTTAGGGCCGGTGGCGTTTCAGGCAAGGGGACATGCAGTCTGTCCTCCCTCCTGCTGCTGCCCACGCTAGCAATGCCCTTATGCGTGGATGTCGACCTGATTTGGGATAGCTCCTCCTCCGGTGTTACGCTTTGTCAGTCAGGAGCAAATTCACCGTTTGGAGGCGCCTTGGTGGGAATGCGTCCTTGTTCTCCTTTGCTGTGTTCATCAAGGTTTTCTAGGTACTCTAGCTGCATGCATGCATTAGAGTACATTTTCGATTATTAGTTCTTGTTTTGTGTGTTACGTTGTTTTACTTGTTTATACAATTTGAGGAGCAATTATATACAAAAAGAGATATATATTATATTCATATATAATAAGCTTTTACATACAAATTTATAACTTTTACTCTTCAAACTTCTTGAGGGTAATCGGGGTGGTCCTCCAAAAATTTCTTCACTTGGGCGCACCCTAATGATCTGTTAAGTTCTGAGGATATTTGTTGGCGTTCCTCCTTGAGTCTTGCCTCCATGTCCTGAATTCTCCTATCCGATGTATGCGGTACATCCTTTGCCAATCACCGCCTGCCTATAAGGGATGGCGAAGTCGAAGATGGTCAATGCAATCGCTCTCTTGATCGGGGACAACATGGTCGATATTTGGAGGTAATCGTGCATGGTGTCCAAACCACGAGAGGCGATAAGCATAAAGACCCCTTCTTCACCCCTTGGGCTAAATTGGCGGTGAATAACAGCTATTCTTAGATCCGAGAACAGCGGCGGTAGTATCGGCCTTATCATGCCTGTTTCCCGGCCGGGGCGAGGAAGTTGCCCTGTGCCTTCCAGCGAAGTCATCCTCGGTATCTCCTCTAGCTCTCACGAAGTCTTGGTGCACCGGCCTCCTTAGGTTGATCTCGCCTCCATCTTTGCCCGGGGATGGGTGTTGGCGAGCTTCGGTGATAATCTTGATGTGGACTTGCCTTTAATGCCCATTTGTTCTGGAATTGCCATGAACTCCTCCTCAGGGCAATTCCGTTTCCGCCATCATCTGTCATCGATGCCGCGTAAGCCTCTATATCGATGATGTCGCCCGGTGAAGGTCTTGGCTTCTCTTATCTTTGATAGGGAAGTCTGGGCTTCTCGATCGATGAAGTCGTCGAGATCACTGTTGTCGTAGAAGGTGTAAAATCTCATCCACCCTAAGGCCTGCATGTCGACAACGTGGAAGATTCTTGATGTGCGTGAAGGGTTAGGTATGCCCTCGCTTTGCTATGAACATCGGTGTCAAGCTTGTAATGCCGCCCGAGTGGTGGGGCTCTTCTTGTTGCTTCGCAGTCCCTCTTGAAGCTTTGGATCTCTTTCGTTACGCTTGCTTTGCCTCTCTGTTCTAGATCAAGTCTTACGGGTGCGATTCGTATTCATCCTCCTCCTCCTCTTCTTCTTGCTTTCGTACTTCGAAGTCGCATCCGTTCCTCCTCTGCTGCGGCCATGGCTATGGGTTCAACTTCTAAAGGCTGCCTTTGAGGGTTCCCCTATCTGGGTTTGACCCAGAAGAGATAGAAAGATGGCTACATTTCTTTGTATGGGAGAAGTACCTCCTCCTATTGACGAGAGATGGACATATAGTTGGGAAAATTTTGCTTTATTCTCTAAGTACTTATCTACATTTGGGATATCTTGCGGGGGTGACTTGAGGCGTGTTGGGTGCAAAATACCCTACACAAGGTGGGAGTTCTACGAGAAAGGGTCCTATCTTGGCATGGAACTCAGACATGATGTTACGGTAGAAGGGGTGGCGTTGATGGTGGCCTCAATGTCGAGTTCCGCCGGAAGACACTGAAAAGCGGTCGATGTAAACCTTGACCACATGGTACGTGGCTGTACCATCGCTTGAATGAAGAAGTGGCCATGAGCGAGGGGCGGGGGATAATGACGGATCTGGCGCCCTAAGGATCGGGGAAATCGGCTTGGGCGAGAGGCGAGGTTGGAAAGGCATAAATGACACTTGGGTTCCCCTTTATAGGCAAAACCCTAATTTTGGAAAAATTTTAGGTTTACAATTCTCGACTTTCGAGGGTCTAGAGGTATGATTTATAGGCTAAGCGAGCTTGGAAATGCTCCTAAGGGTCCCTAAGCAATGATTTTGGCTTCGTCTAAGGACAACTTGGATCAATTGGGGCCGAGACCACTCACCACGGTCTTTGGGGGTGGGATCGGTTGCAACCAAACCGAGGCTGGTTGGGAGGCACTTTCTGTGAGGGGTGGGCTCTTTGTTTAGGTCACTAATGATGCTAAACTAGAGAACTAAAGACATAATCACGGATATCTCGCCGAGATAGATAGGATTGAGCCTTACTAAGCCTTATTTGGGCAAGTTGTGGTGGAGTTTGGGGTTCGACCACTCACCACAGTCTTTGGCGGAATCGGATTCCAAGCCGAATGGGTGCAGGCGCTCTCGTGAGGGTGGAGCTCCATTTGACTCGGCGTTGGCCAATTTGGACAGATTAGGGGTCAATTCCTACTAAGCTGGGATGAGTTAGGTCGAATAATATACCTACTTTACTGCATTTAGGCAAGATTTGGCACCAAACCATGCTCAACCACTCACCGATGCGGTCGAGGGGTGGGATCGGTTTGCAAACCCAGAATGGGTGGGGGCACTCGTGAGGGTGGAATCAAAATGCCTGGTTTGTTCGAATTTTTGCTATTTCTAAATGTAGAATTGATTAATACACCCTATTTAAACTTCGATTCGACTTATTTATTTATCAAAATTTTAGACTTATACCAAAGAAAAGGTCATTTACAATGGATTCGGGGCCCTCCTTCTTAATAAACCGAGCTAGTCTAATATCCTTGGGCATGCAAGTCACTCTCTTAGCGTGTTGAGCACGCGGGAGAGTCTTCAGTAGTGTACAATGTCTTTGCTCAAGGCGCCTCTGTAGTCACGCGAGCAACATGTCGTCAAGTGACCCGTTTGGATGGGTCAAACTCACTGCAAAATCTCCCTCGTTAAGCGTGCAAAAGGGGCTGCGGGAATGAGGAAGCCATAGCTCTGCTGGAAGTGTTTAATTTCTTGGGCGCCCTTGCGAATTTTGAGTCTGCCGGTCTTTTTCATCTTCTTCGGAGGGGTTGGCGATTCCGTTGGCGCTTCAGCGTGTTACGCCCGTCGGCCGACCTCCCTCAATGGTCTTCACTCTGTGTTCTTAAGTAATATTTGGAGTATTCTTCGTGCATTTTCATATGCAGCGGTATACTCCTTTAGCTCCTTCGATGCGCAAGTCCCTCTTCAACAAGCATAGGACTCCCTCTGCGGCTTTGGTTTCTTGTCTTTGTCATTTGGGGTGCTTCGGCGATGGCCATTTAGGATAGGTGATTGCATTAGCCCGCGGGGGGTCTTCATCCTCCGGTATTGGATTGAAGGGCCAGAAGTCTCTCGGCTCGTGTCCTCCGCTCCCTCCCTCGGGTTGGTCGGGCCGAAGATGGGGGCTTTCGGGATCCGGCTCTGTATAGTTTACTGCGGCGGTGTCTTCTTCTTCTTCGGCTTCTCCGTAGGCGCCAGGGTCCTTACCCTTCTCTGCTCTCACCCTCTCCGCTCCTCTTTGCGCTTCCTCCTTTCTTCCTTCTTACGTTTCTTCTCCTCCCTCCCTCTTCTGCGCTCTTCCTTTTCCTTCCGCCGCTCCGCCTTAGATTTCTTCGGCTCGCCTTCTTCTCTTTCCCTCTTCTTCTTCTTCGGTTCCTGCTCTGGTTCTTCATCATCCCCGAAGATCTCATTCAGCAGCTCCCTCCGCAGCTCCGCCGCCGCGTCCGCCTCCCAGTCGAGGTGCTCCGATACCTGTTCCTGCTCTTCGGGGTTAGGGTTAGGTTCAACCGGTGCCTCCTCTTCCCCGATGTGCACTTGCTCTCCGTCGGCCTTACGACCGGACGGCTCGCTCTGGGCTCACATAACGGTGGCATAACCTTCGCGAGGCCGTCTGTTTTTCGTCAGGTGCCATGCTTTTGTTTGTCGGGTTTCGAGCTTTGGCGCCTGAAGATCGTCTTCTTGGGCGAGCTGTTCTCCGGGAAAGGTGGGGGTAAAATGGAAACCCTAATTTTCTATTTATAGGGAGGTGGGATTTAGGGTTGGGACCTGCAATTCATATGGGGAAAAAAAAACAAACTAGGGCATTAGCGAAGATGTACGAGGCATTCATCACGGGTTCACCATACTCCAAAACACCCACCACTCACCACGGTGCTGGGCGGATTGGATTACCAACCGAATGGTCTTTGAGCACTCTGTGAGGGGTCGTATTCGGGGCTATTTTACAATTTCTGAGGGGGAGGTTCCTAGTGTTATAACATACAAACCTATCTAGAACTAAGGGAATAAGCCAAACTACACCAATATCTTAATTAATTGGGACACCTAACTAGGTCAGCGGAGGTCAACCACTCACCACAGTGCGCTGGGGAGAATCGGTTCTTGAGCAACCGAATGGTGTTAAGGCGACTCTGTGGGGTGGCCTATTTTGGCAATTTAGGTTGGGGAAAGATGCTACACTTCACTAGCAATCTATCATGGAGCTAAAATCTACCCAAAAATTGGAAATTTTCCCAATTGTTGAAGCTCTTGCTTGGGTGGCTATACCCCAAGACTTCGAATCTCTTTGTTAGTCCTAAAGGGAAAATGGCGGATTTTCGATCTTGGATGCCAAGATCATGCTCGATACCCTTTGTGGCGTCCCCTACTCCTTATACGATGCCCGCGCCATTACTCGAAAGGAGGAGCATTCCCCCTGGCGACTACGGCGGGGGCCATCCTGACTCCACTCCCATGGGGCCCGAGCCGGCAAAGGGAAGAGTGGATGTGTCATTCATCCGTCTTCCATCGGATCGACCTATCTGCGGAAGCGTAACAAACAAGCGTGAGCACAACTAATAATATACAACACAATCACCATAACAATAGCAACATCACGAGTCGACCAACACCTTCATAACAATAATACAAAGGAGGGATCCTACCCGGGGTTCGGACTCAAGGGGGGATGGCCGGCGGCTAGGCCTCCGAGTTCATTGGGAGGCGAGAATTCATGGCAATGGATTTGGGCTGGCATAGAACATGGCTTAGGGTAGTCCACTCCATCCGCCCCTCCCGTGCACACTGCGAGAATAGGCTGAAAAGTGTTGGGACTTGGGAGTAGCTTGCCGGGGGTGAGTAGCCATAGGGGCTACCACTGCTGGGTTGCATCTCCCAACCCCGATGAGGCGGGGAAGAGAGCTGCCTCTCCTCAGGTATCCATGCTCATCGCTGGCTAGAGGGCC
This sequence comes from Isoetes taiwanensis, assembly GCA_021234155.1. NCBI lineage: Eukaryota > Viridiplantae > Streptophyta > Lycopodiopsida > Isoetales > Isoetaceae > Isoetes > Isoetes taiwanensis. The sequence goes on from JAJEKV010000032.1 coordinate 1,990,962, forward strand.
AACGCCCTTATTCGACTTGAACTCTTTGGAAGGTCATATCCACCACCCCCAGTGTCGAGCTCATGCCTTGCCCACACGCGCGGTGGCAAGCCATTAAGCCCTAGCCAGCCAAAGACCCCCGATAGGCTTTACTACCCGAGGGGTCAGATCCGCGATGGGACAAGTTCCTCCTTATCAACCGGCCTTGCCCCTTCACCCACGCCCGGGTGGGCTCCCATTACCGCGGGGCGCATTTATGTGGGAACTAAGGTGCTATGCTAGGAGCATCTTCTACACAGCCTTTAGGTCTCTACCCCCTTCCCACAACAAGGAGATCACAGGTAGAATACATACAATATCACAGAAGCAGAGATAGAGAGTCATATCAATCTACCTACTTAACATCCAATGTTAGGTTCATTCGTTAGAGTCTCGGATCTAGGGATCTACAAGGCTTCGGAGATGATCTAACATACTAACCCGGCATATTGCCATGCCTAAAGGCGGTTTTGCACAAATGGAACAACTAGATACCTGCTCCTTGGCTTGCTCCTGATCCTTGGAAGGCATCCATGCTCCGATCTTGCCGGTTTTTGCTACTCGGCAGAACTGTTGTGCAAATCCGACTTTCGAGAACTGGCAATGCGATTTTCGAGCCTTACCTTGGCGAATTGCCCCAGGAAAGCCCTAAATGCGAAAGAGGAAAGGAAGCTCTAGAAAACCCTAATTGGCAAGGTGAAAGGAGAGCTAGGGTCTAGGGTTTTAGCCCTTATATAGACCCTATCTAGGTTAGGGCATCCACATGGGCAAATGGCTTTAAGCCATTTGGAAATGGATGAACAAGGAACCTTTTGTTGTGTATGTTTAATTACATACCCAACATCCAAGGTTGCCCCCTAGGTGCAACCTTTAGCTCCTAGGTGCAACGTTGTCCTACTCTCAAGTACATGTCACTTGTGACATGTACGTGTGATGTGGCAGTATAATATACGTATTAGGGCGTATATTATGCTGGAACGTCACAATATCATCTTCACGTCAGCCGAGGGTCCCCTCCTTCAGTTACCGAGGCCAAAATGTGGAAGTTGCATCCACATACAAATATTTCCTTTTGCAAATTATTTACAAATTATTTCCACATCCACATGAATAATGAACCATGTATCTTTTTGCCATAGAGGCCTGGGGGCCTAAATGGCTTGATTAATACATAATTATTAATAATTATTATTTGGGAGTGGAGTTTCCTTCTACTATGCACTGAGACACATCCATACGGCTACGAGTGATGGCAGGCTGGAAGGCACTATATGCAATGCAAAACAATAGTCATAGAGCGGAGTTGTATGATTGGGCCCATCAGTCACACCTGTTCAAGGTCTTAGTGGAGCCTGTCCTTATATACGGGGTGGAAGTATGGAGCCCAGTAGTATCACTTGCTACTTGGAATGACTTGGAGCAGGTCCAGAAAGCCTTCTTAGTACGAGCACTAGGGGTGAAGTCCACAGTCCCATATCAAATTCTACTGCACGAGACAGGATTCTTGCCTCTTCAGAGGGCGGCCCTTGATCGCCACATTGTCTATTTTCAGAAGGTGGTCAATATGGACGATGCTCATCTCCATGGAATAAAATAATGGCTAAGGTTAGCCAAATGGCTATTTTGTAGCATTTTTGCCCAAAAAAACAGCTAAAGTAAATGGGAAAAATTGCCCCAAAAAAGAAAATTTTAGCCCAATTTTTTTGCCGACTAAGTGAGTTTTTAGTTCGGATAGCCAAACCTTCACCTCCAGACAATTCCTCCAGGACAACAATTAGCCAAGCTTAAGAAAAAGTGGACTTGGGAAAATGGATGGATTAGCCTAGTAGCCATCACCAAGATATATAGGAACTTTAGGAAATCACCAAAGAACTTGCTTCAAGTATGAAGTTGAAGTAGAAACTTCTTATTTCAAGTATGAAGTTAATTATCAGAGGAAGGATCACAGCTAGAAGGAACACTGCACCTTTTTTTTTTAGCTTTGAACATGTGCGTATATGATTATGTGTCAATTTATGACTTTGTTTTATTATTATAACGGAAGTTACAAGAATGATTATAATTGCGCCATTTATTTTTCTATAATGAATTACATTGTAATAACAATAAGTTCAATGTCTTTGTCCAAAGGCTTGGATCTTTTAAAATAAGGAAAGTGTGATGGCTAATATTTGACCTACATTTTGTGAAAGTTTAGCCAAAGGCAAGAAACCATGATGGAGAAAATCCATTTAGTTTAGCCAAGCAGTAGAAACTTCTAGCTCCAATTCGAAGGTAGTTTAGCTAAACCTATGTGGCTATACTAAAAATACATGAGTAGTAATTTATTCCATGCTCGTCTCCCTAAACTAGCTTATATCATGGCAATGGAGCCGCAGCGCCTCAAGGCCTGCTGGAGGGAAAAGAGAGCTCAATGGTTGGCTAGATGGAATGTGCAAGAGCACAGGTGCATACATGTGCAAACAGAGGCAGATCGCCATAGCTTGAGGCAATATCTTGACGCTTGCCTCCTTTAGCAAGCTTTGGGATGCCAATGCCCTTGAACAGGTCAAGACAGCACACTACCAGCGCCACATAAATCCCACATTGGAACGAGGTCCGCAATGCTACCTGCATACCCACTTGCCCATGAAAAGACGCAGACTCATTGTCTCCATTCGCACAGGGGCACATCATCTTCGAATTGAGACGGGCAGATGGATTGGTGAGCCACGTCCGGGATGTGCTCTGTCAATCCGCCAAATGGGAGTCATTGAGGATGAATCTCATACCCTTCAAAGTTGCCCAAAGATATGATCAAATTCGGACCACGATATGCCGAAGTTGGTCGCCCACGGCCCGCCGTTACATGTGACATTGAGCACAAAGATCCGGTCTTTGGGAACATATCTTTAGGAGGTTATGGACATGCGAGATCAGCTATGTCCTCGGGCACACACTTGACATGTATATATACATTGATGTATACTTGTACAGTTTGACAGCATTCTTATTACTGCCACGGTTTTTCCCTCGAAAACCCTTCCGGGCGGGGGTTTTTTAACCCGGACAGTAATACGTTTGGCTGCGCTCCTTATGGGTCCCATAGGCCGATTGGCCTCAGTGGACGATAAAAAAATCATTCTCATTCTCATTCTTTGACACTTGGTCCCTTTTCTTTATGCCTAGATATGCTTCTGAGTTGTTGAATTGGTTTATAACTAGCTTTAGATTGCAGATCTATTCTAACCACTACATCATGTTGTTCCTAGTAAAGTTCTTATCTTTATTCTCTATTTTCATGCGTTTTGTGTTTTTACTCTTAAAGGGTCCGACGAGTTGAAGAGAATATGTGCAACTCTATGATCCCCTTTTTTTCTAATGTTCTTCCTAAAGATAGGTTTGGAGGGCCTATACATCAAAGCCTATACATCAAAGGCAGATGTGATTTCTCATGTCCTCCTAAGAGATTATTATTTATACTTATTTTAATTAAATTATTAGTGCACACTTTATCAACCTTCTTAACTCACTTACCAAGCTTCCTAACATATGATACCCCTTACCTACCAAAAATTCAAATGCTAAACTATTAGAGACATTTGGCTCATAATTATTTTTTCATCAATTTTTTTTGTTAGACCACATTTGTCCCAATCGCGTCATTTTCGACCAAGCTCTTCTCTTAAAGAGTCATTTCCAACCAAGCTGTCAAAGAGACATCAGGAGTATTTCTACGTTTCTCGTGCCATACATGTCCTTTGGCGCCATATGGATCTTCTCAAATTTGGCCTCAAATTAAACCTGGTTGGATTCGTAATCATACTATGCCAGACTATCATTTGCATCTAAGCTGGTCTATTGTTTGCCAAGATGGTGACAAAAATCACACTCCCCTTGTCTGTAGAGTATATGCACAAATTGGGAAAAGAAAGGGGGAAGTTTCAAGATAAGTGTGGATGAAGATGTTTTAAGCTGTACTGGAGCTAAGAGTGCAAACCTATCTTCACAAGGAGGACATGTAGTGATGCCCTTCAAGACCCGTAGTAATGTGACAGTCCACCCGTTATCAACCATAGAGCAAGAAGAGGCAGTAGACGTCGTTGTATCTACCAAGCCCAGCTCCTTGCCATTCTGCGTGGTCGGCGCCAGACGGGTGCATCAAAGGGCATGTTGTCGACGAGGTAACCGTCTCCCTATATCATACAAGATCCTTTCTGACGTGGCAAGCCCGAGAGAAGGCCACCAGCTCGGCCTTAAGGCAGCAATAGTAGCTTCGGGCAGTCATGCACTATGAATGCGTACCGGGCGCGTGAAAATGCATGGAGATGACATGGAAACCATATAGGGATCTCCTCCAAGATGCTGAATTTAAGGGTATTTTATATTACTGCAAACGCAAGTCATTAGTGCGTTTGCACCGTCACCTTATTTATAATTTAATTCCCTCCCTTGCTGATGGTTTTTGTGCCCTGATTATTGCTGTTGGCAGCTTTTTGTACTTCCTTATTCAAGGCAATGCTGCTGCATTTAGCTAGAATTGGATCTGTAGTGATCTTAGGCGCCACCTTTACAACCACCTTTGGAGCAGGGTAGCCCTTAAGCTTGAAATATCGCCAAAAGGCTATTTTTTTGGACATTGGCATTTTTTTTCACTATTGTTGAGTAGGATCAATTAGGAGTGGTGCAAATAAAATATCGCCACCTTGTCTACGAAATTGTCTCTCTCCACTTATAAGTTAGCCTACGTCACTAAATGATGGATTCTTGGATTCACCCCCATGCTTGGCCTTTCTCTTGTGAAGACACATATGCCAATGTCTGGTAATACGTCTATTCATTATGTGAGCATTACACTTAGAACTGTATATGGACATAAGAAATATATATTGTAGACCCAATTTTTACTTGAGAAAAAAGTATATATTCCATCGCTTGATATATTCCATCGCCAAGGTTGCTACAACTCAAATTGAAGCTCGAAACAAAATCGCCAAAATAACTAATCGAAAAAAGCTAAGATTCGCCTCACATTCTAAATTACACCTATGAAAATTTGGGCTTAGGGGCTACCCTGCTTTGGAGTAGGTTTTGTATTTCTTCCCTTAACATTAGTCTTCTTAAACTTAGTATTTATGTTACTCTGGTCAGCATTTTCCAATAGAAAGGATAAGGGCTTGACTGTTTTTTCAATGATGTCTGCCATCCTTGAATTGCCATATGGGGCTTTTAGACTTGCTTCAGGATTTTCAGCATAGCACAAAGTTATCTCAATCATTGTCTTTCTCACTTCCAGATAGGCTATATGTGCAATCACAGCATGCTTCAACACATTATTTAGTAGCTTTAAAATAATCACCATTTTTTCAATTGGGGAAGTACCTTCATAGACTGATTCCATGTGGTTAAGGAAGTACCAAATCCCTTGGTCAAACCACATAATGCCACACCTGCAAGAGGATTTCTTGTTTTTGAAGCATTTACATTTTAAATAAGGGCAACGAGTGCGCCACATTCTTTTTGGAAAGCAATCATCTCTTTGCTCAGTAGGAAAAGCCATGTAACCCTTTTGGCACACTTGTATGGTAGGGTCTTTGGTACATACCTCATCAAAAAAGGTCATATCAAATACGAGTCCAGAATTGATGTATCCAAAAATCTTTTTCAATCTCACTATGGTAGCTTTTGCTTTGTTGATTTTATCTTTTATTTTGGGACATGCATGAGCGTGCATGGTTCCCATGGTTGACTTTTTTCTTGTTGCCAATTCTTTTCTTTGACACTTGATCTCTTTTTTTATGCTTAGATATGCTTCTGAGTTGTTGAGTCGGTTTATAGCTAGCTTTAGATTGCAGGTCTATTCTAACTACTACATCATCTTGTTCCTAGTAAAGTTCTTACCTTTATTCTCTACTTTCATGCGTTTTGTGTTTTTACTCTTAAAGGGCCCGGCAAGTTGAAGAGAATGTGTGCAACTCCATGATCCCCTTTTTTTTTCTAATGTTCTTCCTAAAGATATATGTGGAGGGGTGTAAATTCTATAGTGGTGTACAAAAAGCACTGTCCGAACATGTGCTTTATGTGCTGAAACCGCTTAGTACCTCCTTAGTCGTGTGACGTCCAACCGAATTAAAACAGAATTGGCATGCACCAAGAATAGTATATGCAATTCCGGAATGGCAGGGATCAGTGACTAGGATCTCCAAAGACGTGGGAACTCCGTTGGCGGGGAGGATGATTGGAGTTTCCTTTAGTGGTTGGCGGGAGAAATCAGAATTCGGAATTGCAATTAGAGAATTGCAATACCAATTCATACAATTCGAACAAATTTTGCATTGTTTCAATTGAATTTTCAATTTGGAATTGTAATTCGAGTCGTGAATCTGTCTCGTGAATTTCAATGGAGAGCTCCCCTGAAAGCATCGATTCAACTAGAAGAAGGATTTTCTTGCAAATTCAAGCTGAAAATAGAAGAAAATCCCGAGAAAGGAAGAGACAGAGAGAGAAGGAAAACAATCCTCCTTCCAATACCAAAGATTGTGGTGTTTTGAGTGAAAGAAGATTACAGGAATTGTTGAAGAATTTGGAAGATTATTTCAATGAAATTACAAATACTTTTGCCTTGAATGTGGACAAAGGGAAGTTAGCATCGAGATTCTTCAAGAAGATTAAACATCTTCCACGCGATGTTGATGTAGCAGATCCAAAAGAAAATGCCCTTATGAGGGATTTAATTTTGAATGTGAAAGAGACTTTTCAAGCTCAAAAATATGATAGAAATACCGATGTTCTTCAAGCAAAAGGAGTACACCGCAAATGGTCGCATCTTCAACAAAGGGAGTGAATCAATCAGCAATAGCAAGGCTTCTATCTATTCTAAGAAGAATCGCGTGGCAAGAGCATTTGAGAGGCGTGTGTATGCGAGAATTTGAAGCGGGTCCCCGGTCAATGTTTCAGAGGAGAAAAAGGTCTCGATGCACTTTTCGGATGAAGCAATAGGTAAGATAAAGAATTTTTGGGATGAGAATACTAGGATCTCACCATATAAAAACATGTGAGAAAACATGTTAGTGAAACAGTGTGAAAAGATTGACCATCCTATTCATTTCTTTGGAGGTGACACAAGTAAGCACATTTACGCCTCTTTTTTTTACGTATTTTGCATGATATTGTTCTTTGAATCGTGTTATGATCAGTTGCAGTTTTATCTTCAATTCAGGAAAGAGTATCCTGAGATCAATATATGCCAACAAACCTTTGAGAAGCTTAAACCAAGCTATATTAGGAGATTGCAAGAAAGAGAGACTTGTCACGCCCGATTACCACATGCACCTTGATTTTTGTCATGCGGGCAATTAATAACATGAGGTCGATCCTTATGGTGTGCACAAAGATTGCAAATGCGCATGCAGGTATGTGGTCCAGTCCAACATGCAATGCTAAGGACAATATTTTCAAATCTACAAGTGAGTATTGGAGAAATGTGGTATGCCCCAAAGTAGAAGCGGATGAATGGCACAAACATGCATGTTTGATGACACCGCAAGAAATGTGGTCTCAAGAGGTAAGTTATTAACATAGCTCATATATATTGTTTAACTTTTCATTTCTATGATATCTAGATAACATATGTCATATATATTGTTTAACTTTTCATTTCTATGATATCTAGCTTCAATATTCTCTTACAGTACTTTCTCTAATCCACTTTATACAGGATTCCAAAGTGTCCAAGGGAAACAAGTAAATCATTAGAACACCTGGTGGATTGGAAAGTTTTTGAAAAAGTTAGTGTTGAGTTTGTGTTAGAAGGATCACATCATTTATACTAATTTGTTGATTCTACTACTTGCAGCAAGAAGCTGTTTCTAAGAGAAACCCTAAGAAGAAACCAACTAAAGTTACAAGATTGGCCTACAAGACTGGTACCCCTTTTGAATTTCAGGAACATGCAAGAAAAATAATGGCAGCATTTGTGCCACACAACTACAAGGCTCATTGGCAAGCAAAACAATTCAGACAATGTTTGGCAAGTTTTGGAGAAGACACAATAGTTTCTGTAATTGACTTTGCAGAAAACTATGGTTTCAAAGTTCAGCAGGAAGCGAAATCATGCCATTGGCACACTGACCAGGTATCCATTTTAGTTCATATCACTTACAGGTTTGGAAGGAAACAAGAGGTGGATGGCAATGACATCAAGAAGAAAAGAAAAGATATGAAGCAAAAAGATGATAACAGAGAAATTATAAAAGAGTGTCACTTCTATATTTCAGATGAGAAGTCTCATGACACTGAATTTGTACAGCATTACCTCTTAAAACATGCCACTTGGTTGGAGTTAAATGGTATTCCAAGCATTACGTATGGTCAGATGGTTGTTCATCTCAATTTAAGTCTGCAAGACCATTCTATTTCTTGGGTAGACGGTACAGAGATCTTGGGAAGGAGATTATTTGGCATGGAAAAGGTGAGCATGATGGCCAAGGAGCAGTGGTAAAAAGATTTCTCACAAAGGAACAACTGAAGTATAATGGGAGAAAACTCCAGTGTGCCGTTCGATTTTTAAATGAATTCTTTACCAACAGCTCATCTGATTCCGATATACACAGGTAAGTACTGCACTTGTAGCACTTGAAGCATTTAGACCTGTACTCTATAATAATTATTGTGCATGATTTTTATGTATGTTTGGTGATACTTTACTAGTTTTATACATGTTGAAGGCCATTTATGTACAAATATAACATTTTGAACTTTTTTTTTTTTTTTTTTTTGTTATTGGAATGTTTACTTACCTGTACAACACTTACAGCAGTTAAGCACTTACAGCACTTGATTAATTGTTGTCTGCAGGTACTTTTGGGAAATTGACCCTCATAGTATAGATAGATCAGAAAGGTATGATGCTCAGACCCTCAAAGGGACAACTAAAATTCATTGCATCAGGCCTTTTTATAGAGAAAATCCTTAGAAGCTTGCGCATAGACCTTTGTCATGTTTTTGCATGTCTTGCCAGCAAGGGAAATGGGACTCCTGTAGCACTAAATCTCGTATAGGAGGTTGGGAGACAAATGAGTTGGTCCCAAAAAGAGCAGAACTGCAGGAAATTCCTGACAATGAGGTTGTGTCTGAAGACGAGGAGACTGATAGTGAAGATGATGGTGACCATGATCTGATCAGCTCTAATGTAGAAGTAGGGGACAATTTTGCAGTTAATGCAGAAGAAGGCAATGCTGAGGGTGTAGACTTTTATGTCCTGAAATGTATTGAGACAAAGAACACATTACTAGATGATTATGAAGATGGCTGGGGCAATGTTTTTGGAATTGGTGAGGTCATACTTTCTGGCTACTATTACAAACAATTGGAAGGAGAATTAAGTTTTCAACTTCTTTTAGACAAACCACTGGCCACAGTGTACAGCCACCTCGTTAGGATTTGCAAATTTGACATGACTTTGGTGGAAGACAACCTGTATAGTATGGATGAGCAGACATGCCAACAAATAATGAGCAGCCTGCCTTCAAGTTGATAACAGTTTCCAATCATCAATTGTGCAAAGAAGATAAAAATATTCATTGATAACTTAATAAGTATATCCAGATCCAAAGGATATATCAAAATGTATACAAAATTGGCCAGCCTACATGAACAACAAAAATGGCTGGCTGTCAGTTGACTATTTACAATTTGTTTCACCTAACTATTTACAAATTGTTTCAAGTGTTAAGGCAGAGTTGTTGATGAACTTGCTATCTGCCTGTTCAGTCAGCCACTTCACAAATGTAGAGTAATAGAGATCAAAAGAAACCTGCTGAGGAACTGTTAATATTGCTGCATTCAACCTCTCAAGAATTTCCACGGCCTCCATATCAAATAACTCCACAAATTGTGCTCTCTTCAATAATGTCTTCCAGTTATCATCCATTGCAAGTTGATACAACAATGGAAATATGGAATCCACTAGCAAACTTGAACTTGACTTAAATTCTTCAATCTTCATGCTTGCTGCAATAACAGTTGTATAAGGTGGAGACAAGAATGTCTTATAAACTGAGTCATCAACCAAAATACATCTTTCAGTGTATTGAGGAAACTGGCAGTACACCTTTTCCAAAGGTTTCATGAAAACTGGTTTGTCAACATGTCCAGGTAACGTGAAAGGCATTTTGTCACAAAACTCTTGTCCCCAAATGAAAACAAACCTGTGTATAAGTAATGGACACAACTTCTGTAACACCTCCTTTGTATTGAAACCAGTCATAGATGACCATATAGCCAAGTCATAGTAAACACTTACCTTGTTTAAAAATTCTGTAACACCAGGCCTGAATAAAACTATCTTGTTTTTTGTATACTCTATAATGTGTGGGCCAGGTATTTCAAGTTTTTCAGACTTTGAATATGTTTTAACCAAAACACCATTGAGGTCCATAATCAATAGCTTTCTACTCACCATGATATCTCTGCTATGTGCTGCTTTACTTGTTGAACCTGCTGGCTCAACACTTGCTGGCAAACTTGCTGGCTCAACACTTGTTTCAAATGTCTTGGCAACTGTATCAACACAATGTTGAACCATTGTGGGCTGTACTATATTTGCCTCTGAAACTATATTTTGTGGAACAAAAGCTGGCTCAACACTTGTCTCAAATGTCTCAACTATATTTGGCTCAACTATAGTTGGTTGAACTATAGTTTCACTCTCCTTTTCTGCTCTCCTTTTCTTCACTTTATTGATGATGTTTGATTTCTCTTTTTTATTATCAAATTTGTTTGACTTTCGTGCAGACCTACATTAGAACAAAACAAATTCAAACAACCATTGCAAAGCAATTTAAATTTTTTTTATTAATAACACTCAAATGGCTACAATGAACACTCAAATACCTTCTAATGGCTACAACACTGCCTTTCATTGATATGGAATTATCTCCAATTGTCCCTGCATGGAATCAAGGCCAGCTAATTTTCATGTAACAGACTCTTGATTGAGACAGAATCATTTTTGTCATTCAGAGCATCAAGTATAGCTTGAAATAGAATACCTTCTTTTGGAGTTGGACCCTGATCTTCTACTTCAACAGCAGCAGTGGCAGCAGATTGACCTGTCGTGATGATGCTTTCCCAAGTAGCAGCATTATTAAGTGCTACAAGTGCTTCATCTGTTGTTTGCTACAACTCTAAACTTGTATTCTCATCAGCCTCTAATGCATCTTTTCAGATTCTTCTTGCTTTCGAATGGATAAGTCCTCTTAGGTGCTTCTCCTTTCCCGCTTGCTTTATCTTTTGCTTTTCTGTTTCTTTGGAACACGCACTTTTGATTTGGGTGAAAATTTCCTTTTCTTGAATGTTCCTTCACCACTTCTATCTCTCGTGTCACTCTCTTCATGTGACTCAATTTCCTTTCTCCTCAACAACCTTCCCAAGGCTTTCTCAGAGCAGACTTCACCCTCATCATCACATTAGTATAACATTATTTGCTCCAATCTTATAAGGAGATCTTGAAGTTGAGGGTAGCGAGCAAGATTTCCAAGAGTTGATATCCTATCATGTACAATGGAAGGTGATCCTGTATTTTCAAGCTAATCGTCCTCGTCCACGTGCCTTCGTCATACCAAGCTCTAAAAATAAAGCGTAACCGATAGATGAAGTGCAAACAATGCATTTACCTTTAGCCAACAAAAGGCATTTGTGCACATTAAGTGATACTCATGATCACATTTTAGTTTTACCGATAACCTGTAATTCTTTGGAGAATGCTAATCCACATGCAAGCACAAAGCGTCCTCAAATACAACAGGTAAGTCTCTACTAACTTTGCATTGACTCTAATTGGTGAAAATTTCATACCTTTCAGTTCTTCCAAGTTTTTGAGGTTTGATCTCGGTGATTGAGAGGTTAGCATCCTTCATGTGAAGTTCACCTTGCAATTCATCCCTTCTTGATGTTTGTGTTTGAATTGACCTTCCGTAACTTGCCATTTTTTTTTTTTTTTCTTTGCATAGGCCTCAAGCATAATACTTGTTTCAAGCTCAGCAATGTCTTTCTCTAACTCTGGAGTTACCTACAAAGATTTTTTGAGTTCTAATTCTTTTTTCATTTGCTCAATGTTATTGTTTGCTTCTGCCACATTGCCACTTAAAGCCTGGTTTGAGAGATCCTCTGCTGCCAATGTGACAAGGATGTCATTCAACTCCAATGCACAAGCTTCTCTCTCACTAGAAATTCTGGTGATCTCATTCTCGATCAGTTCTACATTCTGTAAAATTTTTGTGTTCAAAATAAAAGATTCCACTGCCAACTTCTTTTCCCCTTCAGCTTCTACCGTCTTCTTCTCTGTAGTTTTTGGTTCCAATGATTCAGACTTTCTACACCTCCTGTATTTCATAATTTGAGCTCCAGCAGCAGCCCAATTTACCTTGTGCTTTTCAGGATTTTTTTGTGCAGATATGCAATTTTCCCATGCAAAAGCATAGGCTATCTGTTTTCTGACCTCATTATTGCATAATCCCTCACTCTGATAAAGCTTTTTTATCAATGTTTGTAATTGTTCTTTCAGATGTGGCTGTACCAGCGAGATTTTTATACTGTGTATGGAATTTATCTCCTCTCTCCAAACTGATAGCCAATCTTCTTTGGTGATTTTTTTCTCCAAATATTTCATTTTTAGCCGGAATTAGTCCATCATCCGACTATCCATGCATTTCCACAAAATCTTCTACTGTCACTGCTTCGCCCATTCTGATGCTTTCCATTTGGCTTTCGATATGGCTATGGCGCGAGAAATTCCCAGACTAAAAGCCATGGCTATGGCGCGAGAAAGTTCGACTAGAAGCTATGGCTTATGGCTATGGCGTACGGTTATGGCGCGGGAACTGCCAGCATTAATTGCGTGACACAAGACTGACGGGATCCAAGTGCTTTAGGTGCTGGGTGCTGTCGTGTTTTTTTGATCACCAGTATAGAATTTACACCCGGAGAGCCTATACATCAAAGCCTATACATCAAAGGCCAGATGTGATCTCTCATGTCTTCCTAAGAGATCATTAATTATACTTGTTTTAATTAAATTATTAGTGCACACTTTATCAACCTTCCTAACTCACTTACCAAGCTTCCTAATATACGATACCCTTACCTACCAAAACTTTCAAATGCTAAACTATTAGAGACATTTGGCTCATAATTAGTTTTTCATCAATTTTTTTTATTAGACCACATTCGTCCCGTTCACATCATTTCCGACCAAGCTCTTTTCTTAGAGAGTCATTTCCAACCAAGCTGTCAAAGAGACATCAGGAGTATTTCTACTTTTCTCGTGCCATACATGTCCTTTGGTGCCATATGGATCTTCTCAAATTTGGCCTCAAATTAAACCTCGTTGAATTCGTAATCATACACGTATAGAGGTTATTTTATGTTTGCTTTCTATGCCAGACTGTCATTTGCATCTAAGCTGGTCTATTGTCTGCCAAGATGGTGACGAAAATCACACTCCCCTTGTCTACAGAGTATGCACAAATTGGAAAAAGAAAAGGGGAAGTTTCAAGATAAGTGTGTATGAAGAAGTAAGATGTACTGGAGATAAGAATGCAAACCTATGGTCACAAGGAGGACATGTAGGGATGCCCTTCAAGACCCGTAGTAATGTGACAGTCCACCCGTTATCAACCATAGAGCAAGAAGAGGCAGTAAGCGTCGCCGTAACTACCAAGTCCCGCTCCTTGCCATTCTGCGTGGTCGGCGCCAGAGGGGTGCATCAAAGGGCATGTTGCCGATGAGGTAACCATCTTCCCATGTCGTACAAGACCCTTTCTGATGTGGCAAGCCACCCGTTATCGGTTATGCCCCGAGAGGAGGCCACCAGCTCGACCTTAAGGCGGGAATGGTAGCTCCGAACGGTCATGCACTATGAATGCATACCTGGCACGCGAAAATGCGTGGAGATGACATGGAAACCATGTAGGGATCTCCTCCAAGATGTTAGTGATGTGGCAGGCCACCCATTTGTTAGAGCCTAGCTCCAAACCTTACCAGAAAAATTAAAAGAAAATCAATGGCCAAGCTTCAAACTACCAGATCTACACAATGCATAATACTTGAAAACACCATCTCCATAGCTAGATCAGGAAGATAAACCCTCTCTAATACACCGTCTCTGTCTATCTCTCTGCTCTGATAGCACCCTCCTGGATAGCACACACCACAATGCAACTTTCATATCTCCTCCATGCGTGCATGTGTGTACATACATGTATATATATCTGCCAATCATATATACAGTCTCCTATATCACCCCAATAGTGGCGACCATAGTGGAAAAATGTGCCACTCCGTGGCGGAGAACCCACAACAAAATGTATTAGTATGGTCCTTGGGACATATTCCTAAATGATACCTTTGCATGTATGTTTAGAGAAAAAATATAACCTCCTAAGAAAACCCAAAACATATTGCCTTTCTTGCCTTATGGAATGTATGGAAGTCTAGGAATAGATGCTTGTACGGTCACAAGAGATTCTCTGTAACATGGATTAAAATTCATTTTATATATAATCTTGAGTTATGTGCTACTGCCCATAGAAATATTGTTGCTGACAATTATGACAGGTGTTGGGACCGATTTGGTTCATATGAGGGGTATTTCAATTTGTTTAGATCAATCTTTTACAAGATGCTAAAAACTCCTTTCTTTTAAGGCACATGGAGCTATGTCGAGGACATCAGCAAAGAAAATTTGACAGGGGAACAAATATGTATGAAGTCAAACTATATGGTGATGAAAGGCCACATGAGCATCAGGTCAAGTGTCCCCCTCATAAACAGTCAAGCATTTACTGAAAGTCAGTTTGCAAAGTACAAGCAGTTATATTATACTCATAGAATGTTACTGATGTCTATGGCACTCTACTTTTACTGATGGTTCAACAGAATTTCTACAGATTGATAAGAGATCATATGTGGATGGCAGATACTTATGTCAAGGATATTGCAGACAGTTTCACGTACAATTATAATCAGTTGTTCTCCTCCGCCATAAACACTACTGATCCCTAGATTCCTACCATCTCTTCAGCCCAAGTTGATAGCATAGCCTCTTCCTAGATGCAAAAAGACCTTTTTGATTTTGCAGGTTCTTGGCAACTTCAAAATTCTGTGGAAAAAGATATGAATATCGCTTTTTCCTCGGCCTCGATTACATTAATACCTTCTTCTTTGTCAAAATTCTCGGTTCCCTCGGATATTACTGCCTCAATTAGCTTCTGAAGACCTATTTTGCAAAATTGACAATGTCAGCTATATTTCCACTGTGTTTCTAAGCTCTGGTTACTATATTTTGGTTACTATAAACTTTTTAAAATATTTTGTTTTGACTTGGTCATACTCACTTGTATGGTTTTCTTTAATTAATAAGAAAATCATCTCGTTCCTTCCCAAAAAAAAAAACAAAAAAAAAAACCCGGTTCAAAGCAAACTGGTCCCAAAATGACTATGAGCCTCTGTAACTGTGGCGAACTTGAAAGCTGATATCTTGAGTTCCACACCTTTGTTTGACCTACATCATAGCTCTTTGGATTCGTATCACTGAAACACATCTTTTGATGTAGGATAGATCCTGTATTATTGGACTTTCATCCTCTGTTTTTACAGAAAAACGACCTGCTGTAACCCCAAAATTTGCTACTAATTTCCTGTAATTGGGGATATACAAAGCTGAATCCCTTAGAATAACATTTCTCTTTCAAAATAAGGTATGAGATCCTTTCCATTTCTGGAATTAAGCAACAATGCCCTTTGGAGTCATCAAGTAGAAAGCTTCACCTCATACCTCTTCATCAATAAAAAATGGACCTTCCCATGGGCTTTAAAATTTGGATAGATGCTTCATGGTGGTCCTGCACAACATCAGTTGCCCTTCCTTTGTTCATTTGTGGAGCTCATTTGTTTTTTGATAAGCTTTACTTTTTGTTTATGGTCGCATGTTACCACATTGTGGAGCTACCAAATTGTCATTTGCATATTTGTTGTAACTTCTTCTAAATTCTGATAATAAGGTAGCTCCACAAATGAACACAAAGAAATGTCCAAATGAATAGGCATTACAACTTACACTCCATAAATCAATTCAAATAGTATAAATCCTATAGCCAACTTGTAAACACCTACAACTCCATAAGGCACCTGTCAAGGCTTCATGCCAATTTTTTTTATTATCTTTCATTGTTTTAGCCAAGATGACTTCCAAAATTTTGTTTATTGACTCAGTTTGTCCATTTTCTTGTGAATAAATATGTAGCAAAATAACAGGGGTTCCAAGGGGATTTGATATGAATGTAAAAATAACAACTCCTGAAACCATAGACTATATATCCCTAAAACAATTGAATAGGTTATTATAAAAAAAAACATAGATTCAAGATAAAACATAATCACATTAGCTCACTGGGCACATTGGTCAAAGTAGCCTTACTAGGACATTGAGTTATTTTGGTAGAGGTTTGAACCCCCATATTTCATATTCTAAAATCTTAGCTAAAGCCGTATAGAGGTTCGATATTCCCTCAAAACCTTAGGCGAAATCGTATTTCATATTTCAAAACCATTGGCACCTCCAATCATAAATGACTATAAGTGAAATGAGAGGTGCCCAGAGGTCCCAACATACGATCTAGATTGTAGGATCGACGAATCCGACAACTGTGGTAGTCCAGGGTGTACCTCGTTTAGAATATGTAGCAAAATAACAGGGGTTCCAGGGGGATTTAATATGAAAGTAAAAATAACAATTCTTGAAACCATAGACTATATATCCCTAAAACAATTGACTAGGTTATTATAAAATAAATATAGATTCAAGATAAAAAATAATCAAATTAGCTTATCGGGTACATTGGTTAAAGTAGTCTTATTAGGATATTGAGTAATTTTTGTAGAGGTTCGAACCCCCATATTTCATATTCTAAAATCTTAGCCAAAGCCGTATAGAGGTTCGATATTCCCTCAAAACCTTAGACAAAATCATATTTCAAATTTCAAAATCATAGGCGTCTCCAATCATAAATGACTATAAACGAACTTGCGTGCGTTGCACTTTATCCCCCTGTTTGGCCTAACTTGCGTAAGGGGGCATTTCATCTTGCTTCTAGTTGGATTTTGTGGTCTATCTGGCAGAGGCGACGTTTGTGTATTTTCCAAGGTGCACACATCTCTGATCAGCAGCTTCTCCATTGTGCTCAGCAGAAGATCACTAAAGCTTATCGTTGCTCATCTCTAGCTGATGATAAAAAAAGAGATAATTTGGCAGACGTATTTACAGTGTTCTTCTTATGCATAGACGGGTGTTTTTGCCTAGTTGGGTCAGCCTATCCACTAGGGTTTTATTCCTGTCTGTGTATTATGTATTGTGCCTTTGTTCTTGTCAATAAAAAGAGCCTCACGTCCTTCAAAAAAATAAAAATAAAAAAAATGACTATATACGAAACGAGAGGTGCTCAGAGGTCCCAACATATATACGATCTGGGTCATAGGATCAATGAATCCAACGACTGTGACAGTCCAGGAGGGTGCACCTCGTTTAGAATATGTAGCAAAATAACAGGAGTTCCAGAGGATTTGATATGGATGTAAAAATAACAACTTCTGAGACTATAGACTACTAGTTATAGTGCCCGGCATTGCCATGCCTAGTAACAATTTGAAAGACGGTTGTTTAGTACGAAAAAAAGATTTGAAGCATGAAAATATGCATTTGAAGATCGTAGGAGCAATATGGGGCAGGAAATTTGCATTCTTGCCACATATGTTTTATATATAAGAATCTAGCATTTCCAATGCGTTCTAAAATAGTGTTTTCTTGTCTGGGCCATGTTGGAGTCTCTAGTAATTTGTAGATGACAAAGGACATGATTGTCATTGGTACTAATTCGATCAATCAAAGACATATGTGGTGTGAAATTTTGATAGGTAAATAGCATAAAATATAGAGGAAGAAGGATTGTGCCTAAAGCTTTTTACTACATTTTAGCATTTGTGAAAGGCCGATAAATAAGTGGGTGCCCAGCATTGGGACTTTAGCAACTAAGGTTGTTTGGGGCAGAGGCATTTGTGGATGTGATATGACAACAATTTAATGCCTAACTGGGTAAGGATGCCAATGTTGGAACTTTGTTTTGTCATGCGAAACATTAATTTTGATCAATAAATTTTGTAGGCATTGTTACATTTTTTCCCTCCATTGCTAAGTTGTGTTGTACTCTATGCAGTGTTATGCTGCCATAAGCAGTGTTATTTTGTATCCTATAATATGAGAATTTAATTCCATTGTAGATTCTATACTATGAGATTTGAGTCATGGATCTCTTATGCAAATCTTAAAAAATTCTTGCTTTTGCCTATCTTAAAATTTTTTCTGTGGATGAAGGAATATAGGAGTACTTGAATAGTAGCTCTTAAATGAATTAGCATTTTTTATATAAAATGCATTGCCCTTACAAACATTTTTATATAAAATGCCTGCAAAAAAGGATCAAAATTCATCTCAATTAAAGGGGTTTGCAAAATAAAAATGGCTAAACCATTTGTGGTAGTTAATGTCTTGCATCGTTTACCTAAAAGACATGTACATTATATCTAGAGAGTGCGATGCATTATTATCTAGATTAACTCTCTTGGCGTAAGCACAATTATGCCGGGCATAAGTAGGTTCTAAATAGGCATTATATATGCACAATACTTTGCTATATCGGAAAGGAAGTCAAGGGAAAAATAAATTGCATTCCCAAGCGAGGTGGAGGAGAGCAGGTATTATTTCTATTGAACAATGGTATTTTGGTATTGACATTGCTCCTTGGAAATGGTTTCAGGAGACATATGGGTTGTTGGATAAAGATATCAGTATATAGGCTTATGTAGCAAGTGCTTTTCCTCTAATTAAGAAGGTGGGTAACAAGAGATGCTGGAACTTTGTTCAAGGTATTAAAGAAGGCAAGAAGCTAGTAAGTTCCTGCTACAGATTGCTTACCTCCTCAAATACTTTATCACCTTCTCGAAAATGGCACTTACAGACTTTGCCTTCTCAATGGCAATCCATCTGGCACCTTGTTTGGTCTAAATATAATCCTCCAAAGGTAAATGTTCTACTTTGGCATGTGATTCATCGCTCTTTGAGAGCTAATGAGATGGTTCATCGCTTTAAGCCGGGAGTAAGCCCACTTTGCCCAATGTGTGAGCAGTGCATTGAAACATTGGAGCACTGTTTATATTTGTGTGCAGAGCTGACACTACTACAAAAATAGGTAGAAATGGCACAAAAGTGACATTTATCCTCCGCCTTTTTACCGGGCATAAACGTCACTTTTGTGCCATTTATGACGTTTGTGCTCCCCAAATGGCACAAAAGTGACGTTTATACCCGGTAAAAAAGCGGAGGATAAATGTCACTTTTGTGCCATTTCTACCTATTTTTGTAGTAGTGTGAGTAGTCTTAGGTCCTGGCTGCATTCTCTTTTTGGAGTATCTTTGGATAGTCAACACTTTTTTTTGGGTATTTATCCAAATCAGTGGACTGCTTCTAAAAGGATTGCATTTCACATGGCAAAGTCTTGGCTAATATGGAGTGTTTGGAAGCGAAGGCGAAGAAAGGTCTTTTGTGATAAGCGTATTTCTTCTCAGGTGGTGCTTCAAGAAATTCGTAAGAAGTTGTATAATTGCTTTCAGATCTCCAATTGGCCTGATCGTATTAAAATTCCAATATGGAGTGATCATCTAAAAGTGATTGATGCTTCAGGGACATTTCTTACTTCTGGAAGTACTTTGTAATATTTTGAGTGTATAATATGAAGTAAAACACGTTCTTCAACAAAAAAATAAATAAATTGCAGAAGATTTCAAGGGAAGCTTGAAGAATGGTTCATGTCGATTTTATCTTTTCAACTTGAACTGATTACAGTTGTGGTTTGTTTTATTCAAACATCACTGTGATATATGGCTTTTACAACCTAATGATGATGATGTGAACCTATATAAATATCACAAGAGTGGGTGGATGGCTGTCCTTTCGGTCTCCATGGACGTGTGCCATATATGAATATAAAAATCTAGCAAACAATGTATTCTCTTTAAACTACTATCTATCTATCTTTTCTTTCTCCAATACACTCTAAGGAGAACATGTGGCATGCATGAATGGAATCATCAAAACATATATAAATCAGTTTGTAATTTTTCTTTTTCCTTTTTTCTTGTTCTGCGCCGCTATCGACGCTCTTCTCCTCGTGCCACGTATCACGCCATACCCATCTAACAGAGGATGGAGGTTGCTTGCTGGTTAAGGCATCGTTTTTTTCCTTGGAGCTCCACCTGTTTCTATTTCTAGCTGTCTCGACTTCCAGGATTTGTGTGGCAGCAACTAAATCACAATATCTAGACATTTGGAATTTGTCTGGTAGCAGCTAGATCACAAAAACTTGGATTGAGGTATATATAAGAGCCGGAGAGCTCCTGCTGCGCAAGCCATATTCCGGTAACCTTTCTCACCTTGCTCTCTCATTTCTTGCAAATAGTTCCTCATAAACAGTAGATTTCAAATTTTGTTGAAGCTTTTCTTGGATAAATATGAACAAACTCGCTGCCATAGATAGGTATTCGACCTCTTAGCAAAGCAGTAACCGGATTGATCGACCACTGAATAAGCTCCCATTTTTGAGCTCTGAAGCATCAGCATTTGCTTCAGAGTCGGCCTTTCTAACGATATCGTCAACTTCTTTTGTGTTCATCCCTCCCCAATCGCAGTAATTATGGCACAATCCTTCTCATCGGCCGTGGGCTAACCAAGTAAGCGCCCAAATGCCCTGTGCAATGTTGGAAAATATCTATCTTTTCTTCTTCTCTGCCTTCAGCAAATTGGTCTGGATTAAATTTGTTAGGCTCTTTATGAATATGCTGGAGATGTAGCAATAAATATGCCCTTAGGATGCACTACTTTCCCTCCTGAGTTTGCACGGTGAAATTGCCATGGCAATATCTCATGAGCATAACTAGAGAAGGGTGGAGATGCAATGCTTCCTTCATGCTTCTATGCAAGGAATACATCTAATACGAGCTTCATAATCTAACTTTGTGCCATGATGCTTTAGCACAGTCCTCTGTTTTTCTACAGTTGCGATCACAGTATTGCTTGTGCTTCATGAGGTATGCTCCAGTCCAAGCTGAAGTGATAGAACTGGTATGTTGCCCAGCAAATAGTGCAGCTACCAACAATCCTATGCATTCAGCTTCTGTAGTTAAGCACCCAGTAGACTCGTATTTCGAGTCAATGAATGCTTGCAGCATATCAGACTCTGAATGACCTGAAGCTCTCATGTTCTGGATGATTCTTACAAATACATCTGCTAATTCTTTACGAGCTCTATCGCTCTCCCATTGCGCTGGTTATTGGAATTTGTAGACATATCGAGAAGGTATAAATGTACATGTGTAGACAAATTGACAAGGTGGAAATCTGTAGACAGATTATGTTGGTCATGCCAGATTGTGCTGGTCATGGGTAGACAGAGTGTAGATTGTGTAGACAGATTGAGAAGGTGTAAATGTGTAGACAGATTCCTTGATGGTGCTCTTGATCAATGGTTTTTTGGTAAACGCAGTTTTTCCTTGAGCTGTAATGTAAGGTTTAAAATTGCACTTGGAATTGTGAGCAAGCCTTGCATCTGTGCGTGGCTTGGTTGGTGTGGTTGATTTGGAAGCGGCGGCGGTTGTGGATCTTTCAGGGGATTCAGCAGCCTGCAGCCTCTCTGATTCCTCGACTCAGGTACAAGCTATTTCAAAGCTTTCTGATGTTCCCGGGAATAGTAGAGCGGAAGTTTGCCATTTGGCGGGACTTCTTGGGTGTTGTAGATGGTGATGGTCGGTTTGTACAGCAGTAGAGTTGCAGTTTTTCTGTGAGTTTGTTGTGGAGTGTCGAGGTATCGCTGTCTCTTTGGGGCAGTTCTCCTTCCTCCTCACTTGCTTTGTAACATTACCATTCCTTTAATATATTGATGACACAGTTCTTCAAAAAAAAAAAAAGGCATGGCATAGAATGCAACAGTTTCTTGATATTGTCACAATGGACATATCTTGATTTGCAACAGTTTCACTGCTCGTTTGTAGTAGTTGTATGATGCATGTGGGGTTGGGCAATTGTGTTGTGTAGCTGGTTGGTGTGTGCATACACTGGCATGGGTGTCATGCATCTTATTTGCTATTGGTTGCAGGATGTGGCTCAACAAGAGTTTATGCATTTTATGTAATATGAAGCCCTGTGAAATACTCCATGTAGACTATTTGGTGGAAGCATTCTTCTGCATGGGTAGGGTTTTAGTATCATAAGATGGATACATGCAGTATATCTAATATCAGGCTCATAAATCATAGGATTTCAGGCTCTTTTTTAAGTGATTTTGTTGCTCGGCCAGACTGTATGATTGAGCTAGCTGGTGCCATCCCCAAGCTTCATTCAGAGCTTTTAAGTGTTACTTATGGCAGACTCTGTTTTTCTCTGTGCTTTTGCAATTGATGTGCAATAGATGCTGCTTGGACGGACTGGAGATCGAAAGTGAAATCTATGTATATCTGCTGCCTAATCCCCTGGTGCTTTGCAAAGATTCTTTCACGTGTTAAATGCATTACATGCGATAAAATAAATCACGAAATTATGGCAAATCAACGGTTTATTGATTGTCGGATGCCCTGGCTTCTATAATTATGGTTTGCTTGTGACGCAATGCAGGTTGTAGGCTCTCATGCTTCTTGATCTAGAGCAAGGACTGGAGTTGATTGCATGATAGTTGCTTTATTCTCAAGTAGATTGGACTTAATCCTCTGGGCATAAAACAAGCGGCAATAATGCAGGTTCAACTCCTGCATGTTCTCTCGCACCTCAAGCATGTCCAGAACTGAGATCTATTCGACTCATCACAAAAGTTCTATTGCAGCGGGTTGGACAAGGCCGCCGCGATAAATTTCTTTTACATATAAAATCTAAGGCTTGGGCACTCAAAGGTCAATTGCAACAAACAAAAATTGTAGTATTGCAAAAGAACTATAATATTCAAGTTCACGCCCAAACAACAGTTCGCAATGTACTTGCATTGTATGTTCAGGTTCACAGGATATAAAGTACTTTTTTATGCCATACCACATTATTCATAAATTTTGTTTTGCGTAGGTGCTCACTTTCTTGTGGGTTGGATTCCTTGGTCTTGTACTTGCACCCCAAGCTTGAAACACTCTCTTGTGGGTTGGATTGCTTGGGTCTTGTACTTGCGTCCCAAGCTTGAAACTAATACGTGAAACACAACTTGTATAACTTTCTTGAATAGAGCTATTATTCCTGAATTTTATATTATGCATAGGTGTTCACTTTATTGTGGGTTGGAATTTTAAATAAGTTGGATTGTTAAATATCATGGCTGAAGTACAAACCTAAGACTTCTACAATAGTTTTGAGATTTAACCATTTTGAGATCAACCAAGTGGTAAGTTGCTGAGACAGATACAAAGCATAAGAGATGATACAACGCGTAAAAGCATTAGTTGAAAAAATTCAGCATTTGATGCACTACATGACATCTAACCAAATAAACTAATCAGGCTCATGCATGAGCTAGAAAGAAAAGGTATAGTTAAGAGCTCTTGGAGAAGGGATTCAAATATGCTTACAATCTAGATAGATGATTTGGTAGGATGCATTTAAGTCAATTCTCTTCCCAAGTCCTCACATAATCTTTATTAGATGACTGGAGTACATTCGAAACCAAGGTAACATCATGAGAAGAAAGACTAAGAAGTTTCAAATTTGGAAATTTTGCAACATGAGCTCCATCGAACAGAAAGTATGTGTTGCTCTTGCTTTTCATCAAACTGGCACCAAGCAATACAATAACAAAGCAAGAGCAGTAGACGTTAGAATGTATAACATTGAAACTTGGTAGATGCAACTACCCGAACTGCCAAATCATTGCAAATACGCAAGAGTAAAAATAGATAAAAACCTATCTGCTCCCTTGTCTGCCACTCCCCTTCCGCTGGATTAAATCTGTTGGATGCTATTCTATTTTGCTTCACACTTGTAATCACATCTTCAACAGACAGCTGAGGATATGGAAAACACAATTTGCATGCTTCCAAAATAAGAGGCCAGTCTTTACAAATAAATCTTTACAGATAAATTAATGCTGCCTAATAAACCATTCCAGGACCCCAAAAAAGAATCAAACAACTTCCAAACAACTTCGGTGTCTTAGAAAAGGATGTTCATTTATAGAGTTGGAAATAAGAACTGAACAACTCAGTAAACCTATAGAAAAGAACATTGTCATTACTAAGTGAAGCTAACAGTCAGGCTCGTCACTTGTCACCTGCATTATTACAAAAAAGTTTCCAAAGTATTTGTCGCATCTATACCTAGCTTGTTAGAATCTTGAGGAAGAGCAAGGTAGACTACTCATAGCATCCACAAAAGAAGCCATAATCTCAAGCTTCTTGAGGAAAATCAGTCTGTTACCTCCTGACAGACTGCTATATAATGAAAAACATTCAAATCAAAATGGACATGCATTAAAGCTGACCTAGAGTTTTACCATTTTATTTTACATCTTTAACTGCTGCCCTGAAAGTGAAGGATAGGATGTTGCAAAAGCGTAGCTCATTCATTTATCTAATCTTTGTATAAGATAGATGTGAGAATTCCATGCATGAGTATGTCTCCAATAATGCACTTATTGTCCAAACTTCGCATGTGTTCGACCACATTGAATTGCTTCTTTCTGATACATGCATGACATAACGTAAAATCCAAGGGCAATCCCTTAATGGCAAAGCTATGTTTGCATTCAAGTCGTATGCTACCATGCTATGCCATCCCACTTGAAAATGCAACATGGAACAAAGATCAGGATGTCGAATAAAAAAAATACCTCAATCATTGGATCTTCAAGCAATCTTAACTATATGCAATCCGGATAAGGCGTTTCTTTGGAGGCCTTATCAAATTGTATATCTTCAAGAAGTGGTCAAATCTGCTTACCTAAAGCAGGAAAAACATGTGTCAAATCATACAAATAATGGTGCAAAATCGGCACTGTTAGGACCAATAAATACCTACTCCAACCTGCATCCTCTGCACCACTCTGGCTACCTACTGTCAAAATTTTCTTATCTAACGTAAGTTATCCTCACTTATCCCTAATATGGCCACAAATCCATATCTAATTTGTGTAAATCAACTAATTTATAGCTAATGTGATCGAAGCAACTGGGAAAAAGATACTTTGATCTTTAAACTCAAAAAATAAACTTCCTTACCAAAGAACCGAGGCAGTCTGCAGATATTGATGTTCTTCAAATTATTAAGATAGATCTGTGAGATAAAAAGATGGTCGGTGAGTCCAACAAATGTTTGAAAGAGAGATGTTTGGAGGAAACAACTTAGAAATTAGATTTAGAATCGCTAGCAACAAAGAAGGCTATATTAACAATTTTGAACTCTAGACTGCCATAAGACATATGCAGTATGCAAATAGATTGAACTTCTGACAATGTTTCTAGAAACTCGTTCTCTAAATGTGGCGGAAGCAATAATAAAGAAATAAAAAACAATCATTCTATTGAGGATACAATGAATGTAAATGTAGTGTCGTGTCTTAAAAACACAGAACATAAAAGGAAAAGGCAAATGAACATATGAAGATAGACTAACCCTGAAAGCACCAAGAGGTAACATAACAGACTGGTTTCAAAATAATAAGCGGATATCCTTCATCCTTCTTCAACGTTGTTATTCAAATATCAGAGATAAAATTGATTAATTGGCTGGAATGGCACGTATAAGGAGAAGTCATCTTTATGCAAATACTAAATCATACTTATAGGATGAAAAGAAAAACTCGAGACATACATGCTTCTAAACTTGCAAGCATGTCACAAAAGTTCACATTGGGAAAAGTAGGAACTCCCTTATGCAAGAAAGAATCACAATTAGCTTATGTTTGATTCTATGCAAGAGCAATGCAATCGTGAAAATTTTCAAATCTAGCCATGGGACCTAATCTGTTAAAGTTGCTTTCGATAACACTATACGTTAAAGACAATGCAAAGGAGATTATTTAGCAAGAAAAATGATTTTAGAGCAAATTTCAATCCCCTTGCTACATTCTATTGTCTACATTAGGGCTAGGGGTTAGATCATTCTTAAATCTTCATTTTCTCCCACTAAGTTCATAAACTACAGTATTTAAAAACCGTAAAGGCTAACATCTGTTACTTTTCAAGACTACTCAAATATCTTGGAAAAAACAACAGTTATAAAAACATTCACAGATTACTTACTATGTCAATTCTTGTTTTCCAATATAGAGATGTATTCTATCACAATTCATGATCCAGAAAGCGCAAATTCTTAAGAACCCCTCTGTGCGATTCATTAGTTGAAGAATCCTCGGTATATAAAACAAATAAAGGCCAGAATACAAATTTAGTTTTGCAAATTTCAAGAAGATTTCCTTCAGGCACTTAACATTCATGATGTCACTTGAGAGCAAAATGACGGTTAAATAAATAAGCATCCTATTGGAAGGTTAAAGATTGAACATACCTGCACAGACGTCTCTGCTGATCCATCAATATTTGAAATTAGAGATGAGGGGGGCCTTAATTTTTGAGAAATCGCAGCTAGGGTTTCGTTCGCTGCAATGCATAAAATACTATTGAAGTTACATAGAGATAGCCATAATACAAACTACTATTCCTATCTTCTACATGCATCTCATTCTGTATCAAAATCCATCCTCATGCGTCTCATGTTGTATCAAAATCCATGCCTCGATATCCAGGAAAATCCAAAACAAAAAATCTTACCAATGTGTCTCTCAATTTTTGGAAAATCGGGAGTATTTTCAGGTTGCTAAAATCCTACCACCTTAGGAAATTAACCTGAAAAAAAAAATCTAAAAAGTTTCTCATATAGAGTTGGATCATGATTGAGCTACAATGCAAGCCACGCTCAACAAATGTTGGAGTAGACATGAATGCCCTTTGAATTAGAGTCACAACGCATGAGAGCTTGAATTGCAGAAATCAAAATAGAGGACAATACATTTAGCAAAGGTATTTGATTGGCCTGATAGCAGAAAACATTGGCCTCATAGAGACATGAATTGGCTGAACATATTACATGAGTGTTTTTGCATAAACCTTCTTCCAGCATCAACTGAAATCTATGGGATATGTAGAATGCCTTTTGGCCATGTCCATATGGAGTTCAACAATGTCTAGAACATGCTCCAACAGTTCTGATATGCTTCTAATCTTGATATGTAGCACGAACCTCCATAATCACTGAGACACAAACTCATGAAGCTCCAACATGTTTCTGTATCTTTCAATTAAAAAAAAAAAAAATAGAGCTCCAAGGCCAACAGAAATGTTACAATAGGATTTCCAGTTTGGTAGACAATACAGATTGGCATTATAAATAAATTCTGGATAGATGCTACATCATCCCATTCAAATCATACTTCTTAACACCCTGGTTCTCAGGTTAACAGGCTACGATGCAATCTCAACCGTCCATTTCAATGATGTTACCAGCTAATAACATCGTATTGGCCCATATTTTATAGGCACAAACTCATAACAGCCTAGAGAAATACGGCAGTTCCATAACGCTCTAGAATATTACCATCTTCCTGTCGCTCATTTTCTTTGCTGCTTCTCCATCGCCATGGCCATCTTCTATCTTTTCTAATACTTTGAAGCAGGTAGCGCTTGCAAATCTGGGAGTAAGTTTGAGTTCCACGGCACCCGAGGTTTAGGTTGAGCCGTTTTTCGCCCCATTCAAACGGATTTTTGTCTTTTAAGTCTTGCTTTTGCCTGATTGTTTGGCTATTCAGATTTTCTCGTCATTGGCTTCTAATGGAGACAGAACAGGATCACATCGGATGTTAATGGCGAATTGCAGGAAGTAAGATGCTTATTTTTTTTGTTCTTTCCTTGTGCAGAGCCATGTTTCATATCTTTTCTATATCTTTTCTGTTCTTGTTCTCATTTTGCCTAAACCAGGCCGTTGATACTGTGATTCAGTAGCCGTTCTTCCGGAAAAGCCCTTTCTTTACTCTTCCTTTTATTCTTATTTAGCTTTGCTCTTTTCTTTACTGTATCACAGGGGGCACAAAGGGGCTTAGCAACAAAGAAGTGGTCTTGAAAGCAGAGTTCAATTCCCTGCCTCTGATCATGAAACCACGGTTCCATGCCTTGCTTCTTCTCTTTTTCGACTGTATCCATCCTCAGGTATTTCCATCCGGCCTCTCTCTATTATGCAAACCCTCGAACCAGAGCGTTAAGGGCAATAACGCCCTGGCCAAGGGCATTACTGAGAAAAAAAATTTGAGGGCCATGTGACCATGGCGAGGGTATGCGCGCAGCGCAAGCCCGAGCCATTTTGGTCAATGCCACATAGCCCGAAAATTTTTGACTCAGTAACTACTAACTACAGCTCCAGATCCATCCTGATCCCCATAAATAGGCTACTTTTTGTTGTGCGACTTTAAAGCTCCAGCTCGAGAATCTCGAGCTGGAGCTTTTGCCCATAAACATGCTACTTTTTGTTGTGTGACTTTAATACTGCTCATTTGAGATTTAATTTAGGTGCTTCTTCCTTGCAAAGTTGTCTTCAACCTTGTTGTCATGACTTTATCTCTATGGTTAATTGCTGATTCCCCACAATTGACATTCCAAGTGGAATCATACAAGTTGTAGATTGCCTTGCATTCGACTATAATGGTATTACCAACCAAACCATCAAATCATTGCAATAACCAAGCCTATTGACCCTTGCAAGCAAAGTGAATTGAGGCCAGATGTAGAGTGAAGTGAGGATGAGTTCTTGTAGAGGGATTCAAAGGACAAAAATCTCCTCAAGCCCAAAGGCCTATAGCCAATGCTTTAGATGTTTGCAATGCATCTTCATCAATGTGTTGCTTCCAAGCAAACTTGTTCTTGTAAGGCAAACTTTCCTCAGTGCCTTCCCTCTAGATTGACCTAAACTATCATACTTATTCTTTCTAAACGTAGCTAAATATGTCCCAGAAATATACGTGATTTGGACCTGCGTTTTCTCACCTAGTATTTTTTTTAAAAAAAATGTGTAATTAAAACGTGACAATGTAAAGTTAATTGCCTTTCTAAACCTGTGAAATTAAACCCATTATTAACGACCATCTATTAATAACATGTTGTGAAACACACACACTCAGACTAGAGATATATTTCCCATGAGTATACTAAAACTATAAATGGTTCGTAGATAGCATTCATTATAATGGATTTCTAATAACTTCATGCACGTATTATATTGATCCAATCCTTAGGGCACTAAACTAGCAAGCCTAGCGTTGCAGCAAATTTTGATTTGTTAAATTGACTAATGATCTAAGCCTTTCCCTTTGAAAAATTCCTGTCGCCCGATTACCCTAGTTTTAAAGACTTCCCAATGTGGATTATGGCATTATTTCATTGTCTACATTTTTCTCTAGCTTATTTGAATCAAGTGTTATAATAAACATTGAAAGTGACAATAATTTTTCAACACAGATAAGCTACACAACCATTAACCTTCAACAAAAAAAGGGAATATTTATGATCCATTAAAACTTCTCCATTGCAATGATTTTTTCTGCATCTTAGGCACCTGCAAATTCCTAATGTTGGATTGCCTAAATCACATAGAAACGCTAGACTGTGTGACGTGAATATCCCATCCAATTCGCAAGCAATTGAATCTGCAAAAAAAAAAAAAAAGGTCCAGTTTAGAAATGTCTGATGTGAATGCTAAAAGATTCTGCAATTAAAACAATCCAAATTAGAAAAATGTGATGTGAATGCTAAGAAACTCTTCCGAAGAAGAAGAAAGGGTTTTTGCCTTAGAAAATCTAGCCTATTATCTTAACAACAATAACAATGCTGACTTATTATTGCCTAATATGACTTTGCACTCACAAGAAACAAAATTACCATGGTTGATTAACAAAACTGTAATAAAGGTGGTCTTTGATAAGGATGAAGCGACAATTCTTCTCTCTCACATGTCAAAAACTGTGGCAATACTTACCTGCTTGAAGCCCAACCCGTAGAATGCAACATGTTCAAAACACCGGTATAATCAATAAGACATTATATGCACATTAAACAAAAATAAAATATACTTACTTCATCAATAATTGCAAGAAAATCGTACTTGCAGCACAACCCAGCTATTGCTGCAAGATCATCCTTGTTCATAACCTTCCCACTTGGATTATGAACACAATGCTAGATGGGCACAAAGCTTAGTCAGTTAAGTACAAATCTAAACTAATGAAGTGCACTTCTATTTATACTATCAGTTTATCAATATGTAAACAACTCATAAACTATTTCAAGAACAGATACCTAATTTTGGATTCTTAAGATTTAGTTCATCACTTGGAGATGACATAACAATTTGAATTGTCAATAATCTAATGCAAGAAATGATCCTAAATAATATGGCACAAAGAGTTAAACGCTAAATTACCACTAATGATGTGTTAAAACTGCACAATCATCAGCAACCTGGACAACAGAAATAAACCTGCAACCTAAGAGCATTTCCTACAAAGGACATTACACACCTTTCAGTTTACATTAACATGATCACATAACAAAAAGCTCTGCTTTTTTGGTATACTGGTATAAGTAAAAATTTAAACCCAGAAATCCGAAAGGTTTTCAAGAAAGGCAGAGGGGCCAAGACCGGAATCAATAGAAGCATTCCATAAAAAAGAAACTATGAAGAACCGAAGTCTAAAAATGGCTCTTAGGCCTCTGGCAATCTAATCAGCCAGCACAATGTAGCAGAAGCCGTGGAAAATAGGTCGAATAGGTCTATCAAATGCAGAGAAAATGCAAAGAAAACTGGTAGAGTATACTTGCAGACCATAAACGTCAAGGTAAGTGGGTCTCCCTTCCGTCGTTTTCTTGATTCATTCTTGTCCAGAATGAAAAATAGCTTCACAAAAACCTGCAGAATCCGGTCAAGGAGCTTACCTTGACGTAGTGCAATGGAAAGGGGGAAGGCATTCTTGCCAGCCCCCTGACCTGCAGAATCAGGTCGCGGCCAGGATTACCGGTCGTGGGCCGGGCAAGAATGCCTTCCCCCTTTCCATTCCACATAACAAGAGCTTCAAGCTGAGTAAATGGCCCATATCCAACCTCAGCTCGGCTTGGCTATGGCGACAGAGTGCCAGAGCAGACCTCGCTTTTTGTTGCTCAGAAGCTCTATAGGAGCAGAAGCCGGTGCCCAAAGCAGAAGACCATCCATGCTAGAGGAGTGTCGTCGAGGCATCCCCTTTGCCTTAAAGATTTCGGCGAAAGATGAGATGGAGGCAGAAATGAGAACTCCACTCCCCAAGCTCTGGCAACTCCCTTGTAGGAGATAACCTGCAGCGATGTTCCATCTAAAGACACCCCTGTTAGTGGCATTCCAGATGGCGATGCACCCATTGGCGGTGGAATCATCCTGCTCTGAACTCTCTATCAATAGAATTATTCCGCTCTGGGCTGGGAAGACGGAGGCTAAAGAAATGGGCTCAATTATTTGAGCAGGAAATTGATCCCCTACTGGATATCGCAGAGTTTTCGCTAAGATCCTGTATCAAGAAGAATCATGGACTTGCTATTTCCATAAGCAGGAAGCTCGGCTATGGTTAATCCGGGAGAGGTGGAGCTGCAGAAAAATTTGACAGGGGTTAATCCGGCAGGGGTGGGGCTCAGCTATATGGTTAATCTGGCAAGGAGCTTAAATCCTTCACTCGAGTTTGGAGCTTAAATCCTTCACCCGAGCTGCCCTAAGAATTGCTTGTCGCCCTTGTGTCCATAGTGGGCATTCTGCATTAAAGCATTGAGGCGATTCTTTTGATGACGAACCAGAAGCTCTGCCATAGCCTCTGCCTTTAAAACGTCGGGACCTTCTATCAGAGCCATGAAGCATGCAGCAGAGATATGAAGGAGAATATATAGTGGACCAAATAGGCACTACCATGCTGAGCTCGAGGAGAGGGAAGATATGCCATTTAGCATGACTTACATTTAGCATGATATGCCCAGCTACAGTCATGTATATATTCGGTTGATTTTTCTATGGAGCGCCGAATGCTGAGCTTCTTGATTTGCGGTGGCTTCAACCTGATTCTGAGCTTGGGCCTTTGCTCCTGTTTTAGCTAATGCATGGGCCTGCGCTTGCTATGGATGCCGGGAAGCTGTCTTAAATGCATAGTTTATATGAGATTTCAGAAAGAATGAGTTGTTACGCTCATAAGAGAGCCTACTCTCACGTATTCTGTAGGCCAAATTTGCCCCAATCTCTGCTCTTTAAGTGTGCCGAAGTAGGCCCTGATCATTTGAGTTTTTCCCATCTTTGTGTTTATCCTGCCATCGCAACTAGCAAGCGCCATAAAGAGATTAATCTGCTCAAACCATCGCAGAAGCTCCGCCATGCAAAGCTGGAATAGCATACATTGCATGTTTTTCAGAGATCTGGGAGGAAATATTTAGCCTTAATTTGTTAGAAAAGAAAACAACCTTGATCACCATGGCTCTGGAGTTTAACCAGAAAGGAAGAAAAGCGAATAGATCACCGATTTGAACCGCATAGCCGGCCTCGTCGCCCGGAGCCTCACAAGGAGCCTCATCAACAATGCACTCAGCAAATTTTCGCTTCTTGGAAGCCATGGCATCGAACCCATCACAGACATCCGAAATTTACAGAAGCACTCGGCCAATCCTCAAACTGCACAAGATCTAACATTCAATGCCAAATATTCATGCAAATATTCCAGGATCGTAGCCTAGTGTACGAATTTGAAATCATAGCAGACCCAGCAGACCTGCATCCTTGTTATAAATCGATGCAATTGCTCAGATCCAGACCTGCATCCTTGTTATAAATCGATGCAATTGCTCAGATCATGACGTCACGCAATCACTCCTTTTAAATTTTTTTTTAACTATATTTTTGAACTACACGTGGTGCTCTCAGGTTTTTTCTTGAGACGGAAATATTCCATCAAACAACAAAGGATATGTTTAGATAATAGTTTACATGTACAAGAAACTTATCGCGGCGGCCAAGGCCGCCGCGAACGTTTCTCTTCCCCAACTCGTCTATACATGCTAGAACGTGCATAATTTGAACCTGCACTTTGTTGCCTTGTGTTCAGTGCCCGCATGATAGAAGAATATTGACCATAACGACTTGTTACGAAAGATGTTTTGCATTAAATTAAAAGAATCTAAGTTTCGAACATACAAAAATTGAACTGTGTTTGAGCATGGAGAATTCTAACCTCTGTAGTTGCCAATATATCTATGCCAAATGGTTATTCAAAATGCATATGAATAAAACATGAACCCATTAACCCAATAGCTTTCCATATGGTAAGAACAAATTTATGATATGCATCATGGAGATGGTCCGTCATGCAATATTGCCCAACACTATTATTTGCTCGCTCAATGTATGGAAATGTTTCAAACGTGGTAGATCAAATTTGACCTCCAATTTGAAACAAAATATTAATGATGAGAACGATAATCTAAATGAGAACGATGTTTGGAAAAATGATGCATGCTTGACACGGTTTGAATATCAGTCTGCAAATGTATGCAAATTTGGTGTACTAAGGCACATGCATTACATGCAACCAAAGTCCATTTCACATCCATCATGATCACTTAACCTATTTCTGCGCAGGGTTTTGTCCACTTTCTATCCGTTCTTGCAACTTAAAGTTTGGTTGCAAGCATTTCAAGTGCATGAACCAATTATGTCGTGCCACCTATGACAAATTCTCAAGATTGTTGCTTCCAAGAGTGTTGCCAGGAATATCTTAAGAGACTACGATTTTTATATTTATTTTTACATTGCATTCTTAATCAGCTATTTGACATTTTGCTATTCTACCCGATGTTGCTTGTAACTACACTTCATGGTGTGTCCACCGGGGTCAACTTGCCCTCTGTGCCCCTAGAATCAAGGGTGGAACGTGACATTGTTGTTATGCCATAAGAGGTCTGGGTCCTAGAATAAGAGGTCTAGGCCTCATAATATACAATAACTTGATTGTGATATCAACGTTCTTCTAGGTTGAGATATATATTTACACGTCTACATCTAATTTAAACTTAGTACAAATCCAATCCACCCTTCTTCATTCTTCATAACTTAAAGCATGGCATAAATGCTTAGTAAATATGTTTCGTCACATAGCACCATATAAGGTTCGTTCTGTATATGAAGTTATATATAGCAGAAGAATTCGCAGAGATAGTTTCATATAGTATTCTATTCCATCTAAAGAACTTAGTGTCTACTATGGACTGTAGGTGGCAATCCACGTTTTATGCTCATGGTAACCCACAAAACGTACTGTGGTCGATAGCTTGGAAGAAATTCCGACCTCGAAAATTTTCCGATATCCAGGAATGAAAACAATGGCTAACAAATTGGTAGCAAAGTTGTTA
Organism: Isoetes taiwanensis; assembly: GCA_021234155.1. Classification (NCBI taxonomy): domain Eukaryota; kingdom Viridiplantae; phylum Streptophyta; class Lycopodiopsida; order Isoetales; family Isoetaceae; genus Isoetes; species Isoetes taiwanensis. The sequence goes on from JAJEKV010000032.1 coordinate 2,025,540, forward strand.
ACGTCGAGAGATTATTATCTCTAAATGTCTCTCCAACCTATACATATATTTATGTCACCGTATACTATTATCTCTAAATGTCTCTCCAACCTATACATATATTTATGTCGCCATATACGTATACGATGAGAGAAATTTCAATGGTGCATGTGGCCAAAGAGAGAGATAGAGAGAGACCCAACACACACAGGGGAGAGACGGGGTGGGGAGAGATCTACACAGTGCAAAGGTGAGAAAAAATAGTATATATAGCAAAACAATATTGAGGCAACAATCATCCAATAGCCTTTGACTCAACTGCCACATAACATTTGCCATCTTAATAAGGCATTGATTCAGCACAAACTATTGCTGCTTTTCCACCATAAATTTATAGAGCAATGAATTTAATATTGTGACATTTTGACTTTTATGTGGAGCCACATAATGGTTACTAACTATTTTCACTGATAAAAGCCACTCAGGAAGGCATCTCTTCTTTAGAGAGGAGGATCAACTTGTGGAATGCGCCAAACACTCAAACCAAAACTGCACATTCTAATAAGGCCTCACGTGTGCGGGAAACCAGTGAAGCAGCAGACTAAAAGGTTCATAGGCATCTGAACCCAAGGGAAAAACAATTTGGCTAACATAACCAAAGAATAAGGAACTTGTAGTTTAAGAAAAGTAGCACATCTCAGTCCCATCACCTAAGGACTAAAAGGGGCAAAAACTACAACCGAGTTATTCCCCCCAAATCCAAACGAAATTGATATGCCTGAGTAAATAAATAGAACAACGTTATAAGCTGGTTACAATCTTCGCATAAAATACAAAACTTAACAACATGAACTTCATGTTGTTTTTTCACATTTGGAACGGTGTCAAATGTAACAGCAGGCTCAGGATTCTGAACAAATTCAGACGATTCTATTATTATTGACACAAGCATTTTACTGAGCAAATTCAGACGATTCTATTATTATTGACACAAGCATTTTACTCACGAATTGGTTAATAGTAGGATGGAACCATCCAGTTGTGATAGCCTTGGTTGTAGCTATTGCCTCTAGCCCTCCAGCGGCTCCTAAACAATGACCTATCATAGATTGCACTAGCAAAACCAAACTGTGAGGTTCAAAAGGCAAAAGCAAGAACAGTAAAAGTTTCTTGTTTAAATTTTAAGTCACCTTTGTGGAATTGATTTTCACTTCTTGTGTGTCCTTAAAGACCTTTTTTATTGCATTCACCTCTGCAAGGTCACCTACAACAGTAGAAGTTGCATGCGCATTGATGTAGTTTACTTGAAAAATTAAGTTATAAGATGTTAATTTCTATAAAACAACCTAAAGCTACTGCTCATGAGAACCTACCTCCTCTGGTGCAACACCAGCATCTTCAAGGCTCTTAAGTATACATGAAGAAACACCAAGGCTGTCTGCACGTGGATCAGTCATACGATACGCATCACAAGTCACAGCTCTGCCCAAGTACTCTGCTACGATTGTAGCTCCCCGTTTCATTGCATGTTCTAAGCTTTCCATAACCTTCAACACAAGAATTTTCAGTTTAATGTTAGAACAGGGTAGCAAATTGAGAACTAAACAGTAGTAAGACTATAATATTTGATGGACGTATACTTAGACCTAGGTAATGAAATATGCAGTGACAACCAATTCGAGTATATATCCTGCCCTAGCCTACATGGCTTGTGCATTAGGGACACATGAGATGTGAAGTATGCTTATCCAGCATGTGATAAACTATATTACATGATTTCTGGATATTTGAATAGCAACTCTCAGCTCATAACATACCAGAACGCTACATTTGTATAGTGGCCATCTCCTTCCCTAAACAGATTCTAGGACCTGCTTGGAATACTGGATATTTGTAAGGATCCACGGGCACAAATTGTCCATCTACGATCCATCTCTCTGGTTTAAATTCCAAACAATCCTCTCCCCATATTTTCTCTGATCTTCCCATTGCATATGGACTGTAAGTTACTCTCATACCGTTTCTAACTATTAATGGAGACAGATTAGAATACTGCTAGGTGCACCTTTAAAAACCTGAGAATAAAAGAACACTGCACCTGAATAGACACTAAACATACTCCAATGCTCTCCTGCGATGAAGAATGGCATAAGAGAAATAATGGACAACTCAAATGTGACCAGAAGTGCCACTCTCTCACGTACCTGTGCAAGGCCAGTAAAAATTGCTGGTTCAACACAACAGTAAAGCTTTGCATATGATAGACTTGATGAACCACATATAATCTAATTCTTGCCTGTGTCTTCCCTTTCCCAAACACAGACCCATCCGAAATACACCTTGTACAAATATGGTGTAAAACTAGTTTACTCTAGTAAGCAATTCACGTGCAATCCAGTGCTTAAATGATGCCGCATGCCTTAAAGCTCTAAACCCATTCCGCCAGAGAGGTTCATCCTCGGCATGAAGTTCAGAAGGAGCGAAGTAAGTTGGGTTGTCGAGCTTCCAGCTATGGTTCTATATATGGCTTGCATATTTTGCCCCCATGGATCTGATCCACCAGGCATTAATCTTGTAGCCCACATTGCAGTGGCGAGCATAACTCCCCGCCAAAATTTTCCGCCCTATTCTGCATCATAATCTGCCAAGAGCTTTGATTCTGCATCTCTCTGTTTTATCTGGCTCATCCTTCAAATGGGTCAGCATTTTGGCCTCCCCAGCTCATAATCTCTTCCCTGAATTTTGCTTCCATCAAGAGCTTTGATTCTGCATCCCTCTGTTTGAATCTGGCTCATCCTTCAAATGGGTTAGCATTTCGACAAACCCTGAATTTTTTCCCTGAATTTTGTTTCCGGCAAACCCAGCAATCCTAATCATTGCCTCCTCCCCCCAAATTATGGAAGGGGAAACTTCCAGAAGCAGGGGATTTTCGGGGAAAACTGGCCTTGGTGGCTTCTTTCGTATTTAGAAGTTATAAGGAAAGCAAATCCGTAGCCCCTGCCAGAACCCCCTGTATTAAAAACGTAAAATTTGTGGTAAAAGAAACTACCGAGCCATTTTTCGGGCAGATCGTGAGCGGCTTGGCGTAAACTATTCTTCCAAGCTGGTTATTTGACAATCCGTTAAGCTTGAGCTGTTCATCTGCTACGGTGATATTGTCCCAGGCTTTGAGCAACTCGAGCTGTTTTCCTTCAAATTTTGGGAACCAAAAATCGGCAAATGAAGGGGAGAAAATGAGACAGATACAAAGGAATAGTAGAACAGAACCGGATGGAGCCCTGGCCATGGCGGAATGGTTCGGCAAATCCGGCGAAGAGCTTATCCTTAGAAATGGTAGTCGATTGAATCGCCGGACAATTCGGGCTTTGCTTCAAAGCAAAGTAATTGTGGCTCCCAACCACGTGTAGGACAAAGAAAATAGAGGGAAAAAAAAAAACAGAGAAATGGCCCAAAAATTAACGTGTCGACTGGAGAGCCCTTCTCAGCGACGGAAATATTAGGAAGTTATTTTTTCAAACAAAAAATCACACTGCTTTATATATGTTAGGAATACAAACAAAATTGCAAAACTAATTTTGACTTCAAAAATAAAGAGATCTTACCTTCAAATTTGAAACACCATTTGGTGCTAATCCGGAGTAATTAAAAGATTTCATTGCAGCATATCTTCAAATTTCAAGACGAGCTCTCATATTGGTTTAGTGGGAACAAGAACCAATTACATCTACGAGTTGCTCAATTAAGGAGTCTCAATTTGAATGGCTAGCAAGGAATGATCCTCCTATGGATGGACACCTAGATGCCCATTAGATATTTAGGGAATCTCGATTTGAACGGCTAGTAAGGAATGGATCCTCCTATCCTTTGGATGGACACCTAGATGTTTGAATTGTATAATCAAGTGAAAAATCCATTATTATTGCTATCGAGAGTTGCTTTAAGAGTAAGTTAGCTCAAAACTTGGTTCTTTAAAAAACAACCATCAATATAGTGTTGAAGAAGTTTGGGGTCGGGCATTTGCAAATGCAATACATTAGTCCGGTTGCACAAACCATTTGCAAATCATGGGCTGCAATGCTCTTCCTAACACCTTTTGTATTTGGTAACGTGCCACCAATCGGTGGTTTCCCGGACACGTGGCAAAGTTTTCCACATCAGCATTTACATCTTCGAACGTTCTTGAGTTTTCTGAGAAACACAGAGTAGCAGAGCAGCAGAGAGTTTTTTGCGGAGGTTTCCAGAGGGCGCTCGTCGGCGCTTCAAGCCGATTGAGGCCGTCGAGGCCGTATTTGCCTGGATTGCATGCCTTTCTTTAGTTTTTTGGCATTTTTTATGTGCTAATATCTTTCATTTGTATTTGTAGGTGAATCTTCGTTTAGAGCAAGTCGGTGCAGTGTTTTGGCGTACTATTCTGTTAAATCTCATTGTTCTCGAAGGTTCTTGTAAGAATTTTGTTGATTTTTTTTTGTTTCTTCAATCTTTTGTTAATTTCTGTATAATGTAACTAATCTTGGCAATTTTTTGCTTGCAGAGGAGTTCTAATCTTGGGTAATCTCCGCTAGTCTCGGTAATCTCGGCTAATCTCGGTAACTTGTGGGTTCCAGTCGACTTCTTATACATTTTGGAGGTAATATCCTCTGATTTTTTGTTAAAAGTAATTCTTTTTCATGTTACTGTACTCACATTTGTTTTCCTTGTGCTGCATGCAGGTTTCAAGATGTCTATTGTTGCTGAAAGGTTTATTAATGTTCTACTTAGGTTGAGTTTAGTTTCTGGACATGCAGTTTCTAACTGCTCTGCTAGTATCAGTCCTTCATTCACACTCCTTAATGAAGAAGACTGTGAGCTTGTTGGATGCACTGATCCTACTGCAGTCGAGTTGGTGTTACAAGAACTTAGAAATGAGCCATGGTTTAAGGAGGGGACAGTGTACACTGATGATCTTAACACTAGAGTTGTCCACTGGACCATCTGTAGTCCATGGGCCAGAATTGGTCCATCGTACCTCTGCCACTTAAACCCATATATCTAAAGGGAAACTTCTCCATTTTGCAATCTACCACCACCTTTTGAATCTTCACTTGATTCTTTATGATCTAGAAGAATTTCATGACCAATGAATTCACCCATATCTTGTGGTAATTGTCCAAACCTCATACAATTTAGTAGTTTTTGTACTATTTCAGAACTGCATTCTTCATATTTTCTAGCACAAAGGGGTCCAAACCTTGCTAAAATCAAAAGCAAATGATTTTTTATGATAAAACATATTGATTTGTATGTTCCCAAGTTTTTTCACTATTATATGACATTAGATGAAGTCGCCATACCCAATTTTGCTCAAAAGAGTTGTTTGAGGATATGAATTATTTCTCTCTTACTATTATAAGTTTTGGCCTAATTCTTGTGGTCATAAATTGTTGATTCTAAGAGCTATAGTTTGATGTTTTTTTGAAGCATTCATAAGTTATGATGATTTCAATATTGACTAAAGAATCTCTTGTATAGAATTCAGGACAAAAATAAATCTAAAATGATTTAATAAAACTTGTATATCGTCTTTAAGAGGGTAATAAAAGATGCAGGCTATGCACTACACTTATATCTACGTAGATTATAATTTTATCAACCTATATGTAGTAGTTAATCATGCATTCTCTACATTTGGTTGTGTTTGTTACCACACGATATTGGAGTTTGTATGCCAATTGTTCATATAGTTCATCTTTTAGGAAATGCTATATTTTTGGGTTGCCCCTAAGGGGGCAAACCCTTGTTTATGTGGGTTTATGGCATATTTCAAGTATATGCCAGTATATACATGGGATATGCTAATGACTGCTAAAAACCCACTGTTGGCGGTAAATGCTAGGTCATTTATGTTGCAGGGGAGCCCCTCTGGAAACCGGTTAACTTGTAGCTCCAAAACACTCCAAAATGCCGGAACATCTACAACAGATTGCTTGTCTGATCGGATCGCAGCGTAGCTGGATAAGAGGTTAGCGCTAAGAAGCAAACACGCATACATGGAGTCCGTCGAGATAGATCATCCATATTTTCCTCGAAGCCTTCAGCTCCCTGGTTTTACGCCTCTACGGCTATCCTGATCTATATTCTTGCAATTTTCTTCGCCGCCTCCACGATCATTGGCTGGGATCTAGTAAGTATCATTTCATACTATTTTGCACACGTTTACTATTGCAACAGAAACCCTAGGCTTCAGGTATTGTGGCACCCAGATAGCAAGCATGCTTCAGGTACTGGCCTAACTGTTCTTTCCTTCAGAGGCGTAGAGTTCTTACGTTGATGGTTTTCTCCATAGCTTTTTCAGAGCAGGAGCAGCAACAAGCCACAAGCACGATATGCCCACACTTACTATTTGCTTCAAGATTTGTATTTGCTTGAACCAAAACAGTGGGGCCATGACTCAGGCCATGCTCTTTTTGATGTTTTCTTCTCCCCTTAATAGAGCTTTTATATTCCATGGTTTCTTTTGTCTGGATAAATGTGGAGCTCTGCAGCAGAAATAACGAATTTAAATGGTTTTGGTGAATGGCTTGCATATGCAGCTTCCTGTCATTGTTGTTCAAGCAGTGCTTTGGCAACATAAACAAAGACACCCTTAATATCTTTGTCTTCAAGGTTTAATAAGCATACGAGCAGAGAGGTAGTTGCTTCCTGATACTTCCATGAGGATTTTGGAAGCAGCTCAATCAGCAATGCTAGAAGTCATTTTGAAGGTATGCATTCTAGAAATCTTATGTTGCAACATGGAGCTTTTATCTGATCAGATGAAGTAACAAATATGCTTCAAGATCAGGTAGCCTTCGACCAAATAAACGTTGCCCTTTTGTCCTTTGCTTGCCGGTATGCATGAGTGTTGTGGAGATGGTTTCATTTAGCTTGGTTTGGTAGTTGAAGTCATTGCAATGCTTCTTTGATCAGTTGCACATCATCTACCGCTCTAAGTCTGCAACTCGATTACATGTTGAGAGATGAGTTTGCAGACTAGAACAAGTACTAACGATTAAACTTGAAGAACTGAAAAAGTAATGATGGCGATGGTTTGTTTGATATGGCAGCATGCTAATTAGCAGCAGTAGTTCAGGAAGGCATTGGTAAAGATCATCAAAAAGATTTGTTAGAACGGTTGTTCATGCAAGGATCTGATGTGATCTTTCCATGTGTCTCAAGAAGGTTTTGTGGCATTTAACAAACATTGTGCAGTATATGAAAAACGGGTAGCTTCTACGCTGGGATAAGCTGTTTTTTTTAATGGCAACCATATGTACTTAGAAATTACAAGAACATGTAGAACATTGGTAGAGTAGATTATTTTAGCTACATGTTTGTTTGGGAAGCTACAGAATAGAATAGAATAGAATAGAATATGATTTTATAGATCCCACGGAGACCAACTGGCCTATGGGACCCAAGTACAAAGAGAGAGAAGCAAAGCGATTATTACTACCAGGATTAAAAAACCCCACCCGGAAGGGTTTTGGGGAAAACCTTAGTAGCAATAAGGATGCCGACATACTTGCTGATTATATACATAATCACAAGTACGGTGAGGTTAATGTCGGACGGGGGCATAAGCGAAGTCCGTATCCATTACCTCCTGAGGTCTACGATCCCAACAAGCATCTGAGGCCGTGCTCCGTGGCTCATGCAAGGCCTGATGGGGCACAACTAACCGAGCATACCGGGAGCCCGGATATGCTCGTATGCGTGACGGGCACGGAGGGTGGCTTTCATCCTCAATGGCGCCACGTTGACAAAGACGGACCTTTGGCGTTCTGTCCCTCGCGGCTCCCGAATCCATCTCCCCGTCTCAATGCGAAGGTGGTGTGCTTTTGTCAATGGAATGGAAGCAATCACTGGCGCTTTTTCATGGGTAGATGGGGTGCGCGAGGTAGTGGTGTGGGCCCCTCGTGAGCATGGGATTAACTGTTTGTCGATAATTTGCCACCTTGACATGTGACGGGGGGGCCTGCATCCCAAAGCTTGGCCATGAAGCAAGCATCCAAATCTTCGCTTCAAGGCGCCAAGCGTTCCTTCGGTGTATGCATCGGGTCCACATCGTGTGCCTGCACATTCCATAGCGAGAACCCACGGGCTTGCTTGTCTTTCAAAGCAGGCTTTGAGTCGCTGCGGGCCCATCGCCACTGCCAAAGCAAGGTTGGGCAGCCGGGCTTCATCCATAGCCACCACCTTCTGGAAGTAAATAATGTGACGTTCCAGCGCAGCCCTCTGTAATGGAAGGAAGCCTGTCTCTTGGAGCAAGATCTGATATGGGACCGTGGATTTCACTAATTGCAAAATTAATATGCCATTTACCATACCTTTCTGAATTCAAATTGTAAAAACCTGATGGAACATATTGGGACATATTGCAACACTGGGCACATGTTTTACTCTTTGGACGTACTCTCATTGACATTATATCTTCCTCCCAAACAAGAGAGATATGGTTTGGTTGGACATTGTGTGACATATTTGGTTCTAGCATTTTAACATAGACAAATACTTATGCCCAATGATTAATTTTAAATGAAATTGTCTTTACATAGAGAGTTGATTCTACAAATTAAATGCTATTTTGAGTTGTAAACTGTAAACTGAGAGAACAAAAGAGTTGCATTTGATATTAATTGCAGGGAAGGAAGCGGTGGAAGGATGGATTGTATCATATTATGAATCTTCAAAAATGTCTCTAATTCATTCAAATAGGTCTTATGTTTAGAAGGTTGTCTTCAACTATAACATAATAATGTACAATGTACTATAGTTGAAATGATTGGAAGCACACTCTGGCACGGCAACTGTTGAAAAGGCATGGTATGGAAGTTGTCTAAAGGGTAGAAGCATGAAAGGGTGGGCAAAAAAAGTGCCCGTATTTTACATTTACAAATTCAAAATGTAAGGAAATCCCTCCCCCCCAGAAATTATTATTCTTGGAATGAATCATTAATAGGGCAAATAATTTTGAACTCTCCTCCCGCGCTCTGTTCAACCTTCCTCCCGCTCGAACCTCCATAGCCGAAAGCTTGACATCCATATTCGAACCTCCATAGCCGAAAGCTTGACATCCATATTCGAACCTCCATAGCCAAGATCAGGACCTCCATAGCCAAAAGCTTGCATTTTCAGAGAGCTGAAGCACCAGGGAAGAGATCATGACTTAAAACACTTGGAACAAAGACATCTCCAAGGAAATCTCCTGCATAACAAACCCGTAAAGCCCATGCCAAGGTCTCCCACTAGAACTGGCAGAAAACTCAAGAGTGGGTCTTCTTGGTCGGGAGGTCTTGCCGCCCGAAGTTTGACAAGGTAAGCATCAGGCGACTTAGGAGCAACAATTTTGATAGCATGTTTCCGGGGCTAGTGCAAATAGTGCGAGGATGTTTGGGGTTCTCAAGCCCCCGGCCGTTAGGGGTTATCAAGAGTGCGAGGATTAAGCCCTGGTTGGATGGCGATTTTTTTTCCGTGTATGAGCACGTTTTTGTAGGAGGGACATTGCAAATCATCACTTTCCATTGTATTTTGCCCGAGCATATGCACTTCATTACAACGGAGTAAGCATTGATTGGGATGAGGTGAAAGCAAGTGCAAGTCTTCATTCAAAAGGCTCTCAAAAGAATCTCGACGATTGTAATTAGCTGATAAAAGTCTTCCAATGTTAAAGCTATTAAATGTATGCCTCGAGGTAGAATTGGGGCAGCAGGTTGGAAATGATGAAAAGGTGGAGGGAAACAAGAGCATTAGATTCCGCCTCCATGCTTGATGAAATCTGAGACTTTTAAAAGAGAAAAGGAAAACAATGGAAATTGAACTGTTGAAGTATGAGAGTGATAAGAGCTTCTTGACAAGACTTGTGCAAAAATATGTGAGCGATTCAAAGATTATGGCAAAGTTTAAAAGCAAGCGGGAAGCCAACCGATGTGCAAATGGCTTTGGCATCCCATTTAGAGGAGGAGAAATCAAGTTATATTGCTGACTTAGATGCTCTAATGATTCCCATTGAACAAGATTGCGTATTAAACGGGAGCAAATCATCGAAACGAGAGCAAAAGGAATATTCCTCAAAGATTCCCTTTTTTTTTTTTACAAAAAGGGGGTAAAACTAGGTTAAAAAAAAAAGATGCATGAAATTCTATTTTGACCCCCAAAATGACTAATTTTTTGTGCAACCAAAGAATTGACATTTTTAAAGTGTCACTTTTCTTAGCAAATAGAATGTTCTTGAAGTATATTTTACGAGAGAATCTCTAATTTCAGAGGATAAAATATTTAACAAAAAATTGAAGTAAGTCCATAACTGAAACTGTAGTATTCTCAAAATTTGAAGATAGAATCTTCATATTCACATGCAAAATTTACAGTCTTTTTCTAAGACTCAGTTATGTGCAATGAGGAGTGATGAAGGAGGGATCCAGGACGTCATCATGTTCATTTATGCCATCCTCATCACCTTCACTTCCTTCACTGTCATTAGAGGAAGTGCTTGAGTTATCTTCCTCATCACTATCAACAGATGGTGAGGCATTGCCACCACCTTCTTCATCCTCTTCTTCGTAATTACAAGCTTTTTTAAGCAAATTGATAGTCCTCTGGCGTAGACGATTGTCAGATTTCAATTTAAAATCATAGCATAATATAGTCACGTCATTAAGGATCAGCTTATCCCTACAACCCACCTTCTTGGACTTTCTCCCTTTTCCTTGGCTTCTCATTTCTAACTCATATCTACCTTCAAAAGCATTTTCTGAGCGTGTTGCAAGCCAATGAATCTTGAGTTTAGTGACTAAGCCTTCCTCCTTGACCTGTGTCAAGCACTTTTGCTATCCGAAAGGTCGACCTTTGTCATCCTCCCTCAAGAGGGAAGAGCAATTAGCATACCCTTGGTAATTTCGTGATATTACCTTGAGGCTCATTCCTGCGTCTTGGTCCGAGGTACATGACTCGATCCTCGTCTTCTTCTACTGCAGGTGCTAACGTAGCATTGCTTGGACCTGCTTGGTGTTGGGGTTGATGGAAGGTGTTAGGCCATTGAAATGGTTCTTGCAACTGTCTTAGAGCTATATTTTTCACAACAATTTTCTCGCTCGAGAAAGAAGTTACTCCACCACATTCGATCTTCTTCTAAGAAGTACTTAAAGCCCGAGGAAATTCCATTTTCTATGGCTTTTAAGGATGACTCTGGGGTACTTTTTCTTCCGCTTGGACTCCTTAGGATTTTTGAGAGGAAGTTGCTCAAAGACGTTCTCTAACTTAAGGAAGTGTCCGGAATATATTTAAGGAAGCGTAATCCCTCCTCGGGTGGACTCCAGTCCTTAGTTGTGGTATACTTCTTGCCCCAGAAGAAACTCGATTTCATCCTTCAAGTAGAACTTGATGTGATGTTGAAAGGTGAGATCATTCAATTTGTTCACGCCTTTTGTTCTCTCGCCTCGAACGTTGAGAAAAAATAAACTCTCTCGAAATCAGCAGTCTCTTTAAGAAGATCGACACTTTGGAGTGGGAGTGTAAGAATCTTCCATAATTTGAACTAAAGTAGGAAGAGAGAAAGCCTTCTTCCTTTCCGAGGCTTTACAGTAAAAATCTCTTTGAACATTTGGTCAATTTGATCATGAGTGTGGCCTACAAGTAAGAAACCAACTTCACTTTTCTAAAGATCCCTAGCTCCACTAACATGGCACAAGACGCAAAGAGTGTTTGGTTCTTGTTCTCCCTTGTAGTATTGTCAAGTTGCGTGTAAAGCTAATCGGTGGTAATTGCTCTTGCTCGCATTGGGACCTTGTTAAGAATTGTAATTGTGAGGTTCGGGTCACCATGCAAGTTTGGATACGTCAAGAATACTTTACACTTTAGACTTCCTTTGAAGACCATAGCTCCTACAAGGTGGACCTTAACAAAACATTCCTCCTGGCACATCTTTAGGAATGTTCAAGAAATGCGGTAGAGTAGTTTTTGGTCCATTCCATCAATCACAACAGACATATATTGCGCATTGGACGTTCAAGAGCTTTTTTCCGCGGTTTGGCAAGCTTTCTTCTCTCTCGCGCTTGTTGTTCACGATGTCCGGGCAAGGTTCTTTTGCACAATATCTCGAGAAGAAATGAGGTCAAAGCATTATCTTTAAAACAAGTGAGAGATTGGAGAACATGAGCTTACTTCTTTCGACCTCTGTCTTTGCAGTTTCTCTTTGACTCTTTAATTTCAGACACCTTGAACAAACAGACATTCTATGTCTCCTGGGAATTTTCACTAAACCAAATTCACTTTTCCACAGTCTGGTGAAGTGTGAGTAAGAGATGTGCTGAAGCTGAGTGCAAGTCTCTTTGTACTCATTAAAAACATCTTTTTTGGTGATGTTATCAGTTAAATGATACATGTTACTGTTAGGCAGCTTCTCACATGTTTCTCTAAAATATTTCTCCATCCACGACACGTTGGAAAAGGGCATGCATGGTTATAACTCTTCTTGGTCCACAATGATCATCAATTGCTAGATTTTTGTCCAGTCTTTTGTGTATTCTAGACATTCTGGTGGAACCTAAACGGTGAACAACCATAAAGCATTTCTGGCAAGCTTCTTGACGGTTAATGTAGTGCAAGAAGGTGTTGCGGTCTGGTCTTACATGATAGGCCAAATAGGCATTCTCGGGTCAGCCAATGTCATTGAACTCAGAAGTTGTCTCTAATTGCTCGTAATTTAGCCATGTTAAATTTGTTGATGCAACCCAATGAGCAGCATTTACTTCTTAAAAGTCTTCTCATTTTGTGCTCGTCCATAAGGTTTCTTCTTCTTACAGAGGAGCATGCTCTCAAACTAAAATCCACCTTGAATTTCTTGGTGGATTGGCTAGAGAATGTAATCTCGTTGCGCCTTTGGTGTCTTCATCCTCTCAAGAGAGTTCTACTGGGGTGACCTCCTCTACCCTTAGTGGTGTGCTTGTAGAGGAGAACAAACCACGTGAAGCTGTACCCGGATAAGGCGGAGGTGCAGTGTTGAATGAAGGAGATGGGCCACCATATGATGTGCCAGCGAAAGTTGTTGTAGCGTCTTCACAGGGAGTTCGTTCAAACATGTCTCTTAAAGCAGACTGAAATTCTGCAAACCCATGTGTCACCACGTTTGTGTGAAGAGGTGTAGATGCTGCAGGGTCGTCTTCATTTGTAGTGAAATCGTGGTGGGAGAAGCGATGGAGGATCTCGCAGTCTTCAGAACGTGCTGTATTCCTGGCATGTGTAAGTGAAGATGGAGAAACAACAAACGGCGGAGGTAGTCGGTTCCGAAAAATTTGCTGAGGTCGAGCCATTGTAGTGTCGGGGGATGGTACAAATGGTGGTGGAAGATTGCTACGTGCAACAGGTGAGGGTTGGAAAGGTGGTGGCAGCCGGTTTCCTACTGGACTTGGAGAGGGTTGGAATAGTATTTTGTGTGCAGCATTTGTTGTGTGTGTGCAAAGATGCTATTCCAGAATACACTTGTCCAGAGTGTTTGGACAAGACGTATTCCGCATTACATAGAAAAACACAACTGACAGTGGCCTACCTTTAAAAAGGAAAATCGAGCGCCTCAGTTGCGTATTCCGCTTTCAGAGATTTAGTCGCCAGCCCGAGCACCTTCCGATCAATATACATTTGATGTATTCCGATTTACACAGCGAAGACAATGGGCAGGTAAGCATATAAAGTACATAGTACGTCTTTCTTTTGTTTTCTGATTTGGTTTTGTAGGGCAAAGTGTATTCCAGAATACACTTTGCCCATCTGTCGAAGAGTGCCCTTCGGGTAAGGAGCAAAGTGTATTCCGGAATACACTTTGCTTGTCTTTTTGGAAACTCTTGTTTTTTAGCACTTAATAAAGACACCTTTTAGCTAAAACAGACCACTTTAAAGGTTAAAATAACAATTTCGAGTCCAATTAAGGCACAAAAAATTGTCTTAGAGTTACTATATTTCTGCTTGTTTTCCTGTCTTTTTTTGGCCTTTAGGGCACAAGATTAGTAAATGTTATTCTGGAATACAGTTTTCGTTCGAATTTCTGTCTTAACATTGTTGTTTTAAACGTTTCAGTGGCAGGGAAGAAGGAAGCAAGAGGGCATCAAAGAAATCTCATAAGCCTAAGCGTCCACACCCACAAAAGCACACCGCTGACACGGACGAACCTGCTATTTACTTAAAACTTTCAAACGCAGTGGTTCAGAACAGTGGGTGCGGATGGAAAATACAAAGACACCGACGTTTTTTGTACGCCCCAGAAAGTGCTGGTAACAAAAAGGTACCGACTCGAAGTTTGTGAACCTTGGGACAATAAAAGATGTTGAGGAAGTTGCCTTGGGACACAAGGTGGTCAGGTGGGGAGGCTATCCTTCAAGACCTCCCAAGGCTTCATAGTTGTGGACATCGCATTTTTAGAATTGTCGGTGTGCAACCACCGCTTTGCACAAATTCTTTTTCACACTACCGACAAAAAGAAGCCCGTGTTCGGTAATTAGACAGGTTTGTACCAAGACAAGCGAGGACTTTCCGCCGCTGAGTCCAAAAGCATTCAGATGGAGAAAGGTCACAATCATCACCCTCGATGGTAGTTCTTCGTGGAGGTCATCGATGGAGAATCCCGGGGAAGAAGACGCGAGGAAGAACCCCGTATGCGGCCAAAGAAACTTAGCAAGCCAAGGGCAACCATAGCTGCTAAAGAACCAAAGAAGCGGAAAGCACAGCAGCTTGAAATCACAGAAGTCCCCGCGGAACCTAAGAAGAAGAAGGGGAAGGGTAAAGCACCTGGTGTTGCTATTAAGGAAAAAAAAGTTGATAAAACATCTGAAAAAATGGAAGAGATTAACCTGCACAAGTTTGTGCAAGGTGTCATTTATTTGCCAGTCACTTCAATGAAGCTTCCTCCGAAAAATGAAAGCTGGTGAAAGGCCACTTCTCGTGTTCCGCAAAATTTATGCCGATCACTTGAGGAACCTGAAGGACAGAATAAGGAGCAATCCAAATGCTCATGTGGCCCCAATAGTTGTCCTTGTTGACAGGGAGCAGTGCACAACCCTCCAGGAGTATGACAGAGAAAACGCTGACACCTACACTCACTACGTCTTGGGAGGGAATCATAGCTTCAAGGCAAGAAGGCAACTTTACAAAGAAAAGAAGAACCCGAGGTACCTCTCCGCCCCTCCTCAAGGCCGTTTCTCTGTGGTCTTACAGATGAAGAAGCAAAAATTGTTGCCAACACCCACAATGCTGACAACGAGTACAAACTTAAGATGAGCTTTGTCGACAAGATCCGGTTTATGCACAGGGAGTATGTAATTTTTAAGGAAAAGTACGGTGAGGACCTTAAGAAGCCGGCGTTTTCCTTGGAGCTTAAGGAGGTGTGCCATTGAATGTCGCCGAAATATGACGAGGCCAATAAAAGGCGCCTCTCATTGGCCACGACATAACCGGTTCCAGCTTAGCTTTAGAGATGGCAAGGTAAGCACAAAATGTATTCCAGAATGGCAAACCGACTATTTGACGTGAAATCTTCTTGAACAGATTTGGGAACTCTAGGACGAGATATTTACAATGTTCGAGCGAGGGGAGTTAAAGAGCAAGGGCAAGGAGACAGCCAAGAAAAACCCCTGACGCGCTCAAAAAAAAGAAATGACCATTACCGTCTGGAGGGAAATGCAGGGCTTCTTCGACACGGAGCTTCTGGAGCAGCTTCTCCAAAAAGTTGTTGATAAGGAGTTTAGCCTAGAAGAAATGTCAAAGGAATTGCACAACTAAGTTCTCTGACACAAACTTTACTCTTTGCATGTTAGATTCCCAAAAACATCTACATTACATAGTGTTTTCCCGTAATACACATGCCTTCCTTCACACCGGGCAATGTGTATTCCGGAATACATTGCTTGTCTCTAGAAAAAGCATTGTGTATTCCGAATACACATTGCTCCCTCTAAAGAAAGGCATGTGTATTCCGAATACACATTGCGTTCCTTTTTAGAGAAGCAACTGTCTTCCGAATACACATTGCTTTTCTAGAGACAAGCGTGTTTGTCCCAGAGCGTAACTATTTTCTCGCGATATTGTTTCGAGGTAGCATCACCAGCTAACCGCTTTGTATTCCGTAATACAAATAGCTTGACTTTTATTTGTTTTCCTTTTACTTTGCCTTCATTCTTACGTTTAATCTCATTATTTCCTTAACGCCTTGCAGCCAAAGAACGCCATAACATGTCAAACATGTTTGATGGAGCAGCTAAACGTTAAAACATGGGAAAGGTGCAAGGAACTCTACCCAATTGCCACATCCGACGACGAAGATTATGCAATATGCACCAAATTTTGAGGGCTGGGTAAGTACTCTCAAAATTCTTTTTCTCGCAGTAAACGATCTCTTGACAGCTTGTTGTTTTGTATTTCTTTAGAGCAAAAAAAGAAAATAAGGACCTGCCCCGAGGGCTTTATGAATTTGGTTAGAACAACACGGAAGAGAGGTCGTTAGTGAAAGAAGAACTGTTGAGCCGTAACCATCCGACTACGAGATTTCGCATGTTTGATCAAAACAATTTATATTCAATCATTCATGGTGATTGCAATCTAACCTTGTCGGAACGGTTAAGCCACAGGACTTTACTTTGGTTATTGCTGATCTTCCCCTACGGTTTAAGCTTTAAAGACGCCAGATAATGCATTTACCAGCCCTTCAAATTTTCAGAGTTTAATGCTTTCATTGAAGGAATCAAGCAGCATCTCAACGGCCAAACATTGGCGCTTAGTTACGCTCCATTCGAGCATGCAACCGCTTGGTGGAATCAAATTTTCAAAAATCACTTTGGTTCTCCGCCAGCAGATATGAAAACCTTGTTGGTAAAGTCTTATTCCGTAATACATTTACTTTTCTCTTTAATTACGTAGTGTATTCCGAATAGTGTTTCATGTTTCGGTTTTCAAAGTGTTTTTTTGTTTTTGCTAACATCACTTTAAATGCTTCACTAGGTACAAAACTAACATCAACTACCATGGTGGAGGACCAAGGTTGCTCAGCAAGGTAGAGTACCTTCATGTAGCTTATTGGAGTTTTGATGGGAAGAGGTCCATGGAACACTTTAACACCGCCACCGCCAAAACTTTTCAAACGCCCTAGAGTTTCCGCCAGTCTTTACGTAAATTGCGTGACCCAAGTGCACAAGGGGATTGTGAATCACTACCCGAAACCACAAACGCCATCAACCATCTCCCGACATGTTCTCGGCCCGTGAGATTGGGTGCTTGATGCTTTCTCCGTTCTCGTACTACTATCGCGATGTGCACTTAAGAAGGGCCGCGAACCGTAGTAGCCGTGGATATTGATAAGGAGGTCGCGGCATTTTGTGAAGATGAGACTGGCTGCCTTACCTACTTTACCGATGAAAATCAAGAGTTAGGGGCCAAGTCTTCATCTGATTATGCTAAACTAACGCCCTCGAGATACACCTCCATTCTCGAAAGCTCACTAGACGAATTTAGGCAACCTTTGCAGAGCTTAAAGAAGTAGCTTTAGCTACCATTCCAGAGAACAAGGAGGATACAAAACTTAAGTCTCCAGCAAAGGAGCAGATTGAACAGAAGGACGAGACGGCAGAGAGCAGCAAAAAGAATGAGGAGGACTATGATGTAGATCTTTGACTCATCGTGATATTAAAATTATCATTATTTATTACAATGAATCTTTAATATTGATGTACAAAAATTTATTAAAAACATATTACTTTTTTTTCCTTTCTATTCTGGTGCTTTTTTTTGTAATGCTTTCAGTCTCTTCAAGTCTATGCCTAAATTTCGCTATTTTTATGATTTCTGTTTCATAAGTACAAAGTTTTCGCCTAATGATGGGCCAAAATGGCATGAAAAAAAATGCAAACCTCTAGAAATTCTCAACAACTATCAAAAAGGGCTTATTTTAGAAACATGGTGTTTTTTTAAAGGGAATCTTTGAAACGGGAGTGATGCAACACTCCCGTTTAATTTGCAATCGTGTTATTGATTGTTTAAAGGCTGATTTGCAAGAATTAGAAGCTGCCATTGAAAAAATCAGCAAGGATTTGGAAGTTAATTCCAACTGTGAGAATAGAATAAAGGAGATGACTAAGCATTTGGAAAGATCAGACCCGATAGGCCTGCAGCCCGCTCCCATACTCGCAGCAAGACGGAGCGCTTCATTCTCACATATAAGCAATACTTGCAGCAGCTGCAATGATTGCCTTGACTCGACCATGGTAATATCTCCACTTTGTGGTCATACATATTGTCTATTTTGTCTTATATTCAGGGTTTCAACGACGAATACATGTGTACATGATTGTTTATGGTCCGAGGACCTGCGACATTGCTTAGGAATCCCTTCCGAAGGTACATCTATTTCTATTTTGATTACATAATTAGTTTGAGTGTACTTAGATGTAGTTAGTTTCCATCATGTACATAACTGTATTAACATTTGATTTGGCGTGGTTTTGTCTTTACTGTAAAGAGGAAATGTATTTGCTTCTGTACTTTACATTTACATGTGCCATGAAGTGCTTTTTTTGGAATTCCCTTTACTGTGGTGTATTAATAGGGTGTATTGCATTGACTGCATTTTGCATTTACATGTGATCGTAAATGCATATGAATTTGGTATTTGACTTTCCTTTACATTCAATCTTTGAATGATGTATTTGATAGGGTGTATTGATAAAATATTTTGTTCAAATACATTTGAATTTAGTATTTGGTTTTCCTTTACATTGTGATAGCTATGTACATTAATGTACTTCTATTTTGTCGCTACATTATCAGCAGAAAGTTTGCCTCAGAGTAAAACCTACTTGCATGTAATTAACATTTGTTCTGTTTTTTGATTTACATCTCGATTATTTTTCTTCAGATTTTGCTTCTATCTACTCTACATCTCCCCTTGATTCTGAATCAAGTGTTTACATTTCTTATTGACACCCAATTGTGTCAATGCAGCATATGGGTAGTATCAAGAAAGGAAGAAGTAAAACTCAGTAAACTAAACAATTCATGTTTCGCGGCACTATGCTTAAGTTCTCGAAATATAGCAAAATTTCATGTTGTAGGTGAAAAGAAGAATGTTATTGAGAAGGGTTGCATTTACCATTCTCGGACATCCCAATTTTTAAACTCCGCACAAAAAAAGATGCCGCTGTTATCGATGTTGGAAGTCCATCCACATCTACATCACCTTTGAGAATTGCAACAACTCATAAGCAATCGCGCAGGATTTGGAGATAGAGGGGTATGTGGAAGGTAGGGTGATTGCATCCGTTGTAGTTAGAGTTCACTAATGTTCAATATTTTACACAACAGACGTTGTTTTCCAAAAAAAAAAAGAGATCCCACCGCTGAAGCCGAGCCGCTATTATTGAGCAACTAGTTGAAAAGCCCAGAAAGTAATTCTCTCCTTTTCAGGGTTTCTATTTTTTTTTATTTTGAAACTTACGTTGACGTGTTTACGCATAAAAATTATGAAGATGTTGGTGACATTACATTGAAAAATCCCTGTCGTTGCCGCTTTTTTTCAAGTTGAGGAAAAGGCTTGTTCTTTAAGGTAACGTGTTTCTTTTTTGTCTTGCTTTCAAAACATTAGAATGAAGCACTTTCTTGTCTTCGAGAGACTTTAATGACCATTCAAAGGAGCTAGATGATGTTGAAGAAGCCTTGGAGATTGCAGCCAAGGCAACGACTAAATTTATGGTCAAAGCCGATGCCAAAACAGCTGGAAAAAAGAGAGTGCAAACCGTAGAAAGGGGACATCCGCAGAAAAAACGGTAATTGCTAGCTTACATTGACTTACTTATACTTCAGTAGCTTATTATATTTTACTCGTTTTGCAGGTCTAAACCATCGGAAACAGAGATTGGAAGGTATCAATTCATGCTTTATTGTCATGGATCAATTGTTAATATGACACTAACATTGACTTACTTATACTTCAAGAGCTTATTATATTCTACTCGTTTTGCGGGGTCTAAACCATCGGAAACAGAGATTGGAAGGTATCAATTTATGCTTTATTGTCATGGATCAATTGTTAATATGACACTAACATCTTGATCCGACAACGTAAAATGATGAC
This sequence comes from Isoetes taiwanensis, assembly GCA_021234155.1. Classification (NCBI taxonomy): domain Eukaryota; kingdom Viridiplantae; phylum Streptophyta; class Lycopodiopsida; order Isoetales; family Isoetaceae; genus Isoetes; species Isoetes taiwanensis. Next base: position 2,045,641 of record JAJEKV010000032.1, read on the forward strand.
AAGGATAAACTTATGGAATTCACGCTATTCACGCCATTCAAGAACTCTGTCCACGATCGAAATGAAAGTGGTTGCATCGGACATAGCAAATTTATGTGCAACTAACTCTAAAATGAGTAGCCGCTTAGTGGATCTTTATGGCGTGTAATAACCTGGTTGTAACCGAAATGTATTTGTTGCTATTCCTTGTCTCTAATGTTAATCTTAATCTAATCCGTGTGCTTGTATGAGACATTGCCTTCGAAAGTGGAAGAGCAAAATCTTTTTTATCCCGCTTACAACTATATAAGGTTTAGAGAAGCTACCAGCAAAGAAAAGAAAGGGTGAATCTGAAGGAAGGATCACTAAATGTCATTGAAATAGTGAAATCGGGGATGAAGGGGATTGTGGTAGCTAAATGCCATCATATCCTTGCACCTATCCTTGAGAATGACCATTTTGTGCCGGCTCATTTTTACGCCGCACCATCCGATTCCAAGATCCTACCCGCACTGTGAATTCACGCCTTGAATCCTCTTACGTGTTATGCGACTAACCAGAAAGCAATCAAAGGGTATGTAATACTTTAAGTTGTTGCTTTGCTTTTCTTCGCTTAATTCGGTCGCTAAATTTCGCGGATATGTAGGTCGCGCATTAACACACAAATGTTAACCACATCGACGGTCAAGTATCTAGAGGCGTCGATTTCATGAAGAGAAATAATGTTAATCGGATTCAGCAAGTAGAGGTGCCACAGCAGCCCGATTTAACATCATGTGGGTTGTATGTGATGGGATTTATGCACAAATATGTTGAAGCTCTTGTCTCTGGTAGAGATATGGAAGTAAGTTGTATGCCTTCCTTTGTATGTACTGCATCTCATGTTCCTTTAAATATTTCTAACCTTATTTATGGATGTCGCAGATTACATCTAAATGGTCCTCTCATGAATACGCCCTGTCACGACGACAATTTCTAATAGATGCTTTGGTCATGCATTGTGATGCCAATCCGAAAGAACGTATCAGCCAGCAGTCCTCCGGATTTCGAGCTGATCATGAGTCTGAGTATCTGATTTTGCAAGATGAACTATGTAACAGGCTTATATATATCTTTTGTTCACATTTGTGTTCACATTTCCTATCATAAGGAATGTGTAAATGACACTATGCTGAATAGTATACTACTGATGGTATACTTTATGACTATGTAAGTTTTTTTTTTGAAGAAAAAAGATTTCTGATTTAAAGAAGCCTTGTACCCTTTTTGGTCAATCAAAACAGTTACTTGATTGTTTCGACTGATATATTTTGTGACCTTGTACCACACCACACCACCACCCCCCACCACCACACCCCACCACACTCCACCACACCATCGCCACCACACACCACCACTACACACACCACCACCACCACCCTTTTCACCACCACACCCCACCACCACCACACACACACCACCACCCCCCACCACCACACTCCACTCCACCGCCTCCACACTCCACCATTTGGTGTATGGTGTGGTGAATGGTGTGGTGTGTGGTGGGAGTGTGGTGAATGGTGTGGTGTGTGGTGGATGTGCTCGCTCCGTGAATATGATAGTTGGTGTATGGTCTATGGTGTATGGTGTGTGGTGAATGGTGTGGTGTGTGGTGGGGTGTGTGGTGTGTGGTGTGGTGTGTGGTGAATGGTGTGGTGTGTGGTGGGATGTGCCGTTGCTCGTGAATATGATAGTTGATGTATGGTCTATGGTGTATGGTGTGTGTGGTGAATGGTGTGATGTGTGGTGGGGTGTGTGGTGAATGGTGTGGTGTGTGGTGGGATGTGCCTCGTTCCGTGAATATGATAGTGTGGGCATGGTATGGTGCATGGTTTGGTGTGGTATACACACCCTAACAGTTTAGTGTTCATTTCATGCAGATGGGATTGTTCAAGTGGTTTCTGGACCAACATCCAGAAATTTTTGGCAGGTGCTTCAGATGCTTCAAGATGCATTTAAAGAAAAATACTCTGAACATATTTTCCTATTGGCTGCTGGTTACCATATTTTGTTAGTGTGCGATCATAAATTCTCGCGACCTTGAAATTCCTTGTTGGTTTTAATGTTTGTTTTGGTATACTATTTCAGTAATTGTACTTTGCATTTTATAATTAATGACAAAAACTGTCATTAACTTGAGTTGCACCAAAAACTTGAGTTGCAAACTAAGTACCAAACATGTTTCTTATATCTATACAGAAAAGGATAGAAATAGTTCAGTTAACTAAAAGAACAAAGGGAAACTCGAGAGAACAGTTAGAGCAAAAAAAATAGTCACAAAACAGAGAGAAGAGGAGTTTCACATTAATGAAAAGCTTTACAAAAATGGAGTCACAAGGACTATTGCAAAAAACAAGTTGAATTAAAAGTTTTTACAAAGAATAGTCACAAGGACTATTACCCAAAAAATTGAAACCAGGGATTACAAAAACAAGGCTTGATCTTCAGGCCATCTTCTCTATATGAAGGTCGTTCTCCATGGCATACATCTTCATTTCGAGGAGTCGCCCTCGCCGAGGTAAGCCTCATGCACCCATTCGATCACCCGCAACGGCGGCAGCACTGATGATCCATGATGAGCTTCTCCACCTCTCGTGGAGTGAACTTTAGCCGATCAGAAACGGGTGGCCTTTGGGAGGAAGACACCGGATCCTCCTGGAGGAGGAAGAGGAGGACCCGGTCGGGCGGGGAGGAGCAGCAACAATGGCCGGGATAGTGTTCCCTGGGAGTGTGGTCTTGAACTTGGCCATGGCGTAAGTGAAGGAGATGGACGGAATGGGGAAGGAGTGAAGGAGATGGCGAATAGACGATGGGGACGGAATGAAGCCGCAGGGCAGAATTTTGGGAATAAAAGGGATGTTTGCATGCATCTGATTTTGTTTTGGGAATTAGGCGTAAGAGGAAAGGGATGTATCCATGCATACGATTTCACACTGGGAGCCGATCCACCCACCTCAATATTTTTGCAAATGTAAAATGTATAGGTTGAATCATATTATGAGACCAATTGCTTGGTATGCAGTTAGCACAACCCTAACACAAAGTTAGCAATATCCCACATGCATATATCACAAAAATCGTGCGCATATATAAATAGGGTTTTGCTGCTTCATTGATAAGTGTGGATAGAGATTAGATGTTGAAAAGTTATGGCTCACCGGGCTTGTAATCTTCGCCATTCTGAGGGCGTGTCATAACTGTCCAAGATGTAATCCTAGTCCACCTTTTTTAGTAATGGGCTCAAATATCCCACATGCATTCAATGTTCCACATGTTACCAAATCAACAATTGCCAAATCAACAAATGCCAAATGAATGGATTATGTTAAGGCATATTGTGTACCTATGCATATTGTGTTTGGTAAAGCGTGAGTCAACAATATAGAGATAACCAGGAATATTCCTTATTACCTTGAAAGGAATATTCCTTATTGCATTGAAAGGAATATTCCTTAGCGCCTAGTTATCAGGAATATTCCTTATTACCTTCAAAGGAATATTCTTTAGTTTGTTTAAGTGCACCCATAGTTACAAGGAATATTCCTATTACCTTGAAAGGAATATTCCTTTTTGCATTGAAAGGAATATTCCTTAGTGCCTAGTTATCAAGAATATTCCTTATTACCTTCAAAGAAATATTCTTTAGTTTGTTTAAGTGCACCCATAGTTACAAGGAAGATTCCTTATTACATTGAAAGAAATATTCCACATTGAGTATAGCCCTTTCATTTGAGCTAGGCTTGTGGGATATATGCCAGCATCAACCATTGGCCAATTGGTCAGAAAAAGAGGATAGTGGGATAGATTTTGAGAAAAGGATGTTGAACAAATTATTGGCACAAATCATTGGTTAAGAAACAAATCATTGGCATGGTACGAGCCATATCAGAAACAGGGGAGAAGGGAATGAAGCGGGGATAAAAATTCCTTTTTACCTGTGGTGGCGGTTGATTCCGATGGCGGGAGGAGATCGAGCGACTAGATCACAATCCATATCCCCAATTCAAATGCAAACTCACCAAGACCCGATTCTTGAGGAGATCAATGCGAAACGGGGAAACCAATTGAACAAAATCAAAGAGAGGAAGATCACGAAGTTCCAGAGGTACTCCTATTCTTAAACATGCTTTTGTTCCTAATCTAACAATTGCTTATGATGTTCTACACGGATGCATGAGAGGAGACTTAACAATGTTGGAAGCATGGATCGAGCTATGGGAGTAGCGGACAAGGGGATGAGGAATCCCAATTATCTAAAGCGAGAACAGAGAGTATTCTCATTCAACTTAAGCGAGGGAAGTTGTGCATGCAAAAGCAATCAACAAAGTCTTTGAAAAGGCTGATTCAATTTGGAGATTCAATAGCTTCAAACCATACTTTACCAATCTCTATCATAAATGGCAAAGCGAGCGAGAAGCACATGTCTTGCTTCTGTTAGACTTCACCAACTTCCAAACAGCTGTCCTGGACACTCTTCTCACAATTTTCGGGAACAGGACCATTGCTGATCTCACACTGCAGGACCTTCTGGATGAATCTTGAGTCTTGAATCTTGAATCTTGAGACCTTCTGCTTACAGTGTTTTTTACAACTTACACTAAGTATAACAGTCTTGGAACTATATAAACAATATATTAATGTTTGTGTTTTAATCGGGTTCACATTACGATTACATTCGGTTTGCAAGTCCATGCCTTAGTGCATAGAAAAGTTACTTCAACAACGAGTTAGCATGACTGAGAGATTCTACAATCTACGGCAAATTTCAAACAACATTTCATGCCAATAGTTAGTAGGTTCATATGCATAAGATGTACCTTTAATCTTATGTTTGATCGCTCAATGGAAATCTCACCCCAATTCTTGAATTTCGGGATGGACAAGAACTTTCTTTCCTTGAATAAGCCTGTACTTTTGATGGCAACCAAGAATCAATTCAAAGTAGTTACCAGCTATAACTTCATTACCACAATAAAATTCATTTCCATAGTCATCCTTGGTGTCTTCTTCGAGGGCATGTTTCACTTCTGTGCACTGGATGAGATAATAAGGGACCCTTTCATAATTGTCTGGGGATGTGAATGATGCAAAATAATCTCCAACCTGCACTGTCTCATCCATTAGAGGTAATTTGAGATCTCCTTTTGTCCCCATAAGAATCCTCCAATAGAATGAGTACTCTACATCAAACTGCAATTAATGCAGCATTAACAACTTCATTGCTGACGTTTTTTCCCTATAACTTTTGATCTACTCATGAAAATGCTGCGGCGTTTGTTGCATTAGATGCAGAATGAAAAGATCTTTCAAGTGATATATGGTTATGATGTATTTCAATACAAGCCATATGTGTTAACCTTTAAAAATATGGTTTTTTGCTCTTTTCTTATATATTTACATCCCAAAAGATATAACAATGGGTTGTCATTAGAAAGATCTTGAGGAGACGAATCCATTGCCACAAATAGTGTTCGAATCAGAGTTTTTGATCAAAAGTTATAGTAGAAAAATGACACTGCAAAAGTTAGTTAGAACTGCATTAATTCTGCCCACATATCTTGGAATAAAATATACTGGAGCTCTTCTCTTATTGGACAGTTTAAAAAGCTGATGTGGCTTTTTAAGCATCCCTTAATGGGACAAAATGAGATCTCAAATTACCTCTAATGCACATTGTCCACGTCATTTGCCCACAAGTCCTACGCCTCATTACCCATCTTCTTCAACATTGTCCCTGTTTGTAGGCTCTAGTTTTCTCAACTCCCACCGCCACAATGATCGGCATTCTCACAAGCGGGCCAATCAAAATTGATGCATGCCTTACAAAAACACGAAAGAGATCTACACATTAACTTTGTTGGATCATTTGGATCTATGGATGATACGCTTAATGAAGAGATTGCACCCCTTTCTTTGGGAGCACATCAAATCTTTTGGGAGCGGTCAATGTCGGACACCTTCCAAAATACCCTTTCCACATCAGAAATTTTCTCTTCAAGAACCTCACATGCGGTTTCACGCATTTTTTATCACTTTCCCATCCTTTTTCTTTGTTCGCCTCGAGCCATAGTTTGGCTATGGCTCCTTCTCTCCGTCATGTGTGCCCTTCCCATGTCACGAGCCAAAGAAATTCCGGTGCATTCTGATCTTATGCTCTTGATGATACCTAGTTACATGATAGAAAGCTCTTCTCGACTTGAATTGGGCTGCACTGTCGGACCAAACTAAGTGGTATTTCATATGACCAGCACCATTTTCTTTTCAGCCAATTGAGGTGCATCTTGAATGCTTTTTGTACAAAGTGAGTATCATGTGTTTTGTCATCCGAAATAAAGAAGTGCACACATTTCCTCATTTTACCACTGTACCTTGAACATCATTGATGTGGACCAATATGCTGATTTGTTCATTGTACCAATGTTGTGCTTGAATCTCGTTGAATGGCTTCAAAGTATAATTCTCCGAGAAATCAACAACTAATAATACGGTATCATCACGAAGACTCTTCATGGATTCCTTGAATTGTTTGCTCTGCCAATGTGCCACAAAGTTATGATATACAAACTTCGACATATGATCAAACATGTTATCCAACATATTACTGGAGCTGCCTTTCTTGTCAATTAGCTTTAGTCTTCGTGAAGTTCCTTTCTTCGAGGGCTCATTAACGTAACCATAGACTTGCCAATCAAGCGTTTGGTCAATCTGCTCCTTGTATTCTCTTGGACACAACTCAATTAATTGTTTCCCACAGTTTCCACAATCTGATTTGATACATTGTAGCTTATGCCACTCGTTGCCTGCTGCTCTGTCACATACAATTTTCATGGAGTCTTGACCTCATCAAATTAAATGCCTGCTTGTACAGATCTGATTGCTCATGTTTCATGCAACAACATGTGTTTCTTTCCTTTAGCTTTCTAATGCAAGAAGGTTTTAAGTATTCAAATTGCCTAAGCCCAATCCGAACCTCTGGATACTGATCCACAAAATTCTGGAATAATTCAGCCTGTAAAATTACAGTGAAATAAAATTAGTCATCTCATTACATTACATTACATTACATACAAATCTTTTACATATTCAAGACCCTAAACTCCCACACATACATGTACATTCTGACATGAATTTTATTTCATTTACTATGAAGTCACATAATTTTTTGACAATTAATACATCTCCACACTAATTTCTTCTTAGTTCGCCTACATCTACAATACATCCGAATATACATGTAAACAAATATACATCGGAATATACATGTAAACAAATATACATATGCGTGTTGCCATGAAATAATTTGACATTTCCATGTAGAACAACTAGGGCATTGCATCTACATTACATTCAAAAGTAAAGAAATGCATTTACAAACTTTACATCGGTGTTACAAAATAAAAGACATCTTTATTCGCCAAAAAGTAAAGAAATCTACAAACTTTACATCATCATTTACAAAATAAAAACATCTTTATTCGAAAAACAAGATGCAATTCAAACTAAATTACAGGTTGTACCTGTGTAATGTCAATATATTGAATTGGTTGTGTCCTCTTCTTCATGACATCTCTAATTTTTGGTGAAACCTTTGAGTTATCTAACCAAAACCGAGCAACCATATCCTTCAGAGCCTTTGATCTATCGTATTTGTTCTTGGATTTCGACACCGCTAATGCCCTGATTTGTTCCACCTAGTGACATTCTTTTCCTTCTCTCCACCGCTAGTTTCATATTTCTAGGATGTATTTTCAAGAACTTAGCTGCTAGTGAAGTCTTTCGTAATTCTCCTTCCTCTCCAACCACCATAGATAGTCTGAGAATGCTTTGCAGCAAAGTCCATCATTGCTATTTGCATTTTTGGCGTCTTGGAGGCCATCCTTTAAATTCTTTACGGATCTGTTTTTCACGATAGCCTCTCCGGGCCTTCCAATGATCGGCTCAAATAGGAATTGCAATCTTTTGTCATGCAATAATCTTCTTGCAAATATACTTTTCTTTTTTGGAGTCAAATTAGATACCTCATTCATTATGAGATTTACGTGAAGCATTCACCTTTCTTCTAATTGGCTTTTGTCACGTATCCACCCCTACAAACCCTCTGTTTTCGATTTTCTTTGCCCGCTTTGATTGCTTTCAGAAACTTCATCAGCGGGAGGATTGAAATCAACCCGATCTGACGACCTCGAAGTGGTTGCATGAGAGTCCAATCCTTCTTCCATAGTTTCTTCTTTAGCGGTGCTTTAAGACATCGATCCATTTTGCGAAAGGGGATACAACATCCGCACAAAAAATCGATTATTAACGATTTGTATTCTTTGCTTGAAGGGATTTGTATTATCGCTCAAGGAAAGGGATTTCAATTTCTTCAAGATACATTTGTTTCTTGAAATGCATTCGATTTAGGAGCGGCTATAATCGATTCAGGGCCAAGTTTTTTCGTTGAGGTAGAATCCGAGCCATGTTTGATCGATTGAGGAAAGTTCAAAATGTCCCAAAGTTTTTTTTTTTTTTTCAGCAAGATATTTAGATTTTATTGATAGAGAAGCTAGTACAAGATTTCGGGAGGATTTGGTATAATTATGGAGAATATTGTACGTCAACCGCCTTTATTAATGATAGGCAACTCCATGTAAAATTCAAAATGTACATTACAAACACTTTAACCCAGTTCAAATTTTTACATCAACATACAAAAAAATTCAATCACCCTTTCATGCTTCTACCCTAAAACATAAATATAGATCGTAATGGTTGTATTATTTGTTATTTATGTATTCTTTGTTTCAAACATAGATTATTTAGTTGTATTTTGAGTTATATAGTTGGGACAAATGCAAAGTACAAAGTGTGTCCTCCCATTTCATTATTTGGGGTCTCATTCATAAATGGTTGGACACATATTTAGTATTTCTAGACTAATGCACGATCTGTCGTATTTTAGACCTATAGTAGCAGTTTATTTTTGTATGTCTTTTTCTTTTCTAGAGTGATCACAACCGATTTAGATTTTGGAAGTGTACATTCCAGTATAGTACTTGAAGAATATGCTATTATTCACAACATGAATGCCTAAGCTAAGCAAAATGCATTGGACCTCTATCATTACCAGCATAAAATACTGATAGCTGCTTAAATGTGTGCCAATATTGGCTACTGTTCTTATTCTTAGCTTAAACGTTTTGGAACGTCCAATCTTATCATTCCTCGCCCTATCTCAATTTAAAAAGTTTGGCATTCTCTAATCTCATTATATACATGGTTCTTGAAATAAACAAGATTGTTTGGAAGTATAATGTGTTTAACAAGTGTTGCCTTATGCAGGTTGCACCGATTTCTCAGGGGCTCCCTTCCTTGACTTAATTCCCAAAAAGCCCTTTGTATTTTTAAAATTTCCAAAATGCCCTTAAATTTTAAATATTTTTCCAAATAGCCCCGTATATTTTATAGTTCTGAAATTTGTGTGTTCTTTATTTCACAGGTTGCTAAACTCTTTAGCTGCATTTTGGAAGATAAAGGTAGTTCGTTGTCTACAGAGGATTTCGTTTCTAAATGTTCGGGGTTATGGTTTTGAATTGATTGTCAAAATATGACTTTAAACTATGATTTAAGCCACTTCACCCTCCGGCCATGGAGGGCAACCCTCCGTGCGCAGCACCTTGTTTATGAATGCAAGGCTTCATTGGCAACATGGATCTCAAATTTGATGTGAAAGTGACATAGTAGTTGCAAGATCTAAATATAAATATCTATGGACCATTAATGGTCAATACTTAGACTTCTCAAAATTTGAATCATTTAATCAAGATAACACTCTTTTTCAACTCACATATAATAATACATGTGCATAGAGGTTCTTGATGTTATATATTGCAAAAAATACAAAGAAACCTATTCTCTTTCTATCATAAACTTATTAATGTGTTTGCTACCAGAAGTATTGTAGGTTAAGTATGATAATAATGCATGTAGATCATCTTTCATGATGAGCTATATTTTTTATTATGGATGCAAGCCTTCCTTGGTAATATAGATCTCTAATTTCATGTTAAAATAATTATTGATCCACAGAAGACAGAAAACAGTTTTGACCCTGTCATGTTCGATGAACCCTATCTTCCTTCTCATACCTTGGAATGAGGTGCAATTTTTTGTGTTGTACTCTCTAACTCGCATAGAAAAATAAGAAAATACTGAAAAAAATTAAAAAAATCATTTCACTAAGACAGTTTTACCTTATGTAAATATAAGGCAGTCTTGGCATGACCCCCTTGGATTCAACTACGCATAACTTCCAAGAATGGAGGTAGATAGATTTTTAGATATTTTTCATATGGAATATGACTGCCATATATGAACTTCTAGGAATGATTTTATTGAATTTTGAGCCATTGATTTTATATGAATTTTAAAGTGAACAGTGCAAATGCACCAATTTTGGTCCATCGCCTGACAACTCTAGTGTTAAGGCACCAAATGATGAAGAGTTTAAGGAGTTTTTGAAGCTTGATGAGAAGGCTGTCTCTTAAATCGAAAAGGGGAGCGAAGACAAGTCCAAGAAACTTACCAACTAAGTTTGATGATGGAGAAGGTTTGAGAAACTTGATACAAGTCTTCCACTTGAAGATCTCAACATGCTCGAGTTGAATAAGATGCTTGTTAAATTTCTTTTACAAACTAGAAAGAAAGATGGTACTCTATACCCTGCCTCTAGGTAAATTCTTTTATTCTTCATGTTTTGATTTCTTCTATTTCTATTTCTTGATTGTTTCTAATTTATTATTTTCTATTGTAGTCTGCATTGCTTACTGAAGTCAATGGGAAGGATTATCAGGAAAAAGCAAGAAGCAAGAATTAATGCTACTGGGGAAAGGGAGGCAAGATTTAACATTCTGAAAGATGATCTGTTTGGTACTACTAGATTGGCATTTGTTCACATGGCATCAAAAGCTAGACCTTTAGGTATCGGTGTAAAGAAAAAGAAATGCTACTTGATGGAAATTCAGCTGTATGATTTATATCTTGGAACATCTTCTTTTTTTAAATGGTAGTGCGTTGGACATTGTGCCTGGAATGCCGCAGTGCAGACGCACGCGGCGTTCCCTTCTGGCTTGAGTTTCCCCTTGCGGCATCCCCGTTGCCAGCATTTAATTCAAATTTTTTGAAGTTGGCCGAGCCGACACCATTGAATGACGACGAATTTTGGCGAAACTCAGTTTCGCGCTTCTGGATCTTGCGCTGGGTCGGATCTTTGGAGCTGTGGAGCTTTTCAGCTGGGCGGCAGGTGAGGATAGAAACAAAGCAAGAATCCGAAGTTGTTCTTACCAATACTAATTGCAATCTTCTGTTTCTTCAGGTCATTACTCTCCCACTTTTACTCAATGGCAACGCAAGCCGCGGCGACCGGGATCCTTGAGCTGTGGAGCTCTTCAGCTGGGCGGCAGGTGAGCATGGAAACAAAGCAAGAATCCGAAGTTGTTCTTACCAATACTAATTGCAATCTTCTGTTTCTTCAGGTCATTACTCTCCCACTTTTTACTCACAATGGTAATGCAGTTTTGGCGCGACCGGGATCCTTGAGCCGTGGAGCTCTTGGTTTAGGCGGCAGGTGAGCATGGAAACAAAGCAAGAATTCGAAGTTGTTCTTACCAATACTAATTGCAATCTTTGTTTTATTCTTGGTCATTACTCTCCAGTTTTTACTCATGAAGTAACGCTAGCGGTATGACCGGTGCGTTCTTGCCACCATTTTCTAAGCATTATGTTAGTCCTGTGCCTCCTGGTACAGGACTATTCATGCATACGACAGACCAGGTCAAGCTCAAGGATCCTCAGTCCAACCACGGGTCGGACATCCAAGGCTCCCGAAGACCAAGCGCGAGACCACGCAATCAAAGCCTTTGGTCGTCAACAAGAGGCGCCCGCCGGACAAGTGACCGGACCGCCGCCCGCAGCGTCGGCGTCGGCGTGATTCTAGGCACTTCAAGAGGCACCGCCAACATTCCTAAGAAATCGGGCCTCCTTTCGTGAGTCGGCACGGAGATCACCAGAGTGTCTATATTGGGCCCAAGGCCATTGTACTATATATATGAGTAGAGTTAGCACATAAGTTTTAGATGAGTTTTGAGTCTTGTCTCCTTGAGTTTTTCTCTCTATTGCGAGAGCTCATGTATTTTCATCATTGATATCAAGGAAGCTTATCATCTTTCTCTCATTTGTTGTTTTTCTTCTTTTTCTTCTCTTTCAAGAAATCCCGCGTGACATAGTCCCCGGACTCTCCCCGTTAGATCCACGGGTCCTCACGAGGGTCTGTCTTCGGGGAGTTCCCGAACCCCGGACCCCAAACAACATTAAGCGGCTGCAGGGTGATTTTTATCACTATCTTACGTAAGCCATGTCGTAAAGTAATTTCCGCGCCTCCCTTTCTCAGGCGGCCTCGCGCTTGGAAGGCCATCGGCGTCGAAGCTACGCGCGACATGTATGGCTGCGCGCCTTATGACATAGAGGAGGTATCGCCGGTCTAGGGCCGATCGCGCCACCACCCTGGTGTCGGTCTGGTCGGTTCCCGCCCAAAGCGTGCAACGGCTACTCACAGTCTCCCTCATCCTTTCTCGGGGGCCTTGCTCGGGCTCCAACCTTCTCAGCAGGTACTTTCACACCCCGAACGTACCTACATCCATCATTCGCCGGGCCATGCAGCGCCTCTTCGCCCGCCCGGCCATCATCTCCCAGGGGGGAACGCGGCTATCCATGTCTCCTTTAAGCCTGCCGAAATGCTTATCCTTTTCCATACGTTTCCCAACGCTTCTTCCCCGCATAACCTTACAGATCTCAAAACCAATGCTCCAGCTACTTCATTTCTCAACCGCAGTCACCCTTCATCGTGGTCCGTCAGGCACAATGCCACATCCACCTCAACCTCAATATCCTCACTATACCGCTCCTCGCCCAAATTCCCCAAAGACTTTCACATCTACCTTTCGTGTTCTGGCCGACTTATCCCACCTTTGGCAACACGAAAGGCAAAACCGTTAGACCAAAGTGCTCAGCCCACATGGAAGAATTTGAGGCTCTAGCTGTCCTAAATGGTCACGCCGCCAACCTCAACTGAAATTCCACATCTTTTTTCCACCACACACTGGGAGCTCTCCTCATCAATGGCTCATGTCCAACAAAAGCCATTGAACCAAGACTGGTCCGAAATGCGAATCGCTTTTTGGTCTCATTACGGGACTACTCTGATGATGATCAACTTCATCTCAAGCAACTCAATGAACTTCAACAAGAGCCCACGGAGTCTGCCAGGGATTTTGCGGATCGACTTCACATTCTGCTAAGTAAGCTCAAGGAGTACCCTACACAGAGCCAGATTTTGGTCCGGTTTTCCAAGGACTTCCTCCCGCTTATTCGACTCATGAATAATACCAAGGCCCAAAAACTTTGGAGTAGGCTATCGACCTTGTCAATCACTGTCAATGTTTCCTCCTCAGGCGTGGCTCTTCAAGAGCTCCCATTCATTCCACCTGTTATGGTTCCACAAACGGCTGTCCAGCCTCAACACGCTAATCCACAGCGCAGTCAAATCTGGTGCCATATTTGCAAATACCAAGGCCATTTGGCCAATGAGTGCAACTCCACCAATGGCCCGCCTCATTGCAAGCGATGCAACATGTGCAATCATGCCACGGAAGAGTGCACTCGCACTCATCCCACACCGTTCCGCAAACAAAATGGTTTATCAAGTGCAAACCACACCTCAAAGAACAATCGCAGCACTATCGGCTGACCACCTCTTCAAAAGTGACCCACGCAACTCTATCAGCAACAGACCAACCATGGGGATCAAACCAACGCCCTCCTTTTGATCCTTCTAAAGCTCAGTGTTATCACTGTCAAGAATGGGGTCATACCACCACGGCGTGTCCTCAACTTCCACAAGTTCAGGTACAGCTTCCTGGCACAAATCAGACCACATCGGTCCGCCTCACGGCTTACCAACTCTGGCTCGCTAATGGCAAACAAGGCCCGCGACCAGTTCTTAAGAAGCCACCAAGAGCGCCTCAGCAATCACGCTATCAACCAGCTCCAGCAAATCAACCTCAGCTGGATCAACAAGCCCAAGAGGAAATTTTTCAGGCACTTAATCCTCCAAAGACAAAATTAGCCAAATTAGGCTGGTCTAGTTTCACGCCGCACCAAGGCATCACGCCCCTTGACTATTATTCGTAAGGACACGAAACCTGGCTTTGCGGTTGACACCATTCCTCATGAGGACGAAAAAAGGTTCACTTTGCACTGACTTGGAAAAGCTCATGCCAAATGTCATGCCCAAAGTTCGCCAAAGCATTTTGAACCTCATGCAGTTTGAAGGCCGCACATTGGCAAATGTTCATGCCACCACTAGAGCTCAACAAAGACAAGATACCCCCTCAACATCTCAACCTCCACGCCTCGGACATATCCCAATATTGCAGCCGGGTTGACTTATAAAAAAGAAGTTGCTTCCACGCCACGCACTCCCGCACGGTGGAAACCAGCCAGATCCTTTTTCTCATGTACCTCTCGAACTCCGGAGGAGCTTGCCAAGATCAAAATTCCTTTAAGCTTGGCAACCATTTTAAAACTCGCCCCCGCTCTCAAGGACCAGTTACCACTCCCAACCGCTTTAGTTGGGGGCTGGCTATCTCTACACCCCACGGTCCATGCCACGGTGGGAAATCAGCAAGTCAACCATGTTCAAATCGATGGAGGTAGCGCGGTCAATCTCATCACGGATAAACTCGCAAAACAAATGGGCATCACACAACTCTTTCGTGCCCCATATGACATCAAATTGGCTAATGGCCATATCACAGACCTCAAGCGCCACACCTATTCTTCACATCAACATTGGTGATCTCCGCTTTTCCCATGGAATTTGGCGTTTGGAAAGCCGGGCGAAGATCCAGTGACTATGAAATGCCGGTAGGCGACCTTTTCTCCGCCAGCAAAAGTATCCATTATCTGGGGCCACGGACCGCTTAGTCATCACCGATGGTCATCTCAATGCCACCATGGACTTGCAAAAAAGCAGGATCATTTCGGTTGACAATGCGGAACCTTCTCTCTCGCATTACGATTCTCAAGAAGCTCGAGAATATTTATCAAGTTCAGATCCACCGCGAGGATGCCTCCGCCATCCTACCGGAATATGCCGATCCTTGGGGAGAAATGACTTTGATCGGACCAGGCCGCGGGCTGCCTTGCTTGACCCTACCCGCTCCTTGTAATCGAATCCAACGCGCTGATCACTTTTCTCGATGCCGAACCTCCCGCCACTCGTTGATGTCCACGCCGTCATGAAGCAATCACGCTAGATGACACCGAAAGCAACCTCTCTTTTTCACCACGCAACGTGCCACGCATCCGGTTATGCTCCAACCTCCTGACACATTGTCCAGATACTGAAGTAATACCCCATATTCAGACTCGGAAGTTGAGATTGTGGACGTTGGCAACAATCAACCCGGTCCGCATTGCCGCAAATCTTAGGCTCCTTATCGTATCAGGCCGAGAATACTGCTCAAAAATTCAAACACATTTTCACCGAGTTACAAAGATCTTTCGGGGCATCAACAAAGCTTGGGGAACTCACCATTCCTACCAAATCTGATGCGCGACCAGTGTAGCAACGCAAGACATGTGCTCAACCCTAATTACCGCGGATCGCGTCCAAGGCGAAATTGACAAACTCCTTCTTTGCAGGTTTGATCTATGAGGTCAAAACATTACAATGGGTGAGCCCCATCGTCATTGCCCTTAAGCACAATGGTAAGATCCGCGTGCATTGTGGACTATCGGAAACTCAATCGGGCCACGCCGGGGCGTGATCATTTTCCACTTCCCTTCACAGACCAAGTTCTCGAAGAAGTGGGCGGGCCATGAGATGTACTCCTTTATGGATGGTTTTTTCGGCTACAATCGGATCTCCATCAAAGAATCGATCAACTCAAGACCACTTTCACCACCCCGTGGGCACTTTTGCCTACAAGGTGGTTCCTTTGGATTATCCAACTCTCCTTCCACGTTTCAACGATCATGCTCTCGGTTTTCATGATTTCATGAAGGAAAATCCCTTCTTGCAAATTTTTCAAGATGACTTCTGCGCCTCTGGTTCCATGGTGACCATTTGGATAAATTGGAACTCGTCTTCCAGAAATGTGATGAGTCCGGCATTAGTCTCAATCCTGAGAAATGCACCTTTTGCGGCCACTTCGGTGTTACGTTAGGCCATGTTGTCGATAGCGAGGAATCACCACCGATCCCCGCCAAAATCGATTGTGTGCTCAAGGCTCAAGCACCGACCAATATCAAGGAGACACGCTCCTTCACGGGAAAAGTCAATTATTACTCCACCTTCATACAGGTCGGCAGCCATTGCAGATCCCATTCATAGACTCACGGGTGATGAATCCACCTGGGCTTGGAATTCCCAGGCGGAAGCTGCTTTCCAACAGCTGAAGCTTTTGCTTACTCAGGCACCGGTTCTTGTTCCTCCTCAATGGGACAAGCCCTTTCATGTTCATGTCGATGTCTCGGCGTTTGCTATTGGAGCCGTTCTTTCTCAAGAATATGATGCGCACACTGACAAACCAAATCGCTTCGCCCGGTAAAACTCAATTTCGGCTGGCGCAACTATTCTCGCCGACGGGCGGAAGCTTTGGGTCTCATTTTTCAGGTCCAACGCCCGTCATTACCTTTTGGGCAGTCAAATCAAGTTCTTTGTGGACCACCAAGCACTCCTCTATTTGATCAACAAGTCCACATCCCACGGGCGCATTGCTCGTTGGGTCCTTCTTCCAAGAATTTGCTCCTTTTGAAATCGTTCATAAGGCGGGCAAATCTCATGTTGTTCGGATTATCTTTCACGCATCCACACGGATGATGATCCCAGAGCGAGGGGATCTCGTGACGCCTTCCCGGATGCTCAACTCTTTCTAGTCACGGCAACACCACATTGGTTCCATGATTTTCAGTAAGCACCTCCTCACGGTGCTCTTCCACCGTAAGACGAGGCGCTCTCTCCCCGCTTGGCGACAATCCTTGTCGCCATCAATTTTCTCCAGGAGAGGTCCGTGACTACACCATGGTTGCCGGACATCTCTACAAAAGGGTAAGGACACCATCCTTCGACGTGTTCTACCTCATGAAGTTCCGGATATTGTTCGAGAAGCTCATCAAGGGGCTCGGTGGTGGTCATTTTCATGGTGACACCACGGCACGCAAAAATCCTTCTCCGGGTATTATTGGCCCACGCTCTTCAAAGATGCTCCACGCCCACGCCAAGACGCAGACGCTTGCCGGGCCGGTGGGACGCCTTACCTACCGCGGACGCTCTTCCCTTGACGCCGGCCGCCACGCCCTTCCCTTCAAGCAAATGGGGAATGGACTTTGTGGGACCTATAGATCCTCCCCTGCGAGGCACACTGCGTCCCGATACATTCTCGTTCTCACCGACCACGCCACCAAATGGGCGAAGCTTGTGCCCTTCCGCATAACACCGCCGCAAGCACACCGAGTCCTCTATCAACACATTATCACGCGATTCGGGCCGCCCCACTTTTGAGCTGGTCGGTGACCGTGGTGTTCATTTCATCAATCATACTATCAAGGAGTCGACGGATTATCTCCCCATACATCATCACAAGAGCACACCTTACTATCCTCAAGGCAATGGGTTGGCGAGAAAGCACCAACAAAACTCTGGTCACCATTCTCAAGAAAATTTGTGACGCTTCCCGCTGATTAAGGAGACAAAACTTCCTCGTTTTCTTTGGGCCTACAATACTTGTTTCAAGATTGCTCTGGTCACACTCCTTTAAATTGGTTTTATGGTCAGGAAGCTCTCATGCCATTTGAATACATCCTTCCAACACTGTTTTCAAGCGGCTATCGCTCATAATCCACCACCGCTCTCAAAGAACGGGTCTATCAATTAGAACAGTTGGATGAACTTCGGAAGGGATGCTTATATTCGTGTTCTTCATGGACAACAGCTTGCAAAAATCTTTACATGACAAACGTTTGAAGACAAAAACATTCAAAGAAGGAGATTTGGTTCTTCTTTATGATTCCAGTACAAAAATTTTTCGGGTAAACTCAAGTTTCGATTTGGCTTGGCCCTTATCAAATTGTTCAAGTGGTTAGACCAAGCGTTTTCCAACTAGTCGAAAGTTAGATGGCACTCCATTACCTACATTGGTTAATGGTTTTCGCCTCAAAGCATTTCATCACACGTAAAGTAAACATCAAACACGAGACAGTTCAAGAAGCACACACCACGAAAAGTGACTAGAAAGGCGTAGATTATATTATAGTGGAGATTTTTACAAAATGTGGGCGCCAAATTTATTTCCGCTATGGGCACCGCCCTTATATACAAAACGGGCTCGTGAGCCCTATCTACTAAGTCCTAAGAGGAAAAACCCTCTACTCCGGGTTTGGAGCGTGAGGTGATGCGAGGGAGATGGTAGAGGTTCTGCCCGATCCCAAATAAGGTGCAGAACCACCTCCATCCCGTTGGTCTTGCCTGATGTTCAGCCATCCCGCAAGACACCGCCCACGTCCATGCTAATGCCATGGTTGTGGCAGGCAGCCAGAGATCTGCATAATTCATCTTACAAGTGATCCACACCGACGGTTAGTGGGCATTGTGCAATCTTTCGCTCGCTGCCAGTAGCCTATACCGAGCGCCATCGGATGCCTTTGTTTCTTCCTTTGCTCGTCTTTATATAGCCAATCAGGGAACTCCTTGTCGACGTGGACCAATCACACAAATCGCCAACGTGTTTGCAATGCAAGGTTTGTTTCTAAAAGGAGAATCGCATTTCTCCCGCCGCGATATCTAGCCATGGTACCTTCCGACACATTCCTTTTAATGATATCCCACTTCGAAGTTGCCGGCGATTGAATGCCATTCCTTCTTTCCACGCGTCGAACATTATCCGATCTTTCTTTTCACGCCTCATCCTCACCGATTCATTGCTTCTCCCTTACGTTTTTGGGACTTAGCCAAATTTTGCCTTTCAATACCCTTCTTCGCATCTTTTGACACCTGGCACCATCAACGGTTCAGTTTTGCGACTCTTCATACCTCTTAAGCCTCCGGTTATGCGCCCTAAAACAAACCTTTTCGTTCCTCTGCGCCTTTCGTCCTCCGTGCTCGACTTTCGTCTCTTCCGCCTTTGGCATCCCTCTTCGTTCCGCGCATCATTCCATGGCTGCCCCAAGATTTTCTACACTACAAGCTACTGCTCCCAAGGATCCGGCCCTTTTGCATCTGTCTCCTTCTTGGCCCACTTTCCGTGGAAGCCCTTGTTGGCCCAAATAAAGAAGTCCGAGCGACACCAGCTTTTGAATTCTCTCAAATGGAACTTCCCGGCTCCAAATCGACCCGATTCTTTGATTAGGTTCATCGCCAATATCGTTAATGCAATAAGGTTACACCAATCGTGGTCGATGGCACCACTATTTCGTTGACTCAACATTTGATTTCTGAGGTATTTCATATTCCCTTGCACACCCCTTTGTGTATCATGGTCCGCTATACGGGATATCGATGTCACGAGTTTGGTGCACTCCGCTTATCATGCCAATGTCCATCGTCGACCAATATCGACAAGCCTCACTTAAACCTTTGTAAAATTTACGTGGCGAAAATTTCTTGGTATTCTATCAAGAACACCCATATCAATACGCCTTTCTATAACCCTGGTCCTCATCGCTACACATTCCAAAACACCACATAGATTGGCCCCAAATGATGTTTTATCGTCTTCTCCAAGAAATGGACCGCCTCCCGGGTACCACTTCCATTTGAAGTTTCGTGGGAGGCCACTTTCAAGCCCTCATCCGTCACTACTTCCCTCCCACACCACCAAATTCTCATAATTCCACTCTCCGCTCCCTTCCCATCACTCACCAAGTTGGCACTTCACGCCCAGTCTTCCATCGGGTCATGTCCATCCACACCCATGTATCCTTTGTCTCCTCCTCGCTACACCATCCACTTCACACCATTTTTCCCAAACATCCCAAACCAGCATGACAAGCTCCACCACCACAACACCCTCGTCGGTTGTTGTATCAAGATTATAGGAGGCTCAAGTCTTTGCTCTCAAGTTACAAGAATCCCAAGAAGCTCTTATGAGCGGGTTCAACGAAAGCACTAGAAGCCTCGATGCGGTCCACGGGACCTTCAAGCCGCGAATCGCCCAAGTTGCGGCTTTGGAGGCCAAACTTCAAGACAAGCATGAAGCTCTCTCACGGGCTCATCACGGATCTCAAAAGTACACAAGCTCAAGTCACCAACTCATAGATCAACAAAGCTCGGCTCCGGTCGAAATTCGGACTTTATTGGAGCACAACAAGTCAGCCGCTCTCCACGAGGTACCAAAGACGCGGATATTGCTAAACTCAATGCCTTGTACTGAATCGCGGTGAGAATTTCCGCGACTCAAGTTCAAAATCTTCAGCCGGGGACGCAAAAGTCGCCTCCTTGACGGGTCAGCTTTCTCGCAGAGGCTTTCGGCTCACCTCTCTTCAAGATCGCCTTACGGAGGTGCGTAAAGCGTAAGATCTTTGGATGACGCGGAGATTGCAAGGTGCTTCGTCTCAATACACCGGGAAATCTTCCTCCCGGGTCCATCCTTCGAAGCGGGTCCGTGACCAAATCACGCCGGGCCGCTCGAAAGGGACAATCGGATCCGTGATCTCGAACAACACCGCAAAGAAGCTATTCAATCTGGCGATGAGGCTCAAGCAAAACTTGACCCATCATAATGCGCAATTCTTCACGTAATGCCTGTTGACTTCCAGTTCCCTCCCCGCTATCATGATTATGTAGTTGCTCGACGCCACCTCTTCCTTTCGGTGGCATGCGGTAGATGGCCCCGTGGATATCCCCCGGCGGTCTGATTTTCTTGGTTGGCCGAACTCTCCATTGAAGACAAAGGGTTGTCTTTGTGCCCTTGTCGTCTTTGATCTCATACACTGTGCCGATCCAGACTTTATCACATTCAGAGTGGTTCAGCCCATGGCTTACATATTTCATGATTTCTATCTGGGTGATACACAGGAAAACTTTGGAAATGGGCCACGCCAGCTTTTTCAGTGGTGATCCCTTTGTGCGGCAATGGGTGCTTAGGATAACAATCCATATCTTCGCGGATCCTGCTCGGACCCAAACTCTTCATCGGGAGTACATGCACGAGCTTGCCAATCATTTATCTCTCTGGCAAGCGGAAGCGCTGCAACAAATCAAGAAGTATCTAGGACATCCCGAGGATCTTCCCTATGCACAAATCTATATGCAGCACCTCGCTGGTTACAATCAGTTACAAGCTCTGTTGGATAGCAAGACGGTCCCCACGGGATGGGATAGCCCTCCTGTCAACTCTCAGCTCTCTGCTTCTCTTTGGGATCGTTGGTGTCAGGCACTTGATCCAGATCTTGTCAGTCAATTCAGGGAGACGCTCGAACCAACCGCCCACGGGCATGGTTCCTTCTCCCTATGCTTCCCAGGCATTACCTCCACGCCCAGGTTTCTGACTTCTGATTGCGCCTTCCTTTTTTTTGGACCAAGGTCATGGATGGTCATGCGGGGCCGGACACCACCTCAGATCTCGACGGATCTCCGGTGGGATCCACGTTTTGTTCGCCGCTCACATTGGGAAGAAGGTGCCACTCTGGACAACACCACCAATTGGATCTACATTGCTAATGAGCGTGGTTGGCAACAGCCCGCGGATGCGCTTCATGGTCTCAACAACTTCTTGCAAAATGCCTCCACCTCACCTGATCCTTCCGTCCATCTTCAAGCAGGATTTTGCGCTGCCCTCAAATGCATTTTGCTGAGCTCCTTAAATCGGCAGCGTCCCATTTTTCACTGCAATCCAAATGCCAGCGTCAGTGCCTTTGGCCTTCAGACCTGTCTCCTCATGGAATGTCAGTACATTTCTTCCGACGCCCACGCTGCCCTTGAAGACATGGTACGCTCTCGCTTTCTTATTGATGCTGATCCTGCCCTTGGACAAAACACACCTCAAGCTCTTCAATCACGCCAAGATCTCATCAGCCAGTACCATAATGGTGCCCGTCCTCACTCCCGTGAGGATCACTTTCAGACAGATGGCTTCCCGCCCTCCGAAACGCTTCCTCCTTTTCTTCACTCTGAGTGTCGTTTGGTGGGGGGGAGTGTTAGTCCTGTGCCTCCTGGTACAGGACTATTCATGCATACGACAGACCAGGTCAAGCTCAAGGATCCTCAGTCAACCACGGGTCAGACATCCAAGGCTCCACAGAAGACCAAGCAGCAGACCACGCAGTCAAAGCCTTTGGCTGTCAACAAGAGGCGCCCGCTTCGGACAAGTGACTGACCGGGCCATGGCAGCGTCGGCGTCAAGCGTGATTCTAGGCACTTCAAGAGGCACCGCCAACATTAAACAAATCGGGGCCTCCTTTCAGGAGTCGGCACCGAGATCAGTCAGAGTGTCTATATTGGGCCCAAGGCCATTGTACTATATATATGAGTAGAGTTAGCACATAAGTTTTTAGATGAGTTTTGAGTCTTGTCTCCTTCAGTTTTCTCTCTATTGCGAGAGCTCATGTATTTTCATCATTGATATCAAGGAAGCTTATCATCTTTCTCTCATTTGTTCCGTTTTCTTCTTTTTCTTCTCTTTCAGCAAATCCCGCGTGACATAGTCCCCCGGACTCTCCTGTTAGATCCACGGGTCCTCACAGAGGGCTGTCTTCCAGGAGTTCCCGAACCCAGACCCCAAACACATTATATCTTCCCTCCACGTCTGCAACAAGCTGCATTTGCCTATTTTGCCTATTTGAATGATTTTGCCTATTTGCAGATTGTACTGTTTCCAGTTTTTAGCCCTATTATAGCATTTGGGGCATTGGTAATTCCGTCATTGATGTACTCTCTTTTGAAGGTCTGTGGTTTTTGAGTATTGTTAAAAAGTTATTGTAAGTTTTAAAAAGGATAAAGTACTTGTTATGTTGATTGTCTTCCTTTATAAAATGTTAGCAGCCAATTGCATGCAATGCTGGTTCCAAAGAAAACTAACTGGTAGGGAGAATTGAAAGCATTGGCATGAACCTCTCAAGATTGGAGAGCATATTTTTAAAGGTGTTTTATCAAATCATGGCTTAGATCCTGCAAGCATGGAGCTGTACCTTTTAAAAAGGATAAAGTACATGTTATGTTGATTGTCTTCCTTTATAAAATGTTGTCCATGGTACACTGAGCAGTCAATTGCATGCAATGCTGGTTCCAAAGAAAACTAACTGGTAGGGAGAATTGAAAGCATTGGCATGAACCTCTCAAGATTGGAGAGCATATTTTTAATGGTGTTTTATCAGATCATGGCTTAGATCCTGCAAGCATGGAGAGCATATTTTAAAAGGTGATTTATCAGATCATGGCTTAGATCCTGCAAGCATGGAGAGCATATTTTAAAAGGTGTTTTATCAGATCATGGCTTAGATCTTGCAAGCAGCTCTTCTTCTGGCCTGCCTGATCTACAGCTTGGTGGCAGAACCTTCTCCCATTTGAAGCTTACATATGTCCAGATGCAAAATTAGTTCTGAAAATCTTTGTGGGCTTAAAGGCCTAGAGAGCTTTCAATACTTCAATATTTTATGCATTTCATCGACAACCCATCAGATCCGTTGTGGGTTAGATCCATCATGAATGTATGGCACAAGCTATCGCAAGCTATCCGTTGTGGGCTGTAGATTTGTGTCCAAGTTATCGCAATATTAGAGGATGTAGATTTGTTCGTGCAATATTAGCATCTGTAACATCAGCATTTGCACAGTTTTGGTTTATCAAACTTGGTCATAAGCAGCAGCCAGATTCTAATTCTTTCTTTCAGCGGCGTTCCGGCCGTTGATTCCCTTGCTCAGACAAAACCAGCAGTTCATTCAAGAGCTTTTACAAGGTTAGTACCTTTTTAAATGCTTTCGGATTAGTTTACTTTAATTTTGCAAAGGACATGTAGGTTGCGCATTTCTTACATCCGAATGCAAATATAATATTTACCTTTTTATCAATAAGTGTTGGCAATTCTTCTGCACCTTCAGAATCTATGTTAAACATGTCTTGCAGCTGAAATGCTTTGAGGTTCCACTATTGTGCAATTTACAACAAAATTTCATAATAGAGGTTAGCAGTCACGTCAACCTTGACCTGTTTTCAGCATCTTCTTTGGTTCTAACTACATGGTGCACTAAAGGTTCCACATTTTCATAGGATAGAAATGCTTAGCATCGGCCAACACCTGTGCTTCTTCTGTAACTTCTCCTGCACCTTTAATGTGCGAGATTATCATCTGTTGCATTTAACAAAGCTGCTTCAAATATGCTTTCTATATTTGGTCTCCAAACAGCCTGATCTACAGCTTGGTGGCAGAACCTTCTCCCATTTGAAGCTTACATCTGCCCAGATGCAAAATTAGTTCTGAAAATCTTTGTGGGCTTAAAGGCCTAGAGAGCTTCCAATACTTCAATATTTTATGCATTTCATCGACAACCCATCAGATCCGTTGTGGGTTGGATCCATCATGAATGTATGGCACAAGCTATCGCAAGCTATCCGTTGTGGGCTGTAGATTTGTGTCCAAGCTATCGCAATATTAGAGGCTGTAGATTTGTTCGTGCAATATTAGCATCTGTAACATCAGCATTTGCACAGTTTTGGTTTATCAAACTTGGTCATAAGCAGCAGCCAGATTCTAATTCTTTGTTTCAGCGGCGTTCCGGCCGTTGATTCCCTTGCTCAGACAAAACCAGCAGTTCATTCAAGAGCTTTTGCAAGGTTAGTACCTTTTTAAATGCTTTCGGATTAGTTTACTTTAATTTTGCAAAGGACATGTAAAGGTTGCGCATTTCTTACATCCGAACGCAAATATAATATTTACCTTTTTATCAATAAGTGTTGGCAATTCTTCTGCACCTTCAGAATCTATGCTAAACATGTCTTGCAGCTGAAACGGCTTTGAGGTTCCACTATTATGCAATTTACAACAAAATTTCATAATAGAGGTTAGCAGTCACGTCAACCTTGACCTGTTTTCAGCGTCTTCTTTGGTTCTAACTACATGGTGCACTAAAGGTTCCACATTTTCATAGGATAGAAATGCTTAGCATCGGCCAACACCTGTGCTTCTTCTGTAACTTCTCCTGCACCTTTAATGTGCGAGATTAATTATTATCTGTTGCATTTAACAAAGCTGCTTCAAACATGCTTTCTATATTTGGTCTCCAAACAGCCTGATCTACAGCTTGGTGGCAGAACCTTCTCCCATTTGAAGCTTACATCTGCCCAGATGCAAAATTAGTTCTGAAAATCTTTGTGGGCTTAAAGGCCTAGAGAGCTTCCAATACTTCAATATTTTATGCATTTCATCGACAACCCATCAGATCCGTTGTGGGTTGGATCCATCATGAATGTATGGCACAAGCTATTGCAAGCTATCCGTTGTGGGCTGTAGATTTGTGTCCAAGCTATCGCAATATTAGAGGCTGTAGATTTGTTCGTGCAATATTAGCATCTGTAATATCAGCATTTGCACAGTTTTGGTTTATCAAACTTGGTCATAAGCAGCAGCCAGATTCTAATTCTTTCTTTCAGTGGCGTTTCGGGCGTTGATTCCCTTGCTCAGACAAAACCAGCAGTTCATTCAAGAGCTTTTGCAAGGTTAGTACCTTTTTAAATGCTTTCGGATTAGTTTAGTTTAATTTTGCAAAGGACATGTAAAGGTTTTCAGTACTGTCTTTTAGCTATGCTTCTGATTTATAGCTATGTTTTTTGAATTAGATATTTAATTAGCATCTTCTTTAGACTGTCCTCTACTATGCACATGTCCATGCCAGTCCTTGCCGAAACTTGGTCTAATTCATTTTCCTATTTGCATGTAGATGGTACAAACTTTGGTGCCATGGTATGCTTTTGGCGGCCATGTTGCCGAATGTCTGATTCGAAAGGAGGTGCATGTTAGTCGCATCTCCTTTGTTGTCAAAGCCTTGGGGTCGTAGTATGAGTGGCAGCCTTGGCGCCCATGTCCAAAATGTGTAGATGAGATGACAATGGTTGACATTGATAAGCTGCTGGTCAAGCTTGAGAACTTCTACAACGAAAGTACTTTCGTGGAAGTAAGGAAGGTCAAAGAAGTCATTGACAAGATGCTTTTTGCATTGAAGAATGGGGAAGATGGGGGGTTTGACCATAATAGTTGAGTGCTTAGGAAGCTGTATATGGTAGGTTGCTTTGTGAGCAGCCCATTTTGAGCAAGTTATAGTGCTTTTATTTTGATAAAAGAGTATGACTCTCAAATACTCTTCTATTGTACTTCATCAAAATTAATCAAGTACATGCCTTATGTACCCTTTTGATGTAACTCAATCATTTTGGTTAGTGGATAAAACAACTTATCTATTTATTTCACTCCATTTTTTATTGTGATTTAAGATCTTGCACCTCCTCCTTTTTCACGTCACTTACATGAATTTGAAAGTTGATATTATTGTTTCTTGGAAAGGAAAACAATAACTCTATGATTTCATACCACATCAATGTGTTTAGGGTGTACTCATTAGGGTGCCAATGGCAACAAACTTTTATTTCTTTTTTTGCCTTATGCCCTTAATATGGCTATTTCTTCAACTTTTTTTTTACTATCCAATGGCCCCTTTAGGGTGCCATGGGCATGTGTTGTGTTTGAGGTCAACCCCTAGCTCCCACTCTCTAAGATGATTTCTTACTATACTTTGACCTTATGTAAAGTATAAATGTCTTCATGTAAGATTGCTTGGTTATAGTGTTTTTAACTAAAAAAATACATAGAAGGATATTGTTGTAAGCCTTTTAATAAACTCCCCATTGAATCCATATGCTTATGTTCATAATCAGGTTATGGTGACATCAAAGAGCATGAGTCCTAGAACGATTGGCAAGGATATGAATGTCACACCAGAACAAGAATCAAAGTCAGCTAGAAAGAGGCGTCTGGCTCGCACGAATGCGTGGAAAGGGAGAAGATGATATTGTGAATGATCGTGCGTGCAAGGGAGATGGAACTACCTATGGAAGTATTGTCAGAAGCTTGCAATATGAATTGAATGAGTGTTTATCAATTGATGCATCAACAAGTACGGGTGCCATTAGTTTGTTGCCAAGTGAGATTGGAGATGATGAACGTGCTGGGGGTTTACCACATGACGTAACTATGTGTAGCACTTCAGTGAACCTTGCTCAAACCCCAGATGTTATATGACAAAATTTGACCTATCAAACACTTAAGCAAGGAGAGACTATAGATACGACGTAAGAATCGAAGATGTATGGACAAGGCTAGAACATTAGCTAGAGAATTTGAGAATGTCATCTTAACGCCCAGGAGCACACCAATAGCTTTGTGTTTGATAGATGAGTGTGGGGATGCAATTAATGGAGGTAATATTGGAGCAGCATCGGGTGAATGCTCTGAACTTAGGGACGTAGAGCATGCCACCATTGCCTCGATGCAGAGTGAGAGTATTGTTGTGGAGGGTGATGCAGTGGAAGCAGTATTGCATCTAAATTCTTCTGCAAGTGTGCCGCATGAAGAGCCAAGTAGCATTGGTGCACGCATTAGCATGAGGAGGATGAACTTAAGGCATTTAGAGGCAGCACAAGATAATGATGGAGACCCGCCACCAACCGAGGTAATAATAAGGAGAAGGGTTGGATTTTGGAAAATAGCTTGGAGTGACGCAACTCCACAGTATTGTGATGTGGGGAAGATGAGCAAAAAATGCAAGGACTGTGGGGCTCTGTTGTGGAAGGATGAACTTGGCACATTTTGTTGCTCTAATGGGAAGGTTTCATTGCCACCCTTCCCAGCCCCCCCACGAACTCTCATGGATCTTTACACACGGAGGGATGAGATTGGAAGGGACTTCCGGTCGGGTATTAGAAAATATGACAACGCCCTTGCATTTGCTTCATTGGCTGTCAAACTCGATTTCTCCTTGGCAAACTCCATTAGAGGTGTGTACACTTTCAGAGTCAATGGCCGGATGTGTCACATGATTTGAACGTTGATGCCTGATAGCCAGGACGATAGCCCGTGTTTTGCACAAATGTATATCATGGATGGGGATGAAATGCAGTTGGATCGTCATACATCATTCAGTGGAGGTACACGGCGTGATACAATGGCATGCCTTCAACACATGATGGCAGATGTAAACCCTTTCGTTCATATATTTCTCTCAGCTGCTGAGGTCATGCGAGCAAATCCAGCTATTGACATGCGTCTTCGGATACCAAGTGCAAACCTACAGGATCCACGTAGGCGACAATATAGTTCCCCGACTGCAAATGAGATAGCAATATTAATGCCAATTGACTCTGGCCCAGAAGACAACCTCAGAGACATTGTAGTACATTCTAAAGAAGGAGGAATCAGGCATATTGACTCGCTACATTCATCATACGATGCTCTACACTTTGCACTCCTCTTCCCCTATGGAACTGATGGTTGGCATACAGGGATCCAACAGGTGAACAAATCAAAGGGCGTAACTATCTTGCAGTTCTATAAATATCATCTACAGGTACGCAGTGGCATGGATGGACCATTGCATATCGCAGGGAGATTGTTCCATGAGTACATCTGTGACATGTTTGCTAAGATGTGGCAGACAAGATTGGGGTGGGTACAACTAAATCAGGCTCAAGTATAGTGGTATTGTGGATTCCACTGGGCACGATGGAAATTCCATTGGGCAGCGTGTCATTCTACCAGCAACATTTATTGGGAGCACACGTTACATGACTCAACTTTACCAAGATGCGATGGCAATTGTTCGTGAGCTAGTCTCCTCTAAAAAAAGAGTCTATCGGAGTTAGTAGGAATCTAAGGTTTTTGAATATCCATCAAGGTTTCAACGAGATAATCTTCATAATTTATTTTATATCACTGTTTTTTCAATATATATTGATGATAGGAGAAAAGATTGTTCAAAAGGCCAACAATATTCATTCGTTTTGGAGGGAAAAAAGAGCCGACTTGGGATCAAGGCAATAAAAATGTTATGAAAAAGATTAGGTTCTACCTTTTTTTTTGGGGGAGTTTTTATTGAAATAATTAATGAAAAGATTTCGTATTATTTTTTTGCTCAAGCCGTATGAAGGGAAATCCCCATGTACGGTTTTCAGAGGGGGGAGCGTATGAAATAAAAGTTCACCCATCTCAATAAAGTATATGATTGGTTTGAGGAGCGTCTTGAGATTCAGGCGATTGCGGATGATATTACTAGTAAATATGTTCCTCCCCATGTCAATACATTTTATTGTCTAGGGGGAATTACCCTGACTTGCTTCTTAGTACAAGTAGCCACTGGTTTTGCTATGACTTTCCACTATCGCCCGACCGTTACAGAAGCTTTTAGCTCTGTTCAATATATAATGACTGAAGTCAACTTTGGTTGGTCAATTCGATCAGTCCATCGATGGTCGGCAAGTATGATGGTTCCAATGATGATTTTGCACGTATTTCGCGTTTATCTCACGGGGGGATTCAAGAAACCTCGTGAATTAACTTGGGTTACAGGTGTAATTTTAGCCGTATTAACCGTATCTTTTGGCGTAACTGGTTATTCTCTGCCCTGGGATCAAATTGGTTATTGGGCTGTCAAGATTGTAACTGGTGTACCTGAAGCTATTCCTGCAATAGGATCTCCCTTGGTAGAGTTATTACGCGGGAGTGCCAGTGTAGGTCAATCCACATTGACTCGTTTTTGTATTACCTCTTCTTACTGCTGTATCTATGCCGATGCACTTTCCAATGATTCGTAAGCAAGGTATCTCAGGTCCTTTACGAGCGAGAAGAAACGCAATAGGGATTAATATTCATATTATCTCAACAACTTAACTTTCATTAAATTATTCCATTGCCATAGATATTCTTTATAAACAATAAAGAATATCTCATGGATTTTGTTTTCTATTTCGAAGTATTACTGGGTTCAGACCAATGAATAGTCGAAAATAGATTCTTTTCAGAGAGAAGATGGATTACGGGAGTGTGTGACTTGAATTATTCAACTTCGGCTATGCAGATATTCCATTGAATCTGTCACATCGACATCCAATGATAAAATGTGTCTCTATCCCGATCTCGCTCCTACTTGTAGGAGGGTTAAAACTCGGGTACAAAAATCTCGTTGGTTTTGGAAAGAGAATCATTTCCATGATCGAATTATAATCTCAAATAGGCTTCGCAAAATCCAGTAAGTTAAAGTGAGATATATTTATTCTTCCTTGGGAGAAAAGGAATATGGTGAAGAAATGCATTCACTTCCCTTGCATCTCAATCAAAATAATACCATCGGAGTGAAAGGGAGATCCAAAGAAAAAACGGATAGATAAGCCGGAGTGTTAACAAGTTAATACTATTACGTTCTAAAACCTTGTTCCTCCGTGGAAAAGAAAATGACTCATAAGGAATAAGATTGTCCGAAAAGCATATTGATGATCATAATGCCCAAATTTTATGGCCCACTTTTTGTAACATTACCATTCTTAGTGCGTGCAGTTGGCCAGGCGGGGTTTCGCCCTGCCCACTCCACAATCGACCATATATTCACTCTCAGAATCCTTATGGAAGCTACTCGCAATGCGCGGCGTGACCTGTACTCTTGTTTCGTAGATTTCAAGACGGCATATGATACGGTCCCTCGGGACCTGTTGTGGCAGCATTTGCAGGCGCTGCATGCCCCACAGGACTTACAAAATGTCATCTATAGACTCTATGATGGGATATATCTTTGCATTGCCCGCATCGGATCAATGAAGTTGCTAGCACCATAGGGGTTAAAGCGGGGATGTCCGTTATCTCCAACGCTCTTTGGTCTCTACATTGACAAGTTGGAGACTTGGATGCAAGAACATGGGGCGGTGGCCCCAGCTACGAGGCATACAAGATAAGGCAATTGCTCTATGCGGATGATGTAGACTTGCTATCCCATGACCCGGGAGTATGCGGCCCGGCATTTGGGCGCTCTTAGTGGGTTTTGTGACACAACAGAATGGCGGTGAACTGCAGAAAACTAAGCTCTGGCGGTCCTCTCCTCGCAAAGATGATATCCCGGATCTCTATTACGAGAGACGGAAGGTGGATGTTGTAAGGACCTTCAAGTATCCGGGAATCGACTTTTTGGCGCTAGCATGTTATGGGATGATTTGTGTGGAAAGACGGGTGTGGGATGGAAAGCCCCGTATGCTATGCTGGAGAATAGCTGCTTCTGTAATAGACCTATGTGATTGGGCACGAGCACACTGTTCGAGCACTCGTTGAACCCGGTATTGTTGTATGGGGTAGAGGCGGGGTCAAGAATTAGCAAGAACACCGGGATAAGCTAGAGAGGGTGCAAAAGGCCTTCTTAACATCTGAGTCTAGGTATCAAGGACACGGTGCCTTATCGGATTTTGCTATATGAGATCGGGTTCGCCCCGCAACATTCCGCTATCTTGAGACATCTTGCATATTTCCACAAGGTCACCGGCATGGATGCACAACGTCTTCCGAGGGCTTTGTTATTGGCACAAGAGCCACAACGATGAAGAGGGTATGGCGAGCACAATGGGGGTGGTTATAGCGTGGTCTATAGACTACCGCCAGATTGTGGCTATGCACGATGCCCGGGGACAAAACACACACGAATGAGGCTTTGCCACCACTCTGTGGGATGCAACCACTTCGTGCAAAGCCTAAAACGAGCACTACCACACATAAGTTAATCCAACACTTTCGAATATGGCCCACACCGGTATTTGAAAGCGCATATATCTATGAAGAAACGGAGAGCTATTGCCTCCGTGAGGACGGGTCCCATCATCTTCAGAATTGAAACAGTCGTTGGACTACTGGATGGAGGGCGAGAATCCCCCTGCATGAGAGAATATGCCGGTGTTGCCACATGCGACGAAGAGGATGAGCACCATGCTTCTGCAAGAGTGTCCGGCATATACGCATATCCAAAGCAACACATGCTGATCTTAGATGCTCGAGGCACCATTTGCATCAATTCTCGGGCATCGCCAATGGTTGCACGCCTCGCAGATCCTACATTTTGCAAGTCTCTACCATTAGAGAATCCCTTACGGGACAAGGGATCGAGAGCCTACTACCGGGGTTTTTCCTCCCATGTGGGGTTTTTTTTCATCAAATGGTAGGGACACATTGTATAGTAGCATTTGTCTTTTTGGTGTGGTTTTTATCACTTTGTGTCTTGCATGTACCATCTCATAGGTCAAGTTTGGCCTCATGGACGTTAAAATATACTTCCTTCCTTCCTTCCTTCCTTCCTTCCTTCCTTCCTTTAATATATTGATGACACAGTTCTTCAAAAAAAAAAAAAAAGAATCCCTAAAATAAAGCATTAGAGATCATATAATATTTTTATGTATCCTAAAAAGAAAAAAAAAATATTCTAGTTATTGCTTGAGCCGGATGAGAAAAATCTCTCATGTCCGATTCTATGGGAAGAAGAATAGATCCAAATTTGCCTATCCCGATAACAAAAAAACCTGACTTAAGTGATCCTGTATTGAGAGCTAAATTGGCTAAAGGTATGGGACATAATTATTATGGAGAACCCGCTTGGCCTAACGATCTTTTATATATTTTTCCGGTAGTGATCTTAGGTACCATTGCATGTACTGTAGGTTCAGCAGTCCCAGAACCCTCAATGATCGGTGAACCTGCAAATCCATTTGCAACTCCCTTGGAAATATTGCCTGAATGGTATTTCTTTCCGGTATTTCAGATACTCCGTACAGTGCCTAATAAATTATTGGGCGTTCTTTTAATGGCCGCAGTACCCGCAGGATCATCGACAGTACCCTTTCCAGAAAATGTTAATAAATTTCAGAATCCATTTCGTCGTCCGGTAGCTACAACAGTTTTTCCAATTGGTACTGCAGTAGCTCTTTGGTTGGGTATTGGGGCAGCTTTACCCATTGATAAATCTCTAACCTCAGGTCTTTTCCAAGATCAATCATTCGATTCAAGATTAATTACTTGATTTGATTGTTCGATTTTCCCTTGTAGAAGAATTTTTTTCCTTCTAGTCTCATATCCAGGGAGGACTTGCTTCAAAGCAAATAATCCCCGGATTTGTTCATCACTATGACTGCCAACCCAAAGTGGCCAGAAATTACCAGGGAGCTCATAAATAGCCAAGATCCTTCCGACAGACCTGATTTAGTAGCCCGTGTCTTCCACTTAAAGTTGAAGGAGCTATTAGAGATCGTGTCACATCATGGCATATTTGGCCGCATTTCTGCTAGGATTCATGTCATTGAGTTTCAGAAGAGGGGGCTTCCTCATGTGCATCTTCTTAACATATTGTTTCAGGAGGACAAGCCAGTAACAGTCGAGGATATAGATAAATTGATTTCTGCAGAGATTCCAGATAAGGAGTCCAATCCTGAGCTGTATGAGGTGGTGACACGTCAGATGATGCATGGGCCCTGTGGCCCTACATATCCCAATGCCCCATGTATGGTTGATGGAGTTTGCAGTAAGGAGTACCCAAAGCAATTTCTGGAGCAGACCATGATTAGCAACGGGTACCCACTCTATAGACGTAGAAATGATGGGAGAACTGTCTATCGAAATGGCATGAACATGGACAATAGATGGGTTGTACCTTACAATCCATAGTTGTCGTGCTATTTTAGATGCCATATCAATGTTGAGATATGTGCTCATATTAAAGGAATCAAATATCTATACAAGTATATTTACAAAGGCCCAGACATGATATCAGTGAACTTAGGACAGGGTTCTGGAGAGCGTGTCACCACGACGAGCACTATAAGTGATGACCATGATGAAGTCCAGCAATATGTCAATGCCAAATACTATTCTGCCTCTGAGGGCGCATGGCGGTTGTTCAAGTTTGGACTGTGACGTCCCCTACTCATATACGGTGCACTCACCGTATACAAACAGGAGTTCATCCCCCATACCAGCTCCATGCTGATACAAGGCCCTCCACGTGTCACTGCAACCTTGATGAGTTCCAGTGGGAAGAATGAAGGGGTCATTTTACCCTGTCTTCCTTCAGGGCCTACCTAGCTGCGAAAGCGTAAACATACATGTCAGTATACAACATCAACACTATATGGCCATCACGAAGGATGGCTCTCCACATATCTGCATAGACAAAGATCAGTACATCACATAAGGAGGTCCTACCCATGGCTCAGACTCAAAGGGGATGACTGACGGCTTGGGTCTCTAGAAGTCATTGCAGACAGAATTCATGACAATGGATTTGGCTGGCAATAGAACATGGCTTGGGGTAGTCCACTCCATCCGCCCCTCCTGTGCACACTTTGCAGAGTAGGTTGAGAAGTGTTGGGACTTGATCAGTAGCCTCACGGGATGCATAGCCAAAGGGGGCTATTCACGGGTTTCATCTCCCCGTTCGATGGGGCGGTAGGGATTGCTCCCACCAGAGGTTGGCATGCTGACTCAAGGTGACTAGAGGGCCACTGCCCGTACTCGACTGAACTCCATGGAAGGTGTCCACTACCCCAAGAGTGTCGAACCCATGCAAAGCCTGCACGCAGTGGCAGAGCATTAGGTCTAGTCCACAATAGTCCCCGATAAGCTTTACTACTAGAGGGACATGGTCATGAGTCAGGACATGAACCTCCTTGTAAGCCAGTCTGGCCCCTTCACCCACAACCAGGTTTGGTTCTTGTACACAGGCCGAATTTAATAGTGCATTAAAGAGGGTTGGCTAGGAGCATCATACTACTAGGCTTTTAAGGCCTCTACCCTCCTTCCCAATACAATGAGTCCACAGAGATCATCATCACATACATATCATAGAAGAACTAAAGAATGAAATTTAATCTAAATCACAGAGTTAGGTTCTTTAGTTAAGGCTGGGTATCTAGAGATCTAAATGGCTGCTATGGGCAAGTCAATAGGCTAAACCTACTTACTCTATGTCTGGAAGGCGGTTTAGACTATTGAATTGACAAAATACCTGATCCCTGGCTCGCTCCTGCTGCTCTGAACGCATCCATGCTGCAGAACTGCTTGAAGATGAAGCTAGAAAGGGAAACTGATGAGCTAGGCTGCTCAGACAGATCTTGGGAGGCGAGATTGGCTCTTGGATCAAGCAAAACAGGGCTCTAGAAAGCTGTGGATGAAAATGGAAAGTTAGGGTTTCCTATACTTATATAGATTAAGGGTTAGGGTTAGGGCTTCCTATTTCTCCCTTGGGCATGTGGGACAAATGGTGTGGCCCACTTGCCTTTATTAACTAAGTGGCATAAAGTGTCCACATGTGTAAATGTGTATACATGGGTAAATGTGCACATAATTAAATGTGTACACACTTGCAAGTTTCCCCCTAGGGTGCTACTTGCTTGGCTACACGTCGGCGTACACGTCAATCGGGATGGCGTGTACGTGTGACAAGGCAGTACAGTATACGTCCTGGGACTGTATACTGTGCTGGAACGTCACATTCTCCCCACCTTGAAATGATGCTGTCCGCAGCATCGTGGTTCTCCCCACCTTGGGATCTTCTTATCCTGCAACCACACTCACCCCGGTTTTTGGTCCACTGTGGAAAACATCAGTTTTGGTAGGTCTACATGTCCTGTTTTCAAAGAATCCTACATGTGGATTTGTGGAGGTATGGTTTTGTTCGATAATGGTGTTCTTTTTTCAGTGGACTAAAACATCCACTGTTGTTTTGTAGTTTCCTCTATTGTGACATGTCATTTTATAATACAATCCACTGTAGGAAAGAATACTTGAATTTCTACATGTCTAATAATTCTATTGTCACATGTCTTTATAGATGTAGGAAAGAATATTTGATTTTCTACATGTCCTATGCTTCCATTCACATGTCTTTATAGTAGTAGGACAGAGTACTTTATTTACTAAAGCATTGTAGGAAAGGATACATGAATTACGACATGTGTAATACTTCTATTGTCACATGTCTTTATAGAAGTAGGAAGGAATACTTGATTCTCTACATGTCGTATGCTTCCATGTCACATGTCTTTATAGTAGTAGGACAGAGTACTTTATTTGCTAAGGCATTGTAGGAAAGAATACATGAATTACGACATGTGTAATACTTCTATTGTCACATGTCTTTATAGAAGTAGGAAAGAATACTTGATTCTCTACATGTCCTATCCTTCCATATCACGGGTCTTTATAGTGGTGGGGCCAGAGTACTTGATTTGCTACATGTGATGCACGTGCATGATCACATGTCCTTATACTAGTATTCCATGTAAGACAAGTTACTTCAACTACTTCAATTACTTAACGCCTATTTTTGCATAACAAAACCATCAAGAATTTGATTTGTATTCCTTGAGGGGGTGTAGGACCGCTGCAACAAATCCCTAAGCATTAATGTCATAGGACCACGCAAAATCCTAACAATATCCTAACATTTTGGATATTGTTAGAGAAAGACACATTAAACCACGCCTACATTTTTGCATAACAAACCATTAAGAATTGTGAGATGTATTTCTTTATGAAGGAAAGGACCATTGCAACAAATCCCCAAGCATTAAAATGGCAAGACCATGCAATATCCTAATTATTCCCCCATTTTGGATATCGTTAGTGGAACACCATTAAACCGTTCCTACATCTTGGTATAATTTAGACCATTAAGAATTTGAGATGTAATTGTTTATGGGGAATAGGACCATTGCAACAAATCCCCAAGTATTATAAAATAACATTATCCCCCCATTTTGGATATCATTAGTGGAACCATTAAACCATGCCTATATCTAGTTGGTACTAAGGTTCGCTATAGACGATTCAATAGTTATCCACGTCATCCAATGGTTTTAATTGTATCTAATTTATCTTATCCAATGGTTCTTTCTAACGATTTGCACTAAGAATCCAATGGTTCTTTGAAAAACAAGATAACTTATTGCACTTAGACGATTTGCACTAAGAATCCAATGGTTCTTTGAAAAACAAGATAACTTATTGCACTTAGACGATTTGCACTAAGAATTAGAGATGTAATTGTTGGAGCAAGCAAAATACCCTGACTAACACCTTAAACCTAAACACAAACTCGGGAAAACCTTGCGGGGAAAACCTTGCTTCGAGTCATGTGCACCTGCGAAGGTATCGAGCTCCTGCATGGTAATCCTCTAAACTAGTGGCTAGACGTTATAGTTTGGCGACTCCCCAATTCCAAACAATTGCATGAGAATATCTTTGTCATACTTACGCTAGGAATCCTTTAAATCGTTGACTAAGCTTCCTAAGGAGTATGGATGCAATAGAATTGACAATTCCTATTTGAAGCAGTTAACTATCCATTTGGCACTACTTAATTTGTTTATCCGAAATTATT
Organism: Isoetes taiwanensis; assembly: GCA_021234155.1. NCBI lineage: Eukaryota > Viridiplantae > Streptophyta > Lycopodiopsida > Isoetales > Isoetaceae > Isoetes > Isoetes taiwanensis. The sequence goes on from JAJEKV010000032.1 coordinate 2,083,135, forward strand.
TTCTCGGTCTAGACTTAGTGTGATTTATCTAGGCGATGGTGAAAATTAGTTGCTCTGCCCCATCGGGAAAGTTCATCCACCGTGAAAGTAGTAAGTAACTTCTTTGCAGTCTTATCCACTAACTTTCTTCAGTATTTAGATTAGTGGGTAATGCCTAATTACTATCTAATTCTTTCTCATATTAACTTCCTTTTTAAGATACTTCGTTTGAGGATTTCTCAATATGCTTATGGATGATATTGCATTATGCATAAGTCGACCACGTTTCGGCCTCCAAAGCGTAAACCACAATGGGTTGCTAGGTTATTGTGGGGTTTACGTTATGGAGGTCGAGTTTTATTGATTGCACTTGTGACATGGTGAGAAAGCTGCGAGTTGAAAACCGGAAGCAATAGAAGCCCGACGAAATGGGGTTTGGATTTACCGAGGCGGGGCTTTCCTACGGTGCTCCTCAGGAGGGCAAATGCCAATGCCTCCCTTCCCGAACACGGTTTCCCTATCCGGGTAGTTGAATTCTCCATTCAAGTAACTTGCTTCGAGCATGCTCAAAAAATTCAAGATCTGTCAGGAGAACATATCAAAGCGCAAAGTGCCCTGCCCGTCGATGGTGTAGAAAACCAAGTGTTTTGTCGTTCGAGGCGATTACAAAGGCCCGGAATGGAGATTTGACTTAGCCATGTCGTCAAAAGCGGTGAAATTACCCTAGGGACCAAGTTACATGGTCATTTTTGCAGCAAAAAGAAACACGAACCCTCTACATGGCGGTATTACGCACCCTCGCTAAGGCCAATTCCTCTGACGTGTTGGACATGAGCTACTTTGGGCTAGGGAGGCGAGGGGGTGGTCTTCGCCCACGAAACTTGGTCTCTAGGGTAGCGTCGATGTTTGAGTCCGTTGGCGGAGTCAGATCCACAGTTAAGGGTGGGAGAGTTGCCGTCGTGGGCGAGGACCCTCGAGAGGACCTTTGGGTGAACTTCTTACGGAAGGTTTTAGGGCTCTGTCATCTGGCGTCAACGCCCTCCCACTACCTCATGACATTGTGCAAGATTCTGGTCCAATCTGGCTAGGGTATGGCCTCCAAAATGCAAACCCTGTGCCTTGCCAGGTTATTGTAGGGTTTACGTTATGGAGGCCAAAACGTGGTCAGTTGCACTTGGGACCTGGTGTACCTTTTTCGAACATGCATGCGGAGCCATGGCAACTGAAATAACAGACTTTGGATCTATTGGCGATCCCGAATCATTCCAAAAAAATTTGCTACTACAAAATGTGTTCTTGACTTCTAATTGCTTCTGGTTTTCAATTGCAGCTTCTCGACCATGTCTCAAGTGCAACTGAATAAAACTCGACCTCCATAACGTAAACCCTACAATAACCTAGCAACGCACAAGGTTTACGTTTTGGAGGCCATACCCTGGTCATATTGGACCAGGATCTTGCATAATGTCATGAGGTAGTGGGAGGGCGTTGACGCCAGAAGACGGAGCCCTAAAACCTTCCAGAAGAAGTTCGACCCAAAGGTCCTCTCTGGAGGGTCCCTGGCCACGGACGGGCAACTCTCTCACCCCGGAACTGTGATCTGACTCTGCCAACGGACTCGAAACATCGACGTTACCCTAGAGACCAAGTTTCGTGGGCAGAAGACCACCCCTGCTCCCGGAAGCGCCAAAGTAGCTCATGTCCAACACGTTCGTAGTGAATTGGCCTTAGCGGAGGGTGCAGAATACTGCCATGTAGAGGGTTCGTGTTTCTTTTGCTGCAAAAAATGACCGTGTAACTTGATCCCTAGGGTAATTTCACTGTTTCGGACGACATGGCGAAGTCAAATCTCCATTCCGGGGCCTTTGTACTTCCCGAACTACAAAACACTTGGTTTTCTACACCATCGACTGTAGGACACTTTGCAGTTTGATATGTTCTCCCGGACAGATCTTGAATTTTTTTGAGCCTGCTCGAAGCAAGTTACTTGAATGGAGAATTCAACTACGGATAGGGAAACCGCAGGTTTGGAAGGGAGGCATTGGCATTTGCCCTCCCGAGGAGCACTCGGTAGGAAAGCCCCGCCGCAGAAATCCAAACCCCATTTCGCCGGGCTTATTGCTTCGGTTTTCAATCGCAGCTTCCGACCATGTCTCAAGTGCAATCAATAAAACTCGACCTCCATAACGTAAACCCTACAATAACCTAGCAACCCACGTGGTTTACGTTTTGGAGGCCATACCTGGGGTCGATTGGACCAGGATCTTGCACAATGTCATGAGGTAGTGGGAGGACGTTGACGCCCCGGAGCCCTAAAACCGCCCGTAAGAAGTTCGACCCAAAGGTCCTCTCGGAGGGTCCTCGCCACCTGACGGGCAACGCTCCCACCCCCGAACTGGGTGATCCGACTCGCCAACGGACTCAGGAAACATCGACGTTACCCTAGAGACCAAGTTTCGGGGCAGAAGACCACCCCCGCCTCCCGAAGCGCCAAAGTAGCTCATGTCCAACACGTTCATAGTGAATTGGCCTTAGCGGAGGGTGCGAGAATCGCCATGTAGAGGGTTCGTGTTTCTTTTTTTTGCAAAAATGACCGTGTAACTTGGTCCCTAGGGTAATTTCCTTTGTTTCGGACGACATGGCTAAGTCAAATCTCCATTAGGGGCTTTGTCTTTGCCCGAACGACAAAACACTTGGTTTTCTACACCATCATTGCAGGGCACTTTGCGGTTTGATATGTTCTCCGGACAGATCTTGAATTTTTGAGCACCTTTCGAAGCACGTTACTTGAATGGAGAATTCAGCGGTCGGATAGGGAAACCGTGTTGGGAAGGGAGGCATTGGCATTTGCCCTCCGAGGAGACCTTTGGTAGGAAAGCACGCCTCGGTAAATCCAAACCCCATTTCGTCGGTTTCTATTGCTACGGTTTTCAACTGCGGCTTCGACCATGTCACAAGTGCAAGCCCGAATAAAACTTCGACCTCCATAACGTAAACCCTACAATAACCTAGCAACCCACGGGGTTTACATTTTTGAGGCCTTACCGGGTCGGATTGGACCGGGATCTTGCACAATGTCATGAGGTAGTGGAGGGCGTTGGCGCCAAAGACGAGCCCTAAAACCTTCGAGGAAAGAAGTTCGTCCCAAAGGTCCTCTCTGGAAGGTCCTTGGCCACGGGACGGGCAACTCTCCCACCCCGAACCGTGATATGATCGCCAAGCGGACTCGAAACATCGACATTACCACGAGACCAAGTTTCGTGGGCGTAAGACCATCCCTGCTCCCGGGGCCGCCAAAGTAGCTCATGTCCAACACGTTCGTAGTGAATTGGCCTTAGCGGAGGGGCGAGAATCACGCCATGTAGAGGGTTCGTGTTTCTTTTGCCGCTGCAAAAATGACCGTGTAACTTGGTCTCTAGGGTAATTTTCTTTGTTTAGGACGACATGGCGAAGTCAAATCTCCATTAGGAGCCTTTTCTTTGCCCGAACGACAAAACACTTGGGTTTCTACGGTCTGGGCGGGACACTGCGGTTTGATATGTTCTCCCAGGCGGATCTTGAATTTTTTGAGCTTCTGTGAAAGCAAGTTACTTGAATGGAGAATTCAGCGGCCGGATAGGGAAACCGGGTTAGGAAGGGAGGCATTGGCATTTGCCCTCCCTGAGGTGCACCGTAGGAAAGCCCGCCTCGGTGAACCTTTGTGATGTCCGTCTCACGGGGTCGGCCACCCAGGCTCCAACGTGCCACCTAGGCTCCAACATGCCACGTGGGCTCCAACATGCCATCTAGGCTCCAACATCACGTAGGCTCCAACATGCCACCTAGCATGCCACCTAGGCTCCAATATGCCACCCGGGCCCAAGCGCACCGCGTGAGCACCAACATGCCAAGTTGGCTCCAACGTGCCACCTAGGCTCAAGCATGCCAAGGTGGCTCAAATATGCCACCTAGGCTCCAACATGCCACCACATATGGCTTCAACATGCCATGTAGGCTCCATGGGTCAAACATGCCACCTAGGCCCAACATGCCACGTGGGCTCCTACATGCCAACGTGGCTCCAACATGCCACGTGAGCTCCAACATGCCACGTAAACTCCAACATGCCAAGTTGGCTCCAACATGCCACCTAGGATCAAGCATGCCAAGGTGGCTCAAAAATGCCACCTAGGCTCCAACATGCCACCTGGGCTTCAACATGCCACGTAGGCTCCAACATGCCAACTAGGCTCCAACATGCCTCGTGAGCTCTAGCATGCCACCTAGGCTCCAACGTGCCACTTAGGCTCCAACATGCCACCTAGGCTCAAGCGTGCCAAGGTGGCTCAAACATGCCACCTAGGCTCCTTAAGATTAGTTGAAAATATTGGAATGACTACCTTGTATTCATAGGTTCATTTGATCTTAGATTCGACCAGGATCTTGCACAATTTCATCATGTAGAGGGAGGGTGTTGGCCTTGAAGCGGACACAAGTAAGACCTTCCGGGAAGCGGCTAAGCCCCCAAATGTCATCTCTCGAAGGCCCCTGGCCATGGTCGGGACTGTGAACTGGCTCTGCCAATGGACTTAGAACGTCGACATCACCCTAGGGACCAAGTTTTGTGGGCAGAAGACCACCCCTTCTTCAAGAAGCGCCAAAGTAGCTCATGTCCAACATGTTCGTAGTCAATTGGCCTAGGAGGTGGCTGCAGAATACTGCCATGTAGCGTGTTCTCATTTCTTTTCTTTGCCAAAAATGTCTATGTAACTTGGTCATTTGGGTAATTGGCAATACGGACGACATGGCTTAAGTCGAATCTCCATTTGAACCTTTGTCTTTGCTTTCGAGCGACAAAACACTTGGGTTTCTACACGGTCGCCCAATAGGGGACGCCTTGCGGTTTGATAGGTTCTCCGGGACCGATCTTGGATTTTTTGAACTGCTTTCAAGTATGTTACATGAGCGATGGATTCAGCGGGCGGATAGGGGAACCGAAGCTCGGGAGAGGGGCATTGGCATACCTGACCTCGGGAGGAGCATCTTTGCCAGAAAGGCTTCCCCAGCAACCTTTTTGGGGTCTGTCTCCTGGGGTCTGGCCTCTCCCCTCTGGTGAGGCAGCCACCCAAAGTCCTGGCCTTAATCGACTTGGGGAAGGGTGACAACACTTTAAGTTCTTCAATATCGCTCTATTCTATCCCTCGCCAAACTCCTCTACCAAAAATTCCTAAGGTTGTCATATTTCTTGCATAAAGTCCTAGTCATCATGTCCACGTCACCACCATCTTGCCACATCACCCAAAATTTGCCAACATCACCCAATGAAAAGACCATAGATAGATGGATATCTTTTCATTTTTTACCTAGTCAAAACTTGACTTTGCTTGCTTGGCATGCCATGTCACCATTTGGAGTGCCACATCATCTTTTCCATGTTGTTTGTTGGTGCCACAAGGGCAATGACATGCGTGAACGTGGAACCTTTCCATGTGGCACTTGTGGCAAGGGGAGTACCCTATAATGTGAACCTTTCCATGTAATTTAGGAACTAGCGTAAGACCATATAATTTAGGAACCACTAGTAAACGTGTGCCCAGTGTTGCCGCGCATATACTTTTTGGAGAATTTGGCTAGGCAAAATTTTAGGAAAAAGGGTATTCTTGACATGTAAAAAATGTTCAAGAAGTATCTAATATGATGATAAGGGGCATGCAAGTTCTTGATCAAGAAGGTGACAAAATGTAATAATAACAAACTCATTAATGTATCCAACCTTCTTCATGAGAACTTTGAATACTTTTCATTAATTTAGGTATCCCAATCAGGGTTCGAAAATTATTCGGCAAGCCCCTTGTTTGTCTGGTCCAATTTCAAAATTGCCGGTCTAAATGTTTGGTCACCCGAAAAATTCCAATTTAAAAAACATAGTTTAATGTAAAATCTGGCAAATTTATGTCTTGTTATATATTAAATCTGATACATATGTTATATGGATGACAAATTATGAGGTAGAGGTTAAATATTTTTCGAACCAATGTTTTCTTATGCAAGGTCGTGCATTACACACATATATTGAGTTCAAACGCATATTTCGCATGTCAAAAATTTTATTAATCACTCAACACAAAAAAATTCGCAAAAAACCGCGGACGAAATAATATACACGAATATTCGTGATAATTTAACTTTCATCCAATGGCTAATATTTTGCCTCGCCAATGGCTTAGATTGCGATCCGCGTCCTGCAATCCTATTGGCCGCTGAAATGGCCTTTGGTTTGTAGGTTTGTGTTTCTGAAATTGGCGATGGCAGAGCTTCGTTTTTGGCGCCTAGAAGCTTCAGTTGAGATGGGATGGCGCTCGAGCTTTAGTCTTGGCGCCTAGAGCTTGCGCCTAATATGCTTATATTATGTTCAAAGCGTGATTGGGCTAGTCGCCATAGCTGGTTATGGGCTCGGTTGTTCCTTTGTGTGTTTTATTTGGTCCTTACCAGCATAACCTCCCAGCAGGCATAATTGTTTGATTTGATATTTGGATTTGGAGCTGGGGTTTGATCTGTGGGTATATGTGAGCCTGCAAATAAGTCGGATCCAAGCTTGATTGTGTTCGGTAAGGCAGGGGATTGTCTTGCGCCTAATAGCAGCATCAACTTTTGACGAAAGAGCAGCAACAAAGCTATGGCGGAGGAGCAGCAACAGAGCAGCAAAAGAGGTATGGCATTATCTCTTTTTTCTTATGTTTTTGATCTCTAGTTCTAGCATTACTAACTCAGATCTTTGGGCACTTTAGGAAATGGTATCTCAAAGCAACAAAGGATTCGACTGGGGTTCTTCGCACCTGGAAGCTCCATTTTTTGAGCAACAGAGCTTAAGAAATAGAACAGTAAGATCTGGACTAGTTTTTATCTTTAAAGTAATTAATCTTGTGTTAGTTTTGAGTTTGTTCCTTAAATGATAGGTGACTCAATTTGCAGACGTTGTGTTATTTTGGGAATCAAGGCCAATCAAGGCAGGCTTGCAGCTTACCTATTGAAGGATTGAATCGGTGCCTACAGGGGGGATAGTAAATGTGACACCTGCTTGTCTCTGGGATAACGTGAAACCTTCTCCTTCGAAAAAATGGATCAGAGATGCTGTGAAATGAAACTAAAGGAACAAGCTATTATATTAGATTAGCCTCAAAAACCCCGTTCTAAAAAATCTGTTGAATCTGTTGAAAAAATCTGTTCAATATACATTGAAAATACATAAACAAAATTGTCTTACTGTTCTTTATACAACGAGCTTGCTCTATATTTTGAATATTGATTTTATGTGTTTCTTTTCCTTTTTTTTTAGGTGAACAATAGCCAAAAACCAAAGTGGAATTCTTTAATAAATATAAACAGTAGCAAAAAATGAAAGTGGTCTAAGTGGGAGCAAATGGTTTAAATTATAAATTAGTTACAAGACATTAGAAACAACAATTGTTTTTCCTACATGTAATAATAATATTTTTTTATTTCAAAAGCATGCCACGTGTCAATATCTCATTGATTAAACAACCACATTTAAACAACCACATTAGAAACTCATTTTTTTTACGTGTTATAATATTACTTTTTACACGTCCTTATTTTAGGAAAACAATAGCTAGATTTCAATAGCACATGTAGTGTTTCGTAAATAAAAAAAAGGCTATGGGTGATTTTTTTAATTTTGTAAAAACAACACTTGAAACAACATGTCTATATTTAAAAAAAGAACACTTGAAAACATTATTTTTTCATTTCCTACACGTTTTTTTCTTTGTAGTCCTTTATTTCTAGTGTTGTAATTTAGTTTTTCAGGTGTAGTAAAGTTAAAACCTACGCGTGCCATTTTAAAGATAAACAACGCATGGTTCCACAAAAAACATTGGCCTAAAGACACATTGGAAACATCATCTTTCTTTTTCTATGTGTACTAATAGTGCTTTTTTACATGTCTTCATTTTAGAAAAACAATAGTTAATATGTAGCATAATAACAGGGGGTTTCTTTTGTGTTTTTGTACGATATTTACTAAGGTTTTTCTATGATTTTGTTGCTGTATTCAACTAGGTGTACTAAATAGTATTTCTAGAGTGCTCCATTTTTTAGCCGTTGATTTTTGATGAGAGATAGAATTGTATGGCCGTGATTAAATTTATCTATCTGTCACACAGGATGCACCACAATGCTTTTTTGATATTTAGGGTTTCTATTGGCCTCCGTTTCTATGCTATGCAGGGCGACAAGAGAAGGCTCCAGTTTCGTGGCTATGGCAGATTGTTAAGGGAAACAAGATTGAACATGCTGCTGCTGGCTATACAAATTCTCGTATGGAAAACAAGTGGCTGTAATTTTTGGGAAATGTGAGACCCCCTTTCACCACCGCACATGAGCTGAATGGTGGCGGCGTTAGATTGACGGAATTTTGGATTTGACAATCCTAAAGCTCTGGCTTGTAGCTTTTTTCTTTGGAAGGATGTGGGTATGCTACAGCCGAGACTATAATGTTAAAATATATTTCTCTATTTGTGTATAAATTAGGTTCAAGTAGGATAGAACTTTTCTTTTCATAAACTCCAGTGCCCCATTCCGGGAGAGCTTGGCCAAGATTTCTTGTTTCTGAGAATCCCCTGCTCTACAAACACAAAATCGAACTAGTTTTTCTCTGTTTTGCTTCAAAATCCACTTTTTAAGCTTCAAGCAGAGACAACCACTTTCATTGCCGATCAAGAAAAGGGGGATAAAACATGCTTTTGATGTTGGCGATAGATGGTCAAGAAGATTGGGCAAAAGGCACGAAGCAAGCTTTTTGCGGCTTAGGTTTTCTAAATCTTCAAGGAGCCACTATCGGGCTAGATTTCGACTACTGTTCAGCCTTATAAGAAAGGCGGTTTGGTCTTTTAGATTTGCATGTTGGATCTAATGGTAAAGAATGCAGAATGGAGGCTCTCCTTTCCGGATTCAATATGCCAGTCTCAGAGGCATAACTCTATAAACAATTGCATTTTCTGCTTTGGACTTCCTGGATGACACTTATGATGTAATGAAAATGTTGCAGGGTTTAGGTGCTGCCTCTGAATCACGGCACCAGGGTTCTGGGCCTGCTCCTGAATCACGACAACAGGGTTCAGTGCCAGCTATTGGAGCTCGGCAATAAAGCTGTTTGGGATATTAGAAAACCGATCATCTGAATGACAGGAAATTGGTTGGACAATAATGAATGCAGGATTGGTCCAATTTGAACAATGACTAGAATTTACTTTTAGATGTTTGGTCATGCCAAAGTGTGGCTTGTCAGAGGAGTTAGCATGGAACAGGGCCATTGATCTGGAGTTTGCTAGGAACTCCTGGGCGAGAATTAAGTACAGTTCTATGTACAGCATCATATAATTCATGGGCCATTTGGCTCGGAAGGTGGAAGTAGGAGTCTATTGGTACAGGGATTTTGACTTGCCTGACTGGAGTGCTTGGGCGGGCCTGGAGGATTATTCATAGTGTATTTTGTACATAAAATAAATACATAATTGTTAACTTGGCTGGTCTTCTTCTTCTTTCGATGGGCAATATAGGTTGTTCAGAAGTGATTGCTAACTAATCTGGCCCGCTGTGGAAGAGGTTGTGGATGCAAATTTGGAATCAGATAGCTTAGCTAGTCATTTAGATGGTTGGGATGAGGTATGGTAAAAGATTTTGAAGTCAGTTGATGAGGAGAGTTTGCAGCTGCTTCTATTTTGTCTAGTAAAAGATTTAAGTGGAGCACAGACTTGTATGGATTTGTTTTTAATCGTCAAAGGAAGGATGGGAGGCTAAATTGTGGAGGATGTGATGAAAATGGAAACTTACATTTAGAAGGGCTTTTTCTAGCTCAGCTGCTGCAAATGCAACTCGGGGATTGCTCTGATTGCATATTGGTAAACACGGCATGTTTGGTACTTGATTTGCATGAGTGCCATAGCTTTATGTGTTTTAGTGAATATCATATACAATCAGCTTTGCTTGCCATCTTACTAAACCTGTTCTTCCGCTTTTTGGCTTTTTTTTGAGATCCTGGTTTTTGAGTTTTATCTCATCATTTGCAAAAACTAGGATTTATAAAACAGCAAAGAGCAAGGGTTTGAGAATTCGTCCATTATTGCAGAGGTGGGAATAACCCGGTTTGTATTCTCTTCACTCCATCTCTTATTTCGTTGTTTAGAGCAGCATCACAGATGTTCTCTACATATACTATATTGGTTATGAATGCTTGCCATGGCATTTGAGTTTTTTATTATTCATCCTGAGTTCTTTATTCATTGGTATGATATGACGACTTTTACATTTTCTCTTATTTTTTCTCCCTTTTGTTAGGGCCCGAAGGGCCCAAAAAAAATTTTCATATAACAACCAACATATCATATGACTACCATTAACATTAATTAACACAAACCATTACATTTAACAATTTTAAATTAAAACCCCCTTGAAACCCCCTTTGGTTTGGGTGCATATTCACACGGGGGGTGACGTAGGGCATCGAGAGCTGTTGGATAAGCATAAATGCCCTTTATTCCTCGATCTAGACCGTACATAGAGATCCTCGTTTGTGGGGTATGCCTGTACAAGTTTTGATATACTGTATAACACAATTTGCGAAATACTATAAGATTTGAAACAATAGCTAGATTTAAGTAACAGGTGGTACTTGGTTAAATGACATGTAAACCATCTTACTTTGACGTTGTAATTTAAGTTTACATGTGTAGTAATATCTAAACCAACGCGTGTTATTTTGATGAACAACAACGTATGGCTCGTGAAAAAAACCACACGTTGACAAAATTTTGCGAAAAACAATAGTGAAAAAAAGGACACGTTGACCAAAAAAAAAAAAGGTGCAAAAAAACCACAGTGGAAATTTTCTGCCAAAAAACCACTCTCTTTGTGCAAATCCGGATGAACGGGCCACGTGGAGTTTTGGGGCCATTTTGGTGTTGTTTTTGGCATAAAACAACACTTCCATACAAGTAAAAAACAACTGTGGACCAAAATTCGGGGTCAGTGTGAACCAACTTGATGCATACAATTTATTACTATTATATACTTATAAAATTATTAGAATTACTTCAAGGTAATACTTTTAAAACATTATTACGACATTACTTTATTCAATAACTTATCAATTCGTAACTTCATCAACGCAAGGTAATTACTAACCTTACTTAATACAACATTTAAGTTTATCAAAGTTTAACAATTCCATATACAATTATCCTCCGAGGTACTCTTCATTCCTTGCAACACATTCCAACAAAATTTGTGTTGCAAGTCTTCGTAGCTCGACCTCCTTGCCCTCCGGAGCGCTCTATTGGCCTGCAGGTCGACACTACGTTAGTACCGTTTTAATTATTAATAGAATTATGGTTATAAGGTAACCACCCATCTAATTAACTAAATGGATGCATGACTAATCTCCCGACGTAGGAAGAGGATGCTTCTTCTATCGTGGCCGTGGAGACAGCGCCCTATAATGCCTAGGATGACACTCATGCCTACACCTTTAGTTGCCCTGGGCGTGAAGGTGGCGTCCTTCCCGTAGGCATTGACTAGAGGTGCTTTCCTATCAATGCATTCCTTAATGGCCTCTTATCTCTCGAGGTCATCTACTTCCGTGGGACGGAAGTAGACTTTTTAATCTACCTTCCAACTCATTGAAGCAAAACCGTGGTCATGCCTACAATGACATTACACCACGTCCTAGAGATCACTGTGGTGGTCTCATCATCGGTAACAACGCATGCAACCCATACCTAGCATAGGTTGCATGCGTAGATTAATCACTACCACCCCAATTCTGGGTCCACACCTAAAAACAACAGTAACAAAAAGACCACATGTCATTGTTCCAAAAAATCTACATGTAGTTATGTGGAGGTGTATTAAGGAGGCGGTGTAGTTTTTTTATGGAGCTATAGTTTTTTTTTTTTTTGAAGGTGTGGTCTTTTTTTGAGGTGTCATTTTTTTAAAAGAAGTGTTGCTTATTTTTTTGAGGGGGTGTTGTTTTTAAGAAGGTGTTGTTTTTTGATGTGTAGTTTTTAAGTAGTCGTTTTTTTATGGAAGTATAGTTTTTTTGAAGTGTGGTTTATAAGGAGGTATAGTTTTTAAGTGGTTGTTTTTAAGGAAGTATGGTTTTCTGAAGTGGTATGATTTTTTTTAATCGAGGTGTTGTTTTTTGAGGTGTCGTTTATAAGTGGGTGTCGTTTTTAAATAGCTGTTTTTTAAAGAAGTATGGTTTTTTGAAGTGTGGTTTATAAGCGGGTGTAGTTTTTAAGTGGCTGTTTTTTAACGAAGTATGTTTTCTGAAGTGGTGTAGTTTAGGTGTAGTATTTAGGAAGCTATTTTTAAGGAAATGTGATGTTTTTTTGGTGTGGTTTATATAACTAGGCCAAAAAGCCCAAAAGAGCAAAAGACTTTTTAAAGTTAAGCATTAAAAGCTTTATAAAGATGGAAGAAAAAGGGGGATTTCTGAGCATTCTAAGGCACCTAAAATGAGCACTAACATAGTGAAGGTGCTTTCTGCTAGAAAGATGAGATAAACTTGGCGAGAGCTAGAATTAGAGAGGCCACTCATATCTCGATAGTTAGTGTAGTGTACTTGTAAGCATTTACGCCAAAAACTTTGCGTCTTTGACACGTGGCCTCTTCCGGATCATAGAATGGGTGTAAAATCAATGCTCTCGTGTATCGAAAGTACATTCTTTCTGTTAAAGTAAGTGTGCTGCATTGCATTCACAAAAATGGCACAGATTTTTAAACAACAACCACATATTTGCAGATTTATGAAGCATCTCATAACAAATTTGCATTTATGTTTTCAACCCAAGCAAATTATGTTGATCATTGTAGGTCCATTAAAGTATGGCTATAAGTGCTTCAACTTAAGCTCCCACCTCTGAAAATGGCTGGTTCCTTGCTCCATCAGACATCCCCGAAAAAAATATTAGGGTATACCTATACCTATTAAGAAGAGACCTGCCAAATTGCCAAACATGAATTCAAAAAACTTAATGCTTGAAAAATACAGGAGGAGAAGGAGACAGCTCCTCCTCCTAGTCTTGCCATATCGCTAGCCGTTTGGCTAAGAAATGCCATAGAAATCGGGCTGGCATGAAGTTTGATGTAATATATCGAAAGAGGTATGCCACCTAACCCTGTTGGATGCAAAGCTCAAACGTTGATCTCTGTTTGTGCATGAACAAAGCTTTGGTGTAGATTGAAGCACTCCTCTCCACCGTTCCATAGGCACATACTGAAAAGACACATTTGCTTGCAAAGGGCATGCATTAGATGTGGTTAAAATCGCCGTTAAAACTCAAAACAAAATTTAGAGAAGCCCCATTTGGCGTGCTCAAGTTTTGCATTCCCGGAGAAGAAAAAGGAGGATGAAGCAAGCGGGAGGAAGCCAAAAAAGAAAACAAAGGGGAAAAAGCAAGAAAAAAGAATAAGATGTTACGTGCCATGGCTATGGAGGCAGATTCATGATTTCAGCTACGATTTGAGGCTTCAAGAGAAAAAATCGCTGACCGCCACGGTATGTTCGGTTCTCCTACTCCCATTCTACTCTCGGCATGGAAAAACAATTTAAGAAACGACGCGTTTTAAAATCTGCCCTGGCGTGCAAAAGTCACCAAGAAGCGGTGTTTAAAAATCTGTATACGCCTCATGAGTCATTTAGCCACGTGGCATGATTTAGGCCGTTCATGTGACCGGGACAAATCTGGGCCGTCCGGCGGGGGGCAGGGACATTGGCGCGATCTCGGCCGTCGATCGGGCGCACAGACCAACACCACGGTTTTATAATATAGGATAGTTTTTACGTAGCTATTTTTTAAAGTAAGTATGGTTTTTTGAGGTGTAGTTTTTAAGTAGGTGTAGTTTTTAAGTGGTTGTTTTTTTACAGAAGTGTGATTTTCTGAAGTGGCGTAGTTTTTACGCAGCTATTTCTTAAGGAAGTATGGTTTTTTTTTAGGCTATTTATTAAGCAAAGCACCACCACCTGGAATATTGTTTGTGTGCTCAACTTTGAGAATGTATCGTATTGTTTTACATTCGTGAAAACTAACTTCAATGGTTAGATCCAACCACTACAAGAGAATGGGTACAATGTTTTGGTGGCGGCAGCTGACTCATCTAAAGCTGGGGTTCTCACTGCTTGGAGGTCTTCTATTGATGTGGCATTTACTCAGACTGATAAGTTTGGTCGCTGGATTATTGTTAAATGGCAGGATAAGGGTCAGGAATGGGGTATTGTAAATGTTTATGCTCATAATCAACCGGGTCAAAGGGGTTCTTTATGGGCTTCTTTGAGGAGTAAGGTGCTTAGACTTGGAAGTAATGTTGCTTGGTTTATGGTTGGTGACTTTAATATGGTAGAAGCAGAAGTTGATAGATGTGGTCGGGGATCACAAGTAATCCAAGGATTTGAGAGGGAACAAATGGCGGCGTTTCTGTTGGAGTGTGGATGGGCGAAATTGATGGGGACCGATCCATACACATGGTGTAATGGTTGGGCGGGTTATGGTAGAGCCTATGCTCGCCATGATCGCGGGCTATTATAATGTTATTGCTGGCGGCTTGGTACTTCTTTTTCTGGGACTAATCTATTGGATAGTTCGTTTCGCATCACAACCCACAATGGTTTTTCTTCATACGGCAAATAATAGAAGGCCCACTAAAACATTTTTCAAGCTCAATACCGCCACCAAGAAACGAAGAGTTTAAAACAGCCGTAAAGATGCGTGGTCACGGGCATTCGCTTCATCCGTGGGGATGTCAAGGGTTGTAGCCGCCATGGCGGCGGTCAAATCCTTTGCTAAGGAATGGGGTCATCGTAAAATGGTTGAGGCCAGAGGTCATTTGACGACCTTATATCGGGGAGTTACAAATATATGAGCTCACATTCCTTCTTCCGGCATTAGAGAGAAACAGATCTTACAAGAAATTAAAGATATTGAGCTCTTGCAGTTCTTTGGAGCGAAGTTGAAGGTCGGTTTGCAATGGTTTAAGTCGGTGATAGGTGTTCTCATTTCTTTTTTAGGGCTGCAAAACGGAGGAGGATGGCTACTTCTATTAACTCTCTCACTCTCCCGGATGGCTCGGAGGTTTCGATGGGGTGCACTTAAAGCGCACCTACATAATCATTTTGCGGTATTCTTTGCTCGACATCGCTTACCATTTCGGGGAGGACATGCAATCACTGTGTTAACTAAAGTGCATTCTATTGTTTCAAAGCAGAGCAACGTTCAATTTTAGAGACAAATATCACTAGAGAGGCGATCTAGGCACAAATGCTCACCTATTGGAGAAAGGAAAATGTCCGTGTCTTGGCGGTTTTCCAAAAGAGAATTTTTCAAGAATATTGGGAGTGGATTGGAGATGATATATATAATGCATTTTGTGAATTTAGAAGATACTGAAGTTTGGACAAAATTCTTAACACACAGTGCTATTTCCCTCATTCCCAAGTGTAAAAAGAGCCCAAGACCATTTTGGATTAGCGCCCCTATAACATTGCTTTCTCTGATGTATAAGATTTTTATGAAAGCTTTGAGAAGTTGTGTGTTGTTCTTGCCGAGTCAATTCCGCCCACCCAAACTGGGTTCTTGCCCTGGAAGGTGTATTCTTGATAATGTTGCAAATGGCCTATGAAGGTATGTATTGGGCAAGGCTAAAGGCCCATCGATTGTGTATCTCAAACTTGACTTTGCCAAGGCATATGACGGTGTGGATTGGGGTTTTTAGAGAAGTGTTTATTGGCTTTAGGGTTTGGTATCCCATTCACAAGAGATGTCATGAAGTTGCATACTTCAAGCAAGATCTCAAAGACTCTTCCGTGGAGAGCCCCTCTGTTGTCTTTCTGTTGGTAGAGGAGTTCGGTCAAGGTTGCCCCTTGGCTCCATTGCTTTTTACAATAGTGGCGGAGGTGCTTTCACAATTATTTTCTAGTGTTTGCTCATTGAGGATGATTTGATCAGGGGTCTTCCTATGAAAAATGGCTCTCAAGAAATTATTAATCATTAGATGCGATGATACCTTTCTATTTTTGAAAGCAGAATCGATAATCTCCAAAATGCAAAGCTTCGCTTGACACATTTTCCTTAGCCTCCTGGAGTTTTGGTTGGTTGGCAAAAGTGTTACGCTTTGTGGACTCTAGATGATGAAGTCCCACCATGTGTTCTTGCTTACCCTCGGAAGGTGTTGCCTCATGGGAAGGCAACCAAGCTTCTTGGTATCCCAGTGGGTATTCATGTTGGGCAAAAGTATGCTGGTGGGTTACAAATAAGACGCTAAAGACGGCAAAGACCCAAAGACTTTCCGGCACTTTCCGGCCAAAGACTTTCCAAGACTTTGCACCCAAAGACTTTCCAATTTTCAGCACTTTCCAGCGGGGGTGCTAAAAGCATGCGTCCGGACGCGTGCTTTTGCACCCCACCAGCATACTTTTGCCCTGTTTCAACTTCTGATGCTTGGGATGTTATAATCGAGGGTTCGCGGAGGCACCTTTTTTGGTGGGATACTGGCTAAGCTATCTATGCCGGAAGGGTAACATTTTAAGCATGTCTTAAGCAACACACATGTCTATCGGCTTCGCCATTCTTGCTTCCCACTCAAAGTTCCAGGAGATTGTGGGTGTTGTTAGAAACTTTATCCGGGGTGGAAATGAAGCGGGCGGTGGTGAAGGTTGCATGGTCTAAGTGTAAAAAAACCTAAGTCTCGCTGGAGGTTTGGGCATGATGATTTCCATTTGCGAGTAAGGTTATGATCTCAAAATTCATTTGGCGGCTTCGTAGGTAAGGATGATTCTCACGGGTTACGGCTTATTGCACGTGCTCTTACCCACTTGTATCCCTTTTGGTAAAGTCACACTCAAACCTGTTCTTCCATGGAGTTTATTTTATGAGTTGCGGCCTTATCATAATGCTTCTCCATTCTTAAAGGGATTGGTAGATTCACGGCACACAGTCAAAACTTTATTTCACATCGGTCCAACTGCTTGTATACAGTTGATCACACCTTGTTGGTGGATCCCTGGTAGACAATCAACCACTTTGCTTTACAATTGCACCCATTGACTCAAAGGCGTTGGAAAAGTCTTTGGAATCTTAACTATTGTAGCATGGTATGACTTTCGGGCGATTCTCGCGACATGGGAGGCTTTTAGGTTAAAAGTTTCTATTGGGGCGATGGGATAGAGTTCTTTGGCAAAAAGTTGCTGATTTTCTACAGCCTATTACTGCCACACCAAGAAGATATTTTGGTATGGGTTTGTCATGAAGAAATTAAGGAGTGCAAACTTGTGAACTCTATGTATCGATTGTTGCTTGAATCGATATTCTTCCTCCGCCTAATAAGTGGTCTCTTCAACTTCCTCCTCTTCAATGGCGAAGGTGTGGTCTTGGGCATGGGACAAGCTACTTCATCCTAAAGTGGCGTTCTTTGGTGGCGGTTCATAGGTGTCTGCGGGTTAACGTGCTTGTCCATAAGTTTAACCCTAGAATATCAAATCGGTGTCGGTATGCAAAGCGTGGATCCGGAGACCATTGAGCATTGCTTTTTCATGTGTGAACACCTTAGGCAATGTATGGGATTTGGTTGTTTTCCCTTTTTCGTGGGTTTCACTAACAAGTCAACAAGCGCTTTTGGCAATTTACCCAAGTACCGGACGAGTTACAAGGCCGGGCTTTTCATCTAGCAGCAGGATGGTTGCTTTGGACTATCTGGAAAAGACGAAGATTGGTAATCTTCAAAGGTCTGGATGTGGCAGATAATCGTGTTCTCCAAGAAGCTCAAGGTTACATTGTAAAGTCGTGTCATTGTTCTTCACTTGCCCCTCGCAAGAGGCGATTGATTTTTGAGGAGTATTTGGATGTGCACTCTTATGCTTAGGCAGGTTGCTTCACTCGGTGGGTCTCTGCTTATCCGCTGAGATTTTATTCCTGTCTCTGCATTTATACTTGTATTTGACTCTTTGATTGAATAAAGTCTGACGTCCTTCAACAAAAAAAAAAAAACTACAAGAGAATGGGCATTTTTTGTCAGAAAAATCATTAGACCGTCTAGAGAGATTTTTGCCTGACGTACAGGCTGACGAACGTACTGACGATTACTATTTTGATGCTTTTCCTGACGATACTACGTCAGACATATCGTCACATAAATCGTCAAAAGCCTTCGTCAGGTTAAGCGTCACATTAATCGTCAGAATATACATCAAATATGTATCGTCAGAAAAAGCGTCAGAATGTGCGTCAGAATATGCGTCAGAATAATCGTCAGAAAATGGATAAGATATAACGTCAGATATATCATCAGATTTTGCGTCAGACTATTCGTCAGATATTGCATCAGACTAATCGTCAGATGGTGCTTTTCTAGGCGCTATTACAATTTTAGTTATAACATTTGATTGAACAGTATATTTTAGATGAATTTTGATGTTTCACAAAGCTCCTCGATCTGTCTAATGATGTATTATTTAATTAAGCTTGATTTAGTTCCGGGAGGGGGGAGGGGGGAGGGGGGAGGGATTAATTTCCATCCCTAGCTGGTATTGTAGGTTTGAGCTAACGCAGACCCCATATTTATATGTTTATGGGACCCCATACATGTTGTTTTTTAAAAGTAGTCGTAGTTTTAATATAGATGTTTTTTAAAGAAGTATGGTTTTTTGAAGTGTGGTTTATAAGTGGGTGTAGTTTTTAAGTGGCTGTTTTTTAATGAAGTATGGTTTTATGAAGTGGTGTAGTTTATAACTAGGTGTACTTTTTAAGAAGCTATTTTTTAAGGAAGTATAGTTTTTTTGAGGTGTGGCTTATATAACTAGGTGTAGTTTTTAAGTTACTGTTTTTTAAAGTAAGTATGGTTTTTTGAGGTGTGGTTTTAAGTAGGTGTAGTTTTTAAGTGGTTATTCTTTAAAGAAGTGTGGTTTTCTGAAATGGTGTGGTTTATAACTAGGTGTAGTTTTTTTGAGGCTATTTTTTAAGCAAAGCACTACCAGCTAGAATATTGTTTATGTGCTTAAATTTGGGAATGTAACATATACATTCATGAAAAATACCTTCAATGATAGATCCAAGGTGGCTCAAACATGCCACGTGGGCTTCATGCCACCTAATCTCCAACATGCCAAGGTGGCTCAAGCATGCCACCTAGGCACCATCATGCCACCTAGGCTCAAACATCCCAAGGTGGCTCAAATATGCCAAGGTGGCTCAAACATTCCATGCGGGCTCCTACATGCCACCTAAGCTCCAACATGCCAAGGTGGCTCAAGCATGCCACGTGGGCATGCCACCTAGGCTCAACCATGCCAAGGTGGCTCAAACATGCCAAGGTGGCTCAAACATGCCACCTAGGCTCCAACATGCCACCTAGGCTCCAACATGCCAACGTGCCTCAAACATGCCTCCTAGGCTCAAACATGCCACGCGGGCTCCTACATGCCATCTAGGCTCCATGCCATGTGGACTCCAACATGCCACCTTGGCTCCAACATGCCAAGGTGGCTCAAGCATGCCACCTAGGTACCAACATGCCACCAAGGCTCAAACATGCCAAGGTGGCTCAAACATGTTACGCGGGCTCCAACATGCCACCTAGGCTCCAACATGCCAAGGCAGCTCAAACATGCCACCTAGGCTCCAACATACCACCTAGGCTCAAACTTGCCAAGGTGGTGCAAACATGGCACGCAGGCTCCAAAATGCCACCTAGGCTCCAACATGCCAAGGTGGCTCAAACATGCCACGCGGGCTCCAACATGCCACCTAGGCTCCAACATGCCAAGGTGGCTAAAACATGCGACCTAGGCTCCAGCATACCACCTAGGCTCAAACATGCCAAGGTGGCACAAACATGTCATGTGGGCTCCAACATGCCAAGGTGGCTCAAACATGCAACCTAGGCTCCAAGATGCCACCTAGGCTCCAACATTCCAAGCTGGCACAAACATGCGACCTAGGCTACAACATGCCAACGTGCCTCAAACATGCCACCTAGGCTCAAACATGCCAAGCGGGTTCCTACATGCCACCTAGGCTCCAACATGCCAAGGTGGCTCAAACATGCCATATATGCCACCTAGGCTCCAACATGTCAAGGTAGCTCAAACATGCCAAGGTGGCTCAAAACATGCCACGTTGGCTCCCAACATGGCACCTAGGCTCCAACATGCCAACGTGGCTTAAACATGCCACCTAGACTCCAACATGCCACTTAGGTTCATACATGCCAAGGTGGCTCAAGCATGCCACGCGAGCTCCTACATGCCACCTAGGCTCCAAGATGCCAAGGTGGCTCAAACATGCTACACAGGCTCCAACATGCCACCTAGGCTCCAACATGTCAAGGTATCTCAAACATGCCAAGGTGGCTCAAAACATGCCACATTGGCTCCCAACATGCCACCTAGGCTCCAACATGCCAACATGGCTTAAACATGCCACCTAGGCTCCAAAATGCCAACGTGGCTCAAACATGCCGTGGGCTCCAACATGCCACCTAGGCTCCAATATGCCAAGGTGGCTCAAATATGCCATGTGGGCTCCAACATGCCACCTAGGCTCCAACATGCCAAGGTGGCTCAAACATGCCACCTAGGCTCCAAAATGCCATGCAAGCTCCAATGTGCCACCTAGGGTCCAACATGCCAAGGTGGTTCAAACATGCCATCTAGGCTCTAAAATGCCACCAGGCTCCAACACGCTCCAAAATGCCACTAGGCTCTCCACCAGGCTCCAACGAAAGAGACACGAACGCGCGACGTGGCATTATTTCGCAACCACCTCCTAGGCCAATTGACTACAAATATGTTAGACATGAGCTACTTTGGCGCTTCTTGGAGAAGGGGTGGTCTTTTGCCCACGAAACTTGGTCCAAAGGGTAATGCCGATGTTCTGAGTCCATTGGCAGAGTCAATTCACAGTTTTGAAGTGGGACAATTGCCTGTCCTTGGCCAGGGGCCTTCGGGAGAGGATCGTTGGGGCGAACTGCTTCCAGACGGTTTTAAGGGTCCATCTTCTGGCATCAACACCCTCCCTCTACGCAATGACATTGTGCAAGATCTTAGTCAAATCTGACTAGGATATGGCCTTCAAAACGTAAACCTTGTGTGTTGCAAGGACCTGATGCAAGGACGTGATGCAAGGACCTAAGGTTGATCCAATGTGGCGCAAATCAACTAGGTGACTCCGTACAGAGTTTCCACGTGGTGAGAATTTTAATGCACCACTTGCCAAGTGCTCAACCCGCAGAGGTGGCCAAGGGAAGTCAACATAGGGCAATAACTTAATGAGACCAAAGAGCTTTTGGACCAACTTGGCTAGAACAACATAGACTTATGCATAATAAGAGGAAACATAACTAGCGCACATGGGAAAACTACCTAGGAAGCGCAATGAGGGAAACCTAACTAGGAAGCACGGGGGAGATCTAGCTAAGAAACAAAACAAGGGTAAACCTAACTAAACATCAAAAGAGGAGGGAAACCTAACTAAGATGCAAACAACCTGAAAAAAAAAACAAAGTACTACATAAGCAAGGACCGTCTAGCTAAAACTCCCAACAAAGAAGGAAAGAGAACCTCTAAGAAATGGGTGAAAGTATGCTGGTGGGTAGCAAAAAAACGCGACCCCAGCACCCAGCACCAGCACCCTTCATACTATTTTTTCCACCCTTCACCAATTGAAGTGTAACCTATGCTATGCCCGTCACTTCACATAGGGCGTGCCCGTTTCAATCATAACCTTCTTACCGCCCACCGTAACTAATGACTGTGACCCGAAAGGGTAGCAAACTTTGAATTTGTAATTTGCAACCGTGCTCCCCACCTTTTGCTACTCCGGCCAAATAGCCCGCGGAGAAGAAGCTCGAGAAGTTCCGGATTCACTCTAGTATTCCAAAACTCAAACGCCAAAAACTATGGTGAAGAAGGTTGTTAATCCGCCGCTCGGCCGGCAATTCCGCAACGCCATGCGCAGTGGTATAAGCAAAATGCACTGCCAATTTTGATGGCTTATGGTGCCCTGTTAATTTGTTTTTCTTGATTTCTTTTCAGCCCGGAAGAAGGCGTGCCCCTAAGACCCGGACTTGTCGATTGCCGAACCGAGGAGGACTTCCATGCTTATCTTGGTCTGTCAAACGAGGGTGTGCATCCCTCTCAATTTCGAGCGGATGTGATATCTGCCAGCAGAATATAATGAGGTTTGGGACATCAATGGTGTCATTAGAACAAGACATCCATCGACAAAGTAAGGCGAGCATGAAGAAGCTCTAATTGAAACGTTGAGCAAGATATACCCGAGAAGGGTTGAAGAACGAGAAGTAAGGAAGACGGTTTCCTTTTATTTGCATTCAACAAGCGCCGGAGGGCCAAAGCGGGATCGAGAAAATTTCAAGGTCAATTGGGCGTGATGGCGCAAAAGCGAGAGCCTATTCGAGCAAGGTCAAGAGTGAACCCAAGACGGCCCGCCACATGAACACGTGAGAGCCCGACAAATCACGCCAGACAACAAGACACAAAGCATAGCGAGAAAAGCCGACCTCAGCAGTAATCGGCCATAAAATTAGAAGGAAGGTTGTCATTCAGAGTCTTGCAATGTGTCCGGCAAACATTCTCGACTTATGGGGAAAATATTTCCCGCCCGGAAAGCATGATCCAAGATATGCGAGGAAGCCCTAAAATTGCGGCGGAATGACCTAGTGTCAAAGAAGGAACAGCTGCACAATCTCAGTGCAAAGGGAAGCTTCTTCTACCGGCTGCAGAGGCGAAGTTGAAGACCATAAAGGAAAATATTGCACGTCTTCAAGCTAATCGCGGATCCTAATGCGGTGTCTCTTTGAGATTCATTCTTTGGAGAGGGAGAAAGATATGGCGAGAATATATCTTTGAAGTCAGGTACTTGAAATGGGGGTGGGCCAATAGATCAAACCTGTGTAGAAAAGGTGGCTG
Organism: Isoetes taiwanensis; assembly: GCA_021234155.1. NCBI lineage: Eukaryota > Viridiplantae > Streptophyta > Lycopodiopsida > Isoetales > Isoetaceae > Isoetes > Isoetes taiwanensis. The sequence goes on from JAJEKV010000032.1 coordinate 2,106,086, forward strand.
CACTAACTGGCGAGATTGCCAACAACGAAGTCCCTCCTTGCAAAAGCCCAAAGAAGACTTCTGAGAATGTCACCAAACGAGGGAGATGACCAAGAGAAATGATCAATCGGGTCGGCATCACTCCAATACCATTCAGGATTGCCAATTGGAGATGAGGAGAGATGCTCCACCGTGGTCTTGCATTCGGGATGATTACACCCTCACCTGCGGATGAAATGTGGGCATCATTATCGTTAGTTAGCCGGTTTGCTCATGGAAAAAGGATGCCACCGAAGTGTGCAGACCATTCCCTTCCTGGGGTTAGTGCAGGAAATAGGTAAGCTTAATACAAGAAAGCGAGGAAGTGTTGCATCTTTGGAACAGCTCACAAAACCGAGAAGAAGATAATTGATGTTGATGAGCATGTAGCCACAACTCGATAGCGGCGGAAAAAAGGAAACAGTCAACACACCAAAAAGTAAAAGGACCCGGGATCAGCCAAGCACAAGTCCACAAGGGTTCACACTCCACAGCCAAGACATGGGAAAAAAGGTACATTTTGTTTGAGCTCGATTTTGAATTGGCGTAAAGCATTAGAAGGTCTTTGTAGACATTGGACGACAAACTACCGCCATCTTCAAGACACCGCAAAGACAGCGGCAACGGTCTTTGGAGAAACCAAAGCATGTCAATCCAAGGGAGATTCAAGTAGTAATTGATGGTGCCAACAATTATAGTATAGTTCCAAATCGCATTTGCCTCTACAAAGGCCTCCTCTAACATTCAAGCTGCAGGAAGGAAAACGATGGCTAAGATGTCAAGAATCGATTCGCACGATCGTTAAGCGGTGAAAAAGAGGTTGACAGGGTCAAAGGGCCGTGAAGGTTGTGGAAGAAGAAAGTGAGGGTGAGTCGAAAATGACCTTGATGAGGACGTCCCCATAGAAGTAGCATTTGGAAAGAAAAAACATGGCTAATGTAATTTTGCCTTATGTATTTCAAAAGTGTGCAAACCTTGATTTTGCAAGACAACCCTAAACCATCACCAAAAGGTTTTTGTTCAAACAATTAATATATTTGATCCCCTGTTTTTATTCCACCTTTAATGTGCAAATTCTAATTTGGATTATTCATTCAACTTAGGCTTTGTAAAAACTTGTCTGCAGTAAAAAGAAGGCAGCCAATGGTTATACAAAAGGTGAATCGATGAAGAAGACATTACAGATAAAGAAGTGCCAAAGACAAACTCTAACATACAAAAGGTGCCTGTTATCCCCTGTTACATTTCGAATGTGTATTCTCTACAAATTTCAGTTGTTAATTGAGCTCATCCTTGCATGCGAGGAGAACAAGACAATGTCGCGGAATGAAGAAACCGAGGACAAAGGCAAAGCAAGGGTTACCGATATGAAACACCCATACATTGGGGTGGGGAGATACTAATAAGGATGTATCTGATTATGGCTATTAGCACTCTCCATCATCTGGTAGCAAAGATAAAGCAGAGTCCAAAGAAGTTGCAAAGATCGCCCAAAGACCTCCCGATAGCACTTCCCGCCAGAAGTCCAAAGACACATTGCAAAGATGAGACAAAGCACGATGCAAACACACATCGACGGTGGTTGCAAACGCCCAAGGATGGACATCCGGGACGGAAGTTGATGGTCTTTGGACGAAATGGTGTACCGGCACGCATAATAAAACAGGAGAATGAACGGGAAAATCTTGCCTCCACCACAAACGAAGCATGTTGTAAAAGAAACTGCAAATAAGTACCTCATTTGCAGACCAGGGTATCATGAGTTTGTGGAGTGGGCACTGCAGAGGTTTAATATTGTGATTTGGAGTGCTTCTCTACTTCGGAATACAAGGGATATGGTGGATGCATTGTTCCCTGATTTGCAGACCAGATTCTTGAAGGTATATGGTCAAGAGCATTGCTATGCATGCGAAAGCATCCAAAACGCACTTAAAAGCAAATTTTATTCAAGGAGTTGAAGGTTGTACTTGAGAATTTTTCTCAAAATCATGGTATGATTTTCTTGGTTGATGATGTACCTACACAAAGGTTTTCTAAACCCCGCACACACAACCCTTCCCATTATGCCTTTCAAGGGCAAGAAGAGGACAACTTTTTGCGTAAGTTTGTGTGTCCAACTTTGGAATACTTGTCTTCTCATACAAGACAGAAACGATCTCACAAAGTTGACATCATCGATGCATGGTTGGAAGAGGAGACAGTGGCAATCTTTGGATTATTGCCTCAACAACTATCTTGTCTCGCCTACTATATCCTCAATGCTCCATTAGAAGTACAAAGGCAGCCTTTCTTGGCTACCAAAGATGACTCAAGACCGATGACTCATGAAGTAACCATTGTACACTACTTTTTTGTAATATATATGTATGATTACTTTGTCTTATCTTCAGTATTGAGTGATCTTGAGTGATGTCTCTAATCTTGAGTGTACAATTTTCTGTAATATATATCAAGCTTACTCTCCAATACTACAAGCATTGTTTCCAACACTAAAATACTTCAATACAGCAGTCCAATACTACAAACATTGTCTCACAAGCATTGTCTCCAATACAATGATCAAAATTTGAGACAAGTACACAAGTAACTACAGACCTGTTACAATGATAAAACAACTAGGCCAAAGCATATTCAACCTTCATATGGCAGACTGTCAAGGATCATCTGGTGAGTAGCCTGTTCAAGGGAAAATCTGTTGGTGCCAGGAATCTGATTCATCTCAAACTTGATAGCTGATACGTGATGACTGTACTGGAAAGTCAGGCCTTTGTCTTTGTTTGGGGTCTGGGTTCAGGAACTCCTGCAAGACAGCCCTCTGTGAGGACCCTTGGATCTAACAGGAGAATCCGGGGGGACTGTGTCACGCGGGATTTGCAAGAAAAGAACAAGAAGAAGAAAACGGAACAGAAAAGAACAATGAGAGGAAAATGATATGCTTCTTTGATATCAATGATGAACATACATGAGCTCTCGCAATCGAGAGAAGACTGAAGAGAGACAAGACTCAAAACTCATCTAGCCCTCATATGCTAGCTCTACTCATATATATAGTACAATGGCCTTTGGCCCAATATAGACACTCTGACTGATCTCGGTGCCGACTCCTGGAAGGAGGCCTGATTTGCAGGAATGTTGGCGGTGTCTCTTGAAGTGCCTAGAATCACGCTGACGCTGACGCGTAGCAGGATCGCCCCTCACTTGTCCGAGAGCCTCTTGATAGGTCGTTGCTTGGTCTTCAAGGGCCTTGGATGGCTGACCCGTGGTTGATCATGGATCCTTGAGCTTGACCTGGTCCGTCGTATGCATGAATAGTCCTGTACCAGGAGGCACAGGACTAACACTCCCCCCACCAAACGACACTCCGGGTGAAGAAAAGGAGAAAGTGTCTCTGAGGGCGGGAAGCCCTCAGTCTGAAAGTGATACTCACGGGAGTGAGGACGGGCACCATTATGGTAACTGCTAATGAGATCCTGGCGTTTTTGAAGAGCAGGAGGAGTGTTGAACCCAAGGGCAGGATCGCGTCAATGAGAAAATGAGAGCGCGCCATGTCTTCAAGGGCCGCATGGGCTTCAGAAGAAACAAACTGGCACTCCATGAGGAGGCAAGTCTGGAGACCGAAAGCACTGACGCTGGCATTCGGATTGCAGTAAAAGATGGGACGCTGCCGATTTGAGGAGCTGACCAGGAGGCTCTTGAGAGCAGCACGTAAAACCCGCCGACGGTGGGTGAAGGGTCGGGGAGGGCAAAAGATGTCGCAAGAAGGTGTCGAGGCCATAAATGGCATCCTCGGTCGCTGCCAACCACGCCGCGATTGGCAATATAGATCCGTGTTTCAAAGTAGTGTCTAAGGTGGCATTATCCTCCCAAGCGGATCGTCGACGGCGGGATCCCACGGAGATCCGGCCGAGATTTGAGACGGAGTGGATCCCGCTGTGGCCATCCATGACCTTGGTCCGTAAGGGAAGACGCCATTCGGGGAAGTAAGAAACCCGGGGCGGAGGGGCACCCAGTGAGAAGCATACCGGAGAGGGAGCCAGCCCGGGCGTGGGGCTGGCCGAGAGCCCGCCCCCGAATTCGACAAGGGCGTGATCTAGAGCCTTGCACCAACGATCCCACTCCTGGAAGGCAGGGAGCCGAGAGTAAACAGAGGGCTATCCCAACCCGTGGGAACTGCCTTGCTATCCGTAAGAGCACGCAGCTTGATTGTAACCGCCAGTGTCGCGATGTAAACTTGTGCAAAGGGAAGATCCTGATGCCCCGATACTTCCTTATTTGTTGCGGCTTCAGCTTGCCTTGCCGAGAGGCAAATGATGAGCAAGCTCCAAGATGTAAATTTTGATGAAGAGCATGTGTCCGGTCATGATTAGACGTGATAGGGGTTGTTATCCAAAAGCAACCATTGAAGTGTGGGGGTCCCCGAAAGTTCGATGTGGCCCATCTCGAAATTTGTCCCCGTATCCGCGGATAGAAATCATGAAAATGTATGCCATTGGTCGAACAACTCAAGGTGATCATATCCGGATCGTCACGTTGAATGAGATCAAAGACTAAAAGGGCACAAAATAAACCTTTGTCTTCAACAGAGAGTTCAGGCCAGATCCGAAGAAAAATTCTGCGTATGCGCAGGGGAACATCAACGGGACCATCACCGTATGCCACTTCGAGGAAGAAAGAGGTGGCGGCGGGCAACCACATAATCCGTGATAACGGGAAGGAATAGGGTAGTCAACAAAAGCGTGTTGAGAGCAATGGTAATGTAGCCTTCAAGTTTTGTCCGAGCCTCATCGCCAGATCGAATAGTTTGCACTAGCCGTTGTTCAAGGTCACGGATCCCCGTGGTCCTTTTCTAACGTATATGGTTCCGGTCACCGACCCGTTTCGAAGTGTTAACCGTGGAGGAGGCTTGCCTGTGGGCATTGAGTCGAAAGACGGCAATCTCCGCCATCAAGAAGTTTTCGTTTCTGAACCTCCCGTAGCCGATCTTGGAGGGATGTTAGCCGAGAAGTCCGCGTGGAGAGCTGAGCCGCCAAAGAGGCAACTGAAAGGCCACGCCTGTAAGGTGTTGAACTTGAGTAACCGTAATTTTCACAAAGCTCTGAGTACAAAGCGCTGAGTTTAGCAATATCTTTCTCCTTGTCACTAAGGAGGGTGTCTTTGGACTTGTGTTGCTCCAATAAGGCCTGAAGTTCGATTGAAGCCGAGCCTATTGATCCGCAAGTAGGCTGGTCTGATCCCTGCACTTTTGAGATCTATGCGGCCCCGTAAGAGAGCCCCATGCTTTTCTTTGAAGTTGGGCTTCCAAAGTTTGAACTTGTGCAGCTTGCAGCCTTTGAAGGTTACTTGGCCAACCACATCTCGAGGCCATCAGGGTAGGTGGTGAACCCCATTCATAAGAGCTTCTTGGGATTCTTGTAACTTTAGAACAAGCAGCCTTGAGCATCCCGGCCGATATCGATACAACAAAAAATGACGAGGGTGCCGTGGTGGTGGAGCCTACTCGCTGCCTTGTTTGTGACGCTTGGGGACACATGATGAGGACTAGAGTGCTTGGTTTTCAGAGAGGAGGAGGAGACAGTGACACGCGGTGTTGAAGGTTGACATGACCGTAAGAAGAAGGGCTGAAGTGCCAACTTGATGAGTCTTAGGAAGGGACTGCCGAGTGGAATTTTGAGAATGAGAGTTTGTGGGAGGAAAGTAATGACAGATGAGGGCTTGAAGATGGCCTCCCCACGAAGTTTCAGAGGGAGAAGTGGCAGCCCGAAGACGGTCTACTTCTTGGAGAAGACTCAGAGAACAAAGAATTGGGGCCAATCAATGTGGTGGGTTGAGCGAGTAGCAGCGTGACTACGATATTATAGAAAGGTTTATTGATATGGGTGTTCTTGATAGAATAATTGGGGTATTTTGCGCCACGTAAACTTAACAAAAGTTTCATGGGGCTTGTCAATATTTGTGAGGCGATGCACGCTTGCATGATAAGCGTGCACCAAACTCGGTGACATCAAGATCCCCGTGATGGCGCATCAAGATAAACAAGGGGTTTGCAAAGGAATATGGAATACCCGGAAATTAGGTGTTGAGTCACGAAATGGTGGTGCCATCGACCACCGTGGGTGTATCCATGGGCCGTTGACGATGTTAGCGATGAACCGCCTCAACCGGTCGATTTGGAGCCTAAGTTCCATTTGAGAGAATTTCAGAGTTTCAAGGCTGCTCAGCGACCGCGACGATTTGGGCCAACAAGGGCTTCACGGAAAGTGGGGCCAAGAAAGAGACAGACTCTAAAAGAGAGCCGCCCCTAGGAGCAAAGAGGCTTGAAGTGTAGAAAATTTTGGTGCAGCCATGGCAAAGATTGGCGGAAAAGAACGCTGATTCCAAGGCGGAGGACAAAAAGCAAAGAACGGAGGACTAAAGCGCGCCAGAGAGACTAAAAAGGTTTAGGGCGGCAGAAAGGTGGCGAAGGGGCATGATAAGGGCTAAGCCGCAACCGCTGATGGTGCCAGTGTCGAAAGATGCCAAGGAGGTGATTGAGAGGCAAAAATTTGGCTAAGTCCCCAAACAACAAAGGGAGAAGGAATGAACGGTGGAGATGAGGCGGAGAGAATGATGGGATGTGACAGTGGCCAAAGGACACACATTAATGTTCGACGGGCGTGAAAAGAAGGAATGGCATTTAATGCCGCCAACTCAAGTGGGATATCATTAAAAGGAATGTGTCAAGGTACCATGGCTAGATATGCTACGGGAGAAAAGATGCTCGCTTTAGAAACAAATTTTGCATTGCAAAACACGTTGGCGATTGATGTGATTGGTCCACGCCGACAAGGACTTCCTCGTTGGCTATATAAGACGAACCGGAAGTAAACGAAGGCATCCGATGGCGCCAAAGATGGTCGCCGCCGGTTTGAACGAGGACCGCACTATGCCCACCTAACCGCCGAGTGGATTACCCGCAAGATGAATTGTTCCGACCTTCGGGCGCCGCCACAATCGCGGGCGCGGAGAATGGACGGCTGGTGTGCCGGATGATGGCTGAACATCCCGACCAAGACCAACGGGATGGAGGTGGTTCTCGCACCTTCGCTGGGATCCCGAAAGTAACCTCTACCACATCCTGCGATCACCGCTCCAAACCCCGAGTAGAGGGTTTTTCTTCTTAGGACTTAGTAGATAGGGCTCGAGCCCGCTTTTTGTATATAGGGCAGCGCCCATATGAAATAGCCGGGTCAGGCCCACATTTTGTAAAAAATTCCACCTATAATATAAATATGCCGGTTTAGTCACTATCCGTTGTGTGCGGTTCCGAACAAAGATCCGCTTGTGGATGTGCACTTTCGTTGTATGAAATGTTTTGAGGCTTAAAGCCATTAACCAGTGTAGGTAATGGAGTGCCATCTAAGCTCGGCCGCTTGAAAAACTGGTCGAACCACTTGAACAATTTGATAAGGGCCAAGCCAACTAAACTTAAGTTTACCCGAAAAAGTTTTGTACCGAGAATCATAAAGAAGAACCAAATCTCCTTCGTTGAATGTTTTGTCTTCACCGCTTGTCATGTAAGGATTTTTGCAACTGTTGTCCATGAAGAACACTAATATAAGCATCTCTTTTAAGTTCATCCAACTGTTCCAATTGATAAACCCTTTCTTTGAGTGCAAAGCAGCGGATTATGGGCAGAGCCGGTTGAAAACGGAGTGTTGGAAGTATGTATTCAAAACGGCATGAGAGCTTCTTGACCATAAACCAATTTGAAAGGGGTGTGACTCAGAGCTATTTTGAAACAAGTATTGTAAGCCCAAAGAACAAAGAGGGAAGTTTGTTTTGCCAATCGGCGAGAAGCATCACAAATTTTCTTGAGAATTGTGACCGAGTTTTGTTTGTGCTTTACGCCAAACCATTCCCTCGAGGATAGTAAGGTGTGCTCTTGTGATGATGTATCAGGAGATAATCCGCCGCCTCCTTGATGGTATGATTGATAAAATGGACACCACGATCACCGACCAGCCCGTCGGGGCGACCGAATCGCGTGATGATTTGTTGATAGAGGACCTTGGCCCGGCCGGCCGCAAAGTGTTGTCCGGAAGCGCAAGCTTCCCGCCCATTTGGTAGCGTAGTCGGTGAGAACGGTAATGTAGCGGGCACGGGTGTGCCGCCAAGCAGAGGATCGATGGGTCCCACAAAATCCATTCCCCATTTGCCGAAGGGAAGTGGCGCGGGCGACGGCGCCAAGGGAAGAGCGCCACGGGTCGTGGGTCGCCCCACACGCCGGCAAGCATCACACGCGGCGTATGGGGGCGGAGCGCCTTTGAAGAGCGTGGGCCAAAAATAACCAGCAAGAAGGATTTTGGCGTGCCGTAGTGTCACCATGAAAATGACCACCACCGAGCGCCCTTCATGGGCTTCTGACAATATCCGGGACCTCATGAGGGAGAACACATCGGGCCGAAGAATGGTATCCTTACCCTTTTTGTAAAGATGGCCCGCAACCATGGTGTAGTCACGGACCTCGAGGAGAAATTGATGTCGACGGGATTGTCGCTATTGGAGAGAGCGTGGCGCCCTCCCGGTGGAAGAGCTCGCGGAGGAGATATGCCGAAAGTCATGGAACCAATGTGGTGTTGCCGCGGACCGTAAAGAGTTGAGCATCGTGAAAGGCGCCCGAGACTCCGAGAGAGGGATCATCCGCGGTGGATGCGGAAAGATAATCCGACAACATGAGATTTGCCGGCCTTTGTGAACAATTTCAAAAGGTGCAAATTTTGCGAAGTAGGACCCAACGTGCAATGCGCCCGTGGGCGTGGATTTGTTGATCAAGTAAAGAAGTGCCCGGTGGTCAACAAAGAATTTGATTTGACCGCCCAAAAGATAGTGACGAAGCGCTGGACGCAGTAAAATTAAACTCAAGGCTTCTCGCCTGCGGGCGTAGTAGTTGCGCTCAGCGTAATTGAGTTTCCTACCGGGCGAAGGGTTTGGTTTGTCAAGCAGGCGATCATATTCTTGAGAAAGAACAGCTCCAATAGCAAAGGCCGGTGACATCGACATGGACATGAAAGGGCTTGTCCCATTGAGGAGGAACAAGAACGGGGCCCGAAAGTAAGCAAGAGCTTCAACGTTGGAAAGCAACCTCCGCCGGGAATTCCAAGCCTGTGTGGATTCATCACCCGTGAGTTTATGAATGGGATCCGCAATGGTCGCGAGTCCGTGAATGAAGGTGGAGTAATAATTGACCTTACCCAAGAAAGAGCGTGTTTCCTTTATATTGGCCGGTGCTTGAGCCTTGAGCACACAACTGATTTTGGCGGTGATCCGTGGTGATACCGCTTTGTTGACCACATGTCCCAATGTAACACCTGAAGTGACACAAAAGGTGCATTTCGGGATTGAGACTAATGCCGGACTCATCACATTTGAAAGACAAGTTCCAATTTATCCAAATGGTCAGCCATGGAATCAGAGGCGAGAAGTCATCTTGAAAAATTTGCAAGAAGGGATTTTCCTTCATAAAATCAAAAAACCGAGAGCATGATACGCTGAAACGTGGGATGGAGAGTTTGATAATCCAAAAGGAACCACCTTGTAGCAAAAAGTGACCTACTGGGTGGTGAAGGTAGTCTTGAGTTGATCAGATTCTTTGATTGAGATCCGATTGTAGCCGTAAAAACCATCCATGAAGGAGTACATCTCATGTCCAAAGAACCTCTTCCGTAACCCGGGTCAGGAAGGGAAGGGGAAAATGATCACGCCCGTGGCCTCCGATTGAGTTTTCTGGTGAGTCCACACAAACGCCGATCTTACCATTGTGTTTGAATGCAATGACGATGGGGCTCACCCACTCGTAATGTTTGACCTCATAGATCAAACCCGCAGCAAGGAGTTTGTCAATTTCGCTTGACGCCGCATCACTGTAATTGGGGTTGAGCCAGCATCGCCGTTGCTAGACTGGGCGGCATCGGACTTGGTAGGAATGGTGAGTTCCCCAAGGTTTTGTTGATCCCCAAGATCTCTGTAGCTCCGTGCAAAAATGTGTTTGAACTTTTGAAAAGCGTGGACGGCCCCGCTACGATATAGGGTGTGGGAAGATTGGCAAACAATCCGACAGGCCGATTGTTGCCTACGCCCACAATCTCTACGCCGAGTCCGAATATGGGGATAACTTCCATGTCCCCGGACAATATGAGCAGGAGGTTGAAGCATAATAGGATGCGTGGCTTCTGCGTGGTGAAAAAGAGAGGTTGCCGAAGTTTCCTCAAGCGTAGGTTGCTTCATGACGGCGTGTACTTCCACGGGAGCCGCAGGAGGGAGGTTGGCCCCAAAAGTGATCAACACGCTGGATTCGATTGCAAGGAGCCGGGTAAGGGTCAAGCAAAGCAGCCAGCCTGGTCCCGATCAAGAGTCATTTCTCCCCAAGGATCAAAGATACTGGGGGTAGGATGACAGAGGCGCATCTGCAGGTGGAGCCTGAACTTGATAAATATTCTCGGGCGCCCTCGAGTCGATTGTCGGAGAGAGAGGGTTCAGCATTGTCGATGGAAATGATTTTGTCGGTTTCAAGTCCATGGTGGCATTGAGGTGACCATCGGTGATGACTAACCCCATCCGTGGGCCCAAGAATGAATGCTCTTGGCCCGGCGGAGAAAAGGTGCACGACCAACATTTCATAATCACCGGATCTTCTCCGACCTTCCAAACAACAAATTCCAAGGGGAATCTGAGATCACCTATGTTGATGTGAAGAAGAGGCGTGACGCTTTGAGGTCGTGATATGGCCATTGGCCAATTTGATGTCATATGGGGCAACGATAGAGTTGTTTGATGCCCATTTGTTTATGGAGTTTATCCGTGATGAGATTGACCGCGCTACCTCCGTCAATTTGAACACACACTGACCCCAAATTTTGGTCCACAGTTGTTTTTTACTTGTACGGAAGTGTTGTTTTATGCCAAAAACAACACCAAAATGGCCCCAAAAGTCCACGCGGGCCCGTTTATCCCGGATTTGCACAAAGAGACAAGTGGTTTTTGGCGAAAATTTCCACCGCGGGTTTTTTGCACTTTTTTTTTGGTCAACGTGTCCTTTTTTTCACTATTGTTTTTCGCAAAATTTTGTCAACGTGTGGTTTTTTTCACGAGCCATACGTTGTTGTTCATCAAAATAACACGCGTTGGTTTAGATATTACTACACATGTAAACTTAAATTACAATGTCAAAGTAAGATGGTTTAGGAAAAAAGTTACATGTCATTTAACCAAATACCACCTGTTACTTAAATCTAGCTATTGTTTTTAATGCTACTAACTATTGTTTTTCTAAAATAAAGACATGTAAAAAAGCACTATTAGTACACATAGAAAAAGAAAGATGATGTTTCCAATGTGTCTTTAGGCCAATGTTTTTTGTGGAACCATGCGTTGTTTATCTTTAAAATGGCACGCGTAGGTTTTAACTTTACGACACCTGAAAAACTAAATTACAACACTAGAAATAAAGGACTACAAAGAAAAAAACGTGTAGGAAATGAAAAAATAATATTTTCAAGTGTTCTTTTTTTAAATATAGACATGTTGTTTCAAGTGTTGTTTTTACAAAATTAAAAAAATCACCCATAGCCTTTTTTTTTTATTTATGAAACACTACATGTGTTATTGAAATCTAGCTATTGTTTTCCTAAAATAAGGACGTGTAGAAAGTAATATTATAACACGTAGAAAAAACATGAGTTTCTAATGTGGTTGTTTAAATGTGGTTGTTTAATCAATGAGATATTGACACGTGGCATGCTTTTGAAATAAAAAAATATTAGTATTACATGTAGGAAAAACAATTGTTGTTTCTAATGTCTTGTAACTAATTTATAATTTAAACCATTTGCTCCCACTTTCATTTTTTGCTACTGTTTATATTTATTAAAGAATTCCACTTTGGTTTTTGGCTATTGTTCACCTAAAAAAAAAGGAAAAGAAACACATAAAATCAATATTCAAAATATAGAGCAAGCTCGTTGTATAAAGAACAGTAAGACAATTTTGTTTATGTATTTTGAGAAAAACAAATTGAACAGATTTTTTCAACAGATTCAACAGATTTTTTAGAACGGGTTTTTTGAGGCTAATCTAATATAAATAGCTTGTTCCTTTAGTTTCATTTCACAGCATCTCTGATCCATTTTTTCGAAGGAGAAGGTTTCACGTTATCCCCCCTGTAGGCACCGATTCAATCCTTCAATAGGTAAGCTGCAAGCCTGCCTTGATTGGCCTTGATTCCCAAAATAACACAACGTCTGCAAATTGAGTCACCTATCATTTAAGGAACAAACTCAAAACTAACACAAGATTAATTACTTTAAAGATAAAAACTAGTCCAGATCTTACTGTTCTATTTCTTAAGCTCTGTTGCTCAAAAAATGGAGCTTCCAGGTGCGAAGAACCCCAGTCGAATCCTTTGTTGCTTTGAGATACCATTTCCTAAAGTGCCCAAAGATCTGAGTTAGTAATGCTAGAACTAGAGATCAAAAACATAAGAAAAAATAGATAATGCCATACCTCTGTTGCTGCTCCTCCGCCATAGCTCTGTTGCTGCTCTTTCGTCAAAAGATGCTGCTATTAGGCGCAAGACGATCCCCTGCCTTACCGAACACAATCAAGCTTGGATCTGACTTATTTGCAGGCTCACATATACCCACAGGTCAAACCCCAGCTCCAAATCCAAATATCAAATCAAACAATTATGCCTGCTGGGAGGTTATGCTGGTAAGGACCAAATAAAACCCACAAAGGAACAACCGAGCCCATAACCAGCTATGGCGACTAGCCCAATCACGCTTTGAACAGAATACAAGCATATTAGGCGCAAGCTCTAGGCGCCAAGACTAAAGCTCGAGCGCCATCCCATCTCAACTGAAGCTAGCGCCAAAACTCCAGGCGCCAAAAACGAAGCTCTGCCATCGCCAATTTCAGAAACACAAACCTACAAACCAAAGGCCATTCCAGCGGCCAATAGGATTGCAGGACGCGGATCGCAATCTAAGCCATTGGCGGGGCAAAATATTAGCCATTGGATGAAAGTTAAATTATCACGAATATTCGTGTATATTATTTCGTCCGCGGTTTTTTGCGAATTTTTTTGTGTTGAGTGATTATTAAAATTTTTGACATGAGAAATATGCGTTTGAACTCAATATATGTGTGTAATGCACGACCTTGCATAAGAAAACATTGGTTCGAAAAATATTTAACCTCTACCTCATAATTTGTCATCCATATAACATATGTATCAGATTTAATATATAACAAGACATAAATTTGCCAGATTTTATGTTTTTTAAATTGGAATTTTTCGGGTGACCAAACATTTAGACCGGCAATTTTGAAATTGGACCAGACAAACAAGGGGCTTGCCGAATAATTTTCGGACCCTCATTGGGATACATGTATTAATGAAAAGTATTCAAAGTTCTTATGAAGAAGGTTGGATACATTAATGAGTTTATTATTATTACATTTTGTCACCTTCTTGATCAAGAACTTGCATGCCCCTTATCATCATATTAGATACTTCTTGAACATTTTTTACGTGTCAAGAATACCCTTTTTCCTAAAATTTTGCCTAGCCAAATTCTCCAAAAAGTATATGCGCGGCAACACTGGGCACACGTTTACTAGTGGTTCCTAAATTACATGGTCTCACGCTAGTTCCTAAATTACATGGAAAGGTTCACATTATAGGGTACTCCCCTTGCCACAAGTGCCACATGGAAAGGTTCCACGTTCACGCATGTCATTGCCCTTGTGGCACCAACAAACAACATGGAAAAGATGATGTGGCACTCCAAATGGTGACATGGCATGCCAAGCAAGCAAAGTCAAGTTTTGACTAGGTAAAAAATGAAAAGATATCCATCTATGGTCTTTTCATTGGGTGATGTTGGCAAATTTTGGGTGATGTGGCAAGATGGTGGTGACGTGGACATGATGACTAGGATTTTATGCAAGAAATATGACAACCTTAGGAATTTTTGCTAGAGGAGTTTGGGCGAGGGATAGAATAGAGCGATATTGAAGAACTTAAAGCGTTGTCACCCTTCCCCAAGTCGATTAAGGCCAGGACTTTGGGTGGCTGCCTCACCAGAGGGGAGAGGCCAGACCCCAGGAGACAGACCCCAAAAAGGTTGCTGGGGAAGCCTTTCCTGGCAATGCTCCTCCCGGAGGCCGTATGCCAATGCCCCTCTCCCAGAGCTCGGTTCCCCTATCTGGCCGTTGAATCCATCGTTCATGTAACATGCTTCGAGCAGGTTCAAAAAAATCCAAGATCGGTCTGGGAGAACCTATCAAACCGCGAAGCGTCCTGCGGGCGACCGTGTAGAAACCCAAGTGTTTTGTCGTTCGAGCAGTACAAAGGCTCCGAAATGGAGATTCGACTTCGCCATGTCGTCCAGAATTGCCAAATTACCCAAATGACCAAGTTACATAGACATTTTTGGCAAAGAAAGAAATGAGAACACGCTACATGACAGTATTCTGCAGCCACCTGCTAGGCCAATTGACTACGAACATGTTGGACATGAGCTAATAATCATTTCATCCTTCATTATTCTATTCTATTCTATTCTATTCTATTCTATTCTATTCTATTCTATTATGTGCATGTTACATCATGTTTTGGAGGCTTTTGATAGTTATTTGCTAGCTTGTTGTCAGTTTATTTGTTGTTGGTTGTATGTGAAGAATTTTCTTTGTTTTTTCTTGTATGTCTTTGTCATGCTAAACTATTTAGGACTAACTGGTTTATTCTGAAAATTTTGGACTAGATAGATGGATAGATGGATAGATGGATAGCGTCCACGGGGACCCAATAAAGAGGGTCTTAAATGCATGGAGGAGTAAGCAACCCAACTTGGCGCTTCTTGAAGAAGGGGTGGTCTTTTGCCCACAAAACTTGGTCCCTAGGGTGATGGCGTTCAGTTCCACGATTCCGGAGTGGGGGAGTTGCCCGACCATGGCCAGGGGCCTTCGAGAGATGACATTTGGGGCGAGCTGCTTTCGGAAGGTCTTACGGGTCTGTCTTCTGGCGTCAACACCCTCCCTCTACATGATGAAATTGTGCAAGATCCTGGTCGAATCTAAGATCAAATGAACCTATGAATACAAGGTAGTCATTCCAATATTTTCAACTAATCTTAAGGCGCATAGGTGGCATGTTTGAGCCACCTTGGCACGCTTGAGCCTAGGTGGCATGTTGGAGCCACCTTGGCATGTTGGAGCCTAGGTGGCACGTTGGAGCCTAGGTGGCATGCTAGAGCTCACGAGGCATGTTGGAGCCTAGTTGGCATGTTGGAGCCTACGTGGCATGTTGAAGCCATATGTGGTGGCATGTTGGAGCCTAGGTGGCATATTTGAGCCACCTTGGCATGCTTGAGCCTAGGTGGCACGTTGGAGCCAACTTGGCATGTTGGAGCTCACGTGGTACGCTTGAGCCCAGGTGGCATGTTGGAGCCTAGGTGGCATGCTAGGTGGCATGTTGGATCCCACGTGGCATGTTGGAGCGTAGGTGGCATGTTGGAGCCCACGCGGATGTTGGAGCCTAGGTGGCATGTTGGAGCCCACGTGGCATGTTGGAGCCTAGGTGGCACATTGGAGCCTAGGTGGCCAGACCCCAGGAGACGGACATCACAAAGGTTACCGAGGCAGGCTTTCCTACCAGTGCTCCTCCGGGAGGGCAAATGCCAATGCCTCCCTTCCCGAACCCGGTTTCCCTATCCCAACCGTTGAATTCTCCATTCAAGTAACTTGCTTCGAAAGCGGGCTCAAAAAATTCAAGATCTGTCCGGGAGAACATATCAAACCATTAAAAGTATCCCGCAATGACCGTAGAAACCCAAGTGTTTTGTCGTTCGGGCAGTACAAAGGCTCCGGAATGGAGATTTGACTTCGCCATGTCGTCCGAAACAGCAAAATTACCCTAGACACCAAGTTACACGGTCATTTTTTGCAGCAAAAGAGACACGAACCCTCTACATGGCAGTGTTCTGCACCCTCCACTAAGGCCAATTCACTACGAACGTGTTGGACATGAGCTACTTTGGCGCGTCCGGGAGCAGGGATGGTCTTCTGCCCACGAAACTTGGTCTCCAGGGTAATGTCGATGTTTCGAGTCCGTTGGCAGAGTCATATCACAGTTCCGGGGTGGGAGAGTTGCCCGTCCGTGGCCAAGGACCTTCCAGAGAGGACCTTTGGGATGAACTTCTTCTGGAAGGTTTTAGGGCTCCGTCTTCTGGCATCAACGCCCTCCCACTACCTCATGACATTGTGCAAGATCCTGGTCCAATCTGACCAGGGTATGGCCTCCAAAATGTAAACCCTGTGGGTTGCTAGGTTATTGTAGGGTTTACGTTATGGAGGTCGAGTTTTATTCAGTTGCACTTGAGACATGGTCGAGAAGCTGCAGTTGAAAACCAGAAGCAATAGAAACTGACGAAATGGGATTTGGATTTACCGAAGCAGGCTTTCCTACCAGTGCTCTTCTGGGAGGGCAAATGCCAATGCCTCCCTTCCCGGAACCCGGTTTCCCTATCCGACCGTTGAATTCTCCATTCAAGTAACTTGCTTCGAGCAGGCTCAAAAAAATTTAAGATCTGTCCGGGAGAACATATAAAACCGCAAAGTGTCCTGCAGTCGACCGTGTAGAAACCCAAGTGTTTTGTCGTTCGGGCAGTAAAAAGGCCCCGGAATGGAGATTTGACTTCGCCATGTCGTCCGAAACAGCGAAATTACCCTAGAGACCAAGTTACACGGTCACTTTTTGCAGCAAAAGAAACACGAACCCTCTACATGGCAGTATTCTGCACCCTTCGCTAAGGCCAATTCACTACGAACGTGTTGGATATGAGCTACTTTGGCGCATCCGGGAGCAGGGGTGGTCTTCTGCCCATGAAACTTGGTCTCCAAGGTAATGTCGATGTTTCGAGTCCGTTGGCAGAGTCAGATCACAGTTCCGGGGTGGGATAGTTGCCCGTCCGTGGCCAAGGACCCTCCAGAGAGGACCTTTGGGTCGAACTTCTTCTGGAAGGTTTTAGAGCTCTGTCATCTGGCGTCAACGCCCTCCCACTACCTCATGACATTGTGCAAGATCCTGGTCCAATCTGACCAGGGTATGGCCTCCAAAATGTAAACCCTGTGGGTTGCTAGGTTATTGTAGGGTTTACGTTATGGAGGTCGAGTTTTATTCAGTTGCACTTGAGACATGGTCGAGAAGATGCAGTTGAAAACCAGAAGCAATAGAAACTGACAAAATGGGGTTTGGATTTATCCTCCTCCCAGTGTCGCAATTAGAAGTCAAGAACACATTTTGTAGTAGCAAAGTTTTTTGGAATGATTCGGGATCGCCAATAGATCCAAAGTCTGTTATTTCAGTTGCCATGGCTCCGCATGCATGTTTGAAAAAGGTACACCAGGTCCCAAGTGCAACTGACCACGTTTTGGCCTCCATAACGTAAACCCTACAATAACCTGGCAAGGCACAGGGTTTGCGTTTTGGAGGCCATACCCTAGCCAGATTGGACCAAGATCTTGCACAATGTCATGAGGTAGTGGGAGGGCGTTGACGCCAGATGACGGAGCCCTAAAACCTTCCAGAAGAAGTTCGACCCAAAGGTCCTCTCTGGAGGGTCCCTGGCCACGGACGGGCAACTCTCCCACCCCGGAACTGTGATCTGACTCTGCCAACGGACTCGAAACATCGACATTACCTTGGAGACCAAGTTTCATGGGCAGAAGACCACCCCTGCTCCCGGATGCGCCAAAGTAGCTCATATCCAACACGTTCGTAGTGAATTGGCCTTAGCGAAGGGTGCAGAATACTGCCATGTAGAGGGTTCGTGTTTCTTTTGCTGCAAAAAGTGACCGTGTAACTTGGTCTCTAGGGTAATTTCGCTGTTTCGGACGACATGGCGAAGTCAAATCTCCATTCCGGGGCCTTTTTACTGCCCGAACGACAAAACACTTGGGTTTCTACACGGTCGACTGCAGGACACTTTGCGGTTTTATATGTTCTCCCGGACAGATCTTAAATTTTTTTGAGCCTGCTCGAAGCAAGTTACTTGAATGGAGAATTCAACGGTCGGATAGGGAAACCGGGTTCCGGGAAGGGAGGCATTGGCATTTGCCCTCCCAGAGGAGCACTGGTAGGAAAGCCTGCTTCGGTAAATCCAAACCCCATTTCGTCAGTTTCTATTGCTTCTGGTTTTCAACTGCAGCTTCTCGACCATGTCTCAAGTGCAACTGAATAAAACTCGACCTCCATAACGTAAACCCCACAATAACCTAGCAACCCACAGGGTTTACGTTTTGGAGGCCAAAACGTGGTCGACTTATGCATAATGCAATATCATCCATAAGCATATTGAGAAATCCTCAAACGAAGTATCTTAAAAAAGGAAGTTACAATGATAAAGAATTAGATAGTAATTAGGCATTACCCACTAATCTAAATACGAAGAAAGTTAGTGGATAAGACTGCAGCAGGTTACGGTTACGGTAGGCTGAACTTTCCTGATGGGACACGAGCAACTAATTTTCACCATCGTCTAGATAAATCACACTAAGTCTAGACCGAGAAAATAATTTCAGATAAACAAATTAAGTAGTGCCAAATGGATAGTTAACTGTTTCAAATAGGAATTGTCAATTCTATTGCATTCATACTCCTTAGGAAGCTTAGTCAACGATTTAAAGGATTCCTATGCAGAAGTATGACAAAGATATTCTGATGCAATTGTTTGGAATTGGGGAGCTGCCAAACTATAACGTCTAGCCACTAGTTTAGAGGATTACCATGCAGAGGAGCTCTGATACCTTCGTGCACATGACTCGGAAGCAAGGTTTTCCCGAGCAAGGTTTTCCCGAGTTTGTGTTTAGGTTTAAGGTGTTAGCTGTGGTATTTTGCTTGCTCCAACAATTACATCTCTAATTCTTAGTGCAAATCGTCTAAGTGCAATAAGTTATCTTGTTTTTCAAAGAACGGTCGTGATCATTCTAGAAAAAAAAGGCAAAAAGCGCTGATCTTTCACCGGATTTTGTTCTTTAGATTTCTTTAGGGTTTCGAATCAGGCCGCCGGAACCATTCCGTCTAGAGCAACGGATTTGACCCAATGAAGGAGGCACATCTGTTTCCGTTTCCCAATCCCTGCTCTTACAAATTTTTCTGGCTTAGGCATGGCGATGCCTCTTCTGGCTTTGGGCGTTATGCATATGATGCTTTACCCTATCTGTGAATGGTATTAGACTATAAGCTCAATCACAGAGCTTTGATGGAGCTTACAGGTCTGGCCGAAATGGTGACTGGCACTATGATTATGGAGCTGGTTCTAAGACTGTAAATCGTGAGGTCGAGCTCAACATGCTGTGGAGCAACTAGATGTTGAAGAACTTGAAGAAGGTCCAGGAAGCAGTGGATAGCCTCTTCCACGAGATTTGTTCCCAGTTGGCATCATGGCAGGTCTTAAATAAGGTTTTATGTGTTTTCGCGTAATTGGATGCTGAACCATGGCAAGAATGTGGCTCAAGGTAGCTAATCTACATGTGGATTCGTATTTTACTTATTCTTCTACTGTTAGACTCATGTGCATGGCTTTTCTTTACTGCAGCTTATGATTTGAGAATCATGCTGGAAACAATGTCAAAGATGTGCAGAGTGCATAAAATTATTACCAGGATACCCATGTATACATCACCATGTGAATGAATTAGGTATGATCTTATGTTGGATATCCATATACAACACTTCTTTCTATTCCTCTTTGTTCTTCTCACATTTTGAATGTCAAACAGGCACTGCAGCCAGCTTTTTTTGGATATCAAATAGGAAAAAGAAGGCCGTATTCGTGGGACAATGGCTTGCTTAGTCCTTACCAGTTTGGCCCACAGGTCTGATAAAATTCTATCTTTTTTTTCGCTTTCTTTAAGTACGGACCAGTTTCAGTTATGCTCAATTTTTATTTCTAGTTCAACATCTCTTAAATTCTACAGTGAGCTCAATCTAGCTTAAAAATCCTTGGCTGCAGGGTATTTATGGCGTCTCTGTCAAGATGCATATCATTTAACAACCACAACGCGCCTCTTTTGGAGGTTTAATCATTGCCTAAGCAACCGAAGTAAATGCCACTCAAGCAACTGGAGTAAATGCCACATGTAATATGTATGATTCTTCTGAACATTTGCATTCCGTTTTCATTTCTTTACAAAAGTTGTGGTGTAAATTGTTTTATACATCTGTGCTAAATTGGATAGACATCATGCTTATTTACATTTGTAAAATTTTAATGCAATGGTTAATTCGTAGAGATATAGTAGCATTAGTGCAGGGGATAGATATGCATTAGGTGAAGCAACAAGTTTTGTTAGAAAAAACATCATGCACACTTTGTCCAGCAATAAGTATGTGAAATTCTTTTGCATGGGAAATAAAACAACAAACTATAGTGGATATGGCTGATGATCGTGGAGCTTTGATTGATCAAATTCAAAGCCTGAATGTTACTTGCACTAACAAAAGAGGGTGTTGAAGAGGGTGTGCTCTTTTTTAATTTTTGCATGTTTTATTTAGGGCTGCTATGGCCTTCAACGGGTTCCCTTCTCGCTGCCGGACATGCCGCCATAACCATCCTTTGCCCTAACTTCATGGTTGAAGCTTCAGAAAGGGCGGGTCAGGATTTGATAATTTGATCCTTTGGCAGAGATTTCTTTTGTTTCTATCAAAAGCCCTAAACCGTTGCCTCTGATCCTAGGAATAAATCTTTGATTCTGGAGTACGTAATTAAACTCAGTAAGGAAAGCTATGCAACGATTTTTATATTGTTTCTACCATCAAGTTCTGCGTCCGCACAAACAGGTCGGTTTGGAGCTTTTGCGTTGAAACTCTGTACCTGTCACTAGGCAAATGGTTTCTTTCATTTCTTCGCAAATTTGTCTTTCTCATCCATCTTCTTATGTAGGTAGCAAGCAGATATGTAGGTACCAAGAAAAACTAAGAAGAGAAGTGATGGCTCAATTAGAAGCAGATACAGGCATAGGCATATGGCTTGGATTATGCCCTTTGTGAAGTTCATTGGCGTTACTGGAGTTGCAAATATATAAGCAGCAATAGACATGGATATCCACAAGATACACATTTTTTTCCCTTCTTCGTCTGCTTAGAAAGAAAAAATGAGCTCAATTTAGAACATTTTAGCTTCTAAAGCATCCATTTGCGACAGGTAATACTACATGTATCATGTCCCAAAATTGTTATATGAGAAATTAAGTTTTGAAAAGCTGTCATAGTGGCTGAATCTTAGGACAATCTAGAACAAGCAATGATGCTATAACTACATTTCTTTTCTCCTTCAAGATAACAGATAAATTTGGCTTCTTTGGATTTTACAAACTAGAGTTGTGGGTTTTTGATTCCCTAAATAGTGTTCAAAAGTGTTGGAATTGAACTTTTATAAACAATGCCTTGCTCTTTCGAATTCATGGCAGAATGCACGTAATTTTGACGAAATGGCTTCAGATGTATGTGATTGTTCTGCAGTGTGGAAGCAAATATATTGGACTATGTGGTTGCATCTGCGAATCATTAATGCACATCAGAATCGGCATTTGAGCACAACAAAACATTTCTTAGTCTTGAAGGCCAGAATTTTGAGAGAAAGTTGTGATAAAAATGCCGCTGTTCAAGGCTAAATTTTAAAATTCCTATTGTATAAACAAAATTGGATTCTGCAACTGCCATTGGAAGTGATTTCTATATAATGTAGGTCAAGAAAAGCTAGATCAAGATAAGTTGGAGGAGAAGAACGTTGAAATTGGGATAGGAGGTGCAGTGCGCAAGCAAAGACACGTGGAATCCACTTGGCATTGCCCCACTATGCGCTATAATATGATCCTACAAGACCTTGGAGTCTTGAATCGCAAGGTCTTTTACACAGGAAAAAAGGAATTGTTTTTCTTTCTAAATCTTAAGTTCTGATTATCACTTTTCACTGACACAGGAAAAAAGGAATTGTTTTTCTTTCTAAATCTTAAGTTCTGATTATCACTTTTCACTGAATTGTTGCTGTATACAACGGATACACGAAAACAAAGGAGTTAGTTTCGTCTTAGAAAAGCACTTTTGTAAGATTTTTATTAGATTTGAGTGTACATAAATTTGGCTTTTGTGATGATGGCTACATGTACTGCATTCCCAATCTGGTTGCCCTTGCTAATTCTATGTCAGTCAAGTTTCATTATTGGGTGAAATAGAATGGGTTTTAGAAATGCTTTTTGTAGGATGCCATAGCTTTCCCCATCTTTTATGATGTGCTATAATTTTTGTGGATATTTTGTGCATTTCATCTGCCACTTCTACAACATATTGGCTTGGCTAAGATCATATCAAGTCAAGCTACGAGTTTGGTGCAAAAAATATATAATAAATTAGTTGATAAGTTTTTATATAAAAGTTGGCACCATATTTAGAATACATGGCAAATGGATCCACAACGTACACGAACAAAAATGCCATACGGAAAAACACTATGATATTGGCATTATTGACGACCGGTTGGGACCATCTTATTGACCATGTCATAAGCATTTGGGGGTACAACTGCATGGATATGCGTCCATCATCTTTATATTTTTTTATATTATAAAATTAAAATTATAGCATATGTATGTCATGCATCAAACATGAAGGGCTCAGATTGTGCCACGTGGCATGCCAGGTGTACTTTTTTAATGCCAAAAGGCACTCCTCGAAAAGGCGCTTTTAAGTTTGGAAGCGGCGTGGGGAAGATATGCGACAGAACCCTAGCCCACGTGATCCATCCCCTGCCCTTCTTATTGTATTGTAATTACCTTCTCCTTGGCGGACGGCTGCCATAGCCATCCTCTGCAATTACAGGATGTCCTTTCTTATTAAATCCATGCATAAAGAATACTCTCAAAAAAAATGCCATGCTCTTCCTCCAAATTTTGTGGGCACCAAATTTACGCCTCCAAAGCAGTATTCTTCAAAGATGTCATACTGCAGAATCCACCCACATAATCTTTGGCATGCAAAAACTTGAGAAGATTTGTACTGCTTCGGGATCCTCTTTCTTTGGGCAAAATGGGAACTTCCCAAATGGAAACCTCCTCTTTGGGTGATGCAATCGGCTGTGTTGGGTGCGAAAAATCGCCATTTTTCAAAGCGGTTTCTATACGAGATTTGAATTCCTGTAATATTTTCTCTTCTGGATGATCTGGCTCATCAGGGTCGTCCTTGGAAATAGAATCTGAAAAAGCTTTGTCGAGATTTTGGGTTTCAAATTCATACCCATTGTGAAATGTTGCAGTGTCCCGTTTTGCCCGGCCAAACTCCCTACCGCCATAGCGAGGCACGACCTTCTTCATGTTTTACTTTCGTAGAGCCTTCCTTTTTGTTTTGAAGAACGGGATTAACGGCGCAATAACGCAATATTCCCCTCCTTGACAGAATATTCTTTTCCCTTTTCTGGATCAAAATAAGGTATGATTTTGAATATAATATGAACAAGATCCTCAGAAACATCAATTTTGGCACAAAGGTCATTGTGATTTGGATTACCAACTTCTTTTTATGGACGGCTTTCAAAGGCATCTAGATTGGAACTTGAGGAAAAAGAAAACTGCATGCAAGCTCTTATACATCCTTTGAAACATCATGTTGTTGCATTCGTCTTTACATAAAGCACATGGACTGCCCACCGAAGGTGGGCAATTTACTAGTACTAGTATAAGGACATGTGATCGTGCACGTGCATCACATGTAGCAAATCAAGTACTCTGTCCTACCACTATAAAGACCCGTGATATGGAAGGATAGGACATGTAGAGAATCAAGTATTCTTTCCTACTTCTATAAAGACATGTGACAATAGAAGTATTACACATGTCGTAATTCATGTATTCTTTCCTACAATGCCTTAGCAAATAAAGTACTCTGTCCTACTACTATAAAGACATGTGACATGGAAGCATACGACATGTAGAGAATCAAGTATTCCTTCCTACTTCTATAAAGACATGTGACAATAGAAGTATTACACATGTCGTAATTCATGTATCCTTTCCTACAATGCTTTAGTAAATAAAGTACTCTGTCCTACTACTATAAAGACATGTGAATGGAAGCATAGGACATGTAGAGAATCAAATATTCTTTCCTACATCTATAAAGACATGTGACAATAGAATTATTAGACATGTAGAAATTCAAGTATTCTTTCCTACAGTGGATTGTATTATAAAATGACATGTCACAATAGAGGAAACTACAAAACAACAGTGGATGTTTTAGTCCAATCAAAAAAAAAGAACACCATTATCGAACAAAACCATACCTCCACAAATCCACATGTAGGATTCTTTGAAAACAGGACATGTAGACCTACCAAAACTGATGTTTTCCACAGTGGACCAAAAACCGGGGTGAGTGTGACATGATTGACTTGTTGATTGCCCACCGTGGCATGGACCGTGGGAGTAGAGGTAGCAACAGCCCCAACCAAAACAGTCGGGGAGTGGTGGCGGTCCTTGAGAGCGGTGATGAGTTTCAAAATTGTAGCCAAGCTTAAAGGAATTTTGATTTTGGCTAGCTCCTCTTGGAGTTCCGAGGCACATGAGAAAAAGGATCTACTGGATCCACGTGTGCAGGAGTGCGTGGTAAGGAAGCAAAGAACTCTTTTGAGTAGGTCAACCTCCGCAGCGATATTGGGATATATCCGAGGCGTGGAGGTTGAGGCGGGAAGGTGTGTCTTGTCGTTGTTGAGCTCTCGTGGTGGCATGGACATTAGCTAACGGCGGCTTTCGGCAGGCTTGCATGAGGTTCAAAATGCTTTGGCGAACTTTAGGCATGACATTCGGCATGAGTTTCTCCAAGTCGGTGCAAAATGGACCTTTTGTCTTTCGGGTGATGAGGAATGGCGTCGACCGCAAAGGCGGGTTGCGTGCCCGAGTAGGAATAATGGTTAAGGGACGTGGACGCCGGTGCGGCGTGAAACCAAACCAACCCAATTTGATGGCTGGATTTGGAGGATTAAGAGCCGAAAAATTTCTTCTCGTGCTTGTTGATCCATCCGAGGTTGATTGGCGGGGAGCAGGTTGATAGCGTGATTGCCGAGGCGAGGTGGCTTCCAAGAATCGGACGCCGGGCCTTGTTTGCCATTAGCAATCCAGAGTTGGTAAGCCGTGAGGCGGACTGATGTGGTCTGATTAGTGCCAGGAAGCTGCACCTGACTTGGGAAAGTTGAGGACACGCCGTGGTGGTATGACCCCATTCTTGACAGTGATAACACTGAGCTTTCGAAGGATCAAAAGAAGAACGTGTGTTGGGTCCCCGTTGTTGCTCCCATTCTTCGATAGAGTTGATTGGGTTGCTTTGTAGTGGTGGCTGCCGATATATTATTGGTGCTGAGGTGTTGTTTGCACTTGATAAACCATCTTGTTGCGGAAAGGTGTAGGATGAGTGCGAGTGCATTCTTCCGTGGCATGATTGCACATGTTGCAGCGTTTACAATGAGGCGGGCCATTGGTGGAGTTGCACTCATTCGCCTTACAAACCATTACATTTAAGATGTTAAAATTAAAATCCCCCTTAGACCCCCTTTGGTTTGGGTGCATATTCACACGGGGGGTCACTCCGGGCAACGAGAGCCTTCGGATGGGCATATATGCCTTATATTCCTTGATGTGGACCGTAGATAGCGTTCCTCGTTTGTGGGGTATCCTTGTATGAATTTTTGTATATTGTATGCTTAGGTGTGTAAAATACTATAAGATTTCAGTTAATATACTATAAGGTGTGAATTTGATACGTGTATAATATAATTTAAGGGCTCTCGCTGCCCTACGTGACCCCCCGTGTGAATATGCACCCAAACCAAAGGGGGTCTAAGGGGATTTTAATTTTAACATCTTAAATGTAATGGTTTGTGCTCATTAATGTTAATGGGATTTATGTGGTGGTTGTTATATGTATATAAGAAAAAAAATTTTTGGGCCCTTCGGGCCCTAAGAGAAGAAAACATAATTAATATTTGAGTTGAACAAATCATGAATGTATAAATTATAGAAATGGAGTCATTGCATGGAACTCGAAACCCAATTTATGCAACATCAATATGAAATATGAGCTACAATGTAACAAAATGTTTAAGGAGGAAAACATTGGCAAGTATTTAACCATGAAGAAATACCACAAGTTTGATCCTAAGCATATATTTGCAGCGTCCATAGTTGTGATTCTTTAGAGCATGCACTCCCAAATCATGTCTTAATTTACGCCTTCTCATCTTTAGAGCATGCACTCCCAAATCATGTCTTAATTTCTGCCTTCTCACTTTCCTGCATTATTTCTTGGATCCATAGAAATTCTAGCGGCTATATTATGACTATTACACATTATCCACAAAATCCACTGGCCTATGGCAAAGATGGTGTCAACCTACAAAACAGAGGCAAAGACCTTGTGGCAAACCAACAACCCTGTGCACGGAAATGGCCATGTGTAATTTTGGTTCCCAAGGAAGCGTTGTGAATGGTCCAACGATATTTGGTATTACAAAGAATTGCACACAGTTTGCAGTGAAACCTCCACTTCTGGAAAAACAAAGCCCAAATGGACTGTATGCCCTAGAACCAGCAGCAAAATCCGTCATTGAAGATCTGGAATCAATTCTGGCTGACTCGTTCGACACGCCTTCAAGACAATGCAATCGGACCTGCATAAACGCCGCTCTACATCAACGAATTCATCTGTCCAACTGGTTTGATTTGTATCCAAGCCTGATTCACACACTCTTTTCGCACAGACTCTTTCCCAGAGGTCTGCATCACGATCCTAACTTAAACCTGCATCACGATTCTTGAAGATCACAAGGCAGAGAACTAACCTGCATCACGATTCTTGAAGGGCACAAGGCAGAGAACTAACCTGCATCACGATTCTTGAAGGGCACAAATAGAGACTAAAATGACGTTTTGGCATGTTTTGGAGCACCAAGTGTGCCCTAACTTAACACGCATCACGCGATTCTTGAAGCAAAGAAAGAAAAGCACGTAAACCCTAAATACAAGGGTTCGATGCGTGCATGCCCAATTCGACTCTTTTTTAAAAACCTAATAAAAAAACATTATAACTTTAATCGTGACCATACGATGTTTGCTTCTCAAAAAAATGAATGGCCAAGATAAGCGGCACTCTACAAATCTTGCTCAAGACACCGGATGAAGAATGGCCATGAAATCATAGGAAAACCTTTGTGAATATCGTACAAAACACAAAAAGACCCCCCGTGATTATGCTAGATATTCGCCAAGTGGCCTTGATATTTGCGTGATATGGCACTGTGATCCGGCTAGCTGGCCGCGGATTGGCGTGTTGAGGTTGAACGCCAGCCCTGGGAACTATGACGGTGGAATGAAAGGAGCTCCTGAAGAGCCACGCCACGGGAGGAAACATTGACCGAAAGTGATTGACAAGATCGATAGCCCGCTCCAAAGTCTTGGTAGCAGTATTCAATCCATGAGTCCGATAGCTGGAGGAAGTCCTTGGAGAAAACGCACCAAGATCCGGCTCGGTGGGGTACTCCTTGAGTTTGCCGAAAGTAATGTGAAGGCGGCCCCGCAAAAATCCCGGCACTCCGTGGGCTCTTGTTGAAGGTCATTGAGTTGTTTTGAGATGAAGTTGATCATCATCCGTGGTCCCATAGTGAGAAAGAAAAGCGCTTTTAATTTCGGACCAATCTTGTTTCCAAAGTGGCTTTTGTTGGACATGAGCCATTGATGAGGGGAGCCACGCAATGTGGTGGAAAAGATGTGGAATTTCAGTTGAGGTTGCGCATGACCATTCAGACAGCCGAGCCTCAAATTCTTCCATGTGGGCCTGAGCACTTTGGTCTAAAGGTTTGCCTTTCGTGTTGCCAAAGGTGGGATAAGTCGACTTAAGGGTCCGAAAGGTAGAGGTAAAAGTCTTTGGGCTGGACCGGAACATGATAGTGAGGATATTGAGGTGGAGTTGGAGGGGGTATGGTTTGGAAAGACCCCTGAAGGGGTGGCTTAGGTCGGGGGTCTTGGAGGTGCCCGATCATTGGGTTTGAGGTCCGTAAGATTGTAAACAGGGAAGAGCGGTGGGAAAGGTAGGGAAGGGAAAATCTCGGGAGGGAGCAAAGAGACATGTGGATATCCCCCGCTGCACCCGTAGGAGATGATGGAAGTGAAGGCGTATGGCGGAAAGAGTGATGGATGAAGGCATGTTCGGGGTATGAAAGTAAGGTTGAGCAGGTGGAGCCGGATAGGGCTCGGATAGTGATGAGGGAGACCGAGGTTTTGGGAGCAATGTTTGCACGCTTGAGGTGGAGAATTTGGACGAGACATGACACGAGGGTGGGTGGCCGATCGAGCCCTAGACCTAATGTGGCCTCCCTCAATGTCATAAGCAGATCCATACATGTCACGAACAGCTTCCCGTCGATGATGGCGCTCCAATCGAGACGCCGTCTGGGAAAGAAGTTCTTCTGGCGTGAAGTTTCGGACAGACATGGCGACAGAAGAAGGGAAAAACGAATCAGACCCGGCAGCGGCGACAGTGTTTGGGGTCTGGGTTCGGGAACTCCTGCAAGACAGCCCTCTGTGAGGACCCTTGGATCTAACAGGAGAATCCGGGGGACTATGTCACGCGGGATTTGCAAGAAAAGAACAAGAAGAAGAAAACGGAACAGAAAAGAACAATGAGAGGAAAATGATATGCTTCTTTGATATCAATGATGAACATACATGAGCTCTCGCAATCGAGAGAAGACTGAAGAGAGACAAGACTCAAAACTCATCTAGCCCTCATATGCTAGCTCTACTCATATATATAGTACAATGGCCTTTGGCCCAATATAGACACTCTGACTGATCTCGGTGCCGCTCACGAAAGGAGGCCCCGATTCTGAGGAATGTTGGCGGTGTCTCTTGAAGTGCCTAGAATCATGCTGACGCTGACGCAGGCGGTGACGGCCCCTCACTTGTCTGAGCGGCGCCTCTTGATAGGCTGCTGCTTGGTCTTCTGCGGGGCCTTGGATGGCTGACCCGTGGTTGACTGCGGATCCTTGAGCTTGACCTGGTCCGTCGTATGCATGAATAGTCCTGTACCAGGAGGCACAGGACTAACAGTCTTCAAGTAGCTCCCAACTACCATCTGGCTGGGCAGCATAGTACAAACCAGCCAACACATGTTCATCCACATTGAAGGTCTGACCCCAGCTATCCTTGACAATTCTATCAAGGATATGCCTCGGCTTAACACATTTGACCACATAGAAATCTGCATTCTCCTGATTTCCCTCCTCGGCTACAACAGCAAAGTTATCACCTTCCTCTACGTTTCCACTAAGCCATTCTCCATCACCTTCAAAAAATGCCTCATCGATTTCGTCTTCAGTACCTTCACCAGTAGACTTATCTGGCTTTAGTGTAACATATTTCCAATTCTTCAATCTGTGCTTGTTCACACAAGATGACCAGTTTCCTTTCAAACAGTTACCACAGAAACAACTTAAACCTCTATGAGCCACCCTTGTGCTTGATTTGGCCAAGTATGTCCGGATGCTGTGTATTTGCTTGGTCCCTTCCACCTGGCACGGCCAAGCGGGTCTGTCCTATCAACATCATCCTTTCCAATTACCCAGAAGTACCTGCAAGGAGACAACAAGTATTGCATCTCACAGACAGCATAATACAGCACTACTCATCACATTACAGCAGTTCACAGACAGCACTTAAAGCAGATGAAAGCACTATTCAGCACATTCATTACGCAGCTTTTACAAAAAAGACTACTCAACAGAATCTGCCAGATGAAAGCATAATACCTTTTGATGTCCCCCGTTGTTGGTACCTTCATTCCAACGAAGGCGAATTCATTGGCATCAGCAAAGACACCTAAATCTCACCCCATCATACTTGAGTCGCTCTCTAGTGAATGCCCCCTTTAAGGACCCCCTTGCCCATCGTGCTCTCCTTGCCATGGGCTGTCCCAAAGAAATTCCATACTATTTCCTTCCCTAGCTCATGGTGATATCTTGGTAGGAAATAGAATGGTAAGCAGATTTGAATTGGCTAGAACAACCATCCGACCAAACTATATGCCGGAGAAATCTACACCATTTGATACAAGCCATGCATTGTGCTTTCTAAGACATTCTTTGCACAAGCAGAGTGTCATGAAGCTTGTCATCACTCAAGTAAAAATGGGTTTCCTTCAATAGCTTTCTGATCCCAGAACTGATGTCCATCCTATACGTGATGTGGACGAGAATTGTTATCTGGTCATTGTGCCAATGCTGGCTTTGAACCTCCCTTTGTATTTTTATGCTGTAATTCTCTGCAAAATCAATTACAGAAACAATGGTGCCATCTTGGATATTGTCCAGGCAACTCCGAATTGCATGGCACGCCATCTAGCCCTCAGAATTGTGTGGCACGCTAATATCTTCAATGTGGAACACATAGATATGAAATGAAGTCCTTCATTGCCGTTCTCTTGTAAGACAATCTGAGGACTGGCTTTGGTCCTTTCTTTTTTTCCCCTTGCCATTTGAGTGTCCCACCAGCTTGCTTGGATTTCTTACTTTTGTTTCCCTTCTTCTCAACTTGTGCTGCAGCTTCAGGCTGTGTCCCACCAGCTACCTTGGATTTCTTACTTTTGTTTCCCTACTTGGTGGCATTGGCTCTTTTCTTTTCTGCCGCTTTTTGGCACCTCCTCCTTGGTAACGCATCGCAACTCCACCGACCACTACTGTCTCCACTTTGGAATCAGAACAAAGGTGCAGAGCATAAAGCGAAGATTCGGCGCAAGTTGAAAGAACAAAAGCAGTTTTCAGCGGATGACAGCACATATCAGCATGTTTCAGAATGCAATAAAGAGAGTATTACCTTTTCAAACGTCTTCCGTTCAAGCAAGAACTCATGATTCCCTCTTTCTCTTGGACATATAGGAAGAGTTTTTATGCCACCGCCGACATGTCCGCATCAGCGGTCATGTTTATGCCATTCTTCACCCTCGCTCTTGTTGCAAACCACAGCCCTCCAGAGCTCGCTGGTTGAGTCATACATATGTTGGCTGGCCAGACACGTCTCACCAGGTCCACAGACCTCGCAGGTGCACTTGCACTCTTCACCATGAAATCCGTTTTTTGACCTTAATGCATCGGGGCTACCCCGCATACTCCAACTTCATATGGTATATGCAACAACAGGTTTCCCTTTCTGATACTTTCTTTACATAAATAGGCTTCAACTTCTCGAAAGCCTTTAAGCAAACAGGGTGTTCAAGATGTGCCTTTTTGTATGTTGAAATAGCTGCAGCTGAATGGTGGCCGTTGGTTAGAAATATTTATGCAATAATAGCAAAGAAAAATTTGTATGGAAACTTATACCTGTGTGACCTCCATAAGGTGCAAGGGATAAGAAATTCGGAAGCCTGACTCTCCAACAGTGTTCACAACATCTTTCTTGCAAGGAGAGACTCTGCTATTTTGTTTCCAGAATTCTGTTATGCTTTGCTTGCAAGCAGGGTTGAGAGAATCGCACCTCAACCTCCTTTGGAAGCTAGACCACGGACCATTTCCAAGGACGGCTTCCGATTTTCTTAATGCAGCAGTTGCAATTGTTGACCTCATGCAACCTATCATAAGAAATATTGCACATTAATCAATGAACATATCCCATCCAGATCACTCGCCAGATACAAGCACTTAAGAGCACGAAGAAACATGGGCATGAAAGCAAGAATTAGATGCACCTAACAGCCGCCATAGTGGAATTGCATCTCGATTTTGTGGAAGAAGCCATCACCGGTGTCGAGGGTTCGCTCTCCAAACATCATGGTTCCTTTGCCTCTTTGTGGCTGCCATTGTTCCATTTCAAGTTGTTGAGCAAAGACACCCACGCCTTGCACTCCTTTGGATTTGGCAAAATTCCAGGTTCTGAGATTTCCATTTCGTGGTGATGAACCACCCTCTTCATCCCATCGGCCTTGAGTTCGGGTGAATGCTTTTTGGTGAGCTTGTTGAAGTAATCAACTACAAGCTTGGCTATTTCTTGCCTGCGTCTCGTGCTCATAACCTCCCGTTCAGCCGCTGCTTTCCTCATCTTATTCCGTAATCTGTATTCTCTCTTTCTCTCTGCATCCAATTTCTTGTAAATTGCAGAGGAAACTGGATCTTCACGCGATATTTCCTGTGTTGCATTGACATCCAACAAATCTGGAACATTGTATTGGAATTCATCAGGCCGAAAGTCCAATGCTAAACATGTGATTGCCTCCAGGCCGGTATCAGGGAGCGCCATGAAATTCCTGAGAGAGGGAGAATTAGTGAATTGGAGGGAGAATTTTCGCGGGCCATGAGGTCGTGGTAGTTCTGGGCTCCAACGAATTTGCAACGTACTACCACTCGCGCGAAAATCCAGCCAAAATCCAACAATCATTTTCCTAACGGTTCGTTGGTGAGGTGGATGTGCGAGTACATGAAGGGCGTCAAAAATATGACGGGCAGTTACGCCCACCAGCACCCAAATTAAGCAAAAGCAGGGGTGCTTTAAGCGGGCTAAAACCTGCTATAAGCATGCTACAAGCATGCGTCCGGACGCATGCTTTTGATACCCACCAGTATACTTTCACCCAAATGCACCCATGCCTGCCATTCATCGCCTCCCTAGCTAGAAACACTTCTTACATGCCGCCCATGCTCTTCCATGCAGGTGTTCCAAATTTCAGCATTGTGGATTGTAGTGATCGAATAGTTACCTTGTGTCATGTCGCTCCATTTTGCAGGTCCCGTACCATCCCAGATCCAACCTTTAAGACCATCATCGGGGTTCTCCTGGAGATCAACATTGTCCCTTCAATTGATCCTAAGAGTGCCATCCTCCATGTGATCCCCTGTCCATCTTGAGGCTTTAGTAAGTGGTGCAGAATAATGAGCCCTTTTTGCTAGATTTGCTGAGCTTGCTGATAGTTCCACAAGACATGTCTTTGGTTTGCAGGCGAGCTACACCATAAGCAGTCGAATCCCTTGTACACTGGTTTGTAAATCATGGGTACCGCACTCTCATTCCCAAGCTCCCAAATGAGGATTCTGACTTTGGCATGCCAGCCATTGCGCCAGGTGCGGTTGAGGTAAGCATTCCTACCATTGGAGTGATCAACTCCTAATGTGGTCAATTTTTCAAAGAGTTTAAAGACCTGCACATTTCTTATAGCGAGCAGATTTCTTCCCAACTTGGGCGTGTATTCATAAGAAGTCTATTCGAGCATCACCCTGCTACCAGCGCCATTGCTTCGGGTCCCACTCTACTTCATAACTGATTTCTGAAGATGCCACCTTGACACATGGCTCAAACCTGCTACCTTGGCTCAAACATGACACATAGGCTCAAACATGCCACCTTGGCTAAAACATGCCACCTATGCTCAAGCATTGTCCATAGGGTCAAACATGCCACCTAGGCTCAAATATGACACGTGGCTCTAACGTACCCCTAGGCTCAAACATGCCACTAGGGTCATAAAAATGCTCTTTCAAATGATTTTTTTTCTAAGGATGAAATATGATTTCGTGACTAAGCATTCTACGCCCTTTAGATAGAAAATGGCTAGGCCAATTTTTTGAAAAAGAGGGGTTTTTTAGTGAGATAAATAGTTTTTTTTGGTGCCCTAGATTCCCTTGACAATTCCTTTATGAAACGTTTGAAGTTGTCAAGTTTCTTAAAAAATGCTTAGTCATCATGTCCACATATCATCCATATCTTGCCATGTCGCCTAAACACGCCACACCACCCCATGAAAAACCAAGGTTGTACTTCATTTCTGGTTGGCCTTGCTTACTTGGCATGCCATGTCACCACTTGGAGTTCCACATCATTATATTCCATGTCAACGTTTGCAAATTTTCATTTTTTCGTGTAAAGCAATAATTCCAATTTGATAAACCTTTATGAGAGTATGCATATCCAGCCATGTCATGAAAACCTATTTGTGGTGCCATAACAAACCTGTGTTCGAGCATCGCTAGGTGGCAATTGCTAAAGCGTATTATTTGTATTTGCAAAGATGTCACATTGTAGGTAAGAGTGTTAATTTGGACTCGCCAACCCTTAACACCCTGCTCCTTGGGATTTTATGCCTAAACAATCATAACACCCTAGGGCATTATCACGAAGGCTCATAACGCCTTAGGGCGTTATCATGAAGGCTCATAACACCCTCGGATAAGGCAGATAACGCCCTGGCCTCGGGCGCTAATGGGAATAAAATTCTCGGGCAATATGGCCATGGCCAAAATGCCTCGGGCGTGCGCCTGCATGCCCTCGCCATTTTGGCCATGGCCATATTGCCTTTGAATTTTATTCCCATAACGCCCTCTAGCCAGGACATTATCTACCCCTTATATGCATTGTCTAAGTGCTATTATTATTGTTGTCGTATTGCGAAACTAAGGCGAATGCATTGTTAAAATATCACTATTATTTAAGATAACCATGGGAAACAAATTAATGAGGGTTGAATATTGTTTAAATGGGAAAAAAATTAATTTGTGCTGAAGGGCCAGTTTGAGAAAATTAAAGGTCGAGACCATTATATTTTATAAAGATGAAGGTCCCTCAATTTAAATATTTATATGTGAAGCACGTATTTCAATGGCTGAGATGAACAAAAATGGACGGCTGAGATTTCGATCTCGGCCTGATGATCCTATTGGCCAAGGATTTTTGTGTTTGTTACGGACTTCTATTTATTTTCCTGCCTTCCCGCCTGCGCTGCTCTGCCGCCTTCCCGCCTTCGCTGCTTAGGACTGGAACTTTGTTGCTTAGGCCGCCTTCGTTGCTTAGGATTTGGTAGCACCGGAGGAGCTGGGAGAATCGCTGCTGGTTGGTCCCTGCTGAACCGCTGAATCGCTGCTTCTGAACGCTGCTGGTAGAATCGCTGCTGGGTGGTTTAGGCTTCTTAAGGTCCTGATAAAATCTGATAGCAGATCCGGCCATTCCAGCAGCATCACCGATGCCCTTAGCAGCAGCTTGTCTTCTTCTTCTGCTTCATCGATTAACTCGAGCCTTTCTGCGCTACTCTTTGCTTCAAATGCTTCTGTGATTTCAGGTAAAAACTCTTTGCTTTAGATGCTTCTGTGATTTCTGTACTTCTGTGATTCGCTACTCTTTGCTTTAGATGCCAGGTAAAATGCTTTAGATGCTAACTATGATTTCTGGCAAAGATGCTTTAGATTGCTTTCAAAGTTTCATTGCTCTTATTCATCAGATTTTGGTAATTTCAAAGTTTTCTGTTTTTCTTTTAATACATCCCAGATTTGTTACATCCCTATTTGGATCTGATTTTTGTCTGGGCAACTGCAGAAGGTGTTGCATCGACCTGTGTATCTGCAGCAGCAGAGATTTGTAAAGGAGAAGCTTGAGCTGTCATAGTGTCTAAATATTGTAAAAATTTAATACTCTTGCATTTGCATTGCTTTTGAATTTTGCATTTTGCATTGCTTTTGAATTTGCATTTTGCATTGCTCTTGCATTGCATTTGCATTGCTGGAACAATATTTGCATTGATTTTGAAAATAAAGCATTTTTAGCACACCAGCCCTATCGGGCCTACAGCCTTTCCTCAAATTCTAGCCTATCCACGTGTAATTTCCATGTCATCAAAATCTGATGTGGCTTATTTTGCACCATCAGAGATCTGCTTTTCCAAATCTATGGCCAGGGAAATTAGAAAATCTGCCAAAAATGGGCACGGAGCCACAAGAGATGGAGAAGGTCACGGCAGATTTTCTTCGTGTGCCTTTTGGAAATGGGGCTTGCATTCCTCGTGCGCGGTTTTTTTTTTTTTTCGAAATGCTATGTAGAATTCTTTTTCTTTTGATTCTGGACGTTCAGGGTATTATCGGAGAGCCCTAGCCGACTTCCCAGCGGCAGCACCATAGCCAGATTTGCTCTCTGTTAGTGCCATATCCATGCCATTTTAGAAGACAACGTTACTCCTTCAACTCCGTAAGCGCGGATTAATGCGGGAATTGCGGGGACTTCGGTAATGTAGATCTTTGCTCAAGCACAAAATCTGCAAGGTTTTGTTAGTTTTGCCATTTCAGCAGGAAGCAGGATCCACAAGATGGGCCAGCAATTGCCTCTAGAATTTGCCTCTTTCATGCAATCTTTTGCCATTTCAGGAAGCACGCCTCTAGAATTTGCCTCTTTCATGCAACTGGTTGGTGAGTTTCAACATCGAACACAAAGCCGTGGATAGAATGCACCCCAATTTCAGCAAGTGCCATCTCAGGTTGCGTAAATTGCGGGACTTCGAGAATGCAGATGTTTGCCCAAGCACAAAATCAACAAGGTAACTTCTAGTTTTGCCACTTTGTAGAATCTTCATTTTTGTTCATCTATTTCTAACTTGCGTTTTGTTCCTCTATTTCTAACTCGCAACAAGTTTTTGATAGCATCAGCTCAAGAATCTGGACGTCAATGCGGCTTCAAAGATTCTTTAACGTGAGAAGAGTGCTTATGATAATTTCTACCACTATTGAAGTATATCTGATGCAGAACATGTCTGAGGTAATTGCTACATGATTTCTCCTTAAAGTGCTATAGATGGTCAACTTGGTCAGATTATGGAACCGCTCTCTGTTTCACATTCCAACTGCTCTGGTAGACGGGTTTATGTGCTCCAGAACTTGCGAAATTATGCATAGGATACTATTGCTTTGGTGTAAGTCATGGTGTGGAAATACAACCAAGGCAAACCAAGTGAAATGTATTCTCTATCTCAGTAAAATTCTTGCTTTTAGATCTGGTGGTTTTCCTCCCACATTTAGCTGCTTTATTTGCATTTAATGGGCCCTTGAAGAGCAAAGTTGGGATTGAGATGGACAAAGTATGCAAAATGACAAAAATGTACCCAGTTGGATGGGCTGGTATGGAGTCACTGGCTTGGTTACTTGATGGGAGTCATGGGACCAAATTCTTCGTACAGGTTCCTTGCTGGGTGTTGCCTGCCTGGGGTCTGATCATCTCTCCGTACTTGCCGCTCTTGTTCAGCTGTTCCTGGACCTCTAGCTGCATACACAAGTAGATCGTAGCCTTACGGTTAGCTTTATTTGTTCTATTGCATTATATGTGTTTGCTGATATAGTTGTGGAACAAAATACATCAACAAAACATTTAGAATGCAAAAGAAATGTATTTATATACAAGAAATTTAATGCGTCCTACGGTGCATGTCCGAGTTTTAGCATGTTCCTATGCTGCAAGTCCTTGTCGTGCCCTACATTCTAAAAGAATCTTTTAAGAATACTTTAAATTCACAGATTCTCTAAGATTCTACCAAGGTTCTCTTGGAGGTTTCGTGGAGATTCCTCTAAATTTTATAAGATACCCTCTAGATTCCATTAGATTTCCGTAGATCCCCTTAGATTCCCTTAAATCCCTTTAGACTTTATGAGATTGCCTTAGGTTCCCTTACATTATATGAGATTCAAAGAGATTCTATAAAGATTCCCCTAGATACTCTAAGATTTCATCAACATTTTTTTAGATTCCCTTAGATTTTATAAAGATTCCCTTAGATCCCCCAGATTTTAAGAGATTCCCTTAAGCTTGTAAATATTTTCCTAGATTCTCTTACATTTTATAAGTTTTTATTAGATTCTAATAGATTCTTCTGGATTCCTTTACATTCTAGAACTTTTTAAAACATTCTAAGACTTTCAATATATTCTAGAACTTTCTGGAAGTATTTCCCTAGATTTCCTTACATTCTCGTAGATTCCCCTACATTCTAGAACATTCTAAAACTTATTAGAACAATTTGGAACTTTTTGGAAGAATTTTCTTAGATCCCCCCTAGATTCTCTTATGTTCTAGAACTTTTTAGAAGATTCTAGAACTTTCTAGAGCTTTCCAGAACATTCTAGAACTTCCTTGAACTAGCTAGAATGTTATAGTCTATTTTATCTTAATGGGAACATTACCCTTAAGTATATTTGAAACATAAATTGTTCATAGAATTAATGCTTGGTCTAGTGGTTAGAATGGGGGGCTGGGGGGTCAATGGCCAGGGTTCGAATCCCCCACACAACATAAAAATTTTAAAAGCCTTTTCCTAAGGAATGAGCATTCAACTTGGGCCGTAGGATCTTGGGCCCGATCAAGGGTCGAGATCTCACCATGTGACAATAATTAAAGCAACATGAGCTATAGGGTCTATTACATATAATTCCCAAAGTCATGTGCATCGTAAGATATGTGCCAAGCCCACGTGAGTCGTAGGATCTCGGATCGACGATCAGGATCGGATCAACCTAGACCGTAGGATCAATTACATATAATTCCCAAAGCCATGTGCACCGTAGGATGTGTCCTAAAGCAACGTGAGCCGTAGGATCTCGGACCGACGCATCGGGATCGATCAACTCGGACCGTAGGATCGCTTATATATAATCGGACACAAACTCCCAAGCCATCTGGGCCGTAGGATCGTCCCAAAGCCACGTGGCCGTAGGATCTCGACCGACGCGATCGAGGATCAGATCAACCTGGACCGTAGGATCGCTTATATATAATCGGACACAAACTCCCAAGCCATCTGGGCCGTAGGATACGTCCCAAAGCCACGTGAGCCGTAGGATCTCGGATCAACGGCCGGATTCAGGAGGACAAACATAAGAACATATATATGTTATGATATGATATATAATATAATAGCTTAAGTACAATGCCTCTGGGATCAAGAGTCTAACTATTCTTGAAATCGCCGGTAGGATGGGTTATCCTGAAGAAACTTCTTAACTTGGGCCGTTCCTACCGAGCGTCCCAAGTTCCTGAGGATGTTTGTTGATGACCCGCGCAAGGCTTGCATCAAGTCTTCTACCCTGCAGTCGGAAGTGTAAGCCGCGGTTACTGCTAGTCTTCCCTGCCGTCGGTAGGGTACGGTGAAGTCGAAGATGTCAAGTGCCATCGTTCTCTTGACTATGATGACGTGGTCAACTGTTGGAAGCAGTCGAGCATGCCTACCAAAGCCTGAGAGTGCGATGAGATGAACACTCCTTCTTCGCCCCTTGGGCTGAATTTGCGGTGGATGATCGCTATCCTCCCGTCCAGCAGCAGAGGAAGATAATACCTCAGTGACCTGTCCCTGCCTGCTGCTGTTGATTCGTCGCCAGGTCGGGCGCCAGCTCTATGTCTCGCCGCATATTCGTCGACGTCAATCTCTGTGAGGTCTCCAAAGTCCCTGACTGTCGATGTGATTCGCCTCAGGTCGATTTCGCCTCTTCTCTCTGGGGGAGCTGGTGTCGAAGAACTCGGCATCAAAATGTTCGTGGTCTTGCCACGTATCCCCATCCGTTCCTGGATGGCGTAGAATTCTTCTTCCGATGACAGATCCCGAGTTTCCATCATTTGTCGGATGCTGCTGTACGCCTGGATATCTGAAGTCGACTCCCCGGTGTAGGTGTCGGCTTCCCTTACCTGGATTGGGAAGTCGGAAGCTTCCCGGTCGATGAATTCATCCAGATCTGGTTGTTGCCGCAGAAGGTACAGCAACTCGTCGAGTCGATACTCCATGTCTCTGCATTCGGGAAGGTTCTGGATGTCGCTCAGGAGCAGGTACTCCTGGCCGTCGATGATGATGGGGGCTAGGCTTGTGATACCTAGCCCGAGCGGGGGAGCGATCCTGAGGGTCTGCCGGTCCTGCTCGAAGATCGGTATCTCCTGCTCTGCTAGTTGCCGCTCTTCATCGGGGTCGAGAGCTCGACGTAGTCTTCGTCATCCGAGTCGATCGCTTCCTCTTCGGCTCTTCCTTCTTGCCCCGCTTGATACTGCAATAGGAGCTGGCCTTCTGCTGAGGAGGCTAGGGGGTCTACGTCCATGGGAGGGATAGAGGTTTCCCCGATAGGGTTCTCGGCACGGTGGGAAAGAAAGATGGCTAGGGCAGCGGTGTAGGAGAAATACTTGGTCCTATTAGCGGTCAAGACCATGTAATCTGTCAACCTAAAAGCTTTGTTGGTCAGATATTTGGCAATGTTGGGGACATCACCTAAGGCTGCTTGGAGGGATGGCCTGGGAACAAAATATCATGTACAAGGGGGGACCTGTATTAAGGACGGTCCTACCCTAGCTTGGAACTCTGTCATGACTTGCATATAGGCTGGGGTTGCCTGCAGAGTGGCTTGGACATCTATCTCCTTCTAGAAAACTTGGAAAATGGCATTGACATCAGCCTCAGCTGCATGGGCACTGGCGTTGTACCATCGCCTAAAGTCTGAAGTTGCCATGGATCTTGACAAACAGATGCTGAAGCGCCTCAGGGAGCTGTAAGATCGCCTAAAAGTCGGGAGCAAACTTGTAGGATACTAAGTGAGAAATGGGGACCTATTTATAGATAAGGGGGAAACCCTAATTTTTGGATGACTTGGGAAAATCTTGGGGTTGGGCAAATCTCATCTATTTTGAGGTCAAAATGGGGACTGGAAAGCTAATTTGAGGGTTTAAGCACGAATAGGACTATCTAATGAACCTATTGCAACAAACTTGAGGTCAATTGGGGGTGGCATGCTAGAGAAATTGCTGAAAGGTCTCACGGTGTGCGCTGGGAGGCCAACCTAAAGTTTAGGTTTGAGTCCTGGCGCATGCCGTGAGACATTTGGCCCTAATTGGTCAAAACTTATCCAAACAAGATGAACTAAGGGTCAAAACATGATAATCTCGTCGAGATATGCAAGATTGACCCCTTACTTGGTCGATTTGGAGGTGTTTAGGACTAGTTTAGGTGTGAAGGTCTCACGGTGTGCGCTGGGAGGCCAAACCAAAGTTTAGTTTTGGGTCCTGGCACATACCGTGAGACATTCCTCACTATTTGGCCTAAAAATGTCCAATTTGACTAAAACAAAGGGCAATTATTGCTAATTCAATCTAATTAACAACAATTATGCACTCATAATTTACATCAAAACACTTTGTATTAACAAAATTTATTATTTACAGAACTAATGAGGTTCCCCTTTAATGTGACTGGCCAGGTGCATGTCCTTCTTCATTAAGGTCACCCTCTTGGCGTGTACCCTGCATGCTGTGGAGTCTTCAAAATGTTGCACTAGCTTCTGCTCCGCTGCTTCCTGCAAGGCTAGCAGCATCTCGCCCGTTATCCTCATGCTGTCGAATTCTTGCACGACCTCTTTTACAAGCCCGGCGAAGGGTGCACGTGGAATTAGAAAGCCATAACTTCTCTGGAAGTGTCGGATCTCCCTGATTGCTCGATTCAGCTTCGAATTGGGTTTCCTTTTCGGTGGCTTCTTTGGGGGAATGGGCTTCTCAGGAGGTGGCTTAAGGGTCTGCTTCTTTGACGGCCGTCCTCCTGCAACAAAAGTGACCTTGTTCGCCTAATAGTAGGAGTTGTAAGCCTCCCACTTCTTCATGAACTCCTGATGTGCCTTCAACTTCTTCTGGTAGACCCTGATAGGGTCTATCACATAGGACTCCCTGGCAGGTCGAGGCGGCTTCTTGGGGTCCTTGTCCTTCTCCCATGTGGGATAGGGTGGGGGTACCTGCACCTGTGCATTCTGGTCCGCCTGCTCCTGGTCTTCTGGGGGCTTGGAGGAGCTCCCTCCTTCTAGGTTAGGATTAAAATCCTCATTGTCTGAATCATCGGAGGAAGCGGGCTGGTCGGCTGGTCGTTCCTCGATGACGATCTTGGTCCGAGGCATCTTCTTCGTCTTCCTCTTGGGCTCCTCCATGTGTTTGCCCTTGAGCTTCTTCTTGGCTTCAGCCTGCTTTGCCTCTTCCCTTTTCCTCTTCTTCTCGGCCTTCCTCTCGCGGTGTCGTTCCTTCGCCTCGTGCATCTTCATCCAGGCCTCGAGCTGTTCTTCTTCAGTCGGCTCGGGGGTGGGCTCCCTCTGCTCCTCCTGTGCTTTGGCCTCCCGCTCTTGCTCTGCTTTTTCTTGTTTCTCTTTCTCCATCTGTTGGACGACTCTTTGGATTTCATCGTCTCCTTCGATTTCCTCGAGCACTTCCGTTGAGGCCTCTTATTGCACCTCTGCTCCTCCATCTACCTCCTTCTCGTGATGCTCCTCTGAAGTAGTCTCCTCGCCTGATGAAGCTGGGTCTCCCCCTGCGAGAAGTCTCTCCCGAAGCATCTGCTGTATTTGGGCACTGGCTGTTTCACCTCCTCGAGGAACTCGAGGAGTCTGTTTGGTGCGCGCCATGTCTTACGTCACGTTAATCGGAGGTCAGGCGCCCAAAAATCGCCTCAAAAAGCGGAGCAATTTTCTAAACAGGAAGTCTACAAATGGGGGGGGGGGGGGTCTAGGTCTATTTATAGTTTGGGTAATTTTAGGTCAAATTCTAAGTTACTCTTTTTCATGTGTCAAAGCACCTATTAACCTGAAACATATACTTACTTCA
The DNA here is from genome assembly GCA_021234155.1 of Isoetes taiwanensis. NCBI lineage: Eukaryota > Viridiplantae > Streptophyta > Lycopodiopsida > Isoetales > Isoetaceae > Isoetes > Isoetes taiwanensis. The sequence continues at coordinate 2,148,581 of JAJEKV010000032.1, forward strand.
GAGTTTTCTAAATAACTTGTCTCATGGTATGCGCTAGGTGCCCGAACTAATATTTAGATCAAGGCTCTGGTGCATACCGTGAGACATTTGGCATTTTTGACTAAATTATATGATTTCTAGGCATATTCCTGGGGGTGTAACATACAATTCTAACTAATTATTACTTTAAAACTCGATCTAACATATTATCTTGTTAAAATTCATCATGTTTGAAGGTGATTATGGCCATTGACTCACGGTGTGCGCCCAGGGCTTAAACTAAGATTTAGTTTTGTGCTCAGGCGCATACCGTGAGACATTTCTACCTTAGGTCAAAACTTAGTTCAACTTTTTAGTTTTTCTTGGTTTTCAATTGTTCTTACTGTTATTAGCTTAGCATGAACTACAAAAATGAGAAAAAAAAAATTCCCACTTTTTCGAGGTTTGAGAGTCCTACTAAGTTAGTACTACTGGGAGCATGGCCAGTGCTTTGCTCTTGCACCAAGAACATTGCTCTGATACCACTGTGACGTCCCCTACTCATATACGGTGCACTCACCGTATACAAACAGGAGTTCATCCCCCATACCAGCTCCATGCTGATACAAGGCCCTCCACGTGTCACTGCAACCTTGATGAGTTCCAGTGGGAAGAATGAAGGGGTCATTTTACCCTGTCTTCCTTCAGGGCCTACCTAGCTGCGGAAGCGTAAACATACATGTCAGTATACAACATCAACACCATATGGCCATCACGAAGGATGGCTCTCCACATATCTGCATAGACAAAGATCAGTACATCACATACGGAGGTCCTACCCATGGCTCAGACTCAAAGGGGATGACTGACGGCTTGGGCCTCTAGAAGTCATTGCAGACATAATTCATGACAATGGATTTAGCTGGCAATAGTCCATGGCTTGGGGTAGTCCACTCCATCCGCCCCTCCTGTGCACACTTTGCAGAGTAGGTTGAGAAGTGTTGGGACTTGACTGTAGGCCGCCGGATGCATAGCCAAAGGGGCTATTCCTGATTTCATCTCCCCAGTTCCGATGGGGCAGGTAGGGATTGCTCCCACCAGAGGTTGGCATGCTGACTCAAGGTGACTAGAGGGCCTTGCACATGCATTTGACGAACTCCATGGAAGGTGTCCACCACCCCAAGAGTGTCGAACCCATGCAAAGCCCGCACGCAGTGGCAGAGCATTAGCCCGATAGGCTTTACTACCAGAGGGACATGGTCATGAGTCAGGACCAGGGATAGCTTCTATACGTACAAAATTAAAATTCCTGACGTATAAAGTCAAAAAATACGTATTTTTAATAAAAATACGTATTTAACGATAAAAAACCCCCCGGTAGGAAAAAAATTTCGGCGTCTGCGAAAGCGATGGAAAGTCGCGGCGAATTTTTTTCGGCACGCGAAAAAATGATGAAAACCGCGCATCGGGAGCAAAAAAAAAAAAACCTTAAATGCTGCGTGGATAAAAGATTTTTCGGCGACGCTCACGTTGTTTTCGCGTACGCGAAATTCAAAAAAAAAAAAAAAAAAAAAAAAAAAAAAAAAATTCCGGCGACGCAAAGATCTGAAGGTTTCGTGTTTTTTTTTTGCTCGTATCATGCGTTTTTTCAAGCTACAGACGTCTGCGAAAAATTTTCGCAGACGCTTTCGTTGTTTTCGCACAAATCGCCAAAATCTTCCGGAATTTTTTTTTGCCGTATTTTTTACGTTTTATACGGCAAATATGTGCCGTATCATACAATTCATACGTATTCCGTATAAAACGTACAGCGTATTGAACCTATCCCTGGTCAGGACATGAACCTCCTTGTAAGCCAGTCTGGCCCCTTCACCCACAACCAGGTTTGGTTCTTGTACACAGGCCGAATTTAATAGTGCATTAAAGAGGGTTGGCTAGGAGCATCATACTACTAGGCTTTTAAGGCCTCTACCCCCCTTTCCAATACAATGAGTCCACAGAGATCATCATCATATACATAGCATAGAAGAACTCAAGAATGAGATTTAATCTAAATCACAGAGTTAGGTTCTTTAGTTAAGGCTAGGTATCTAGAGATCTAGATGGCTGCTATGGGCAAGTCAATAGGCTAAACCTACTTACTCTATGTCTGGAAGGCGGTTTAGACTATTGAATTGACAAAATACCTGATCCATGGCTCACTCCTGCTACTCTGAACGCATCCATGCTGCAGAACTGCTTGAAGATGAAGTTAGAAAGGGAAACTGATGAGCTAGGCTGCTCAGACAGATCTTGGGAGGCGAGATTGGCTCTTGGATCAAGCAAAACAGAGCTCTAGAAGGCTGTGGACGAAAATGGAAAGTTAGGGTTTCCTATACTTATATAGATTAAGGGTTAGGGTTAGGGCTTCCTATTTCTCTCTTGGGCATGTGGGACAAATGGTGTGGCCCACTTGCCTTTTTAACTAAGTGGCATAAAGTGTCCACATGGGTAAATGTGTACACGTGGGTAAATGTGCACATAATTAAATGTGTACACACTTGCAAGTTGCCCCATAGGGTGCTACTTGCTTGGCTACACGTTGGCGTACAAGTCAATCGGGATGGCGTGTACGCGTGACGAGGCAGTACAATATACGTCCTGGGACCGTATACTGTGCTGGAACGTCACATGGACTGCAAGAACAAAATCCTCATGTTGTGCGATTGGCAGTTCACCTTCCTAATGAGCAACCAGTACTTTTCGATGAGAATGCAGACTTACATGATGTGGTTAACAATGCACATGACACCACTCTCATGGGTTGGTTTAAGGTGAATGCTGCAAATGAATACCCAGTATCCCGAACTTTGTTGTACCATGACTTTTCCAAGAGCTTCACTTGGAGCAAAGCGACATACAAATGGACAATACGTCAACGTATTCAGGTTTTGCCATCCGTGGGTAGAATGTACTTTGTGACTCCGTCCCAGGGCAAGCGATTTTATTTGCGAATCTTGCTAAGCAATGTACCAGGAGCTACATCTTTTGAAGATTTGAGAACTGTTGATGGTCATTTGTGCGAGACATTCAAGAATGCATGTATTAGGCGAATGATTGTGAATGATAATTCAGAATGTGTCGAATCGCTACGAGAAGCATCGTCTTGGGGTATGCCGCGTCAATTGCGACAATTATTTGCTTCGATTCTGCTGGAATATAACCCATTGTATCCACTTGATATTTGGAAGGAGTTGGAATATTGGATGGTTGAGGATTTTCTAGACCAAACTGCTTATGATGCTTATTCTGAGACAGGTTAGTTGACTCAGTATGCTATTGATATGGAACTAATGGATGTGGAGGATCACATGCAATCAGCTGGAAGGAGCCTAGCAGAAATGGGCTTCAACTTACCAGATACTGTGCTAGACACATCCACACTATTCCAGGAGGAAATGTTCTATGTGAGTATGGATAAAGTCATATCCGATTCCGAGAAGTTGAACATTGATCAACGAGCAGTTTATGATGTTGTTCTCAATCATGTGATCGATAAGACTGATGGTGGAGTATTCTTTGTGAATGGCCCCGGGGGAACCGGAAAAACATATCTATATAACACTCTCCTAGGATATGTGCGTGCAAGGGGTTGGATTGCTCTAGCAGTTGCATCTTCTGGCATTGCGTCAGTGCTATTGCAAGGTGGAAGAACGGCTCATTCACATTTTAAAATACCCATAGGGGCATATGAATCATCTACCTGCAACATTCCAAGGCAGTCAGAATTGGCAAGATTCATTCGAGCATGTCGGTTGATCGTATGGGATGAGGCACCAATGATGCACAAGTGGATATTTGAGGCAGTGGATAGGACACTAAGAGATGTGATGGGCAATGAGCAGACACCATTTGGTGGGATTCCAGTGCTATTGGGAGGGGATTTTCGACAAATACTACCAGTGGTTCCTAAAGGTTCACGCGCACAAATTGTAGAAGCTTCTCTAAAGCGTTCGTATCTCTGGGAAGACATGTCATTGAGGCCGAGATAGTAACTGGAACCCATGTTGGTAACACGGTGCTTCTATCTCGCATTCCAATTGTGCCTAACGATTCAGGATTGCCCTTTCAGTTTGAAAGGGTTCAATTCCCTTTGCGGCCGGCCTTTGCCATGACGATAAACAAGTCTCAGGGCCAGACAATGCATAAGGTGGGGTTATATCTTCCAAAGCCTGTCTTTACGCATGGACAATTATATGTGGCATTCTCAAGGGTACAAAACCGACAAGGAATTCGGGTCTCTATCAAGGACCCACCATCCATGCCTCAAGAAGATGCCAATACAATTTTAAGGTTTACGAGGAATGTGGTATATACAGATGCTTTGTGATGGAGGTAAGTGTCATGTCTTCGACTAAAGCTTTGACAACCATATAGTGCATGTATAGAGACTCTCATGTTTCTTTGGCACTTATTGACCTTCAGAATTTGTGCAGATGATGAAGCCCTACACGCCCTTCGTACCTCGGGAACTTGGAAATCCTAAGCCAAGGGCGATAGTTGACGTGCATCGTAGGGATGGTGAGTGTAAGATTTGATAGTTTCAATAACAATTGCTTATATGCTTCTTAGCAGGTTATTTTATCACCTTAATTAAGGAGTTTATCAATGCATTTCTTTTATCTTACTTTGGAATGATATCTTATTATTGTAGGGAGTTATGCGGTTGTTGATAACACCCGTTGGCGTGTTGCTGTGTTAGAGTCAAAAAAGTTCCCCTCGAAGTACACATGCAAGGGAACTTGCTTCAGGTCAGGAGGCATCACACACATTGGTGTTTGCGATGGGAGACGGTTCAAGGCCTGGGCATCGATCCCACATGATGCAGTTGGTGACGATGAGCTTCCCGAGTTTCTAACCAAGTATAACATTGTTGTTGGTAGACATGAGTCACGCGTGTGGGACATGATATCAGAGCATGTTTACACATTCATGTTCGCCACCATAGGTACGACGGGAGGAGTTTCTATACCTATCGGCCATAGAAATGAGCTTCACATTGAGCCAACAGACGTTCCTAGAGTTGTTTGGGACAGGTTCTTCATGATGTGGATCCATTGAGCCGACGGACATAACCTCTATTTGCACCAAAAATGTTTTGTATTTGTATTTATTTTTGTTTATGAACTTCATAACTTCATATTATGTGTACACTTTAAAGGTGAAGTTTGTGTCCTTTCAATATGTGTCTATTTCACCTAAACATATATTGCCTTAAGTGCATTGCGCACGTTCGTGACACAACGCACAGAAATGCCAACACACGTCCACGACTAATGCCTGGCATCGTCGGGCACACGTTTCTAGTTTTGATGAATTCAGGAAGATGGTCTTCTGATGATTTTGAAATCTTATCAATGTATTGTTTTAAACTTTTCAATGTAAAACGCATCCACGGCGGTAATTCCCGAAGTCAGGGCTGCAAGTTGCAGTCCCAGCCATAGCCATTCGGGTGCAAGTAATTTGCATCTGAGTTTTTTGGTCAAAAACTTTTTCTGCTTTTTTCATGTGTTTACAGGTAGTTATAGATCTACATATCCACGATGATAAATCCGGAAGCCAAGGCTTCAGATTTGCAGTCGCAGCCATACAAGTTCTGGGCAAGCTCATTTCATTGGCAGGGGAAACGGTCTCGTCCATCTTTGTTTTACCAATATATCATAGATTTGGTTATTGATGCACTGGATCAATCCAAAGCAAAAAAAGTAGAGTTCATAAGCAGTTTGTTTTGTTATGGGAGTTGCCTCTATATATACTCATGCTTTTACTCATGCCGTAGCTCTGGTTACTTGTGTCAAGAATTTTTCGCTTTACAGAGGCATGATTGTGGGCCTGCTTAAAGGATTTTTAGGCCTCAGCTCTGCCATGCTTACTCTACTTTACCATGCAATTTACGGCAGTAAGCAGAGTTCTTTTATTTTGCGTATCGTTTATGTTCCCTTTGTCGTGACTTTGAGTTTTATGTTCTTGATAAGGCCTATTCCTTTGCCTGTTGGAGATAAGATTGAAGATGAGAAGGTGGTCTTTTATAAATTGCTTACGCGGTGAAATTTGTGGCGAGGGTATTTAATGGTTGTCATTTTGATTCAACACAGTGTTGAGCTTAAGCAATTTGTGAATGAGCTTTTTGCCACAGTTATGGTACTGATTTTATGCAGTCCAATTGCCATGATTGTGAGGATGGAAATGAAGAAATTAAGCAAAGAGAATGGCAAAGAATTATTTTCTGAGAATCAAATGAATCAAGAATTAGCCCCTTCTGCCATAGCTTTTGAGCCAGAGAGAGAGAGAGCTTAAGGAAAAAAAGAGAGCAGAAGAAGATGATCAATTTGAACAGAAGCAGCTTGAGCAAAATTCTTCAGAAATGGCAGCTTCACAACAGATTTCAACAAAGAGGCATGGAAGGTTTAAGAGACTGGAGGATGCATAAAGGGTCTTTGACAAGATTAATGAGAAGGATATAATACTATGGACAGCCTTGATAACATCATATTCAAAGCAGGCTGGATGAAGGAAGGTTTAAAACTTATAGGGGAAATGCATACGGAAGAGATCATGCCAAACATGATGATATTTGTTGGTAATCTTGATGCTTGTGCCAAAGCTGGAGATCATGATATTGCACAGACATAAGCTATAACAGGCAGGCAAGTTGTTCCTTTGAATACTCCAAACCTCCCACATAAGCTATAACCGGATGCAAGTCCATCACTACAGTAGTACACCGCAAAACAAACGAAAACAGGTAAAGCTTAGTGATAGACTTATGTATGGTACATCCAAGATAGGAACTATTTAAACAATTATCCAACACTCTTATTTGCATATTAATGCCACCATTTTGTGCTCCATGTGCCCCTGCTATGAGGGAATTATAATTAGACGAATTAATACGCATCCCGTACGGATAGATCTGAAGGATGTTATTTTGTTTAAAGCCATTGCAAAACCATTATACCGGCATACTTGCATACATATATGGCTTTTGAACCAATATAAATCATTAAATTGTTCCGACAATTTTGGGTATACCAAAAATATGCCACTTGCAAAGATGATTTCATACTATAGATAGATAGTCAGACCAACATAATAAAGTAGGGTTTGCCACAATCTGCTTATTAATTTATGATTTGCTACATATCTCATGTGTTAATGGGCATGTGTGCTATCTATATTTAATTGTTCCATAGTTCTTGATTATTGAAATATTACCATGAGGGGATTTTGAAAGCCCTAAGAATGCTAGGCTAAATATGAACAATGGTTGGTACTTACAAATATTCCTCAGTGTACCTTTGATCGACTCCTAAATATATGACTATCTTATGGGCCCAAAAACATGAGGTAGCAAGACATGTTCAAGTCCTCTACGTTATTAAATTCATAGCCACACAATAGGACATGCATAAATCATTATAAAAAAGAAACTCCTTACACAAACTCATCACATTCAAGTCCACATTTCAAAAACATCTTTCGCACTATTCTAAAGATATCCAAATCCCCACTGTCCCGAGGGGCCATCTGCAAGTGTCGTTGGAAGGTGGGGGATCCTACGGACCCAGACGTGGGAATGGTCAAGCCAATGCTAGGACTTTGGAACAATTCGACACAAAATAGGATGACGTCAGATTTCCGTCCGGCACATTTTATGTACTACATAAGGAAGCGCCTTTTGAAACAAGGTCTAAGAATGCCCAAGATGAGGAACATAGCAAGAGCAACTCTGCTAGCATCTCTGTTTAGAATATGCACGAGCACAAGCTATATGAGCACCATTGCTGCAATGTGGGGATACAACAATCCAACCCCAGGCAACACATATGCCATTTGTGTGATGCAGGCACACAACCTAGAGGCCAAGTGTTTTGCTAACATCGACAACGCAACTTTCCTTTCGTTTGGCCAAACTAACTCCCCTGCCAATACCTCCTTCTGGGCGCTCGCCGGCGGTGGATTGGGATCATGCGGTCTGGAATACTACTCCCATTCTCCTGTATGCTGGGGAATTATTGAAGTTCCAGCTCAATATCAAAATTTGAGCTATTCTGACCTCAGCTGTGGAGAAGGCCATGCCTGTGCAGTCAGAGATGATGGATCTGGTAAGGTGCATTGCTGGGGTGGTCCTAAATATCCTCATTATGATGATATTAAGCCTCCAGAAGGGATTCCCATGAAATCTGTGACAGTGGGAGACTATTTCTCTTGTGGGTTGAATTTTTCCGATAAGGTAGTCTGTTGGAGTGCGGTGGATATTGAGTACTATAATTTAAATGTAACTCCGCAGGCTAGTTTTGAGAGGATATATGCAGGTAGGACTCATCTGTGCGGAATCGAGAAGGGATCCAAAAGGACGCTGTGTTGGGGAGGTAGTAACAGCGATGGTGAAGCAAATGCTCCTGGAGGCTACAATTTTTCTGCCATTTCGGCAGGAGGAAATCATACATGTGGCTTGAGAGAAGACAACTCTGAAGTTATTTGCTGGGGAGATAACACGTATGGCCAGCTGAAAGTCCCAAAGGGCCAAAAATTCTCCGTCATAGCAGCTGGCGATTGGTACACCTGTGGCGTTAATCTGGAACAAAAGCTGCAGCTTCAATGCTGGGGAACTTTCAATGGGTTCTTGCCTAATGTTAACGTTAGTCAGTCTTTGTGCACCAATACTTGCACGACAGATCAGTATCAGCAGCTGGATTCGGAAGTGGGGATTCAGCAGTGTCTCAAAAAGACAGATAAAATCTGCATACAAATAGTCTCCAATTCATCCACAAATTCCTCCACAAATTCTCTGGTTCCGTCCTCCACAAGCTCTGGAATTCCATCCACGAATAAATTCTCGGCATCTGCTATAATTCTTGTTTCTGTGCTGGGAAGTGCAACCCTCATTACGGTTGCTATAGTTTATTACTTTCGGAAAGGAATATTTGTAAAGATGTATTCCAATTCAACATGGAAGGCAATTCCAAGCAGTACAGTGGAGTTTACAAGCTCAGAGCTCAGACTTGCCACACAAAACTACAGCCAAACAATGATACTGGGCAGAGGTGCATTCGGAGTGGTGTACAAGGGAGTCCTCTCTGATGGCAAAGCAGTAGCAATCAAAAAGGCAACCAACATGGACGAATCCAATTCGTTTGATCAAGAGCTCAAACTCCTTTCCAGGCTGCACCACAAATATTTGGTAAATCTGGTTGGATACTGCAAACAAGAAAAGCTGTTGGTGTTCGAGTTTATGGCCAATGGTACACTCTGCGATTGTCTCTTCAAAGCTGATATAAAGCTAGATTGGATAAGCAGGATAAGAATTGCAAGCCAGGCAGCGCATGGACTGGAATACTTGCATGCATATGCTTCTCCAACAATAATACACAGAGATGTCAAATCTTCAAATATTTTGTTAGATGAAAACTGGCATGCTCATGTTGCAGACTTTGGCCTTTCATTGCTAGGTCCTCCAACTGCAATAGTTCCTCCTCCTCTTAATCCTTCTTCGAACATGCTAGGACTTTCAGCTTCGCATCTGAGCAACATGACCGTGGTGGGCACAATGGGTTACATAGATCCGGAGTATTTTCAGACCTTCAGGCTCACGAGCAAGAGCGATGTGTACAGTTTTGGTGTGGTTCTTTTGGAGCTTATTGCTGGTAGAAAAGCAATAGCTGATCAGCAAGGTTCAAATAACGGATTGGTGTCTTGGGTTCTGTCCACATTTCGCGAAGGAACGGAAGATGAGGTACTGGATCCATCCTTGGATCTTCCAGATGATCCTTCTCCCCTCTTAGATGCTTTGCAAGTCGCCATGGAATGTGTGAAACCTACAGCCAAGGAGCGGCCCACCATGCTAGCTGTTGCAAGTGCTTTGGACGGATTACTTACGCGGATGCTCTTATCAAGCATTATTCCTAATGATATAAATGGATCCAGCAATCCTGCTAGTCCTATTCTTCCACAAGACCTGACCTGAGTAGATGAGCCAAATGGAGATACTTTATATATGCGGCCCACCATGCTAGCTGTTGCAAGTGAGTACATGATATATGCCAAGGACGTGGCAAAAGGCTTTAGGCCTTTTTGGGCCATGTGGTTTGTCCAAAGAGGGTTTTGGTCCAAAGAAGGACCAAAGCGGCGTGCATGCTATATAGTTGCTCGGGGGAGAGCTCTGGGGGCTCTGCTTTGGCTGAGAGCTATTGTTGGGTGGTGAAATAGCATGCCACATCAAGTGTCTATTTTAGTGGCGTTAGGTTTTGATGGGTGTTCCATTAGAGATGGGATTGGTGCTTACACAAGTAATTATAAGCAAGGCATACTCATGGTTGTTTTGTTGTGGATTTTGCGGATCCCGAGTGTTTGGCACAACGAGTATGAATTCTAGTATGGCTAGGCTATGCTTTGTAGCTGAGTTCTGGTCTTGGCAAGCATAGAGCTATGCATGTAAGATAATAAGGTTTTTGTCTTAAAGTACTTAAAATATGTCCCTTGGTTTATGAACTTGTGGAGATATTCTTAAGAAGGCAAAAATGTTAGGGAATATGTGGATGCTAATGATATAGATAAGGAACGGCCAAGGCCAAGGCCAAGTCTATGTCATATCTTATTTAGAAGACACACTCTAGAACAAGTATATGCCATGAAAGTTACTTCATGACATAAAGGAAAAAGTACATGTTATGAATAAAGCCAAAAAAAAAAGGTTGTCCAGAAAGGGGAGCCTTTATTGGGTTTTTTAGAAAAAAAAAAACTTAAGGGCACGTATTCCTTTTGGTGGCAAAGTATTCTTTTTGCTAGCATAGGGGTAGACTAATTCATAAGGAATAGTCTAGGCCAAAGATGTCTTTAGGTGAGTGTTCAAAGCTAAAAATTAGGACTTGCCATATCAAAGCAGGGTTCGAAATTACACTACAAGAGAAAAGGGGTATTAGCGTCAGCCGTAACGTCAGATGGATATTTTGGGTGTTTTTTGAGGTGAAAACAGTGTTCTGTAGTTAATAGCAGCAGTTATGGGTCGAATAATTCTCTAGTGCTAATTCTGACTCTATGTCTGACTCTATGGATGACGCTATAACATTTTAACCAAACTAACGCTATAACTGACGCTATCACTGACTCAAGAGCTGATGCATTATGAATCAAATATGTTAGCATTAGGTTCAAGCCTACATGCCATCTGACTCTAATTCTGACCTTAGTATTGACGCTACGTGTGACTCTAATGTGAGCACTAAATCTGACTCTATGCTTGACTCTATGCCCGACTTTAATGTGACCTCTATTCTGACTCTATAGTGATGCTAGGTCTGACACTACTTTTGATGCTAAGTCTGACTCTACTGCCGACTCTATGTTTGATATTACTATTGACTCTATATCTAATCTTATGTATGACACTACCTTTGGTTCTAATTCTGAATCTACTGTCGACTCTATATTTGATGCTATTATATCTAACCTTATGTCTGATACTACCGTTGACTCATACAGTAGTATGACTCTACTATTCATGCTAACATGTGATCTCGCTCTTATCTGTACGTTATCTCTAGATTTGATGCTATCATTGGCTCTATGTCCAATTCTATATAATTGACCCATATAATATACGCTCTAACAAGTCATGAGCTTTACTTACTATTCATTTTAAACTTTTTGAATAATCTCATATGCAAAAGTACCAAAAAAGGACTCACTTGCCATCTATGAAAAAACCATATGCCTTTACAAATTAATATTTTTCTACATTTTTCACTTTCTCAGAGTCTTAATTTCAGATCATCCTATGTGGCTAGAACGAGATTGCCTTGTCTATAAATATACCATAATATGTTATCTTATTTATCTCATATGCTTCAAAAGTTCATCAATGCATAATATTAGCAACTGTATCAAGAATATCTCAATACAATATTCATCAACGACAATTAAAATGAATATCTCAATACAATATTCATCAAGAAAATTAATTGAGTTGGTCTTCAGTAATGTCATATAGCACATCGCGCTCAACCTCTTTTATTTCATCATCAACATAAGTATCTGATGTTCTAAACTAACCTCAACTGAAGGTCTTGATGGTCCTTGTGTCAATCATACCCATGATTAATGATTTCTTCAACTGGGTCAACCAACTCCAACTCGTGAGGAAGTGGGAGTCTATCAGACGTTGATCATTGAGTGTCACAACTAGCATCATTAAAGACAAGTTGGTTGTGAATGAACCTGACTAGGAAATGCTCGTCCAGATCCCTTAAGACGTGTGCAGTAACTACCTCATAAAATCCAGAATGGTGTGCTCGAATGGTTTGATTTCTTCTACGGGTTTGCGTTTTGAGCCATTTGACCTTCAATATGTTCATATGGAATGATTGAAAGTTCAAGTTCATGATTTTGGTACTAACTCCAACATACTCCACATTGCTATCAACAGGATTCAATTTCCCCCGAGCCTTGCGATCATTGACCTGAAGTGCTAAGCCGTTGCTCCTCCAACGGTGAAATGATTCGTCTGAAGAGCTTGAGTGGCTAAACTCGTCGTCTGGCCTAGGCCACAGGGCCTCAAGAATTTGCTTCTCGTCGCCCGCCATGAGTGCTTCAAACATTCGGGTGCAAGCTGGAGCTTCCAACCTTCCTAGCTACTTGTTTGGTCCTCCCAACAACTTAGCTTCCTTGATGGTGGCCTCTTCGAGAGCTATTGCCTCTATCAATGATCGACTATGTCTATTCGCGGCTCCTTTGGCTCGATCTCGCAGACTGCTCGTTTGGTGCATTCTAACATGAATAAATTTAACACCATTAGAGATTACTTTTGAAATTAATCTTTGGAATTCTTATATCTTTGCTTATAATCGTTTTATTTTTATCGGTTTAGCCCCATGTTTATGACTGGATGCATTTTTGCACCAAATGGGTATATTGTAGGGACCTTGACATTGTTGGCAAGGCTGATTTGCTTGGCAATGATTTGCAAGAAAATTTGCACCCGAAAATTATTGGTCTAGAAAGCATGAGACAACAATAAAAAGTAGTGATTTAATCGTGTCCTTTTGCAAGAACCCAGAAGCACATGAATCGTCAACACCCAAGTAGCCTTACACAAGGTGTTCATTGTTATACAGAGGTGTTCATCATTATGCTAGTCAAGTTCAATAGTTAGACAAATTGTTCTTAGAATGTTCTAGTTGAGAAATTGACTTTTACTTGTTACATGCAAGGCTTTAAAAGAATACCCAGAATATTGCCTAGCATTTGGGAATGTACCTTCCATAGTAAAGTTTGTTGCCAATCAATGCATCACCTGTAGAAACATCCAGTCAAAATCCACCTTTAGAACCATTTAAGAACTTGCTGTTGAAATCCATGATCTCATAACCAATAGGTTGACACTAACTATTATGTTCAATCCAAGTATGAAGCACCGTGCTATATTCCTCTAAAAGTTCATGAGTAAAAATGGCATAGGGGGAATCCAAGGCTTAACAAGGATTGATGTTGCCCAAAAATTTTCAAGACCTATATTTGTTCAATCTATGGCATACCTCGACAAGGGCCAATGTATTTAAATTTGGTGACAGCAAATATATCTTCGACAGTCCTGTAAATCAAACACATGCATAGCAATAAGAAATGTATGCAATGGCCATGTATAGAAAGAAAAGAACATGTTGCTCTTTGTTTCATTATCTAGTTACAAAGTGCGAAAGAAAATTATTCTACAGGTTTTCCAGGTGAAGGGTTAATCTTATGCATTTTAATTGAAAGATACTTTGCAACCAGATACGTATTTATGTATTACTTTTTTGAGCTTGTATGGGGTAAAATAAAATCTGATCGCGATACTTGTTGGGCGATACCCTAACCCTAAAAGCGGCTCTCTGCTGACGAAGTTTGGATGTGTTGGATGAACCCTAACTAATTGTACAGATCCGTGGGATATCTGATGCAATTCTTTACACCTATGGCATTGCCACTGCCTCAAGTGCAATTCCTGCTTTCTGCAAAAGGGAGGACATTATTATAGCGTAAATGTTCTGTTTTTCTATACAAGATTTTTTTTGTGCATTTGGAAAATTGGTTTTTGGCCTTACCCAAGTGCTTCATATTTTCTTGGTTGCCAAGTGATGCCTATGGTTTTGCCTTCTTTATAAATAATTTTTCTTGTTTTTAAGCGAACACTTTGTAAGACATGAAGCTGGACATCTTCTGGTGGAAGCTCCAATGATGGAATTTGCTGTTGTAAATAGAAAATTTCGTTAAAGGCTCTTGTCTGTGGCATTGCAGTGATGAAGGAATAAAGTGGGGAATACAAACTGGATTGCCTTTTTCAAGAAGCACTATTATGTACTGCAAGTACAATAACATGGCATCACTGGAAGCACTGCTTGAGGAGGTAGCCCAGTAAATAAGAGACGGTTACATGGCTGGTTTATTATCGTGGAGGCAGTCTACCAGGTATTTAAATGGTACAATTTTTCTTAAGAAGAGTGGAAAAATGACATGAAAGAAATTGTTGCAGAATTCAGGTCAGCTTGACAAGATTGTGCAGTTGAGAGGTAAGTACCGCTTTCGGATATTTATGGAGGAAAGTAACTCCATAGGACTACAAGTCTTGAAATTTGATGCACTATGCATATAGATAGACCTAGTGATAGCAGGAGCTCAACAGGTTCTAGCTTGCAACTGCATGTTTGATGGATGCATTCCTTCCTTGATGTGACTTGGCTGACAAGCTTTTGAATACGATTTTAGAAGATGCATATTTATAAAAATGTGGCGACTGCCAACTTGTCGGAAGGAATGCACATCATGGGAACCATGGTCATGGCTTTATGTTCGAACATCTTTGAGGCTTAATTGTAAGTAACTGAGGGTACTGGTTGTATTATTAGTTCCTATGTTCTGTTATAAAGAACCCTTTTTTTTGTAGTGTTGGCAAAGCTTATAGTACTGGCCATTCCTTTGGGGATGCTACAATTTGAGCATTACGTTTGTGAGCTTTCTTATAGGACATGCTGCAGCTGCCGTTGAAGATGTGGGGTGGCTGAATCAAATAACTTGAAGATGTGGGCTGGCTGAATCAAATAATTAGAATCTCTGTGGATCAGCATAATTTGTTCACCCCGTTGATCTTCTATATATGAAAAGTTAAAATTTAATTTGTTTATAGAGATTTGTGATTCTTTTGGTAGGCTAAATGGCAATATCAGGGTTCAAATCCCTGGCCCCTTTTGGGCTATCTAATGTAACATTTTGACGATAGGGCTGCTCTAAATTCTGATGCTAGAACTGACTTTAAGTCTGACACATAATCTACTCAATTTTGACTTTAATTTTGACACAATTTTGATGCTAATTTTGACGATAGGGCTGCTCTACATTTTGATGCTAGATATGACTCCAAGTCTGACACTCAATCGACTCAATTTTGACTTTAATTTTGATGCAATTTTGAGGCTAATTCTGACTCTAATATTGACGATAGGGCTGCTCTACATTCTGATGCTAGATCTGACTCTAAGTCTGACATAAAACCGACTCAATTTTGACTCTAATTTTGACGCAATGCTGATGCTAACTTTGACTTTGATTTTGACGCTAACTCTGACTCTAATTTTGACTCTAATTCCGCATCTAATTTTGACTTTAATTCTGACTCTAATTCTGATGCTAATTTCTGACGTTAATTCTGACATTTAAACGACAGAGCTTAGAGTCAGTTGTAGTGTCAGCTATAATGTCAGTTTAAGGGTTTTGTCTTATTTTTTTTTAGTTTAAGTTTATAACTAAGGTCTGACTCTAAAACTGACTCTAGTACCCCCTTCCTTTTGTAGTGTTAGGGGGGTTCGTCCCTGAAATTCAAAAAATTCAAAAAATTCCAACAAGATTTTATTTTACCGGAACCCACTTCCTAAGGAAAAAAAAACCAGCTAAAGAATTGTTAACGTCTCCCACAATAGTCGAATATCCGGTTAAAAATTTTGAGCGACAGCAATTTTTTTGTTAGGGTTAGGTAAAGGTACTTTTTTATTTTCCTTTCTTGTTTTAGTTAGGGTTACGTTAAAGTTTAGGTTAGGGTTAACGAAAAGGAAAGGAAGGCGGCAGGCTGGCGCAGCACAGGCTCAGCATTCCCATCCGCCGCTCCTCTTTAACTCGGCAGTCGTCTGGCAGGGCAGATTTCAGATCTTCATCTTGTTTGTTCATCTTCCAAGGCAACAAGGGTTTAAGGATGGTAGCTGCGTAATGGCGGGGATTTCCTCTCCTCTTTATCTCTGCTTTTGATTGTAGCCATTGTATTTGTAGCCATTGCACTTACAGAAGGAGGATACTTAGACTAGAATCAAAAATAGAGATAGAGAGCAGAAAAACCTGGAGGCTGGAGCGGGCCAAGCTAAGTTTTGTGGCAGTTCATTTCGCTGATGGCGCTGGCAACAGAGCTACAACAAGATAATCAGCAGATTGACATCCAATGATCAGGTATGCTTTTGCTTAACTTTGATTCTTTTCCTTTTTTATGCTTATATAAACTCTGCATTGTGGCATCTACTCTTATTTTCTACATAGATTCTTCCATGATGGCCCTGTAGCTCTGTCCAGATACATCTCGTTGTTCGTCTACATACTCCTTTCGATTTATTAAGGTATATCCTTGTAGTTTTACTTTTTAACTGCTAAACCATCATCCAATTAAATTGGGATTATGTCAACTCCAAAATCACGCCAACCTGCTATTGTCTTCTAGGGGGTTTTTGTTTTTTTTTAATCTTTTTTTTTTGGACTTCAAAAATAACATAAGGTTGCGATTCACGTGTGACGTTTCATATGCGAATTGAAATATGCAAAAATGAAGAGCAAGTTGCTAACATAGATGAGACCAAAATTGCTTGCTCGATAGATGATAATATTAGGTTTGATAATAACAGATTGCATTATTTGCGAGGCAATTCCAGACTCGAAATTATCGATACATGGCACAAATATCATACAAAAATATCATATATTCCAATAAAACATTAAGGGATCAATCCATGTTTTTCCACGTATTTAACAAGGTGTGGTTCCATGTCAGCCGTTCTATCCAGTTTGGTACGAATCTAACACTTCACCCACCGTCATCCCCATAGCCAAATTATGCATAATAGACACAAACTTCACAAGAAAATCATCTGTCAAAAGTTTTTTGGATCGTAAGATGGTGGATTCGGGGCACTGTGTTTGATTGTAGAAGCATTTGAGAGCATCATCATCCACTATGATTATATCATCCTTATTCTCGATACCAAGTTCGTCCATCATGTTACTCAAGTGTTTGATGAAGATAGGCTTGCCTGTTGGATCCTTGGGATTAGTGAACTTCACACATTTGTTACGATCCCAAAAGGTCAACCAATGTCTATGCATTTCCCGGTGCCTCCAAAGTATCCTTGATGTTCCTTAGTTCCATGGATGACCAAATACCAACTCGAAATAACTTTGAATGCCTCATCTAGCATCTCCTTCAAGTCGCGCCAGCGGATAGATCCACTTGGTGTTTGATTCTCTTGGTGTCCGATGAATTTGTTCTCTAGCCACTTTATTTTTGGAAAAGTCTTGCAAAGGACTCCGTTTAGGTCGAACACCACAACTTTCTTAGAAGCGAATGGAAGCTGAAACATCAAACATGTATCCGGTCGGCCAAGATACGATAACACAAACAAT
The DNA here is from genome assembly GCA_021234155.1 of Isoetes taiwanensis. NCBI lineage: Eukaryota > Viridiplantae > Streptophyta > Lycopodiopsida > Isoetales > Isoetaceae > Isoetes > Isoetes taiwanensis. The sequence continues at coordinate 2,166,266 of JAJEKV010000032.1, forward strand.
ACAAAGCGCCATGGCGTGATTTGAAATAGTCATAATCAAATCGGCTCGGCGTGATTTTTTGCTTTGACAACAAAAAAATAATCAAAGCACGCTTGGGCGATTTAATTCAAAGGTAATACAAATTAAATCACGCAGCGTGGTAGCGATTTCGATGGGCAAGGCCATACCTATCATCTTCGGTTTATTTGCCGTCATCGGCGTCATTCTCTCCCTTAGCCACCCTTAATCTTCGTCTTCTTACATTTGTTAGAATTGTTATTTTCTATTAGTTCATTGCGTCCTTCTGCCGACATTACATTTGATTTGGCAAACTGTGAATCACTAGAGCCGCCTTCATTGCCTTCATTTTGGTTTCCTGTCAATTAGTTCATTGTTAACTGTGAATCTACTCTATTGTTGCTTGCATCACCCGCAATGTGGGCAAAAATATTCCCTAAGTTCGCCGCCATCCACGGTACTTTGAGCAGCCGGTTTAGCGACTATTTGTTCATTCTTGCTTTCCTTATCGGTGCCAGATTACTAGGTCCCTCACCGGAAGCAACGTCCACTTTCGAATTGGACAAGTCTGAGAGACTTTTGATTCTTGATGATTTCAGGTTGCCATAAGGGCCTTTAGGAGACTTGGCAAGCACATGCATGAGGAATGGTTCAAGAAAGTCTTTGGCCTGCTCATCACTCACAAAGCGGTGACATCTTCTTGCACCCATAAGAGCCTCTCGGGCAATATAACCTCAACATGAAGCTCCAAGCAGGTTGTATCAATTGGAGCAAATGCCTCCCGACGAGGTAAGCAGCCATAGGCGGGGGAAATCCATTTTTATTTAAGGGGCCCTTCTCCTTGGTTTGTAGCTTCGTACTTGATTTCCCCACTTGGGGGGGGTCCGATCCTCATCCTCTTCGACTCATCACGTTACGGTGATCTGATCCGTATGAAAGAATATAGTTCTTAAGTGCGGATCATCTAGAAGAAAACATTCCCATGCCTTTGCTATTGTCACCCTTGGCCTTAGCAATATCATATTAGTCGTCGATAGCATGGCTATCATAATGAAGATCACATGTGTCATCTTAGTCTTTGTTATGACTCATTATCCTTAACATCATATATTAGGCATCCCTCCTAATAACTTTGAGGCACTCGGATCATGAGCGGCGGATAGTGCATGCAGATGTGACTCACGAAGGACAAAGCGATGACAATAGTGAAGGACCTCTCGGTTGTCAATCCTATCTGGTGGTAAAAAGAAGTTTGTAGTCCTTCCGGTTCATGCCCATATCTCCTCTCCCACCCCTGGCTGTCCAACACAAAGAGTGATATATTTTTAAGGCGAAGTTGATTACGGCAAAGAGACCTTGTACCCAATGGGAGAATCTTTGGACGGGACGTCGTCTTCTCCGGTAATCTTCTTCACAAGGGCCACTTTTCTTCTCAACTTCGGCCCGGTACCTTAGGGGTAGAGTCTCCTTATGTTTTGTATTTTTAGCCTTCCAATTCTTTAGGAAGTCCTTTGACCGAATACAAACTTCTTGATGTCATCATTCTTGACCTTGTATTTGTCCGGCAATCCAATTTGGATAATGCCACATCCCCCGATAGCCTTTGTAACTCGGCTCCTACTGGTGACTTCATTATGCGTACATCCTTCACATGGCTGCGGCACTCAGCGAAGGACATCCTATCCTTAGTGAAAGCACTCTTCTTGTATAAGACTTCCTTCTTTAAGCGGTCTAAAACCCAAATGGTCTCGTCGTCGTCTAGCCCCCGAGTCTTTCTCATCTCTGTCACATTCAAGTCAAAGATGCTTACATCAACAGGGAGGCACCCTACCCATAGTATCGGCAGCTTCCCTTGTGCATAAGCGTCCCGAATTCATTCCACTTGAGCCATCTTGCCTCCTTACAAAACACAATCATATCACGAAGTGCGTTGGTCCCGACACTGCTACATGAGCTTTCGAAGGGAAGGATGCGCAATGTCATCACCACCTTTTTTTCTTTGATTTTCTTGCGGTCTTCTTCTTCTCTGTATAATTGTTATGCGGTCGCTCCCGGCAGCTTGAATGCCTCGGACTTTGACCCATACATGCGGTGGGCAATGGGCGACCATATTCCACCCCTTGTTGTGGTGGCGCGGTTGTTCCGCGTATGGACTGCAATAGTACGGACATTGAATCGATATCATAGAATAGAAAACACGGGCGATTTGAATAGAATTGATCAAGAGAAAAATCGCTGGCGTGAAATGAATAAAGTTACTAATGCAATTCCGCCCGCGTGCTTTCAAATCAAACCAATTCACGAGGCGTGTTTTCAAATCAATCGAATTCGCGCCCGGCGTGTTTTCAAATCAACCAATTGATTTGAAAAAACGCTGGCGTGGAATACAATTTATGAAACCGGTTGATTTGAAAACCGCTGGCGTGAATTCGATTGATTTGAAAAACACGCTGGCGTGAATTGGTTTGATTTGAAAACTGCGCTGGCGTGAATTCAATTTATGAAACGGGCCGGCGTGAATTCAATTGAATTGAAAAACGACCGGCGTGAATATTAAAATGCTAACATCCTAATGCGGTTAGTTACCTTTTGTATAGAAATGTCTTCCCCATTTCATTCAAAGTTGCACTAATCTCGGCCAAATCTGCGGGTGAAGTATTGGCATCCAAGATCTGACACCTCCTATACGCATAGTGATTGTACGCATTTTGGCTGTTTGTTACGCGATGAGGGCCTTACGTGCCTCAACGAGATGCTGCCCGTCGATGGCGGCCAATTTAATATTTTCATTTAACAATATCTCACGGAAGTTAGATCCCACCTGGCCGGGCTTGTTGAGATCATATCCCAAAGGTAGCACATCCCATTTGGCATAGGCATTTGACTGGATTACTAATCATGCTCTCGAACAATCTCCATGGCATGTCTTTGGATCATATCTTACGCTAACATAAATGGAGCTTGGTGAGCGGATGAGGGACTTCACATGGATCTGCAAAAGTTTCCTTAAGACCTAATGGATAATGGTGGGAGTATTTATTGACTTGTTCATGGCCTCTAGTTTGCGCCACTCTGTCTGTTCATTCTAAAAAGCGTAAGCCTCCATGCAGCCGACAAGCTGCCGGGTTGAACATCCTTCCCTAGATCTAGGACCCTCTTAGAAGCTTTCAAGTCAGCTAATTCCTAAGCTTGCTGCAAATAGTGACTTGGTGTCGGTTTAGTGAACATGCCTCTACATACATTTGTAACCCCTTGGCAAATAGATATTGGCGTATGCTTTGCTACATTGGTTGGCCAACCATACTTAAAACATGTCTCACCGTTCACATCTGTCTTCATGAGCGTATCCTTGTATCCTTGTATCTGGTGAGTAAGTGCGGCGAGATCTTTCTTTTGGTTACGTGTAATCTCCAAGAGCAATTTGCGGTTGGTGTCATCCTCTTCCTCACAAGAGATTAGGATCCCTTGTTTGGCCATCTTATGCGCTTCCTTTTTCCTCGAGAAGAGAGTTAAGTCGAGCTTGCCATTTGTCTTGGCAAGATCAGCGTACCACTCGGCACCCTCGTCCATTTCCTCTTCGGGGCGAGGCGGGGTCGAAGTTTGGTTGCTATAAGAATCGGCCCTTCATCATCTAAGGTGAGATCATATGGTGCTTGCATCTGGGTCGCCCGCGCCCTTGCTTTCTTGGCGGGATTAGAACCCGAATTATTAGGGGTTTTCTTCATCTTGAGCAAGCGCAAAAGAAGATGAGCACTTTTAGAGTACTTTTAGAACAAGAGATCACGCTTGGCGTGCATTTAAACCTAAATTAGTACAAATCACGCTTGGCGTGTTGGTAGCTCTATTATTGACCATGCTATCGTGAATTTGAAACTAAATTATTTTGCATCCACATTTTAAGCTACATACCCTTCATGAATCCATATTTCACACTATTTAACCTCATTGAACATTGCTATCTCCAACTGTATAACACGCTATATTCTATATATAAAAGCGAGCAAAATTATGTTCTCTGAGCGGACAATCTGAGCATTAAGCGATGGTAATACTTAAAATTCATGCAAAGCATAATAACTCAAACTCATGCAAAGCATATTAAGCGAAGGCAAGGAAATATCTCAAATTCATGCAAGCATAATACTCTCCCACGATTGTGTGATACGTGGCAAATTAAATACCTTGAATAGGGTTACGTGTGATACGTGTATTCTGATCAACGTCCTCACGAGAAACTTGAGAAGAGCGGGTTTAGAGATTCCTCTTCCACGCTTCCTCTGCCCCCGTCGCCTCGACCTCGATTGGCTTTAGAAGACATCTGCGGAATCGCCTAGTAGCAGTCGGAAGGTCGCTCGGATCTGGCGTTATTTGCTTTCGAAGAAATAGCTTTTTTACAATGCGAGAAATAGAAATTTGAATTTCAAGAAAACACAAAATCAGTTTTGAAATATTCTTGACACATACAAATAATAATAATGAAGAGACCCGTCCGTAGACTTCTTTCATTAAGTTTTTAAAACCAATCTACCCAAAAGTATCATAGCCAAATTTATCCCGCCTAAGCGTAGTTAACCTAATCTTTCTTCTAATTGAATTTTCCGACCGCCGGAGTTTCCATAGCGCCTTGACTTCTCAAATCAGCGGGAGACTCAAATCAAGCTTCTCAAGAATGGCTCTGAGAATGCGGTACTCATCTCATTCCAATAGCTTGAACATTAATTTCCAATAGTAGGTGTCCGAATAGCAATTTTTGCGATTGTCGAAGATGAATGTTTTATGTTAACTACAAATCAGAAAAGGAAAGTAGGATTATGCAAGATCGACTCCATCGATCCGGTATGTATCATGGAATTCTGCTTTCGGGGATAAGTATGTCGAAGTTCTGATGATTAAGCATTGCGCTATGGATGAAGCTTTACCTCATGAGACACCCGGTGGGGATACGGTTGGAGAAAGTGTTGGAACATTTGTTGCATGGCCAAGAAACCGCTTAAAAAAGGTATGTAACATGTATTACATTGTAGAAATATAGAAGTAGACAAAATTTGTTGTATTCATTGAAAAAAGTTTACAATTGCATATAATCTGGATAAAACTGGATAAACCGGACAAAATCCCGGACCTCTTGTTTCAAGCCCAGTCTCTTGAGTAGGCTGGGCTATCGATCTCCCATTTCCATAGCTGGGCATAGTGAACTGATCAGGTAGAACCCCAGCAAAAACACCAGGCTCTAGCTCCACCTCCCCCGCCTGCTCCACCTCCACCTCCTGCTCCTCCTGCTCCATTGGTTGAACCTCCAATGCATCATTATAGCGCTGCGGTAGTGGTTCCATTGGTTGAGCCATCTCCATTGCATCGTTATCTGCTTTGTGGTAGTGGTTCGTGTTGGGGCATCGGGCATAGAGGCTAACCACTAAACTTGACTCCTCATTTTGAATCTCGGTGCCGGATCGAGATTCACTCTCGATCAATGCATGTCTTGCATTCTCGAAGTGATTAGATAAGAGGGCCAGCCTCCATGCGATTGCAAGGGCCCCGAGCCCCGGATCTATCATTGCCTGGCGCTCTCTGCTGCCATCATCATTACTTGATCCAAGTACTCTCAGGGGTTGCAAGCCCGGTGCTCCAGCCGGCGGTGCTCATTTTAGCGGTTCAACCGGTTGGAGATTGGAGCAAGCTGGAGGTGGGTTGTGTGATTCTGGCCCAAATATAATTCCAATGCATCTTCGTCACCAACCAGGGTGATTAATGTAACTTGGCATCTATCAATAGGAAGTGGCCGAGTATCGGTATTCCGCTGGCGTGTTATATTTATTTATTTATATAAACTTAGAAACTAAGAACACCGGCGTGTTTAGCGTAAAAGTTGAAACTATGGATAAAATTGTTTGTGCTTCGGCGTGTAAAACCGCTATATAGGAAAAACTATACCTTCGGCGTGCACTTTCGGTGAGAGAGGGAAAAAAAAGCACATACCGGATAGATAAGTAAATAGATAAAGGCCGGGCAATTGGCGCTCGTGTAAATAATTGCACGGGCCTTTATCTATTTACTTATCTATCTAATGAAAATCTGCTTTTTTTTCTCCCTCTTTTGAAAGTGCACGCCGAGCGTGTATTCATGTTGAAGGCTAAGGTTAGCATAAAACACGCTTAGCGTGTTTCAAATATTATCTTTCGCGTGTTTCAAATATTATCTTTCAGATTTTTCTAATGCTTTCTACTACACTTATTCATAATAGAAACTTGCATGCAATAGCATGATTAATTCAGGAAGAGAAACTCAAGAATTTACTCGAAACAAAAAGAAGCAGATGAAGTTTATAAAAAACTATTACGGTTTTCATAAATATCATCTGCTTCCTCGCCTCGAGCAAATGCAAAAGCTTGTCTTCTTGGATTAAAACGCCATTGAGATGCAACTTAAAACTAAATGAAAACTAACCTTGAGTTAGAAATTTGGAAGGATTCGAAGAGCGGAGGACTATGCTTGTGGTTTTAGTTAGAGGCTTTTCGATTTTTGAGACCTTAGTCCTCACACTTCTGGATGCTCTGAGAACTAAAAGGCGGAGTCTTTTAGTAAGTTAGGAATTGCGAAACCAAACATCTAACATTTTTGAATATAAATCTGCTCACCAAGATTCGGGGGAGAGCGGATCAAACCACAGTGAAGCATAACCCGCAAATCGTATGAAGGAAGGAAGAAAATGTAGGAACTTTGAGGCGTGAAATGGATTTATATAGGCATAATTAGAAATAAGTTAGCGTGAATAATTGATTGCTTCAATTAACACGCGGCGTCTGATCTTCCTTGGACATGACATGTATATGGTATATATGGAGAATATTGCATTTCATGTAATAAATTCTCACGGCATTTTATTCCATTTATTGCATTGAAAAAATAGAATTTATAAATTTTATATAGGCTAAATTAAAATGACTTTAAAGGCAAAATTATCAAGGCTAAAAAATGACTTGTAAGGTTGGGGAATTGTTTTAGGTGGTATAGGAAAATTTCCTATGGTTCTTGTGATGAATCGAGAGATTTCTCATGTGGTTGATTTATAGTGTTCAGAGACTTTGTTGAGACAAAATTTGCGATTGAGATACAAATTAAAGAAAGAAAATGACGAGCAGGGAGACAAAATAATTGGAGAAAAGCAGTTGGATTTAATTCAAATAATTTTATGTCTGAGAAAAGCTGTTCTAAGAACAACTTGTTTGAAGAAAATTTTATGAAAACTGTTTGATTTCATTCATAAAAGTTATATGTACAGCAGGTAAGCCCGAAGGCTTGTAAGCAGGTGCCCGAAGGCTTTTCACAAAATTACATGAAAAATATGCCCGGAGGCGTGTCCAAAGCTTCTGTAGCAAACCAAAAAACAAAAGGGGGCCCGGGATGCGCATCATTGATCTTCCACGTCACGCAACAAAGAAGAAAGAAAGGTGTTAGAAAAGAAAGAAAGGTGAAAAAAAAAAAAAAGCGGGACATGCAAACACGGCTCACCTCTCAACCATTCTAAAAGCGGTGAATTGTCGACCTTCCTCCTCATCTTCTTCCTCCGCCTCCTCCTCCTCTTCCTCCTCCTCCTCTTCAGAGATTTCATTCTCTGTTTCAGGGTCAAGCCAACCCTGAAGCAGAGCGGTCGTGTGCTCTTGAGAGGACATCTCCTCCTCTTCCTCCAACTCCTCCTCTTCCTCCTCTTCATCAGAGGAGGAATCAGAGGAGCTCAACTCCTCCTCTTCCATGTCCAATTCCTCCTCTTCCTCCTCTTCATCAGAGGAGGAATCGAGAGAAGAATTGGGCAAAAAAATCTATGGGGGGATAGAGGGGGTTCTTCAACCCGGCGTCTCTTTGTGAGACCTCGGGTTCTTCATGAAGTTCGATTTGAGGAAATTGAAGCGCTTCATGGCGAAAAAAAAATTTGGACAGAATGGAGGTCTTGAGAGCGTGAACCGGATTTATATAGGGTTAATTAGAAATTAGCGTGAATAATTTATTGCCTCAAATAACACGCGCAGCGTCTGAAATTCCGCCACCTATATCATCTAGGGTATATTATTATGGATAATAAATTCTCCGTCCATCAGCTATATATGTCTTTTCAGTAATCATATATCCAAATTTTCGATAATTAAAATTAGGATAATATCATTTCCTTGTTGTTGCCCACGAAAATTCTTGTTTTAAATGATTTCGTTTTTCGCCCATTGTTATTATTATATTAAACCTATTTCCAAGGAATTTCTTGCTTTTAAAAAATTTGATTTACCTCTACATATTCCATAAATAAACGTACTTTTTTTATCTTATGGTGTAATAATTTTTTCCTACTCATTGACTAAAAAGGGTGCAATTTGCCTAGGTCAATGGTGCCTCTCCAACTCAAGATGGTGTGCAACATATTGAAAAGAGCAATATCAATGAAAAGCCAACTCCTAGCAAGAATGTTGAAGAAAAACAATTAGTCCTCTATAGTAGGGTGCAATGGAGGAACAAGAAGGTGAGAATCATGCACAAGTGCAACAAGGAAATAGTAGGCCAAGGAGTCATTGTGCTAGCAGATCCTGGTCAAGCCTAGGGGAAGACAATATTGGTATTGCAATTTCGATGTTGGAAGACAACTGGAAAGGTAAAGGTTTGGGTGACAAGGAATGTTTTGGTTGTGTCAAGCAATTGGAGGTTCCTTGCATCATGGCATGGCCTATAAGTAGTGTTCAATTTGTGGAGGATTATATTTTTTTCGAGCACGAGGTTGTTGGGGACAATGATTGTCTTGATATTGATCCATTGGCGGTTGGAACTCTAAACCTAGGCAAAAGGGGAGAAGTATCGGTTTGCAAGACATTATCCTAGCAAAGAGCCAAGTTGAATAGTGACACCAAACGTGAGACAATGGTGAAGGTTAGGGGCTCAGATTGTTGTTGGAGTGCTTGTATGCAATTCTTTACAATAGAACAATTGGTGGAAGCAAGAGCCACTTTTCAAGAGTTTGTTGATGAGAGGAGGACCTACATGTACACAATCTTGAGCATGCACTTCAAGATGAAAGAAACCCAAAGAAAAAGATACCCTTTGCTAGGCAAATGGATATGTGCAAAAGCATGGCAGAGTATCCATGCAATTCCAACTTCTTCATGGCATAATTGGCAAAAAAAACAGGCAGAGGGGAACAGGATTGCTTTACATGGAAATAATGGTTTGTTGAGACCAACAGCTAGGACCTTGGCTGCCAGGGAGATATTTGAAAAATATATTGATTTCAATGCAGAGTCTATGCCACACAAAAGTAGGAGGGATGAAAAGGGAAGAGCAGTTGTTGAGAAAAGGTTGCCATCACATTGTACTCAAAAGAGTATTTTGGAAGAAGTGAATTCCCTACTTCGAGAATTGGGAATTCTTCCAATATCCCAACCTAGCTTTAGTAGGTTATGGAAGAAGCATTTCAATCATGTCACCATAGCAACTTCAAACAACTTTGCAAAGTGCAATTTATGTGTTAAGTTGAAGGAGACTCTTGATAAGACTGTGCAACCTAGTCAAAGGGCTAGGACCATCATGTAGATCATGTTATTGGATGTGGAGGACTTTATCCGCATTGGAACCCAATAACTATTTATGTATTATACATGACAAGATGGACCAGCAAAAGACTTGTCTTCCACAATTCAAGTACATACCAAAGTCATGTGGAAGATCATACCCTTTACAAATCTCAATGGACGGGGCAATCTTGCATGGGCGAGAATCAAACCTACTATGGCCATTTTAGTTTGGAGTTGTGGAGTGATGGTCCAGATTTTCATATTGGGAGTATCATGAGGTGTTTGAGAAACTATGAAAATGGATACAATGGTCACCTCCAGGACCTTACAGCTAGCCAGGCACTACATAGAGCATTGTTAGATGGAAACCCTAACAATATTGAAAAGTTCAGCAAGGCAAGGTTTAGGAAGCATGGGTCTAACGAACATGTTGGAGCTTCAACTTCACGTGCTAAACCTCAAGATCTACCCAAAAGGTTTCTCTTGCAACTTGATAATTGTCTTTGGCCAAAATAAGAACAGTGGATGTTTTCTTTCCTATCCTACTTAACAATTTGTGGGGATATTTGAAAGAGTTAATTTAGGGTTTCTTATGCCGGGCATACCCATGAGGATGTGGATGCATTATTTGGCAAATATAGTTGTATACTGAAGCAGCAAACAGTGACCAACTTTCCTAGGCTAATGGAAATCTTGCATGAATGCACTACTCCAAACCCTATAGCTTCTCTCATAGAAGAAGTGCCCGATTGGAAGAGCTTTGTGGATGGTTATACATTGGATCTTGAAGGTCATTCCAGGCCTCTGCAGTTCACTTTTTGGGTGAGAGATGGGATTCCAACCAATCTTCCAATGGAAGATGAGACCTTCAGAGGATGAGTGGAGAGGAGGGGAGGAAATATGGGTAGAGATGAGAATGGCAAGCCTATGATACCTCTAGGTCAACCAAAAGCTTTAAAACCTCTTGAAGAAGTGAAGCAATTGGGATTGACTAAGGAAGGAATCCAAGACTATATAAAGCATTGGCAAACCAATCCAGATGACACCAATCGTGCCTTGATGGCTTACTGGAAGAAGGTGATTAACCTGTTGGGGGAGATAGACACATCCTCAGATGAATTGAAAGAAGGGTGGTTGACCTTAGCAGGTGCTGAGGATTTTGATGACACTTGTAAGTAGCATTCGCAAAGCAATATGCTCCTCCTCTCCTCGACAAACACTATGTTGGTCCTAAGAACAATAGACCAAAGTTTCTAGGCATGGATGCTTATGAACCTTCCACTGACTTGGAATGCCACCAATTTGTGGTAGTAAAGCCAGCAGATTTAGATACATATCCAGTGTGGTTGGGGTTCACTATCTCTGATATTTGCAAAGAAGAAGGTAATATTAACTTCAACCATGTGCGGGTGGAATGGTGGTGTCCAGTGCATCAGTTGACCAACGTATCGGATAAAGAAAGGTACTTTGATTGTTGGACAAAGAAATGGAGGAGAAATGAAGTGATCCGATCTTTGGCTAGACTATGAAAGTGTTTTGTACTCATGGACTCCAACCAAACACTATTCCGGCTAGAAATCACGAGAATTACAATACCTCGGGATGTCGGGGAAGAAGGCTATGATATCATTGGGGGTGCTTGAAGAAAGTTGAATAACTATGTAAATTTTTGTTATCACGTTTTTATGATATGGTGCTATATTGTGAAATATTGACTATTTTGTAAATAACATGATATTACGTTTTCATAATTTTGAGGTGAAATGTGTGAATTTGAATATGCTACTAAAAACATGCAATATGAAATTTGTCCCAAAATTAAGACATAAACCCAATTTAATTGAATGATGGTTGCTACATTTGATTGCTTAAAGCAGATCTTGAACAACAGCAGTATGTGGGGGCCCCGAAAAACTTAAGCTTTTGAAACAAGTTACCTACAGAAACGAGAATATATCTATATTAAAAAAAAATGCTTCCAGCCATGGCATGCCAGTTTACTCTTTCGTTTCTTGGATCCATTCATTTGTTGTAACATGTGTAGTTTTGGACGTACTGCATGGTTCTTGCAGACATATATTCTTGGCTTCTTACCTAAATCATGTGGATTTCCTGTTGATCTTGCTTTCCCATGTAGCCTTACGCACTTGTATATTATTTAGAAGGCTTGGGTTGGGATATGCTGCAACTGAATGATAACTCATTAAATTAAATTAGCATAATCTGTAATCATAGTGCCACTTATCATAAACTGGAGAATAATTTGACATATGGCAGGCAAATATTTTCCCTTGAAACTTTGCTGTCTGCATGCATAATAACAGCATGCATAGTTGGGAGCATGCATGCATAATAACAGCATGCATAAATTTTGTGTTAACTTTGTATTGCTTTTGGTTTGCTTAAAAGTACTATTTTTTTGTCCATTAAACATCAGATAATTAAACAGTAAAATAGCTGAGAGCTGATATTTTTTTCATATGTGCAGAAACTTCATTATTTGATTGTTGTGGTCTGCTCCATAAACCATGACGAAGGTCAAGGGACCAAGAAAGCGAAAAACAACTTGCCTTCTTGGTCCCAATTTGCTAGACATGTTCGAGAAGGCAAGGAAGGCTAAATTCGGTGAACCAGATGTTGAACCTAATGAGGAGTCAAGTGAGAGTGAAAATGATATAAATGATAAACCAATATTTCAATATAAGTGGTTACAGACATGGCTGTGGATGCACTATGATAAGGAGAAAGATGCCGTCTTCTGCAAAATTTGTCAAGCTTTTGGATTCTGCGGGGTAATTTTGATTTCTTGTATAGTTATTGAATCGGGTTTTTATTAAAATTTTGCATATACGGGGGAAACAGTCCATTTGCAAATCGTGGAAGTCGTAATTTTAGGACTTCTAGTTTTTATGAACATCTGACCTCAAAGACCCATATGGCGGCGGATGAAAAAAGCACTAATCTTTTGCAAAAGCAAAGAAACTTGTTGTTGTGGCAGTCAAAAATGCGATCTTACATCCATGGGGCTATAGAAAATTTATTTAGGGTGCTTACAGCGTGGCGGTGAGAAGTTGGTCGATTCAATGACTTTGAACATGTTATTGACCTGATTGATTTAGTGGGTCTGTCCAAAGAATAACCAAACAAATTGTATCGAATGACCATGCTTGCCATGGTTTTGTTGTTTGTATTGGTGAGAGTTTGCATTCTACTTTGATAGAAAAGATGAAAAGTCCATTCTTTGGAATTCAAGTTGATGAGTCAACGGATGTCGCTACCCAACAAACACCTTGTTCTTTGTGTTAGTTATTTGGAATATGGCGTGAAGCAAAACATAGTTTTGACCATTTTAAGGGTTCGCAAGGCTGATGCAAGCACATTATTTGATGCTTTAGTGGAGCACCTTAAACAGGCTGGCCTTGACATGAACAAGTTGATTGGATTTGGATCTGACGGAGCATCCATGATGACAGGACATAGAACTGGTGTTGCAGCTAGATTGAAAAGTTTTCATCCCTACATGGCTAGTATTCATTGCATTGCTCATCGTACTAATTTGGCTCTGCAAGATGCAGCGAAGGAGTCTACTATGTCATGGATAGAAGAGATTGAGACACTTGTCAATGCAATTGCAGCCCACTTTTCTCGCAGCAGCAAACGATTGGAGAAGTTGCAAGAGTTGCTTCAAGAATATGCATGTGCGATTTTACGATTAGAAGGGGTTCAAAGCACGCGGTGGTTGAGCAGGCATAATGCAATTGGTAAATTGTGTGAGGACTTGCCCACAGTTTTAGAGTATTCAAAGGTAGAATCATTAGCCATCTTTTCAAAGTTAGCTGATTTTAAAATGATTTATCTGCTGCACTTTTTAGCTAATATCCTTGGAGGGTTAACGATTTTGAGTAAGATGTTTCAAGCCCGATATATTGACATAACCAGCATAAGTGATCATGTGAAAACTGTCATTTTAGCAATTCAGACGTACTATATTGATGTACCTGAAACAGATTTGAACGCATATCATCTTGATTCAAAGGGTTATCCTATAATCCCAGATTACGGGCCTCCTGCTGGCTGGTTGGAAGCTTTAAGGTCCTCGATTCATGGAAATGAATTTAGAAGCTTTGAAATATCCAGGGAGATAGATGGGACAGATTTGGAAGATGCTATAGCCCAGCAAAAGGCATATGCAAAGGCCATATGTGATCATTTAGAAGTCAGATTTGAAGATACATCAATCATAAAACATTTTAGTATTCTCTTCCCATTGAATATACCTAAAATAGCTATCAGATCTAGAAAGTTTGGGGAGGAGAGCTTAGAGGAGTTGATTAAGTTTTATGGCATGCCGAAGAAGGCGAAAGGGCTGGCTGAAATGACGACACCTTTAATCAATGGCAATGATTTGAGACGTGAGTATTCTGATTATAAACTTCATGCTTCAGCTAATTGGCAGCATAAGAATTTGGACGAAGTGTGCTCAATAATTGCTTCAAGTCCAGCAAATGAAATGCGTTACAGAAATATCTTGACCTTGCTTCAAATTGGTTCAGTTCAATGTGCAAGTAATGCCACGGTTCTATTGCGATAGCAATAGAACCAACATTACTTGTATGGGGACGCCCTACCTCGCATGTCCTATTTATACCACCTCCTTCCTCATTTCCAGTCATCGGCGTTCTCTTGAGCTCTTTTCCATTCTGCTCATTTCTGGCTCCACAAGTTTCCCGCCCCCCTCTCCCTCTGTCACACATCTGAGCTTGTTAGTCACTTTCACATACGACTTCCCCTTTTTCTCATATTACGTTCTATTGTTAAAGTTGCTCGCGGATATGCTCTTATTTTTCATTTTTCTCGGCGTGGCACTGTAGCCTCCGAGGCTTACTTATCATTTCTTTCTTTCTTGGCGTGGTTGTGGCCTTCGAGCCATACTTTCTTGTTCATTTTCTCTCGGCGTGGCACTGTAGCCTCCGAGGCTTTCTTCCTTTTTATCTCTCTCGGCGTGGCAATGTAGCCTCCGAGGCAGCACTAATCGGATGTTTTTTCCCGCAATGGTCATTCCACGGATGGTTCCCGGTTGGTCGGCTGTTGTTTCTTCCTCGGCATGGCCCTTGAGCCTCCGAGTGCTATTATATTCTTTTTATATCATTACAATTTGGCACGGGCCCTGGCTTAAGGCTCCTAACTTTCTAACGGGTCATTCTCATTTCCAGACTTTCCATTGCAGGTCCTTTTTTATAGTTCTCTCGATTGTCAGCGCCATCCTGTTTGCAGCAGCTCACGTCTTGGCTGACGTATGCTAGCGGCATTCAATGAGAGCGTTGGCGGCCGTTTCTCATTAGGGTTTTCCTCGAAAACCCGAAAGGGCGGGGTTTTTCATCCCGATGAGGAGTGGTCGCCAGCTTTCTCACATACCAATTAGCGGAACAATCATCTTTTTATTTGGCACTCTTCAGTTTCATCATGCTCTCGATCAATTGTCTAGTTTCGGAGCATGTTCAATTTTCAAGCTTTTAAAATTTTCTACCCCCTAGTAGGGGGATCAATATGTACTCAAAGATTTTACAAAAGCTCAATGAGAACACCACTTCAGACGGCCAACTAATTGTTTCATAGGACCCATCCTAGGAATGCACTTTTGTGAGAGTATTTTCAGCCATAGAACTAGTATCAAAAGTAGATGGCGACCATTACTAGGTGATTGCAGTTTAAGTGCATGTCTCGCTATTGTTGTAAATGGGCCTCCTTGTGCAAGAGAATTTGACTTCACACAAAGCATAGAAGTGTGGAAAAATAAGGCTGAGAATCGTGGTCGTATTATCTATTCTGGACAGCCAAGTCGCTATTTAGCTTAGTGGACTTTTTGAAGGGAAATTTTTGTGGAATGTAGTATCTTTGCTGCTATGCCATTTTGTAATACATATTTACCATAAAAAACTTGACTTTTGTTTTACTTTCTTTGTTTTCTTGTCTAATTTTTTGGTTTAAGGCATTTTTCCGATAGTTTTAATTAGTTGCAGGATTTGCCGGTTGAAAAAATTATAATCCTGTACCCTTAAATATTAGTAGGCATTTTCACTAGTAGAGGGAGTTTCTAATTTCGAACCCTGTATGAAAGTTAAAAGATATGACATAAAGATAAAAGTTAAAAGATAGAATAAAGGTACATAAAGGACGTCAACAAAAGGGGGCCTTTATTGTAAAAAGACAATAATAGCACGTGTTTTGATTTATTGATTGTGGTGCTTTATATACCAAAGGGGCCCTTAGTGCCTACAAAGACAATAATAGCACGTCTATATTAAGGTCAAGCATGTTGGTTGCGTACAACTCAAAAAGCCCATGCTTAAAGGCGGACATGATAGTTGGTACCAATTTTTGGACTATTCTCTCACACCAAAGACCCTCATATTTCCATTGGTGCTCCCTTTGAGGCGTAGAACATGTATATGTCTATTCTCACGAACAAAGGGGACAAAAGTGGCATATGCATAGGGTTATGGCATTCGACCCTACATGATAGAGGTAGCAAGAGAAAATCATTCTGGCTAAGTAGAAGATTTGAGTTTTGGATTGCCTAAGTTATCTCTTAGATCCACAATATCCTCAAGGTCAGTAGGATTTAGTTGTCTTTCTTAGTATTTTATTTGGTCCTATGATGCAGGCAGTCTCCCTCTGGTGTGCGATTGTGATTGGTATTGCTTAGGTTATCACCAAGGAATGGGTGTTACGAGTTTCATCCTTTAGCTGATTGGGTTACTAGTACCCTTGGGTTAGCCTTGGCTAGCGGGAGTGAGACCTTTGAAGTTGTTAAGAAAAAAAAAATTATTCTAACCCCATTCCAATAGTTTAAATGTTTGGCAATGAAAACTCATTCTGTGTAGTTGGTGGTTTTGCGTCCTAAGTCTAGTGCATCTCCATTGAATGAGTGTCAAACTGTCTTTTTGCAATATTTTGTCTTCTTCCTGGACAAGAATTGCCTAATCAAGCTCCTTCTTGGAGAATGCATGGTCAATAAACAAAGATTCGGTGCCGACTTGATGAGTTCCTTAAAGTTGGATTGATCCGCCATAGTTTTTCACCTTTTGGTGCTCCTGTCTTGTTCGTCAAGAAAAAAAGATAGTTCTTAGCACCAAAGTTCCAAGGTGCCAAAGTTTTTAGTCGTCTTGATCTTACGTACGGGTGTTGGCAACTTACAAGTTGCACCCGAAGACGTGCATAAGACTGCGTTTCGGACAACGTTTGGACATTATGAGTTTTTTTTTTTTTGAAGAACTGTGTCATCAATATATTAAAATGATAAGATCATATTCTATTCTATTCTATTCTATTAAAAGAATGGTAATGTTACAAGGCAAGTGAGGAGGAAGGAGAACTGCCCCAAAGAGACAGCGATACCTCGACACTCCACAACAAACTCACAGAAAAACTGCAACTCTACTGCTGTACAAACTGACCATCACCATCTACAACACCCAAGAAGTCCCACCAAATGGCAAACTTCCGCTCTACTAATCCCCGGAACACCAGAAAGCTTTGAAATAGCTTGTACCTGAGTCGAGGAATCAGAGAGGCTGCAGGTCGCGAATCCCCGAAAGATCCACAGCCGGCTTGCAAATCAGCCACACCAACCAAGCCCACGACGGATGCAAGGCTTGCCGCCGCAAGAAGCGGCCAAGCACCGAGGATACACATGAAGCAAAGAAGCTGGCGGCTAGTCAATCTCACAAAGCGAGCCCTAACCCAATCCCGGCAGCCTGCAAATGAGGGCATAAAACCGGACAATGCTCCACGGTCTCACGGTGAAGGCCACAAGAAGGGCAGAGAGGGCTCACACCCGGCCTAAAAGCCTGACTCACAAGAGCATTCACCCTGATACTGGCGGTGCACCACCTCCCACGAAGCACCCTAACCTTCGGTGGGGAAGTGGGCTCCATGTCCACGCCCAAACCGAAGCGCCATCGAGAAGGAAGCTGCAGAGACCACTTGCCCGAAGGGAGCGGTGTGTCATGAATAGCCAGCACCCGGTAACAAGACCGCACAAAACAAGAAGATACAACATCCAGATGAACCTTCCAAACCTGCACCACCACATCATCCTGAGGGACTATAGGTATGTAGCGGAATACTCCCCGCCACTTGTTCCCCGGATAGCAGTCCACTGCCCCTCGGTAAAGCGAGCTCGAAAAGAACTCTCCACGAAGCTAGCTGACCACCCCAATACCAATCCTCCAAGGTGAGCACAGCAGCTCGCCTCCAACGGGCCTGCGTCCGAGCATGTACGGTGGCAGCCAAGGGCAAGTGCACAGGGGGTAGAGGAAACCACAAGAAAGGAGAAGAGTGGTGATAAACTGAGGCATAATCTAGCTGGAAGAGCACACGCACATGATCCCAAGCCCGCAGCACCCCGTGAGAAAAGGGGATGCATGTGGGAAAGGCTCCGGAGACCATACAAGCGAGTGCCGGGGCAACTCCACATGCACCGACGGCTTCCCAAACGCCACACAATGGCTTAAAAAGGCTGCAACAACAAATAGCCGCACTGTGAGAAGATGCTCCATCCTGCAGAATGCTCCAAACAAACTTGGAGACCAACACCTTACTATGCAGTGCCAAATCCAGAATGGCCAAGCCCCCATCCTCCCGGGGGCGGAGACACTTCCACCAAGCCACTTTAACAACCGCCCCTTCATCATCCCCGCCCCACACAAAATTTCGAACAATCTTATCCAAAGCTTGTATCCTACTCGAGGAGCTAACATCGCAGATCTTTGTATACACATGAGTGCTACAAAAAATCTTGACTTGGCAATAGTGATCCCTACGCCATGGACAACTTGCTACCCTTCCACCAATTGAGGTGTTTACGCAACCCCCGCAAAATCTCATCCCACACCCTCCCCATGGAAACATCCCCTCAAAGGGAATACCCAACGACTTAGTACACATTACTTGGAAGCACCTTCCAAGGGAATAGAGCCAAACAAGGGGGAGGCGGAGTGGGCCCATAATGCGAGACACTTACCCCAATTCGAGAAGAATGCAGGAGGCCAAGGAGAAAGTATCCAGCAAACCCTTCACATTCCATAAATTCCTCTCCTCGCCACCAAGAAGAGGAAAGTGTCATCGACCCCGGTTAATAATCTGATGGCTACCATCCACGCATCGAAGCCCATCCACCACCCCCCTCCTCCACTGCAGCCAAAACAAGCGAGGCGATTGCCTCCGCCACAATCGTAAACAAAAGGGCGCCAAAAGGGCACCCCTGACGCACCCCTCCGCCTAAGGAGAAAAAGGCAGAGGGTTCACCCCGCACACCACCGTAGCCCGTCTTGACCTATGGCTTCATGGATCGTTCTCTCGTAAAGCGTGGATCACAACCCAACGCTAACATCATGGCGCATAAGAACTCCCAGCCGGACACTATCGTAAGCTTTGGCAAAGTCAAGTTTAAGATAGGCAATGCCTTGACTCGTTCTCTGGCCCAATAAAGGCCCTCATAAGTGCGGCAACATTAGTCAAAATGTTCCTCGGGGACAAACCCAAAGCGCACCTTACTAATGGAAGAAGTCAACAACGGCTTCAACTTCTCTGCCAGGGGCTTTCATAATAATTTTATACCTGAGAGGACAACAAGGAGATAGGCCTCCAATCATTAATAGTAGAGAAGGCGCTTAACTTTAGGAATCAAGGAAATGCACGCGGTATTCAAGGTCCTATCCATTTGAAAAGACTGCGGCAACTCAAGATACACGGTACCGCGAGACTCACCAGCCCACTCCCAATAAGTGCGAAAGAACTCCACGGGAATGCCATCCAGCCCGGGACATTTATCCTTGGCTATGCACATACATGCCTCGCTAAATCCTCTCTCGAGAGCTCTCGCTCCAAGCTCTCTCACTGTGTTGGTGAGAATAGATGGATTTAATGACCCCAAAACAAGCTCCCGCATCTCCGCTCATAGGGAAGAGTCGTTGTGCGAAAAACCACGAGAAATGAGCATGCACATACCCTCTGCAAATCAGCGGGATCCTCCAAACTCCGGCCATCGGGTAAAGCAAGGGACGCCATAGATCTTTGCATATCATGCATTGCCCTAGCTGCTCCCGAAGAACACCGACGAACTTGTGTCCCCTTCTTCAACCAGGTAAGGGCTACCTTCACACGCGGGCCTCTGCACTTTAACCTGCTCTAGAGCAACAATACTTTTGCAACACCGCATTCTCCCTAATGCCATCGAAGGTGCGCGAATCTTCTCAACTCGATAGAGACCATGCAACTCCTGCCGCTCTGGCTGCACACGCGCCTACCAAAGACCTTGGCAAAACGCTTTTACCGCCAACGCGGTCACCATACCGCACATACCCTTCGAGAGATGAAAAGGTATCAAGCCACAACTCGACCGGGCGAAATGCGCATCGGCCCGGCCGGGTGTTCAAACGAAACACCGACCTAGAGGGCCGAGAGGCAACCGCCCCATTATGAGTTTTTAGTCATGCCATTTGGACTTACAAATGCGCCAGCTTCTTTTGCGAGACTAATGGGGGCGTATATTTGAGGATGTGCATGGGGCTTATGTTGTCATTTTCTTTAATGGCGTAATGGCGCATTTGCAAGAGGTCTTTCATTGACTGAGGTTTTTCCTTTGTGGGCTTATGCAATTATTATAGGAAGTTTGTATAGAATTTTGCTTGCTTAGCTTCAGATTTATATTTGTTGCTACGAAAAGATGTTCCTTTCTAATGGAATCATAATCATCAGTTTGCTTTCCAAGTTTTAAAGGATGCCATGGTTAATCCTCCTGTTTTGCATTTGCCAAAGTTTGGTCTACCTTACTTGTTATGTGTTGATACAAGTGGTATGGCTTTCGCGCGGTTTTGATGCAGGATGGTCATCCTATTGCTTATGAAAGTCGAAAGTTTTCTGACACGGAAAGTAGATATAGTGTTTATGATAAAGAATTTCTGGCTGTCATTTATGCTTTGAAAGTGTGGCGACACTATTTGAAAGTGTGGAAACATGTGTTGTCAATTTGTCTACGTTAGAGGTTAAAGAAATACAAGTAATTACTTATGGATGAGAATATTGAATATTGAAGCGGAAACATTTACATGTTACTTGCTGGGCACCGTAACTAGTTTTCTCTAATTTTAACCAACAAGCTAATTTCCTACAATTTTACCTATACTTTCTTACAATTTACAAACTAACTTATAAATTACAAACCAACAAGCAAAATTGAAACATAAAATCTGATCTACACATATATTCAATATAAAGTATACATATTAATGCACTGAAGAAATAAGGGAAACATGTTTATTTTTAATAGCAAAATAGTTGCAGTTGCTGGGCATAAGTAACATGTAAATGTTTCCGCTTCAATATTCAATATTCTCCATAAGCGAGGTGTGAGAATTGAGCTCCCTTGGGCATTGTTATATCCATTGAAAGCTTATTCACATGCCTCTCCAGTACTGAAAGGTTTGCTTCGGGCCTGGAAGGTAGTCCAGCAGGTGATTACATTTGATTGGGAAGCTTGTCTCCAGGCATCTTCCCCCTTTCTGTGGTTGCCTTTGTATACTCATGGACAACTACACCCAGTTGTAGAATTTATGCATGTGCATTCCCAAGCGAGGTGGAGGAGAGCCAGTATTATTTCCATTGAACAGTGGTATTTGGGTATTGACATTGCTCCTTGGCAATGGTTTCAGGAGACATATGGGTTGTTGGATAAAGATATCAATATATGGGCTTATGTAGCAAGTGCTCTTCCTCTAATTAAGAAGGTGGGTGACAAGAGATGCTGGAACTTTGTTCACGGTATTAAAGAAGGCAAGAAGCTAGTAAGTTCATGCTACAGATTGCTTACCTCCTCAAGTACTTTATCACCTTCTCGAAAATGGCACTTACAGACTTTGCCTTCTCAATGGCAATCCATCTGGAACCTTGTTTGGTCTAAATATAATCCTCCAAAGGTAAATGTTCTACTTTGGCAGGTGATTCATCGCTCTTTGAGAGTTAATAAGCTGGTTCATCGCTTTAAGCTAGGAGTAAGCCCACTTTGCCCAATGTGTGAGCGGTGCATTGAAACATTGGAGCACTGTTTATATCTGTGTGCAGAGCTGAGTAGTCTTAGGTCCTGGCTGCATTCTCTTTTTGGAGTATCTTTGGATAGTCAGCACTTTCTTTTGGGTATTTATCCAAATCAGTGGACTGCTTCTAAAAGGGTTGCATTTCACATGGCAAAGCCTTGGCTAATATGGAGTGTATGGAAGCAAAGGCGAAGAAAGGTCTTTTATGATAAGCGTATTTCTCCTGAGGTGGTGCTTCAAGAAATTCGTAAGAAGTTGTATAATTGCTTTCAGATCTCCAATTGACCTGATCATATTAAAATTCCAATATGGAGTGGTCATCTAAAAGTGATTGATGCTTCAGGGACATTTCTTACTTCTGGAAGTACTTTGTAACATTTTGAGTGTATAATATGAAGTAAAACACGTTCTTCAAAAAAAAAAAATTCAATATTCTCATCCATAAGTAATTACTTGTATTTCTTAAATCTCTAATGTAGACATATTGACAAGACATATTTCCACACTTTAAAATTTCATCGTGTGCTTTCCAAATAAAGCACTCTAACATGAAAGGGGCAAATGAAGATAAATTAGAACATGATATAATATGGGATGTTCACCCTATGACTTTTAATTATGTAACACGTTACAATTACAATCACATTATGAAGGCCCTTTTTCGTTTAACAATGTTTATCTTGATGCTTGTACGAAGGAAAGAGGTAGTTAGAAAAGTGATTGGGTCTATGAGACCAAATTGTACTTCAATTACGGGTATATATATTGGAACCCAGAGTTATAGTAACAATGTAGGAATGCTATGAAAATTAATATGGTGCATACGCATAGGCTTTCCATCCAACAAAAATTGTTGTATCCTCTCACAGAAATTGCTCCAATTTTTTTTAAGAAATATCAACTTACTCCTACAATAAAAATCTAAGCAGTCCACTATGGAAATCATGTGTGATATGCAGAGCTGCCTAGCTCTAGTATCAAAATGGTGATTTTTGACAATGGATGTCATCAATCCGTCTTAGTTTTATAGCTTGGATTAGAACATGGTACCCAAACTGGTGTAGAAAGTTTGTATTTACTCTAGGCCTCGACCCTATTTGCATCAGCCAACATCCTTCCTTCGTGAGGATTGTGACATATGCTTGCTAGTTAAAGCATCCATAAATGCCCAGCTCCAACCAACATTCCAAGAGAATAATGCTAATCCTCACCACCACATTTGCTCATAGCTTTAAATTAGCATAACTACATAAATCTCCGCTTTAACAAAGGACGAAATAAATAATGAAGCAAACTCTTATTAACATCTGCAAGAGACTGCTTGGGTGATCGTATCATTCAAAATTTATAGCTACTTGGCAAAGAAATTGTTTTACTCAGTTTTCATAAATGCCTGTTGAAAGTTTGGCACATCGATAAAACAAAATGTGATCAATCCCAGACAAATGGAATCATATAACCAAAATTGCAGCTTATATTTTACCAAATATGGATGCTTTAAAGCAAGAACGTAGTTCATAAAATATTGCCAACACTTGTGAGAGATTTGCACCCATATCGGAGACCTTTATGGCGTCTTTGTGAATAAATAAACTACTTAAAGAGCCAATAGACGGAATAATCACATGTCTTTGAAAAAGACCATAGGAAAACATGACATCTATCAACAAAGAACGTTGTCAACAAAGTAACATGTGTAATACTATAAAACCAGCCATTCTATGATGAATTATTTTGTAACACATGGCATATTTTAAAGTACGTTTCTTACATTTAGGTTCCAAAGCTAGATAGCCGATTGCGAATCTGGACATTTGTTGTGGCTCTCCGTTACCAGGGTTTCCCTTATGGAAAATTTTGAAGGGTGTAAGTTTAGTACACTTGGCGAATTTCACGATTAAAAGTTAGCTAAGTTGGCGAATGTTTCCTTATATGGAAGTTAGGACATAGTCCTAAAGGCGAATTTTTGACGAACGACATTGAAATATATAGAAAAGTATATTAGTGCTTCTGGAAGATGTAGGAACAAAGTTTGGAAATTTTGTAATAAAAAAACACTATTGAACACAACTTGTTAATAATTTATTTAAATATGCCAAGACCTAGGGTAAAGTAACTTGGAAATATAAAAGGGGAAGGCATTTTGGCTTAGCTTTCAATAGACAGTGATTTCACAAAGCACAGTTGATGTAAAGAATCAATTCTCGTTGTGATGATGACATTGATTCAATCGACCTAGTTACGCCCTCATGCTTGAGTCTTACTTGCAATTGATTCCCCATGCTTAGAAATTTTGTATTTACTCTAGGCCTCGGTCCTATTTGCATCGGCCAACATCCTTCCTTTGTGAGGATTGTGACATATGCTTGCTAGTTAAAGCATCCATAAATGCCCAGCTCCAACCAACATTCCAAGAGAATAATGCTAATCCTCACTACCACATTTGCTCATAGCTTTAAATTAGCATAACTACATAAATCTCCGCTTTAACAAAGGACGAAAGAAATAATGAAGCAAAATCTTATAAACATCTGCAAGAGACTCAGGCTTGGGTGATCGTATCATTCAAAATTTATAGCCACTTGGCAAAGGAATTGTTTTACTCAGTTTTCATAAATGGCTGTTGAAAGTTTGGCACATCGATAAAACAAAATGTGATCAACCCCAGACAAATGGAATCATATAACCAAAATTGCAGCTTATATTTTACCAAATATGGATGCTTTAAAGCAAGAACGTAGTTCATAAAATATTGCCAACACTTGTGAGAGATTTGCACCCATATCGGAGACCTTTATGGCGTCTTTGTGAATAAATAAACTACTTAAAGTGCCAATAGACAGAATAATCACATGTCTTTGAATAAGACCATAGGAATAGAATAATAGAATAGAATAGTTTTTTTAACGTCCACGAAGACCAATAGGTCATGGGACCCATACAATGGGCTAGTACAATCATTACTACTAGGATTAAAAAACCCCTGCCTCGAAAGGTTTTCAAGGGAAAAACCTTTGCAGTAATGATGATACTAGACAAGCTTAGATAATGACTACTGAGGGCTCAGTAATTGCAGACGTTTATCTAGAACCTCAAGTATGTATAATGCCAAGTCATGCACAGATGGTGCGCTGAGAAGTTGTGGAAGCGTGGAATGGAATGCTAAGGTCGAAAAATGATTCCGGACTATCTCAAAAGCAGGGCAACTCAGAAGAGTATGGCTTTCATCTTCAATAACTCAGAATCGGCAACAGCACATAGTCGCTTCCGCGGCAATTCGCGCCGCTCCCATCTACTGTCTCAATCCAGAAATGTGGGACCCCGCAGGCGATGATTGATGCAATAGCTACAAGCTTGTTCCCGGACAATGAAGCAAGCAAATAAGCTTGGGGCCCCGTGCCAAAGTGGGATTTATGTGTGCATGATAATGACCGGTTTCACTTGGGCCAAAGTAATCAAGGCCCCCATATCTTTTGAGAAAAACGACCATTAAGATATTGTTGCAAAAGCTCAGGATCGAACGGCAAGCATCGGCGGTCTTTCGGGTTGTACTGCCCAACGTGCAAACCATGTAGTGCAATGCTCTTTCCAACATCGTTTCAAACGCTGAGGAGATTCAGCCATGGCAAGTGCAAGAACAGGATACCTAACATCGTCCATGTGGTGCACCTTGCAGATATAGTGGAGATGGTGCTTCATGGCAGAATGTTGAAGAGGCCAAAAACCTGTCTCTTGTAAAAGAATAGCATAGGGCACCGTTCTTTTAACTCCAAGGCTGTAAGTGAGAAAGGACTTTTGCACCCGCTCCAAGCTCTCCCAAGCACTAGCACTAATGGCAGGCCCCCACACTTCAGAACCATACAGTAAAACAGGCTCTACCAAAGCCCGAAACAAGTGGGCTTTCCGTGGCCAATCATTGCGAAAACAATTGTTTTGCATTGCATAGAGTGCTCTCCATCCAAAGCAGCCACCGGCTTTGGTAATACATCGCTTTGTTGAGTGTGTTCTTACAGAATTCTACACCAAGATACTTGTAGCTATCTACAACTTCAACTTCGCGGCTATCATAGTGCATAGGGGGAACATTGTGACGAGAAGATTGAACTACCAAAAGCTTGGTCTTTTGCAGATTAACACGCAGACCTGTGTTCTCACGAAACCGTCGGCAGCATGTAAATGTTGCCGCATACTAGCGGCGGTATTTGCCGAAGTGAAACATCATCGGATACATAAGTTGCCTAATGATATAGTGTGCCAAATGTGGACCTCCCCGCCATGATTATCAAGCCATTCTTCCAATTGATCAATGTACAAGCCAAAAAGTGTAGGAGATAAAGGGCAACCCTGCCGAACTCCAATATTGCTAGTGATTTGAGTACCTGATGCTGGAAATTTAGCAAAAACCCTTTCATAGAGCCGATAAACTGCATTTTGAAGATCTTGTGGAACCCCAAGTGCCTGCAAGAGCTGCCAAAGAAGCTCGTGGTGGTAATCAAAAGCGTAAGTAAAATCTACAAAGCATATATAGAGGTCTTGTTTCAAACTTCGACTATGTTCAATAAGCATGCGCAATGTGAAAAATATGGTCTATTGTAGAATGGCATGGACGAAAAGCCCCGCCTCGTCCTACAAAGACGCATACACCCGATATGTTCTCGCCCATGATGTCAGCTGCTTCTCCAAGAAGACCGGCTAAGAGTTTTGAAAATATGGAACTTACCATGATCATGTGATAATTAGAAGGGTCATGCTTATCACCGCTTTGTAAATTGGTGCGACCATCCGACCGCCCAAGTTTTACGGCAAGCCTTCTTGCAAAGCTTGATTTAAAAAGAGTAGTGATGATTGGAAGCAATAGCGGACCCCCATTTAAGCAATTCCGCTTGCAAACCTTGAAGATCGAGAGACTTGCCATTAGATAGATGCCGCTAATCCTTCTTTGACTTCCTCCTCCGCGGAATTGAAGAATATCACCTACCAAAGGAGGCAGAATTAAGGACCCCGGGATGATCATATAAGTGGACCAATCGCCATCCCATTCTTTGCATAGAAATATGTCCAAGGGTAGGAGGTGGTCGATATAATATTTTGCGCCGTAAGGTCCGAGGTTCACGTGAAATAATTCAAACATTTGCTTCGGTGCTCAAAGAACAAAGCGTGCCTTCTTGGCGTTTCAAAACAGACTTATAATTATGAATGGCATTATGTCGTGATCCGCTCAACTATCATTCGCGCAATTGTTTTAAAAGCCGCTGCGGTCTTCATCAAACTGCATTTCTAGGAAAGGATTTCCTACTAGCATGAGCAACACCCCCGGCGCGTGTACCAAAGCAAGAGACGCCAGAAGTAAGCAAAGTATCGGCAAATCTTTGCATTACGCTCTTGAAGAGTTGGGTAATCCAAAATACACCGCAAGCCGCAGGAGCTAATGTCCGCTCATATTCAAAGGATCTAGAATAAGTCAAGTTTAATGCGAGGGACAGAGCCTGGATAGCAATGGGTTGAAGAGGTGGAAGCCGCCACTTTAATGACAAATAAAGTGGATAGTGATCGATTTTATCTCCTCATCTCTATGCCTTGTGCCAATTCGAAAATCAAATGAGATCCAAGGCTTGCACTTGGGAAATGACATAATCAACAACACTAGTACCACCACCCCGCCTATCCCATCCGCATGTAATACCTTTAGAGTGTGGCCATTGCTCTAAGCCATTACAAAGTACCATCTCAAAGACTTCATTAATAACCGATGAGCTCCCTTCCAAATGTTGAGACGGGTTTATTAGCATCAAAGCGATGAACGTGGAAAGATCGTATCATTAGCGTACATCCATAAAGGGTCACTTAACATCCTCAAGTATGAGTTGAGCAGCCTTGCATTTCAAAGAAGGCGAGCATTGAAATCACCAAGAAGAATAACATGCCCCAACCTGCTTGAATTGAGCAATGTCATCATAAAGATCACCATAAGGATCATCGCGCGAAGCGACATCATATTCATCATAAAAAAGGTGATGATGTAGGTGGGAAGTAACAGCAAAGAACAAAAATGGTACTACTATTGTGGCAATGAAGTTTGATCCACATGTAGCGATTATATCTATCAGCTTTATGAAGCGTGATATATGGAGCAAGGGCATCCTTGAAATAGCAAGCAACTCCACCGCAACCTCGTTGCCCATGACATTCATTAAATAATGAAAAGAATTGATAGCCTGTAAAATGAGGTAGCCGTTTGGCTGAATGCTCCCACGTTTCCATGAGCAGAATGATATCCATATCATTCTATATAGGAAAACACGACATCTATCAACAAAGAACATTGTCAGCAAAGTAACATGTGTAATACTATAAAACCAGCCATTCTATGATGAATTATTTTGTAACACATGGCATATTTTAAAGTACGTTTCTTACATTTAGGTTCCAAAACTGCAGCTTGTGTTTTGACAAATATGGAACTGCAGCTTGTGTTTTGACAAATATGGATACTTTACAGCAAAAACATAGTTTATAAAACATTTCATAAAGAGAATTGTATCCAATTAAAGAGGCAAAAGATGAATATTTTTGACCATAATGTTTTGGACTTTGGACTTTAAATGGTTCTGTTTAAATTTGTTTGCCTGTTAGAAAGAAACAGAAACTGTGTGTTAAACATTTTGGTAGTCTAGGAAATTGAAGCATGAGCGGCGCCGCTTAGAGTAGGAAACCAAAAAATTACCAAAAAATAAAAACACAGGAAAAAAAGCGGAAATCATAGGGTACTCGTGGTTTACGAAACGTTAAGGATAGTTAAGGATATTCAGCCATTAAGTAGAATACTTAGCAATTTCCATTATAAGAAGAAAAATTGATGCTCATATATATCTTTTGGGTCGTTTTCTTGTGGCATATATGCACTATGATAAAATGTCTCTTCCCATCACATGCAAATGGAATGAACATCATGTTATGATATCATGTCTACCATGTGAAGCTATATAGAACGGGCAGACAATTAAAAAATATGACATCGAATCACCTACCAAGTGATATAGTCCCCCTTTTTATTTCTTCGGAGGCAACATGAACTTCAAGGAGATTCTTCAGCTCCCTTGTGAGATGGGCGCACCACATCCACCATCCCCTTCGTAAGACCTTATAAAAAAAAAGAAGAAATATGTTAAGCTTTGAATAAAATCTAGTATTTCATGTTGCATGAAAGATAAAAGTGAAAGCGCAATTTCAAATCTTCATGTATGACTAACAAATGCTTCTATGCAACTTAAAGCCACAAAAACTTGCATGCGAGTAAGAATCTTTAAGAGTATGGTCAGATTCACGTTCAAACTTGTAAACAAGAGGAAGACGATTAGAACCTTGAAAAACAATTAAATATCAACACAAAAAAGGTAAATCGCACAAAGCTAGTCGCACTGCCAAAATTGCAATACAACTAAATAAAATCAAGATTTCTGATTGTAGCAACAACGAGACATTAAACAATACCATAATTGGGTCGTCTTTTTCGTCGGTGGTGTAATCTCACATCGACACCTGTCCTATGCCAATATCACGGAATAACAATCGGGAACACAAATTCTTGATGACCTGCAGAGCCGGTGGCTTTTTGCACAGAAGCGACCGGACAGATCCGGCTATGGCGGTTCCAGATCCGGCGATGGGTTTCAGTGGCGATGGCGTTTCAGATCCTGCAGGGCTGGAGAGCTAACAGACGCCATAGCCAGGAGCTCGAGCCAAGAAGCAAACGGAGCAACACAAAAAACGACTCCCCAATTATGGTATTGTTAGGGTAAGCTAACTGGTCCAAGATTCCCAGTTAGCTTACCCTATAACAACCTACAATGTCACAAGAAGCTTCTGCAATTGCCGACTTTCAAGCCGATAGAGATGGAGCTACTATCCGTGAGAAAATGTTCAGAATACTCCATCGTTCTTCCCTTTGATGAACGATGATGCAACACTCAAAAATTCTTGCACCATTTTAAATGGCAAATGGGCTGTCGTTGATGATCTAATGATCGTCTGCTTTTAAAAATATCTCCATCCTGCCAAAACAAGTAGATTCCATCAAAGAAATCGCCCATCACATCATTAAAATAGCGTTCAATAAGCCATCCCTGCTTCCATTATCCCCAACTAAAAGCAATATTACAGCGCTTTCTAACAACATTCCCTTTAGGGGATTACTTAATTGTGTAGATATAAACATTTTTTCATTACCAAAAACAGAATATTTTGTTCGAGATATAATATCCCCAATAAAAATAAAAGCCTAATTCCAAACGCAAAAATAGCATAACTTGTTAATTAACCAAAATATCTGCAGTGACTCGTAGCACCAATGCTTACCTACGAGCTGCAACATTAAGACAACAAATCCAATAAGAGATAATTGAAGAAACAATCAGATTACTGTAAAAGAAGTTAAGAATGTTGAGTCCATGACTCACAGGTCCCTTGACAATAAGAAAAACATTACTATAAACATTTAACTTAACAAAGTTTCAAGCTTCATAAATTGCATGAAAAATTCCATGATTATATATTGTCTAGATTGTTGTTGCAAAGAGGCGCTTTGGGTGTTAGTCTGGTTATATTACACAGATGATGTAAAATAAACTTCGTTGAAAAAAACCTCAGGATTTCAGCTTTGGGTGTTAATCTGGCTCTATTACATTTTGTTAAAAAAAACATCGTGAACTTCATGTACACATTTGCATGTAAGACTTGGTTACCACATGTGACCAATAAGATGCCTTGTCAATCTTGTGATTAGTAGGATATACAAACATAACTTGTTAGGGTGGATGGTCGTTGAATGCATGCTGACCAGAAACTGTGTTCCTAATCAGCTATACAAAGTGCTCAGTTTCGCCATAAATCTCACCGTTACCTGGATCAGGCATTCCCGTCAATGCTGCCACAGGCTTCAATCTCCTCTTATGAGTTTTTTTTGAATTAGAACGTTCCTGCATATAGCTACTATTAAATTAACCAGGACAAACAAATGAAAGCATTCAGTACCAAAACGAACATGGTACAGTACATACACTATCAGAACGACCATTTGGCTTAGGATCGGAGATGCTGTCATCATCTCCAACACCTTTATTTGGGGTAGTAGAGTTTCCTCTGGGTTCTGCTGCTTGTTTTGCCATACGCGACTTTTGTGAAAACTTGCGGCCTAGTTCAGCTTCAAACTCAACAGCCTTCATGGACGGCTTGCGCTTTCTTTTCATGCGTCCACTTGCATCAACCTCTTCCTCTGTAAGAAAACTAGAGAACTTTAGCCATATGGCTGCTATCTTGGCCCTTGCTTCTGAATTTACATGGCCGTATTCATGTAAGATAATAAATCAAATCAGGTAGGTCTGGCCAGTGATTTAGATCGTTAAAATAGATCGTTAAAAGACAATGCACCTGGCACAATGAAATTCCTCTTGACAAACTCCTTGACAATGAACATGTACTCCATGGGTGAAGCCCAAAGTAACAAGAAACTTTCAAAGAAGCAAAGCAGATGTCCCAAGAAAATAAAATACAGGCAGGTGTAATTATACCTGTCTGTCAATGCAATGAAAGGGGCGATAATGGCACTTGTACAGACCCCAAATGAATGTTTAACAATATTCTTGCCTTTTCAACTACTTCAGCTTACTAAAAATTTGAAACATAAACAATAGCCTTAATCTTGAATTTTCTTTGCTTGGATATTTACACAAAAACTGCCACTACTAACCTTGTTGGGGACTGGTCTTTTCACTATTTGTTGGTTCACAAAAACTCTGTTCCTCAGACTCGGGAGAATCATTTGACTCGGAGGGATTGCTGGTTTGGCCCTTTGGTGGACTACATGGTGGCTGCTCAACAGGTTCTTGCATAGGACTGTCTGGAACTGG
This sequence comes from Isoetes taiwanensis, assembly GCA_021234155.1. Lineage (NCBI taxonomy): Eukaryota > Viridiplantae > Streptophyta > Lycopodiopsida > Isoetales > Isoetaceae > Isoetes > Isoetes taiwanensis. The sequence goes on from JAJEKV010000032.1 coordinate 2,197,811, forward strand.
GACAGTAGGCAAGAAGTAAAGGCCATTTTCAGAATCATCTGAGTCGCTATAAACAGTAACTCGTTCTGTCGTCATTATATCCACCTCAATGTCCTCTTCTATCTGCGTCGGCTTCACCTATGATGGGTGGCATTAAAATGTAAGATAATATACACTGAAGAAAGGTAAAATTGCAATTTGTAATACCTTGTCAGTTTCAGGCATCAGGTCAAACTCATCCTCCTTCTCGATGTATTCTTCATTTTCCTCCAACTCCCGAAAATCTGGAGCAAATGCACTCCAATTCTCTGTATAATTTTTAGCCCACAGATAGACCAGGCCTGACGACAAAGAAACGGAGGCAATAACTGGTCTCGTTGGGTGCCAAGCAAGATCTGCCACACTCTCCTTGGGTCCTTCTAATATCCGTGCTAACTGGCCAAATTTTCTGTTCCATATATGTATCTTGTGCTCACCCTTATTAGCAGATAAGCCAGCTACATATTCGCCGTCACCATTAAAACAGGCTGCTTTCCAATGCATGCGGTTGACAGCATCTTGAAATTCTTTTGTCAGTTGCAAACACTGCATACCTGCATATTTCAAGCTATTGTCTCCTCCATTAACAGTAGTCAAATCCAAATCAGCCAATGTTTTTGCAGCGTTCTCCTTGGGTAATAAGCTTTCAAATACACGAATGGTCCTATCGCTGGAATTTGTCAACATATATTGCCCGCTCCGGCTGAAAACAATTTGCCGAATGCTAGCACCTCCTGGAAGTTGTACGTAGCTTCGAATTTGGCAAGACTCAGTATCAACAATCAGAATTTCTCCCTTTGCATTTCCCACAAAGACAAGGTCTCCTTTTCTATTGAAGCTAGCTGCAGCTGGTGTAATGCCTTCAACTGTCTTACCACGGGAAGAGTGTCCTGTATCAGAACTTTTTGAAGTAGATACCGGAAGGACACGCTTTTCTCCTGTATTTAGATCTAGAAGCATAGGAGTGCTTCCAAGAGGGCAAGCTAAACATAGATAAGTTAGTCCTGATCCAGGATAAAGTCGCGCATGCAATGGCGGATGTGACAGCACAGTAGTTGCGATCTTCGTCGCCTTCTCTACATCCCACAATGAAAGGGACTTATCTATACAGGCGGCCAACAGCCTATGACTACACTTAGACCAACTTACGCTGGTTATCGCGCCATTACTATTTTTGTCCCGGAGTTCTCTTGATACTCCTCTTGTATGGAAGTCCCAAATAATGCATCCTCCATCCAAGCAACCAGCTGTTCAATTATTAAGCAATTAGTATTCTAACACAATGAACTTAAAGAGTAACTGCCAACAGTTTACCTGCCAAAAGCGTCCCTCTTCGGTTGAAGGCAATGCATCTGGCAGTCCCATGCTCTAGATATTCTTCTATAACTTCAGGAAAGTCACTTTGGAAAGGATCTAAAAGAAAAGAAAAGACTCCAGCTTGTTAAAATTTACTCCTAGAACAATACGGTATTTTAAAAGAGTAAAATTCAAGCCTACCAAGCAGCGAAAGATTCATCTCACTAGTCGCTATAAATGCCTGATGGAAGGATCTTCATTTGGCGAGAACGTATGGAAAGAGGACCACGACAAGACTCATAGCATTGGCGAAGAAAATCACCGTCCCGCTCTTCCAAAACCCTAAAACTCGGGTCCTCACAGAAACGACCACGCAAGACCTAACTAACATCCGAAATAAAAAGGGAAAACTTGTTTTGACCATAATGTTTTGAAATGCGCTTGCTCCACATAAAGTATTTTGTATTTTTCGAAATTGTTTAAATGCGCTTTAGATTTACCTTTAATTCCCCACAGGGTTCAAGTTTGACAGGCACCCCCTAATTTTCCAATGACATGCATTTGAACCTTTCAACTGACATACAAAAATTTTAATTGATGGAAGACCATTTTTCAATTATAAACTAAGGTGCCGAAATCACACTACAGCCCCAACTAAAAAATACGTGGCAAAGATTGGTCACCCGGTAAATGCTTAAACAATTTCGTCGCTTTCTTTGTATCACACTTAGGGCTGTCCAAAATGGACACGTCAGTTTCCACGCAGTCTTTATAATAGCAGCGGCAGTCCTCTCGGATTGAATACCATCTCCAGGTATCGTTTATGGTAAGTAAACTCCTGAGTTCACCAGCAGTCTGGCTAGAACAAAGAAACCTGGACACAACACAAAAGAATATAATTTAACTTGCTGCAACTGGTCAGATTATTTCTAAGCCCGACAAGTTGTATAAACGTCTGCAAGTTGTATCAATGTATTGTAAGGCATAGTCTTGCAAAATCTTACACGAAGCATAGTCTTGCAAAAATCATAGTCATAATCTTACATCATAGTAATACTCTTACAAAAAGCTGAGTCTATATCAAGACAGATTTTAAGCTGCTCCAATATGAGCAGATTATATATCAACATTTTTGTAGCATCTAATATTTTTTCTCAAAGTGCCTAAAATCTGCTACAATCGTCCCTGATGTTGAGTAAACATATTCTTCCTCCATAGTTTATAAAATAGATGCCAGTTATGGTAGATGTTTGTGAAAATGAAGATGCTTGCTATGTTTGTAACAGGCTTCATGGCATTGTTGTCATGGTTTTCTTGTCAATAATCGAGTCAATTGGACCAATTATGGCATTGTTATCATTGAATCCGTGTCAATAATTTGATTATCAATAAAGTTTATGATTCTGGTTTCTTTTCTGCATGACCAAAAAACATAAGCGATAAACCCTAAACTACTTTTTAACGCATGGAAGTCAGACAGGCTAGTGACTGTAAATACAAATATAAACATGGAAGTACAGAATACAAGTAGGACTGTACCCTACAAATTTGACTATAACTAGTAAGTACTAACCGCAACCAAGTTTTCATTTGAAGCTTCTTACGTGTACCTGGTACTGGTAGCTAATTAATGTTAGTACCTCAAGATAGAGTACACTTTTTAATAGCTTCATCTTGTCTTGCGCAGTTGGTAATAATCTTGTAATATCTGCTTTATTGAGTGCTTCCTTATCTGCCAATTTCAAAGCTTGGACTGCCACTGAGCTGCAGATTAATAGCAAAACATATATTTGTATACATTCAAATCTCATGAAGGAATAAAAAAATGTAAGGAATGCTCTGAATTGTTGTAATTATGGCATTGCTAGAATAATGATAAGCGAGACTTAAGAAGCTTTGACACATCTCGTTTGTCCAGATATGCAAGATGACAGATCCATGATACCCTCAAATCTCTATCGAATCCTGCAGTTCACGACTTGGTCAGAGTTTTAAATCCAGAAGTACATTTTGTGGCTTAAGGTCGAGGTGAAGGATTTTGTCTGTACATTCATGATGCATATAACCCAAGCCCTTTGCAACACCTAATGCTATATTGAATCTCACAGGCCAGGAAAGAGATTTATAATAGATTAAGACCATTAAAGATAATGAGAAAGAACAACAAATAATTTAAAAGGGAAGAAAAAATCTGTCGTTCACGAGAGTTGAAGGTCAACAGCATGATGATTGATTAGGATTGAGGTTTGCCAGGAAAATAATCTCGGTTCAACTTTATCTGCTTCTTGGTAATAACCAACAAATAAGCCAGACATAATTACCAATAAACCTTTCCAGAAAAACTGTATAACATGAATATCAATCATATTTTGCCTTCCAAAAGGTTGATTGATTGATAACTGGGTTGTGTCCATCAATGTTGTCAATAGACTGCTTGTTGAAGAGAACTATTGTCACAACCATGTACAAGTAGCACGGATGCTTGAATAGATAATGGAACTAGCAACTAGCTATTTTGAATTGTTATATGCACGAGAAATCTTTATAATTCATGAGAAAATGGTAACTCATGTGAAGATTGGATTGTAAGTAGAGCTTCTAACAAAATGAATAATCTGAGTGTCATTGCGCAGGGAACATATTCAAGCTGGTTGGCATCCATCTAAGGCCAAAAGAAACATTCAAGCACAAAGAAATTTATGTTTTATACAAAAGAATGGATGTGAAAGATGCAATCGTCATTAATCGCAATTTCTTGTAATGCTTGCAATTCAAATAAGTGAAACCATAATCTATAGCCATACCTCAGGAAAAATGGAGGCCGATGAATAGATGTTACTAAAAGCTCGCGCAATGGTTGAGCGCATTCGTTTCGCTGGCACCAAAATTTGCAAGAAGAACTGCGATGACTTGGAAAACTCCGTCGACGTGGTGCCTGCCAAAAGTTTAGATAGGCGGTGTTGCCTGTCAAAACTCGGCAGGGTGCCGAAATGCTGATTGGATTTTAGGCACTCTAGGTGTGATAGGGAGCATGCCAAAAACGTCCATGTGTCTATTTCTCATTGGCCTTTGATTATACTTTTTTTAATTTGGGCTATAGTGTGATTTCGGCGTAAGTTACATAGTAATAACTATTAGTATAAACATACACTTAAAAAGTTAAGAGTAACATCAACTATTGGCTTTCGAAGTCAATCTAACCGACTGATTGGAGTGCTCAAGAAACTGGCGAACTTGTGGGCAGTAAAATAATCAATGTAAATCTAATCGGGTAATCACTAATTCATTACTTCAAGAAACAAAATATGAACAAGAATGGAACATGAAGGAAATATTGATTTACCTGTTGCTGCAGCAGATGTGGAGCTCTGGTTAATGTCCATTGGTGAATCTCGATGACAGAGACAATGACGGCCTCTCTGCTCGGCAGTGCTCGCTCTGACTGAAATGTGGTGAAAAAACCAAGCCACAGACGTCGTTTTGTGGAAAAGGGGGGAAAGAACAAAAAAAAAAAATGCCCTGAGCATTACCGGCTTACTGCAAAGAGTCAAGGCAGGCAGATGGCAGAGTAAAAATGACTCGAATTTCCCAAATTGGTGGATTCGTTGGGAAATGGGAGAATGTAGGAGGAATCGGGAATGTAGAAGTTTAAAAAAAAAATATTTCTTAATGTTACCTAATTCATCATTCTGTTAGAGGTAAGGTATAATAACTCGATATGCCTATAAAATAACCATAGTACTTATACAAAAATGAAAGGCAAATTTATATTTGCGACCTTTCAGATGACATACACATTTTATTTTTTTTTGCCTTTCTATATGATAGGCAAATTGATATTTGTTACCCTTAATATGCAGAGCAATTTTTTTTGCTGCCTATTTTGACGGGCAAAAAAGCCAAAAACAGGCATGAAAGCTATCAAACTTGAACCCTAATTCCCCAATGCTCGTAAGTTTCTTAAGCATTTTATTTTTATTTTTTTGAAATTGTTTATATGTCTTTTAAGATTACCTTATATTTTTCGAAATTGTTTAAATGCGCTTTAGATTTACCTTTAATTCCCCAATGCTCGTAAGTTTCTTAGGCATTTTATATTTTTTTTGAAATTGTTTAAATGCCTTTTAAGGTTACATTAATTCCCCAAAATGCCCTTGAGACCCATAAAGTGACATTTTCTTAAATTCCAACTTTTTTTTTTTTGTTTGTTTGTTTGAAGACATGGTTGGTGGCATTTGCACCCGCCCATGTCTTCCACTCAATAGTAGTCAATGGGTTTTGAATCCTGGTGGGGTTCACCCCAATCCAAGGTCTTATCACTAGACCACCACTGCGATGGGCAATTCAAACTTATCAACTACTCTTAAGATTTAACAAAATACTTCAAATACCCTTATGAGAGCAGATCCTTGAGAGCAATTTGGCGGAGTAAATTGTCGAGAGCAAAACGATGGAGCAGATTGCTGAGAGCAGAAGGATGCAGATTCTAGAGAGCAAACTCGATGGAAGTAAAATCAATGGAGTAGCAGACAATTTGATGCCTCAAGAGAAATTCAGTACTTTGAGATTAAAGGATGTTTTTTTCTTACTAAGCTTTTTGGATTGTTCGAAAGGGAAACTTTCATTATGGTGTGGGTGGAAATATTCCAGGAATATGCTAGAATATGTTCAAATATTCCTTGTTACATGCTTTAACCTTTTTTTTTATAGGTAATTTGCTGGTGGAGAAGAATTTACGGATCGAGTTGGTCGCCAATTTGGCTTGTCTTGATAGATGGAAAGGAAGCAAGGCACGTAGTTATAGTCATTCTAAATAATACCTCCAGAATCTATCTCTTCAGCCTCAGAATCAGATTCATATTCGGCACATGCCTTGTTTTTTTTTTTTTTTTTTTGGAGCTCTCAATTTAGGAGTCCCCTTCCTCGCAGGTACAGACCTGGGCGCCCCAATTTAGGGCCCCTTGCCCTTATCAGCTTCCTCTGTCTTATCCGGGTCTGCATCAGCACTGTCGGCATCAGAGATGTCGCTCCCTGCTTCCTTTTTTTATTTTATTTTTCCATGTAGCTACAGCGATGTCCATCCCTTTTGCTTGTGACGTACCTACTTTGGATAACCCTCTAGGCTTAGAGTCGCCCACAGCAGCCTTGGAATCGTCAACAGCCTTGGAGCCACCGTCCCCATTTTGATAAATATGAAGAAACAAACATCACCTTCTTTCCCAATGTCGTTCGTGGCCATCGAAGGCGGAGCTCAACTTCTAGGCACTAGGTTTATGTCAACATGACGAGATTTTGAAGAGCCTTTTGCAAATGTCTTTGGCTTTCTCACATGATTACTCCCTCTAACACAGTTTTCGTGTTTAAAATTGTTACTATGATAAAAGATAATAACTACAGATATTATTGATTCGATGGTGGCAACTAATTTGTGGCTTCCTCTTATATTACAAATTCATTATCTACGCTTGATATTAGCCAAGAATCAACCGTATATCTTCATTTATTTAGACCCTTCCGTGGTTTTTCTTTATATATTAGACAGCTTCTCTGTATTTTAATATACAAAATGTTATGAGCCTTAGTGTGTTATTGATTTCATGAGATGAATTTATATCCTCCTCTTTGTATTTAAATTTATGCCTTGCCTGATATTAGGCCTTAGTATTTTTGAAATCCTTCCTCCACTCACATGAGATCATAACGGCCCCTAGACTTGTTTGAGAAAGTGCAAGAGAATGGTATATTGATCGTTAGTGTGACATTTCATTGAATTTTTGTTGTTTATAGTCATGTGGGCTTGAGACCTTTCAAGCCATTCAAGGTGAGTCAAAGAAGCATGTTGGCTACAAAATTCCAAGCACCGAACTTAAGTTCAAGAGCAATGGTTGATGGAAAATAATAATTCACTCACACTATTATTGCCCAAATTCTCAACGTTAAACCCAACTTAGTCATTTGCCACGGCATTATGTCAATATCCCAATCAGTATCTCTCCCTCTTGCACTTGTACCAGGTGATCAAGGCCTCACTTATTTTAAAGCGAAACCTTAACAACGGCCTTATTGTGTTTGCCTTTTTGGCCTACGAACATCAAAAACCAATTTATCTAGCAGAACTTTGCTTGCAAACAAAATATTATATATTCCAATCCCCTCTTCCCTCTTTAGCAGGGTTGCCTAACCCGAGGTGCACAATTTCGTGCAATTCTAGCTATGCCATATCTATGCCACGTGTCACGCCACGTCATACCTTTTTCCTTACTTTTTTTGACGTGGACACCCACGTCACCCAACATTCTAGCAATTTCTTCTTTCCAATGTTTACTTCTCTTGTCTACTAGTTCTAACTCGTGTCCTATCCGAAGCTTGCAAAACCCTCTGCATAGATGCCCTCAAAAGCGGAGCCCTTTGCGTGCTTGCCCGCAAACTTTCTGAGAAAATCAAAGTTTCTGAGACTATGGACAAGGGTTTTGAAATCGTCATCAAAGAATCTTGTGTTCAGTCTTATAAACTTGGTCATGACTTGTTTGTGTTCAATAATCTTGCAAGTATTATTCTTTACTTGTTGAAAGATTCATTCGAGCAGTAACATGATGCGACATGTTCCGTTTCAAGAAGTGGGGGCTATAGAGGACCCAATTGCTGGATTGCCATAGTCGAAGAACCGTAAATGGTTAACTTGCTTTTTTCCCCCTTTTTTTTTGCTGCTTTGTTTTGAATACTTGGAATCTCTCTAGACAGATGCAATTAGACGTGTGGAGGAGGACAGTGGCCACTTAATACAGGTTGATATCTTGCACACGGGACATTTCTAAGAAAGTTATTTGTTGGTAACAATCGGGTAGATTTATGCGTTAGCAATGCGTTGATTGGCACATAAGCTAAATATGGATTACTGGAAGAAGCACGAGCAATGTTTGACGGGCTTCCATTTCGAAATTCATTTGTTTGGACAATGCTAACATGATAGGCTAAAAATGAATCTGGATTTGGAAACCCTGAATTGCTTTGAAGACATGAAACTGAACATCATATGACCAGATGCTCTTACACTGCATGCATGATACAAGTCTAGGAACCATAGTTCTATGATGAAGCTCTTACATTGCATGCATGATACAAGACTAGGAACCATAGTATCTATGACGAAAGGCCGAAAAGTACATTATGAGATCATCTAGAAAGGACTGAAGGACCTATACCTGGTATCAACCTTAGCAAAGTGTATGCAAACAGTGGCTTACTACCAGATGCACAAGAAGTCTTTGACAAGCAGTGCATTCAGGATGTTCTTTCCTACAATGCACTACTTGCAGGATATGCAGCAAATGGGTTGGTAAAAGCATTGAAGTTATTTAAACAACATATTTCCTAATGAGAAGATATTTGTTTGCATTTTGGAGATGTGTGCTAGCTTAGGAGCCTTAGACAAGGGTACAGAGATACACAAGGAAATGTGAGGAAAGGATATGAAAAAGATTTGTTTGTTGCCAGTACTTTGCTCCGTGTATGCTAAATATGGTGCATAGCAGAGGCACAAGAAATCTTTGATCAGTTGCCAGTCCAAGGTGTTGGCACTTATGGACGTGCATCTTGCTTTGCAGATCAACACATTTTGTTGGGGCAATATAGATGGCATGAGAAGTGATTGTGTTTAGGATGCAAATGCTAATTCTAACTGGTTCACGGGAAAAAGTTTGCAACTCTGTAACTACGCTGTAACAATTCCTATTGAACTTTAATCGTTTAGGTAACCATTCTTACTGTACATGATGTTTCATCATTTAACACTAGAGTGGTCCCGGGGACCATTCCTGGTCCATGGACCAGAATTGGTCCAGTTGACCCACTGCCACTTAAACCAATATATCTGAGAATAGAAGTTTCAATTTCGCGATATATCGCCATCATATCAATCTTTACTTGATTCTTAATGACCTTCAAGAATTTCACGGCCAATGAACTCACCTGTATGATGCAGTGATTGTTCAAATATTAGAGAATTTGAACAGTCCAGAACTGCATTCTTGAGTTTTCCTAGCATAAATAGGCCTAAACCTTGCTAATATTAGAAGTATTTGTCTATTTATGATAGAACACATTAATTTGTATGTTTTCAGCTTTGGTTGCTATCATCTACGTCTGTGGAAGCCGACAAACCCTATTTTGTTCAAAAATGCTGCGTGCAGTTCAAGAATTATTTCTCTCTTATTATTACAAGTTTTGGGTTAATTCTTGTGTCCATGGATTCTTAACTATATGAAGTACAATCTTATGTTTTTTTTTTGGAGTGTTCATAAGTTATATCAACTTCAAAATCTAATAGAAATTTTTCTATACAGAATTTAGGACAAAATTATATGTTAAAATGCTCCAAAATCACTACCTGTAAGTATCACGAGGGTAATGAATGATGCATTCTTCTTATATCTACATAGAAAGTTATTCTATCAACTTGCATATAGTGTAATTAGGGTTTAATCATGCAATTAACTAAATTTAAAGATGATGTACAACCATAGAATTAAAACTACTAATCTATTTTATTCTATATTAGAGGTCAAAAATTTGAGTTAATTCCAAAATTATAGGCTGAAAACTCATCATTTACTGGTTAGTGATGTTTATTGATGAATGAAAGTGAAGATCGTGAATAAGAATAAAAAATTAAACCATATGACCTTTGATGCGTCTTTCTCAGCTTTGTAGAGCCTTATTATTCCAAATCTTAACATGCTTGGTTCTTAACATAAGCCTTATTGATCCAGTTTCTAATACTTGAAATAAGGGATGATTTAAGCTGCGATTTAACAGGTCACAGCAGGTTGGTGAGTTAATTCTTTTTATGAGATCAACATGCTATGTATGGTCTATTGTTAGTAGTACGCGTCCGATAGAGCGTGATATAGATTATGCTTTAGTGTGATTGTCCTAGGTTCAGGCAAACACAATTTATTGTTTTCTCCGGTTCTCCTTTTAGAGTTAAAGTTACCATGGGTTTGGCATATTGGGCATGCACATTACAAGTTGCAGTCATGAGGATGACATGAGATATGTAAATATCATAGATATTCATATTATTTTATTGGTTTTCTAATGTTTCTTTAAGGGTTGTTGAATCCTTTAAATACTTTTGGAGGGAGGAAACAATTTCTATGAACAAGTGGATCAGATATTTGGACACAATCAGTCACTTGGTTTGAGCACTTTTGCATTTGTGCAATTTATTGAACTGGAATATAGATAATTTTCATATTTTTGATTTGTAAACGCCAAGCACCATTTAGCTACAGAGGCCTAGACTTCGTCCCATGCAAGGTAAATAAGTTACTGGAATGCATTGCAAGACAAAGATTCTTTTGAAACCCTTTATGGGAACCTGGGAAACAAATAATGGTTTATTCTCTATTAAGGCCTTGCATAATGGGAATATGAGGAGAATGGATAGACCATAATAGAATGTCTTCAGTTTCCACAGGCTTCTTTGCATGTAAAACCCAAGAAGTTTAGTTCATGTTTATACCCTACAGGATTATTCCAAAATTTCAAATGCTATTGTTGTGCACATGCTTTGTTTGGATCAAAAGAGTCAAGAAGCATCTATGCAATTGGAAAATAAGTCAGGCCAAAGGCCAGAGCAGTTCCGATTGATCCACCAGATCTAATTGATATGAAGGAATTTATTTCATCGCAGCTAGAGAATAGAATAGAATAGAATAGATTTTTTAACGTCCACGGAGACCAATAGGTCATGGGACCCATACAATGGGCTAGTACAATCATTACTACTAGGATTAAAAAACCCCTGCCCCGAAAGATTTTCAAGGGAAAAACCTTTGCAGTAATGATGATACTAGACAAGCGGAGATAATGACTACTGAGGGCTCAGTAATTGCAGACGTTTATCTAGAACCTCAAGTATGTATAATGCCAAGTCATGCATAGATGGTGCTCTGAGAAGTTGTGGAAGCGTGGAATGGAATGCTAAGGTCAAAAAATGATACCGTACTATCTCAAAAGCAGGGCAACTCAGAACTAGTATGGCTTTCATCTTCAATAACCTGTAACTGGCAACAGGCACATAGTCTCGCTTCTCGCGGCAATTGCGGCCGCTCCCATCTACCTATCTCAATTCGTAGCCTGTGGGACCCCGTGCGAATTGATGCAATAGCTACAAGCTTGTTCCTGGACAATGAAGCAAGCAAATAAGCTTGGGGCCCTGGTGCCAAGGTGGGATTTATGTGTGCATGATAATGACCAGTTTTCACTTGGGCCAAAGTAACTGCGTCCCATATCTTTTGAGAAAAACGACCATTAAGATATTGTTGCAAAAGCTCAGGATCAGAACTAGCAAGCATCAGGCAGTGCTCTGGTTGCACAGCCCAACAGGCAAACCATGTAGTGCAATGCTCTTTCCAACATCATTATCCTTAGCCAAAGAAACAAACATTCAATCTGTCAGTCTTTTCAGGATGATTTGTGATCTAAAACATTATCTGTTGCAGATATCTTTGTTGGCATGTGAGTCCATGCATTGCATACCAACTTAGGGGAGTCTTCAGAATAAGGCAATTGCTAGGGGAGTCTTCAGAATAAGGCAATTGCTAATAAGGATGGCAATGGTGAGTTGTTTGATGGTCTAAATATTGTTGGAAATAAGCCCTCCACATTAGATGTAGATGCAAGCAATTTGCTTGACCTCTTTCAATAATCATCAAAGAATGAAAAGACTAAGTCATATTCTCCAGTCAATCTTTTACAATTAATGGAAAAGTAATTGGTTAAAATTAGAATAACTTGACGAATGGAAAAGTACTTGGTTAAAATTAGAATAACTTGACGTATGTAAACGTATTTTGGTTCTAAGCCAAACTTTAAGGAACAAAGTAACTATACATTGTTGGAAAATAACTATATATCTAAGAAAGGAACATAAATAAGACATGCAAGAATATATGATGCAATTATAGAAAAAAAAAGCCCAAACAATGCTTTTTACAAATTGCTAATATGCCAAACCTAGAATAAGGACTACCATAAAGTAAAATCATTTTCTACATTAAGGTGAAGCAGGGCACCTATACTCCTTTAAAGATGGTGAAGTGGAGCACCTATAGTTCCACACTTGGTGAAGCTGGGCACCTATACTGCAGCATGAATAAAGGGAAGGAGAATCCCCTTAAAGGCAATTGTTGGACCAGGGGGAGAGGGGGGATGTTGCCCACCAATGCTAGACACTTGGCCCCAATATTATCCAAGCAACGCTGGGCAATTCCCTAGTTTACAATTAATTTGATAACATATCCGTTTGTCTAAAGTTTTCAAACTATTCACCGTAAATTCAAAGAAGGCAAAAAAAGCCCATTATATCTTGAGGGGTGCATGTCATTAAAAAGAGCCAGCTGATGCTAAAATGTAGATACCATAAAAATTTCACCAAAGATGAGAAGTTGTTTGCACTTGAAGACTTCAAGGACGCTTTTACATTACCACAAACTTATTACACATATATACGTCACCAAAAAATAAAGTTTTATAGCGTTGTGCCATTGATGCACCTCAAATGATGGATGTGTGCCGTCGATACACCTCAAACAATGCTACCTCTTGCATGCTTATAAAATGGTAGTGTCTCAAAGGCCATACAACAGGTTAATAATTTTGAATAACCAAACTCTTCTTAGCCATGCAAGCAAGAAAGGCTTGTATAAGCTACATACTTGCCAATTCAATGCAAGAAAAAAGAAACATTCTCTTTGTAAAATTATTAGAAATATTTGTTCAAGCCAGTTACAAATTGAAATTATTTGTAATTGATATATACTTAGCTAGTTCATGAAACCATATGTTTGTAACATATGGTTTCAATGGTTTTAGGGTTGTATTGTATGTTTTTGAGTATGGATTTAGGGCAAAAACGAATCTTTTTCTTTCCTGTATTCTTGGAGTGGCGTGGCTGGGGTCGAGGAGCTTCGTTCCATGGTTTGATGCAGGCGCCAAGTTTAGAAGGTAGAGATTTCTGTTTATAGGAAGCTGATACTGCATTACATGGCGAATCCGGCCCAGATGGACTATAGAAAACAATTCCGGCAGCTTCATCATAGGGTTGTGTCTGGATGCGTTCTGGGCAGAGAGTTCCATAGGAGGCATTCTTGGACGGATCTGGAAGGTAAGGGACGAGCGGAAGATAGGTTGCTTGTTATGCAAGAGATGCTTCATTTTATTGGTCATGATCCATTCCGGTGTGTAGCCTTGGCTACGGTGGCCTCTCAGGGCGATTCCGGGCCATTCAGGGTATTTCTTAAGTCTTTAACTCCCTTTGTTTTTATTTATTTTGTATTCACTGGTATACAGTGCCGAATTTAGATGCCCTGGCTTTTTTTTGCTCTTCATTGCTAAGTAACCCGAATTTGAGTATGTAATCTTAAGTTCTGCATTTTGTGCATTAGCAATTTTGCACAGATATGTGGAAGACGCCATGGCACTTTCCTGTTTGCTTGTGCTGTTTTTTTATTGCAGGTGTTTGGCATTGTGGAAACTGAAAGAAACTTAAAGAATTCCTCTTGTTTGCTTCGGAGAGGTGTGACGTTGTGTTATTGTTGCTCATTGTGTGCATGATTAAACATAAAAGTAAAAAAAAGGATGGGAAATGCATTGGTGTCTGTGTGCTTGAGCATGTGCATGGGATTAGCCCCTGCCCTTTAAGGGCGAGCAGGCCGCTTGGAGCTGCGCAATGCGCAGGGGGTTCGAATCCCCCGGTTTGTTTCTCCATTGTCTTTGCAGGTGCTGAAGAAGGCTTGGGCATTGAGGCCTGGCAAATTGTTGTCTGTGTGGCCGAGTTGCAGCTGAGGGCATGAGGATGTTGTTCCCAGCCGGGTTTGCTGTTGGGCTGCTTGGCTATTGTAGTAGGGAAGCTTGTGGCACAAACCTGACTGTCTATTAATTTAGAAGTATGATCCGATCCTGCTTTAGTGCCTCCAATAGTGCGTAGCATGCCTTGGAATAGGGACTTGCTATTTTGAAGTCAAATCACATTGGAATCCTTTCCAATGGCTGTCAATTGCCCTTAGGAATAGGGCCACATCAGCATTTGACCCCATCCCCGCTGAGGTGTAGGGATGGGATCGCACTAGAGGGAATATCCCTCAGAATATTCCCGTATCTGATGGCCGGGAATTCACTAGAGCGCCCAGCTACTAAGTTCCGACTCCCTATGCATCTTAGGAAAAGAATCAAATATCCAAGCTCCATGCTGACTTGGAAAAATAAGTTGCATCTCACACAACAATGTACAAACAAAAATTACAGTAAAATTACCTTGCCTAGCAACGCTGGGCAATTTTGTAGTAGTATAAGAATTTTATTAGTCATTTGCAAAGTAACTTTTGGTCATACATTGCCCAATCATAGATGATGGACCATATCACCATATGAGGATTAGACCGTACTAACATAATCAATTTCATCAAGGAAATAAGATGGCAGAGTGTCCCAAGGATTAGGAGTCGTATCATCAGTAACATAGATCCAACCAACCGTTTGATCAGCAGCATGGTCAACAATATCCTCGTAGCCACTAGAAGGGACATTGTAAGCAAGCGCACAAAAGTTCGCGTCGTCATAGTTTAAGTTCCAGGAGGCAGCAGACCAGGTCAAGAATCCAGTGTTAGATTCAAAAACAACGATAACATCAGCAACTCGCATGCCATTGTAAAAGAGGTAGCTCTCAAGGGTATTAGTGCCTGGATTATTGACAACAAGGGAGGAACTATTCTTCGTCTTAACATAGGCATAAAGGTCGCGGTAGTAAGCCTGACTACCGTTGACGGAGGCTGCCTCGTCAAAGAATATTCCGTTAATGCTGGGGTAGAGGCTAAACCAGGTATCGACGTCTGCCTTGACGGAAGATGCGGCTCTGTTACCATAGCTGGTGTAGACATAGCCGATGACGCGGCCGCTGGAGGCTTGCAGCTGAGAAAAGGCTTGGGAGTAGGAGCTCTGGCCGGATTGGCCCGGTCCGCTGGCCGGATTGGCTATGGCTACCACTCCTCCCTCAAGCGTTGATGCTGCAGTGGCCAATGTGGCCCATGCTCCTGCATTGCTCGATGGATCAAAATATGCTGGTACTAGCACACTCATGCAATTGCTTACTCCCACCATTAACAGAATTGCAAAAATGCGTGCCGTTGTTGCCATATCGTCGCCCTCTTCCTTTTGCTCATTCTAGTCTCTAAATAGAACTTTATCTGTTGGCAACAGGAAACTTCGTATGTTGGTGCAACAAGTCAAATATATATTGAGTATGCCAGTCAAATATGATCTCATCTAGTGGAAACTGAAGGATTGGATGGAAGAGTATTGAAGTGAGAATAAGAATCAAGAGAAACACGTCATTAAAAGAAAAGCATTATTTCCTTGGTTAGGAATGACCTTCGCCATAAGTGGCGGGAAGACACTTTCCAAGTTGGTCCGAAATTCTAACACTCACATGCCCCCTTGCAACAAGTCAAGAAGATATGTTGACATTGAACTACAATCTAGAGAGAATTATTTTCATTTAGCACGACTAAGTAGGTAGGAAAATGACATGGGAGGAATCATTCTACGCAATGGTTATCCACGAGGAATGGGAACACGGACTAAAATCTGCGCCGCATTCAAAGGGGGGCCACATGTGGCTTGGAGCATTTGAAAGCTCAAAAGAAGCCGCACGAGCTTATGATGCTACAGCACTAAGGATCAAAGATTTGAGAGAAAACCTTAACTTCTATAAGATGCTCTTTCATTACACACTCCATCATGGGAATGAGGATGACATTCAGCTTCTTTAGCCAAGGATGCCAAAGTTGTAAAGATTGCAGCAGTTTGCCATCGAAGCCATAATCAAGGCAACGAAGATGCCACACAATAATCTAGAATTTGGGAGCGTCTCCTTCAAAACACTTTGTTCATATTCAGAAGAGAGTCCTCTATTGGATGATCAATCCTCGTGACTTTCCAAGGAATGTATGAAGAAAAGAATGCGAGACCATCTTTGGGGACTTCCTTTGCCATGTTAATGATGGTAATCTATACACCTAGGTCAACAACTGCCATGCATACTCAATGGCTTCCTTCCTAAAATAGTGTATCTTTTCCAACATCATCAAGATCGTTATGTTTTTCTCTGGCACACATGCACTTCTGCGCATCGCATACCTTCTTTAACTGTTAACTGGTGCAACCAAATGCTAGGGCTGGTCTTTTTAAGCTAGCATCGGCTCTTCTTATGGAATGCATGGATGTCCCAGCTCTGGTACACAGTACTAGAGGAGATCATGCTATGGAATTCCTTATTGATGTGAGTCCAGAGCTGGCCACAATAGTAGATGACATACTAAGTTCTACCTCACAAAGGATTATCGGGAAAGTACCAAAGAGCCCGAAAGGATTTCCACTTTTGGCGACCCTGTAGGTCAGTGCAGTGGGGGGAAAATATGAGTATAGACCTGAAAAACCCTGGCTTTGGATCAAGTAGAGGTGTTAATCTTGTAAGATAAGAACATATCTCTAGAACCATATCGAAAGGATACTAACAACTTTGAGCACTAGAATGTATAGCTTATGGATTAGAGCTTTGCAGTAGATTGCACATGGCTTAATGAATTAGAGCTTTGCAATTATAATAAAAAACAATTATTGACTTGAAAAGACAATATGAACACCGAATTACACAGTTGTAAAAAAGAAGATGTTTTATACTTCCACTAATCAGTTTTTGTAGTTAACACACCAACCAGTGTTTAACACTTATCTTGATTCATTTTGCAGCAAATGTAAGGATCCAGGAACAGAATGCCTTGCAAGCCAAGCCAATTCTTACTGCATCCTGACCAAAAGACGTTCCATTGCTCTTTCCAAGTTGGATCTTGCTGTAGCTTCGTATTTGTGATGGAAGTAGTCAGTATGGAAAATACAATCGCGCTGTAAGAAGCTTTGTAAAACCTTCGTGCGTCTGTCACAGTAAACTTCAAGAGGAACCCACGCGTATTCCTCCCGAATTGCTCTGTCATACTCATCAAAAGCCTCCTCTGGTCGACCCAAAATGGAAAGATCTATGTCTAGAATAATCTTGTCTACTTCACTATGAGGAACATGATCTTTGGTAGCCATGATCATGTTATATATTCTGTTTTGTTGCTGCAAGTCCATACCTTGGGATAACTGACGAAAAAGAGTAGCACTCTGTACTTCGTTTTCATGTGATCGAGTATCGTAGATAGCGTCATGGAACCATAGAGCAATCGCTACTTCTTCTTTTTGGGAAGAATCCATGAAGAGGTCGCCCAATTGGAGCAAGCAATCCTCCACGTGATGCACATTGTGGTAACTGCGACCTGAACTATACAGGTGCTTCAGAGTGCCCATCACCTCCTCCGTCTGCTGCTCTGATTGACCCGTCAGTCTCCTCCATACTTCCACAAAATCCATCCCCTTCTCAACCCTAATTAGGAAAACAAACAACCTAGATCCGCACTAGGCAACCAGATCCGACTCCCCAGTCAGCCGTTTACGCAAATTGGCTGTGCCACAGTTTTACTCGACCTATCCCTTTCTTTTCATGTTCTATCTTTTGGTGTAGGGGAGGGTGCCCTTATTCCGCCTGATGCCCATCTTTCGCCCTTTTTTTCCCCTTCCTTCGCCCACCGTTGGACCCTTTTACGCCCACCTGTTTTCTCGTTTAGACCTCCCAAATTTGGACCTCCAACGCGTTTGCATTACTTCGGATGGCTATTCGATCGTGCAGCAGCAGGGAGGAGCTTTGACAAGGCTGTCATCAGGTTTGTTTTTTTTTTTTCTAACTCTTCATCACATTCGTTTGTTTTTGTACTTCGAAACCTCCCTTATCAGACTGGTTATATATATATCCTTGTTTTTTCCTTGTATCAGCTTCATCACACTAGCTAGTTATGCTTGATCTATACTTGTACCACTACAGCAATCCTCTTTTCTTTTTTTAGCTGTCACCTCGACAATCTTCTGTTCAATACAGGTGTTTTGACCTTGTTATCCAGTCCTCTGTTTATCTATCACTTCGACAATTTATCATGATCATCTCTATAGAACACATGCTTTGCGACCTGCCAGTCACTTTAGTCAAAGAATAAAATATTGATCTTATTGCTCTGTAGCCCAATTCACAAACAGGAATTGACAGTGTCCTTTAAACAAAATTTTAATTTATAGCTCCCCAATATGTTAGCACCATTTCGAGACCTCTTCAAGGATGCAGGAATTCATCATGTGCTTCATCATGTGCCTGTGAGTGTTGAAGGCCAAGCTCAGTGCATCAGGTTGCTAGAGGTTCTTAAGAAAAAGACTTATGTTATTCAAAAGTCATATTTTTCTTGTAATTGGATAGAAAGATCACATATCCATATAAGATATCCATAACAATTTATTGTAATGAGATCATTTGACTTATTATTTCCTTACTAGCATATATGTTCAGCCTACTAATAATATTGCATGGGAGATGATGTGAATTAAACGTTGGACAAATTCTTAGCTTTTGTTGCTGCAATACGTTATGATCAACTACAACTACAAATATTCTGTGTGGATAATACTTAAATGCAGCTTTTAGAGTTAACAAAATACTTGTATGAGGGCATACAGATTTTGATCAATTCTGATAGGTATATTCTGGATCTTGCCTGCTTGAACACAAGTGCAGAGAGGATTATTTTCTGGGAATATTATTTTTACAGCAAAATGGAAAGAGATAATCTTAGTTAATTATATTATGAAGTTTTATGCTGTGGAACCATACTTGGAGCAGATATTACACCATGGTTTTTTCCATGGATTCGATGAATCTTTTTGAACACCTGCATGTGTCATGTGAAGTAGATAAAAGAGAAGAACCACTGAGCTAAATTTTGTGCACAACGTCCTGGTAATATTGTTGTTGATGATATTCAATAATGGCCGTTTCATCTTCTATGATTTTGGTATGATGTGCAGGTACTGTGATCCTCTTGTTGTTGGGTCAAGGATCTCTATTTCAGCTAGTCTTACATGGCTAATTAATGATGATATTGTTATCTTTGAACTGTGACTAGATTGAAAATATTCCAATCATGCACACCTGTTGCCTGCAGCATTAGTCCAAATATCAGGGATGGAGTTTATGAAAAGGACCCTGATAAGGTTGGTCTATGAAATGAATATCAAGAGTATCAATAGATATTACTTTTCAGCATTCCATAGTTTTTGAAGCTGCTAGTGATTAAATTACCATTCAAGGTATTTGAAGAGGGAGAAAAGGAGCCGAACAAGAAATTGCGTCTTGCAGCAATAGGTATGGCAGCATTCTGGTTAAATGTTTTAGTTCTGGCTTCTTCTAGAGTGTAATATGGTGTGTATAATGCACGCTTACTATTTGTGATATTATTGCGTACTACCAGAAACGCACAATAGTTGTAACTAGCGTACTTCGACCAAACCCAAACCCAAGTTGTAGTTGTAGTTGCACTTGCTAGAGTCTCAAACCCAAGTCAATATACATGAAATGGAATTATTGATGTCCATGCAAAACTTGCTGAAGGAGAGATGGCCTTTATCTATATTATGCAATGCATAATGCTGGTAAGATGCCAAATAGATTCATTTTTTTAAGCATCTTAAATTATAGCAGGACAAGATCTTATGAAAATAAGATTATGCATCTAATATGTATGGAAACAAGATTAGCATGGAATGAATGGGCAGTTGTGCTAACGGCTGGTTCACAATGTTTGCAAAACTAATATAGCTGCTAATTTTGCAGCATAAGAAGGGGAATTATTACATCAAAGGACCTTTTTTTTGGCTATCAGTTTGTAAAGTGAATCGATAGGCACAAGAATTATCCCTGATTTCTGTTTTTAGTGAATTGAATAATTATAATAAAAGCTTTGGAACAATAGCATTTGCTATTGAGGGTTCAAACCCCTTATGTTATTTAAATGTTCTCCCTATTATGACTTTTCTACAGAAAAATAGTTGGCACAATTGTGGTAAAAATCAATGTTACCTCAGCAAGTAGGCAATTGGCCATTAAAGGTCCCATGTGGGCAATTAAAGGTCCCCGTGTGGACTTTTGATGGGCATTTAGTGGTCTATTGAAGGGCACATGTAGTCTATTAGGATCAAATTAACGTCAAGCCTTAAAACCTTCGTAGGGGACTTCAAATATATCAAAAACTCTGGTATTTAGTATCAAATGAAAGCTAAAGAGGGAAATTTCACCATTGTATGTTAAAATGGGAAGTTAAGAAAAACTTAGCCCATCATAATAAAATTTGTCTCCTTAAGTGGGCGCTTCATGGTCACCCTCCCCTAAGGGAATCGCCCGCTGGGCGACATTCCAGCGCAGGAAAAGCGGCCCACGCTAACGTGAAATTCCGCTGGGAGACTTTCTGCCGTCGATCCCCTATTTTCAACGGCCAGGATTAACTGTTTGCAGGGTTAAAAATAAAAAAGGGTGATGTCGCACAAAAAGGTTGCCCTCGTGGAGAGGCGTAGAGAAAATTAGTAATAAGAAAAGGTCGAGAGCGAGCTGTTTCGCTGTGAAACAGTCTGAGCCACGAAGCGGCGAGCCAGCTGTTTCACTGCGAAACAGCGAGCTCCGACCATTTTCTACATAAAAGTCAAGGATGACCACATTTTAGCCCGCCCGACTGTTTTTTCCGGCAATAAAAACACCTAGTTTTCAGATGATCGAGAATAGAACTATTACAGGTTTAAATCTTGGCTGAAAAGGGCGAAATGTCGCCGTCTTGACTTTTATGATTTGGCAATGGAATAATGTTCTTATATCAATGGTAAGTAGACATGATTTTAAGAGATGAAACACCATTAATATTAATTGTCATCCAAATATATGAAATGTCATCGATTCGCGTAGGGGATCGACATTCTTGCACAAGATGAGCATGTGTGCATTGCATGCGTCACATGCATTTTTAGGTCGTTCATCAGGTTGAGGGATCGCTATTTATTGCAGAGTTCTTCGTCGACGTTTCATCGGCGCTTTTTCATCTCTCAGTAGTATCCATGGCTCCCACCCTTCCCCCCCTTAAAATTGTTATTTATATGTTCATATTTGTTACGCGTGGCACGCGTGACCAGCCCCTCGCTTTTTCGAGGCGTAAATGTTGTTTTTTGTCGCGTGGCACGCGTGACCAGCCCCTCGCTTTTCGAGGTTTTTTTTGCTATTGGTTTTTCTGTTGATGATGTGCAGGTCCAGGGGTGATGCGCGACTTCGGTATTCTCTGTGGAGCGTGGGTTTTTTTGTGGGAACGTTTAGCAGCCCTGCGTTGTCCAAGCCCCTTGCCGAGATTTTATCGCTAGGGTGTTTCCTCGAAAACCCGAAAGGGCGGGGTTTTTTAATCCCGGTGATAAGCTCTCGGCAGGTACACTAGCCAACATCTGTAGCACACAATTTTATTTGGGGTCCAGGTGTTATAACTGGATATTCCCTATGTTTTTCATTTTTTGGGTAGCATGCGATGTGCAGCTACCCACCCTATACCATTGTAGAAAAACTGCTGAGATGAATGAATTCTCATCTCTCAGCAGTATCCATGGCTTCTATTCTTTGATCTCATGCGGAGGAGGGGCTTCTTCTTGCATGAGCTACTCTCTCTTGACCATTCATATCCTTTCCAACCTCTTCTATCTTTGCCCTTTTGTCCGGCATAGGACAATCTTCAACTTTTCTCCTCGGATCTAGTATTTGAAGTTCTCTAGTATCGGGATGTTGTTGGTTTATGCGAGTCGCAGTGCAAGAATAGATATGATTTTAAGAGATGAAATACCATTGATATTAATTATCATCCAAAAGTATGAATTATCCGTGTACAGATTTTAATATTAATGATTCCGTAGATTAAAAACTAATAAATATTTTGAATTGACATTTATCTCAAATGATGATAAGAATTGTTGCAGACAGTTCTTTGACTGGCCATTCAAGTACTCATCGCTTAATAAATTAGTTACAAAAGGCCATTTCATGTCCATATAAGATATATTTAATAGACATTTTTGCTAAGAGGTTGCATCCACTCACTAACTTGCACAATTGCTAGAGGAATGATGTACTTCAAATTCAAAGGAAAAAGATTTGCAGGTTGGTCTACCGTTTTGTATTGATTGGAATCAATGAAATGGGTAGGTCTTAGATAGAGAGTAGCTACCGCACACTGTGGAAATTGATAATATGATTTTTAATATTAATAAACAAATGCAAACCTTTACCAGCAATATCTACAACTTCATCTTTGTTCGGAGCTGGCATATGCCATTGTCATGGACTAATCTTTACATGCTTGCAAAAATCTTTTTGCTGTTAAAAGCCAGAAACTGCCAGAATCTTTGAATGCTAAGGCCATGTAGATGGCAATGTAGTCAGCGAATGATAGCATTGCAATGCTTAGGTAGAACTTAAAACCGTGACTTACAGGAGATAAGCACCGACACATTCTTCGTTGATTCTATAATCCACGTCATCTCCGGACTAGGGACCATCATGAAATCTTGGGCGAAGTTGCCATATACGTGAAATTCTGCTGCTGATGATTTCTTACCCATCCGAATTGTTGTGCTGTGTAGTGTCAATGGGTACTTGAATATGAAATTACAGGTCCACCTCCTGGAAACAAGACCTAATTGGTAAGAGAACAGAGAATTAAAAAAGGTAGCTTCCAATCGATGCATCATTGGGATCTCAATCAAGGTGCCCTACTCTTCCGATGAAGCTCTGAGGTCGGGAAGACCTATTGATTGAATTGTGTCACACAAACCCTGAATATAGCTGGATGTTTCAAACACTATATGGTTAGGGGCTATGCAATCCTCTGTTTTTTTTTTTGCCCTCTCTTCTTCCTTGGAGTTTTCGGCGAGCTCTTAAGCTTGCTCACTTTCCTAGGATGGGGGTGATGCAAGATCTCCTTCTGCATGTGCCATTTCCTTGCCGAAATCTTCATGATCTACCTGAGCTTGCTCTTTGCATAAAGAAATCTCGGCCCTCATCTCTTCAACCATCAAACCAAACCTGCTGGTGATATTCTTTCTAACTGTCTCTCTCTTCTGATCTTCCAAAGTTACCTCTATCATCCATTTTATCTCCACCTGTTGATTGATCCAAGCAGTTCTCATTACCAGATTAAGGAGTCCGTGCTCAATCTGCTCGTCTGCCACAGCTTCGGCCCTTCTCTTGGCCCTCACCCAAATTCGCCTAAGATTGTGCTGCCACAGGTAATCTTCATCCGCACTCCACTCCAGCTTCACTAGTTCAAAGTTCCTCTTCCTCCTGCTTATTTCTGGAGCATTTGGTTTCCTACCTCTTACGACTGCTGGCAGCTTGTAATCATTGGTCATGCAATGCGTAGTAAGTCTGTGGATCTCCAGATCCCACTTCTTGGAGTAGCTACTACTATACCCACCGAATAAACAATACCATTGGCCATCTCCCTCATCCAATTTCCAATTTGGCATTGGAGGAGGGTTCTCCACGGCATCCTCATCGAAATCTATTTCGACCTCTATGCTATCTTCTGCCTCCTTGCAATCAACCTTTTCTTTCTCACCTGCAACCGGAACAAACCTCGGGGGATACTCCCCCCCCTCCCTCTCCCCAATACCTGGAAATAACTCAGCCACCTGACTAACAAACTTAGCCTCCACAAATAGATCTGCCATGGGACCTGCGCCTCCAACTGCCCCAAAACCTGCAGGAAATTTAGGAGGGAAGTCCACCTCTGAATAGACCTGTTCTTCCTGCAAGGGATTGTTCGCAGGGAAGACGAAAGCCGAGTTAGCAGAAGATTCTGCCTGGAAGTTCTCATTAACTGAGGTTCCAAGACTCTGCTCCATCTGGACCGTGGTTGTGACAGGAAAAAGACAAGATTTCAAGCAGGAGGAGCAGAGGCGCCGGAACGAAACTAAGTGCAGGTCCGCTGAAAGAGAATTCTGGAAACAGAGAGAGAAGGATTTTTTGGCACTAACTAACAGTTGTGATTCCTTCGAACGAGTTCACTATCCTTAAGTTTCTATCCTTAAAGGTTGCTCAGGCCAATGAGTCTGCAATCATACCCTTTGTCAGGGTACAGTGTACGGCTATTAATGACAGTCGTCCGGAATTCAATTCAAAAGTTTCTTCGAAAAGCTGGGCCTTAAATATTAAAATAGAATATAATAAAATAGCCACGAAATATACAAGATGGATATCCCATACCAATGTGGCTAGGACGGTCTGGATAAGTCCTTCAAGGGCGGTGATTCCATCTGGTGGATTCACAGTGTGGTGATTCCTTCTGGTAGAATTACATTGTGGTGATTCTGCCGGGCAGAAGTGCAATGGGGTGATTCAGTCTGGCGGAATTACAAATTGGAGATTCCGTCTGGCGGAATTACACTATGGTGACCGCCGCGCGGAAGTGCAATGCGGTGATTCTGTCTAGGAGAATTACAAGATGGTGATTCCGTCCAGCGGAATACTTCACGTGGTGATTCCATCTGGCGGGATATCGTGGATGGTATTCCGTCCCGTAGAATCTGCCACTGGTGATTCCATGGGGGTGGATGCTAGAACATATCAAGGCTGCGTCCGTCGCGTGGAATAAAAGAGCAGTGATTCTATCTGGCGGTATTCTGCCGTTGTGATTCCGCGGGGAGGTATAAAATGGACACGGACGGCTGGGATCCATCAGAGGTACATCCGATACTGTGAGGTATGGAAAACGGGACCTCCGGAACGGATCCTATTCCTGGAGGGTCTATGATTTCGCGGGAGAGTATTCACCGCGACAGAATCACAAAAACTAGGGTAAAGCTATTTTCACCCGACGTTTATGTATTAGATAATTTCCGACAGGAGGGATTCCGCTGGAAAACTTTCGAGGCGGCGCCGCCAGCTGAGGTGGCACATGAGGCCTGTGTAATTTATAGAGAAGGGTTAAGCAGTCAGTTTCGGTTGAGTTCTATGTTTTTCCAATTTTGAATCGAAGTTGCCTCCAAAATTTCGAGGCTTAACCTCCTCATATAATAGAAATATATATTATCCTCAATGAACCATTGAAAACCTTCAACAATAATAGTTTCCATAAAACATCCACCTTCAAGTACTATGACTTAGGTCTTTTACAAGGTAGCTCTTCAGCTCATGCATCAATATCCAGGTTAAATAGCATGTTGCACAACGATGTAAGCTCTGAGCAACCTTGTCTAGTAACAATCAATCTGAACAATTTACAGATAACAACACGTGATGACTTTAACTTGTATTATTTACTAGATAGCTTATTGCATGTCTTTTAACGTGATACAAGTCGTTACAAAACTAATGTTTGTGAGATTTTTTATAAATGCTATATGATTGGGAGCTTACATTGAAGCAATATTCATTTTTTCTTAACAGATATAAAGCAGTTTGGCATTTTTCTTTTTTTCTGTGTTCCTCTCTATTTTTTCTGCGCCATAATCTAATATCATATCTTCCTGCCACGTCTTTCATTCGATAAAATCTTGCTCGACGTTTGGCAGCGATGGCGTCCGGCATCGGCTTTGGCTGTAACACTTCGAGTGCTCCAGCATCTGCAAAACGGTAATGGCAGGTAAGGCGCCATCAAGCGGGATATTGTTGGACCTGAATTCCGTGGATGCGGGTAAGGCAATGGAGTCTTCTCCTTCGGCAGTCCTTAAAGCTTCGGATGCTGCAGTTAATGCTTCTAGGGGTAAAGCATTTGCTGCTACATGCGATCTGGCTTCTGCTGCTATGGCGCTTCCGAGCAAGAAGAAGCGAGGTCCCGGCTTGAGAGCAATGCTTGCCTTATATTTTGTGTAAAAGTTTTGCTCTGATTTATTGTCTCTCCTGATAAAGTCCAACTTCAATCCAACTTAATCCGCAGCATGGAATGCGATGATTTCTGGATATTCTGAGCATGGTGAAAACCTTTGCGCTATGCAATGTTTTGATAACATGCAGTACGAGGGCATAGGGCATAGCAAAGTCACATATTTGAGCATCTTGAAAGCAAATGGCAGTGCTTGTGCCTTGCGTCATGGTAGGCTCATCCACGAATAGATTATTACAAGTGGATTGCAATTTCATATTGCCATTGGAAGCACTCTAGTTGATATATATTCCAAATGTTGGAGCTTGGAGGAAGCACATCAAATCTTTGATACCTTGCCAAATAGGACCGTGGTCACATGGAATGCGATGATTTCAGGTTATAGACAAACAGGGCAAAACCATCTTTTCTTTGCATTCTGCAAGATTACAAATGTTTGAAAAAATCATGGCAATTTTAAGTGGTAATGGAGCAGTTTCCTGAGCAAAATCGGCACAATCTGATTTGTTCCAAACTCCATTTTTCAGTTTTGTTTCAAAGAAAAAGCACAAACAGAAGTTCTTCTGTGCTATAGAGAGCAGAATTTAGCTGCCTGAAATCCGTGTTTGGGTTTCGAGTGTGGCTATGACCCTTGGGTGGCAAAAAAATCTACCTGCAACTGCAATATCAGATAATGAGCATTAGCATATTGTTCGAAGCTACACGTCAAAGAAAGTTGATGTTGATTCCTGTTTTGAGAGCCAATGGCAGACTGCCATGTGGCAACCATTCTATCCAAGAATGTAAAGTGGCTGCTCCATTCTGGCATGACCTCCTGCAGTTGGTTCGTTGCTGACCAACGAAGTATTTGCCCGATTCTAGCATGACCAACGGAGCAGCCATAGCCAAAGTTTTCTAAATGTTTATTGAAGCTTTGCTGAAGATTTCTGAGGCCTCACCGAATCCTGGATGCCATAGCATCGGATCAGCCTCATCTTCGGCTTCGTGGACGCTCTAGAACCGGATGAGCCTCAGATCTTAAGATCATCAGATAAAACCTAAAAAAAAAAGGAAAATTAACTCTGTTCTTGCCATACCTGCTAGCAATCTGCATCTGCACCAAATTATCTCCGCCATACTTTCCTTGACGTCGTGGAAGGGCAATAGCTCATGAATTCCGGACAGGCAGGGGCAGCTGGTTACCGCCATCAGCTGGTCACGCCTACCCAGCGCTCCCGGCTGATGGCGGTAGTTAGATGCCCTTGCCTGTCTGTAATTCATTCGCCGTTGCCCTTCCACATAATGTGCAGTTGTTGAATATTCAAGACCAACGAGCATTAGGATATTGTCGCAAAACAAATGTACCCAATGGAACTTATGAGTATTTGGCATGATTTTCTGTTGATTTTAGCATCCTTTTCCATTATTTTGCAGTTGGGTCCTTTTGAAATTTGTACCATAGATGATTTAGCATTGTTTTACTATGTCTTTTGTTGGTTTCTTTTTATTCTAACCCTCGGATTATTCTTTTGTATTTCTTATTCTGGCCCACAGATAGGATTTGCATTGTGGCAGTGCCAACGAATTTGTGGCAACAGGAAATTCTGTCAATTTCACAAACAAACCACAGAATTCCTCAAAACAGTGCTATCTGTTGCATTCGAGAGCAGATTTTCTTTCAGGGCTGAAGAGCTAGATGGTGTCAAAATACATTTAATAAAAAAACAAGTATTCAATATGCTTGCAGATAACCAGGATTTATTCCTGATCATTTCGCGAGATTTGGGAATAATCATGCTAAGATTGTCTATAATATTGCAAAATTGGATACTTTGTAGTGGCTAGACACTGGAAAGCCTAGCAGTGCTGGATCACTCGAGAATTGGTTTGATCAGATAAAAGCTTCATTTCGGCTTCACATATATATTTTGCATTAAAAAAGCTTTAGGAAAGACCGTGGAAGGGCATCTTCGACGATCTAGACAATGAAAGGATGAGGGTGGCAGAGCATATTTTTATCTGTGAAGACCATTCTAAAGATCTGGGTTTGGCCTAGAATAGCTATTCATTATGGCGATGACTATGTGCAGGAGGAGAACAGGGAAGAAATATACAAAGAAATAAAAGAATAGCAATGTTCAAAATGTTGTGCTAGCCTTAGATTCTCAAAATATTTCTAGATGCCACCACTTTGTTCAATCACCCACAATGCAAGCAAACATGCTCGAATAAAATACCGGCTAAGGTTAGCTAAATGGCTATTTTGTAGCATTTTTGCCAAGAAAAACGGCTAAAGTAAATGGGAAACATTGTCCCAAAACAAGAAAATTTTAGCCCAACTTTTTTACCGACTAAGTGAGTTTTTAGATCGGATAGCCGAACCTCCACCTCCAGACAACTCCTCCAGGACGACAATTAGCCAAACCTAAGAAAGAGTGGACTTGGGAAAATGGATGGATTAGCCTAGTCGTCGACAGCAAGATATATAGGAACTTTAGGAAATCACCAAAGAACTTGTTTCAAGTACGAAGTTGAAATAGAAACTTCTTATTTCAAGTATGAAGTTAATTCTCAAAGGGAGGATCACAGCTAGAAGGAACACTGCATTTTTTCTTTGCGCTTTGAACATGTGCGTATATGATTATATGTCAATTTATGTCTTTGTTTTATTACTATATTAAAGAAGTTATAAGAATGATTATAATTGCGCCATTTAGTAGTATCAGATTGAATGGCTCCAAATGGAAGGATGCATAGTTTTCAAATGGAACAGTCATATTCTCCCAAGTCTTCCTTTAGAAGGATGAGAAACTCTGTATCAGCAAATACTTATCATATAGAAGAGGCACTATCATCAAAGGAGTCAAGTTACTCTTATCCTTCAGATTCTGACAAGAAGTCTTAGACAGTTAGGAAGTTATCTGGTTTTTCTGGAAAAGCATCTAGGGCGTCCTCTGGAACTATTGATCAACAATCAGTTTCTGGTATAGTGGTCTGTATGGGCAAGGCTGACTCTCCATTGGCTCTACAAGATCAAACTGTAGTAACTACTATTACTACTACTGCTAGTGCTATTTCTACCACAAACAATGCCATATCAACAATCTCACAGTTGGAGAGACCTGTTTTTGAAGACTCCTCTTGCTGCTCTGCTGAGCAGAACCCAGGCCAGAGCACCAAAATGCTTGTTACCATTAACGTGATGGGAAGTGCAGGGCCTCTGCTTTTCTTGGTTGACATAGGGGATACAGTAAATCAAGTTATAGAGATGGCCCTTCGAGCATATGCCCGAGAAGGGAGACTACCTGTGCTTGGCTCCAACAGCAAGCTTGTAGACCTCTATTGTCCCCACAGTGATTTCAAAGGGTACCTTTTCAAGATAAGGCAGTTTGATAATGGCTGCAAGTAAATGCTGTGGTAACTTGATATCGAATTATATAAATTGTGCAACATGGGATTGCATGGAATCAGTGGAGAAATATTACATCTTGTGTGATAGTATTGACCATCACTATGGTACCAGTATGGAGGGTAAAATGCCTCCCATTCCACCAGGCAGAAAGACTATTGCTGAAATCTTGGGCGAGAAGTGAAGACATCCATAGAGTAATCTAAACCCCTGTTTGGGGCTCTACAAGAAGTTTTGCCAACTGCAGAATGTTCAACAAAGTGGAGCGGGGAATAGCACAATCAATTATGCTGCAGGCCTTCAAAAACTCGAAGATGAGGACGTTCATCTAATCAGGTTTTTCATTTCAATTGAATATCTAGTAACACATAAAACAAGGGAAGGGTGATACCATTATCTGCATAATCTGGATGATTGATCTTTTCATTCTTTATTATCATTAGCTAAGAATATGGATATGCTGTTGTAAGCTATGAAATTGGATGGTTTCTCTGCACAATGCATCAGTTTTATCAGCATAGTATATGCATGCTATGTATGAAATTAGGAAGGTTCTTTAGACGCTTTATACTAATATAAATCTGAACTATTAGGCAGTGACTACATATGTTGCCAGTAATCACTACATATTCATAGCTCCGGAATGGAGCTCTAATCAGTTCTAGTCAGTTTAGTTTAGGGTTTTTGCAGCCTAACAATAATGCTCATCTGTGTTGTGGACGAATTGGACATTTAGACAGTTAGTAGAAAAATCCACAAAGGCATTCATCGGCTTCTGCAACGATCTTAGGCTTCTTGCAGGAAGCTCTTCAAAGCAACAATACAGAAGGAGAAAAACATGATAGCTATGGCAGATTTTGGAAGAGCAACAGACGAAAAAATCCAAAATCCAGAATGATGGAAAAAGGATGAATGGCAGCAGGGAATCCAAAATCCACACGATGGAAAAAGGATGTGGCAGTGGGAAAAATCCAAAATCCAGAATGATGGAAAAAGGATCTGATAATAATACTGTGCATTAGTAGCCCATTACTATTAAGGTTTTTTCCTCGAAAACCCTTCGGGGCGGGGTTTTTTAATCGGCATCATTAATGTAGCCCAGGTCAGTGCGACTTTATTGCCGCTGGGCACCACTATTGGGCGCCAAGACTATGCACAATAATTGTAGAAAAAGGAAAGGAGCTAAGTGTTGGGACAGTGAGGAACCTCCAACCGACCATCAGGATAGAGCGGATACAACCCGCCGGCTGGTGTTCTATTTCCACATTCGAGTTCTGGTGCACCAAAAGCTGAGGTTTCATAATTTGACCCACTATTAAAGGTGGGACAATGGAATCCACAATGTGTACAGCTCAAAGCTGTTAATAGCGAAGCATTCTCGCATGGCCACGAATCAATAAAAACCTTCAAAAAAGGCTACAATATACCAGCGTGATGTGCTAGTAGCGCCCTTTTGGGAGCTCGCCCATGCTACATCAGTCTAGGGGCCTTAGGGCGCAAGGGACAATAATTCTATTCTATTCTATATTGAATTACATTGTAATAACAGTAAGTTCAATGTCTTTGTCCAAAGGCTTGGATCTTCTAAAATAAGGATAGTGTGATGGCTAATATTTGACCTACATTTTTTGAAAGTTTAGCCAAAGGCAAGAAACCCTGATGGAGAAAAACCATTTAGTTTAGCCAAGTGTTAGAAACTTCTAGCTCCAATTCGAAGGTAGTTTAGCTAAACCTATGTGGCTATACTAAAAATATAGGAGTAATAATTTATTCCATGAACATGCCTCTTATTTTGTAAAGGTTTAAATAGATAGTATTTTTACGTCATGCCAAGCATGGATTAAACAACCCCCTTGTTTTTTCCCATTCTATCCTACATGTTTGCAAGTGCGATCTATTGCCAATAAGGGCCAAATTTGAAAATGATTTAAAGAAACGGCCAACTTTGAGAATGATTTAAAGTAATGGATAGCTGGTAGTTGTAGATCAAGGAAATCGAGGGTGTCTATAACTTCTTTTTTTGCATTGCAAAAAAACATGGGACTAGAATGGATCCAAATTATAAATCCAAGCAAACTCGCTTACACATTCCGGGTCGAGGCACGGGGTTAAAGAAAGGCAATATCAGTAGTACCTCAGCAATCATGCCATTTATTGAAATGAAGAATTTCTTTCGTTACATCTGGCTTGCATGTGATAGTGCCGCTAGGCAAGTATAGTTTACAAATGGACCATCCCATATCTGTTTGTTTTTCAACTAATTCCACCTTCCATAGCCACTGTTTCAAGACCGATTTTCTACAGTTGTACAAAACGTTTAAAAATGTAGGTATACGTGTAATGCTCTCGGATCATTTTGTAAATTAACCCTCGGATTATTCTTTGCATTTCTTATTCTCTCTCACGGATAGGATTTACATCGTTGTGGCGGCGCCAACAAATTTGTGGCAACAGGAAATTCTGTCAGCTTCACAAACAAGCCACAAAATTCCTCAAAACAATGCTCTCTGTTGCATTCGAGAACATGTTTTCTTTTAGGACTGAAGAGCTAGGTGGTATCAAAACAAATTTAGTAAAAAAGGATGTGTTCAATATGCTTGCAGATAACCAGGATTTATTCCTGATCGTTCCGCGAGGTTTAGGAATAATCATGCTAAGATTGTCTATATATTGCAAAATTGAATACTTTGTAGTGGCTAGACACTGGAAAGCCTAGCAGTGCTAGATCACTCAAGAATTGATTTGATTGGATAAAAGCTTCATTTTGGCTTCACATATATATTTTGCATTAAAAAAGCTTTAGGAAGGGCATCTCCGACGATTTAGACAATGAAAGGATGAGGGTGGTAGAGCATATTTCTATCTGAGAAGACCATTCCAAAGATTTGGATTTGGCCTGGAATAGCTATAGGGCTATGTATAGACTCACTATGGCAATGACTATGTGCAGGAGGAGAGCAGAGAAGAAATATACAAAGAAACAAAAGAACGGCAGTGTTCAAAATGTTGTGCTAGCCTTGGATTCTCAAAATATTTCTAGATGCCACCACTTTGTTCAATCGGGGTTAGAGAAAGGCAACATCAGTAGTACCTCAGCAATCATGCCATTTATCGAATTGAAGAATTTTTTCGTTACATCTGGCTTGCTTGTGATAGTGCCATAGGCAAATATACTTTACAAATGGACCATCCCATATCTATTTATTTTTCAACTAATTCCACCTCCATAGCCACTGCTTCAAGACCGATTTTCTATAGTTGTACAAAAACGTTAAAAATTATAGGTATACGTGTAATGCGTTTGCTTTTTAGGTACAATTGCTATTGTTTTGTGGTATTTAATTGTTGTTGAATATTTGCACATCATTTTGTAAATTAATGTAGACACCTAACTGTCCACCTCATGTGAAATTTCTCTTTCTCACCATTTTGTAGAATCTCGTGAACCATAACATTCTTCAGTAGCTCTAAAGGGGTTAACTTCATCTATGTTGAAAATCCTTTGTACACGTTCCTTATGCGCCTACGACCAGTATGCTTGAGGGGCATAAATATTTCTCTTTAACATTCAATAATATTCTAACACTAATTCAAGCATAAATATTTCTCTTCAACATTCAATAATATTCTAACACTAACTCAAGCATAAATATTTCTCTTCGACATCCAATAATATTCTACCACTAATGTCTGTTGGAAAATTTTCACTAGGTTCATCATGACAAAGACATGGTCAAATTACTTGGGTTCGAAGTTGACACCAGGTCAGGAAAGAGAAATGTTCGCGGCGGCCAAGGCCGCCGTGATAAATTTCTTGTATAATCAAAATGCAAACGTTCTCTTATTTGAACAGGTTCCTTATTGAACTTGCTCACAAATAAGAAGTCTAGCAATAGTGCAAGCACAAAAAGAGCCCCCAACATGATTATCACATAACTGTTTTGCAACATTAGTTTCACCTCAATAATTGCATCTCATACCATCTGGTTTATTTGACTAACCACTGCAATCCCATAGCTGATCCTTCCACTTACCCTGTGCTTGGTCTGCATAGTTCTTTGAATAAGATCAATCAGCATTGATACATTCTAAAAAGCAAGCCTGCAACTGAGAAGGAATAAACTATCAGCTTCGTTTTGGAAGAGGGCTAGAAAGATGGATCCACATCTCTAATATGACTAGATTCAAGCTAAACGGGACAGCCAGATTTCCAAAAATGCATTAAGCTAGTGAAAAATCTTACCAAGATGGGGCAGAAACATACCCTTTTAGCCCAAAAGTCTAACTGATCACCCTGTTTCTAAGAGAATCTCGCAGGAATTTGTGCCAAAAACCCAGTTTCGAAGTGGCTCTTTTGGGTCCTCTATAATTTCTGCCTTGAAGGCCAGAAGGGCCGCTCCATTCTCTAATATTTAGTTCTCTTCTTTTCCTTGTAAACCAAAACACAAAGGAATAAAGACAAACGCAAAAGCCAGCCATTTGTGTGTCATATCCATCCTCTTGTTGCATCGCAATAGCCACAGCCAGAATCGGGATTGCTTGCAGAGCAAGAAATCTGAAGATGCACATATCGACCGTGCGTGAGACAAAAATGCGAAAAACAAAATTATTCAGTCCAAAAATAATATGGATCCATTTTCTAAGAATAGAAATCACACAGCCTTGTATAAGGAATGAAATCTTCTTTTTGGGTTGCCCCTAGGGGTGGAGGCGTCCATCCGCTTGCGGGTGACAGCAGGCTGGAAAGCGCTTTATGCCATGCAGAACAACAGTCACCAGGCAGAGCTCTATGATTGGGGCCATCAATCACATCTGTTTCGGGCACTGGTCGAGCCTGTCCTTCTGTACGGGGTCGAGGTTTGGGGCCCGGTCGTCTCTTTGGCGACTTGGAATGACTTGGAGCAGGTGCAGAAGGCAGTTTTGGCACGGGCACTTGGGGTGAAACCTTCAGTCCCCTATCAGATTCTGCTGCAGGAAACTGGATTCTTGCCGCTTCAGCGGGCAGCACTTGATAGACACATCGTCTATTTTCAGAAAGTGGTTAATATGGATGATGCTCGGCTCCCGCACCTGGCTTATGTTGTGGCAATGGGCCCGCAGCGGCTCAAGGCCTGTTGGAGGGGTAAGAGAGATCAGTGGTTCGCCAGATGGAACGTGCAGGAGCACAGGTGCGTGCAGGTGGACATAGAGGCCGATCATGAGAGCCTGCGAGAATACCTGGGCGCTTGTTTCCTTGGCAAGCTCTGGGACCCTGGCGCTCTAGAGCAGGTCAAAACGGCCCATTACAAGGAGCACATCAACCCCGTGTTAGTCCGGGGCCCACAGCTCTACCTGCGTTCTCAGCTGCCCCTGAAAAAGCGCAGACTCATTGCCTCCATTCGCACAGGTGCCCACCATCTTCGCATCGAGACGAGCAGGTGGATTGGGGAGCCCCGCCAGGACAGGCTCTGTCGGTGCTGTCAAACGGGTGCCATTGAGGATGAGTCTCATACTTTCCAGAATTGCCCAGCATTCAGTCAGATCCGGGCCAGACACGCTCCCTTAGTACGACCGGACTTGCCCCTACATTTGCTGATGAACACACCGTCAGTACGTGCTCTGGGGTCGTACATTCAGGAGGTACTAGATCTGCGAGCTCACCTTTGCCCCCGCCTGGCAGCCCGCTGATCAGGCACTACGGGTGCGGTGCATGAGTGTATATATTTGTGTGTTTTTGCATTTTGTATATTAGAACAGTTTGTCAGCAGGCTGATTGCTGCCACGTTTTTTCCCTCGAAAACCCTTCGGGGCGGGGGTTTTTTAATCCGGGTAGTAATCCGCTTGCCGCGCTTTTGTATTGGGTCCCATAGACCGATTGGTCTCTGTGGACGATAAAAATACCTTCCTTCCTTCCTTCCTTCCTAGGGGGCAAAGCCTGGCTTATGTGGGTTTGTGGCATATCCTAGGTATATGCTGGAATATACCTAGAATATGCTGTGACTGCTCCAAACCCATTGTTCCCTGTAAACTGGCGGTCACCTGCTTTGTGGGTCGCTCATGTTTGAAACCGCCTAACCGGAAGATAGACAGAGCATCGGGCTATGGCAACCCTCAACAGGCGAAGCCCTCCAAGTCCGACAACAGCAGAGGCCTACAAACACAAAGACATTGCACCAAAGCGGGCAAAGAAAACCAAGAAAGTTTTTGCCTCCCTCGAGTCTATTATGCACCGATGCCATTTTATTCTTAGGACTCTGGCTTCTATAGATGAAGGCCGGACCTTAGCTACATATCTTCAAGGAACATTGTTTAGTCCCTTGATTATTTAGAGAGCATAGACAAGGCAACGTTGGCTCACAATTGACTTTCGGATTATCGATTTAAGATGGATGCTGGATCATATGGTGACTCATCAGAAGCATTTGCAGCAGACGTACACTAGGTAACTTTGGAATTCTCATTGCTATCAACGAAGTTACATGGACCAGAAGTTGCAAATTTTCCTAGTACAGTTTCTGTATCTTCTGTTAATTATATATGTCTAGTTATTGCATTTGGAAAAACCCATGAGAGTTTTGAAATACAGCAATGGACACTGTATGCAAAGAATCATCATGGATCTTTTGGGTCGCGCAGATGATTGGATTAGCAGATTTATACCTTCCATATTTTGCAGATCTTCAAGAAACGTTATTTTATGTCAAGCTTCCGACAAAAAAGCTGTCCAGCTTGTGAAGTTCCTCTCGCAGTTGTTCGAGAAGCTACATGATCAGCAGGTACGTTTACTGTATTCTGTTCAAGTGGTGTTTCTCATATATGCGAATTATATTTCTTTTAGCATATACAGTTGGATAGCTGCTATCTTCTTCTGCACATGACAGCCTGGATATTTGTTGGTTTTGGCTTGTGTAGGTACTTCATAGGCCCAAAGAAATGGGCGATGGAACAAAGCAGGCATGTGGAGAACCTGAAACTCTACCACTCAAGAGCAGCCTCAGATTCCGGATGGTCAAGCCAAAGACCAGTCAAATTCATTAAATTGGAGGCACCTTGGGAAGAAGGTGTATGTAAAGTCTGTGGAGTCGATAAGGATGATGATTCTGTTCTTCTATGTGATATGTGTGATGCAGAATATCACATCTACTGCTTGACACCTCCCCTTACAAAGATCCTGGAAGGCAACTAATACTGTCCGACGTGTATATCTGGAAAAGAAGGAGAAAACAGAGTTGCAATAGAAACGAGAGAGTTTCATTGAAATGAGAGCAAAAGGAATAGTCCTCGAAGATTCCCTTTTTTTTTTAAAAAAAGAGCTAAAATGGGTTAAACTTTTTATTTTTGTCATAAAAATGCATTTTGACCCCCCCAAAATCACTCATTTTTTTGTGCAAAGAGAAAATCAACTATGTCAAAGTGACACTTTTCATAACAGTTCGAATTTACCTGAAGTGTGTTTTTTGCGAAAACGACTAATATAAGTGTACGTCCTACGCAACATTTTGTTAGCTTAGATTGTATTCCAGAAAACGTACTTTATGAGTCATTTTTTAATGATATAATATTTTAAAGTACCAAAAATGTATTCCGGAATACACTTTTACTATTCGAGGATAACAGTAGTGTATTCCGGAATACACTTTTGCTTTTCTGGAAAGTCAAAGTGTATTCCAGAATACACTTTTGGTTTTGCTCGAAATCCCAAGTGTATTCCGGAATACACATCTGCTGTACAAGTTGACTCAACAGTGATCTTGCTATTTTCTGGGTTTTCCGAATTTTCAATGACTTTGCAATTTTTTTTTTTGTTTCAATTGAAACATGAACATAGTTCAAAATAATGAAGGGATTAGCGAAATGAAAAAACAAACCAACAACCTTGGGATTTTTTTCTTTTGTTTTGTGGGGATACAGGACCGTGGCATAAATAAAATGTTTGTTTTTTTTGTTGTTTTGTGGGGACAAGGGATACAGGATATTGGTTCTAAAAGAAAGAAAAAATCTTATTCTGGAATACACTTTGTATTCCGGAATAGCATTTGGTTTTCAAGAAACCTGGCAGTTTTGGTTTTCTTGGGCGATTTTCTTCTGGGGAGTTAGCGCCTGCCATTTTAGTTTGGCGCTGCATTGTATTTAGGTTTGTGCTACAGTAGAGACAATCGCTGGCTACATCGTCTCTTTGTGGGGTGATCCGAATTTTTTTTCCACCAAATAGTCTTGGGTTTTGGCTCGAAATTATGCTGGGCGATATGCAGGGTTAGGCATCGGGTCTTCAGCACCTTCGGGTTGGGCATCGAGTCTTCAGCATCAGGTTATTCGGGTCTTCAACATCGAGTTATTCAGGGTTAGTTATTCAGGGTTAGTTAGGCCTCTGCTGCATCGGGTTAGGTCTCAACGGGCAGGGCTTTTTGCACTGCCCAATTCAGAGACGGTTGTTTGTGTGCTCTTTCGTCCTTCTTGGCATTCCTGTATCTTATACAGGAATGCCAAGAAGGACGAAAGAGCACACAAACAACCTCAAAGACCCACGTGGGGATATATAATCTTGCTAAGCAGCAGCTCTCTCAGAAGAAACTGGTAACTGGACTTCAAGAAATCTCCTATGGCGGCTCATCCGGAATGTAGAACAATGGAATATTTGCACTGATATGTCAGCTCCTTCTGCTGTAATGTGGCTAAAGGTAAATTGTCTGATCTTGATTTTTGTTGCATAAGGTACTGGTCATAAAAATAATGTTTTTCAGGCCAACATAATGCCGTTCTCAGATGATAAAAAGGTTGTTGCTTCTGCTGCTAATGGTCATGTATTTTCAATTGCAGAGTGCTTGCTTTTGGAAAAGTCGAATCCTTGCTTAAGGTAAAACTATCATACTATTATGGCTTCTAGAAAATGATAACTTGTAGTTTAGATTCTTAAGAGAAAAACATCTTTTATGCCAATCTTCACAGTTAGTAGCCATTATCTGAACTCCAGTTTTCTAAGTCTGTCTTTGATAGCTGTGGCTGCATTAAGGTCGTTTTTTAATCTATGTCTTTATGATTTAGTTGCAAAAAAATAGTGTGTATGTTTTGTGGCTTGCAGAAAATTATTGGCACAACATGAAGTGCAGTACTATACTCTGAATATGAGCAAACCAAGGCCCTCTTCAAGAGAGCACGTGGTACTTAATTGAAACTCTTGGTGAGTGTTCATTTTTAAGGAGGAAAAGACACAAATTTATATGATTGATATATTTATATGATGCCACTAGGGAAAAATTGCAGAGGCACTGGAACTTTTTTATGCGGGATGTGAGCTCATGGACTGCCATGGTTGAAGCATGTACCCTTCAAGTTCTGATAAATGAAGCTCTTGAGCTGAATAAGTTCTGTAAAAAAATGTCAAAAAAACATCATGTGTCATGGAATGTAATAATTGTAGGCTTATACAGCAGGGCCAATATAAAGACGTTGTGCAACTATTTGAAGAAATGCTTGAGCAGAATATTATCTCATGGATTTCATGATCGTAGCGTACTCAATGCTAGGACAGCTTACAGGCCAGCACTTGTATGATCAAATGCCTGAAAAAATTACGACCTTTTGGAATACTATGATCACATCGTTTGCTGAGCAAGGTCATTGCAAGGAGGCACTCCGTATGTTTAAACGGAATGCAGCTTCAAGGCTAACAAGCAACTAGAAAGAAGAGGAAATGATACTTTGGATATCAGGAGCCGTGCAATACAACATTGATGTCAAATGCCACAATTGGTGCATGATTGAGGAATTGAAAATCATTGTTACTATTGAACCACCTTGGACAAATACTTGGAATTCATTTGTAAACCATTAAACAAGACATAAAAATTGGTTCTAGCTCTGGACCTACTATTACATACAGCTAAAGTAAAGGCCAATTTAGAAAGTTTAAGAGCACTGGTTATATCAAAGAGACATCAATTTTAAACACCATGGTGTTTTGAACATAACCCCTAAAACTGCAATTTCAAGTGGCTGATATGTTGATCCAATGGTAAAAAACTTTTTGGCTAAAATAACACGTTGTAAATTGTAATCACTTCATCACTTCATCATGAGATTTTAGGCACTGAAGTTGGCATGTAAAAATCATTACTGTCCTTCACAAGTGCAGGAAGAACACAATGGTTCCTACAAGTCGTTGTTAACTTAACGTGAAATTGAGGCTGTAGAATGGAGTAGCTTTTGCATTTTTCTATAATAATGTTCACGTAAAATGTATGAGGTTTGAAATGATATGACTTTTTATTAAAATGATGTCTTACAAGTTACAAGGAATGTGTCAAGAATATTGCATGTTGTGCATCAATGCT
Source organism: Isoetes taiwanensis (assembly GCA_021234155.1). Lineage (NCBI taxonomy): Eukaryota > Viridiplantae > Streptophyta > Lycopodiopsida > Isoetales > Isoetaceae > Isoetes > Isoetes taiwanensis. Next base: position 2,237,704 of record JAJEKV010000032.1, read on the forward strand.
TTTAGTTTTCATTCTCAACAAAATATAGAGGTCGCGCATCAATGCTTTTAGTTTTCACCCTCAACAAAAATAAGGAGGTCGCATATTAAACGGGGCCCCCTAAATGGTAGGAAATAAATCCTTAACCAAATGGTAGGCAACATGTTGTTTCGAAATACACGTATTCCAGAATACACATTTGCTTTCTCAGGAAAGCAAATGTGTATTCCGGAATACACATTTGCTTTCTCAGAAAGCAAAGGTATATTCCGGAATACACTTTTGCTTTCTCTAAAAATCCAAACTGTATTCTGGAATACAATTTTGCTTTTTCTGAAAATCCAAAGTGTGTTCTGGAATACACTTTTGTTTTTTAGAAAAGCAAAAGTGCATTCCGGAATACACTTTTGTTTTTACATTTTTTGTTTTATGTGTCCTAGTGTTCAATTATTTACTTATTTATTTTCTTGTTTGTTATTCAGCCAATAGAACGTCAAACATGTTTGTTGGAACAACTAAACGTGGAGACTTGGGACAGATACCCAGTTGCAACGTCTGACGAGCGTATTGTTCGATACGCACCAAATTTTGAGGGTGCCAAATTGATGTACTGAAAAAATTTAAAGAAATAATAATTATTGTTTTTTCTCTATTTTGATGTTTTTGATATCTCACTTTCAGAGATTATGTATTCATGTCTATATTTTGCCATTTTCAAGGGTGTTTCTTTGCAAAAAACAAACTTGTCACTTAATGAGGAGCAAAAATGAGGGAAAAAAAAAATTGAACCTTTTGAAATTCTCAAGTTTATAAAAAAAAGGCCAATTTTAAGAGCATGGTGTTTTTTTTAAGGGAATCTTTGAAACGGGAGTTCTGCAACACTCTCGTTTCATATGCAACCTTGTTAGAAGCAAAATCTTCACATGATGACAACATGCCAGATTTAAACATCTCAGAAGAAGAGCAGAAACTTTAAACTATCTTTCATCATCTCACAAAAACACTTGAAGAGAGCGACAGTATCAGATGTAAGTGGTTGTAGTTAACGTTTATGTGTGTAGTGTAGCGATTTGGTTCCCATTCTGGCATATCTAACTGTTGTCATGCCATCTTTTTCCTTAGCAGACCTTACTTCTGAAGATCCTATGTGAAAAGGCTCTTGAGACACAAAAAATTCGAGAGCATTTAGAGAAGTGCCACGAATCTTCTTCGGAACTCCAGCACAAGCTACGCTTATTAATCACTGAACGTCACAACTATCTTGAATCTAGTCAGCAAGATGGCGGAAGGTCTGTTTATCTATGATTCTTGCCATATTAGATGAGTTAAATATGTGGCGCATGCATTAAAAATCTTGTACATCAACAAACGTGGAGGTACTTTGGCTGATCCTGACCGAGGAGAGAAGTTCGAGCAAATAATTGCAAATGAGGCCCTTTTTCCATGGCATAGCTGTCTTATAATTAGCTTGCCGTGATTGGTCCACATAAGAAAATATGACACTATAGTTTTTCCACTGAAGTTTTTAAGACATGTCTTAAATTGCGTCCGTACAACTTCAGAGTCTCATTTTACTCTCGAGGAAACCCCCCGCCACAAAATAAGGTATGATCTTCTATCCAATCGGCGAGCTTCTCTGCCGCATGATTCGGGTGTCCTAAATAAAAGTTGACAGAAACAAAGCAGAGAAGTAGAAGAGGCAGGGCCGGAATGGAATCGACAGGCCATTGGAATGGAAAGGCCAACATCCCGTAACTTCAGATTGATTGGAGCGGAAACCCAACAAGCAGATAGTACTTCAAATATCAAGAACTGATTTGATCAGATTGCAGGAAGGATTGAAGCTTGGATTGGACGGATTGCAGGTCAGGAAACAAATTGGTGTTGCAGATCGAGTTTGTCGAAAGTAAGGTTGTAGATCCTTGTGGGTCTGTGTGTTCTTGTTTATTCGAACTCTGAAAATCCGAACTCTGTAAAAAATCCAGAACTAGAAAATCCGAACTTCTGGAAAATCCGAACTATGTCTTGAATCCGGGAGTCTGTGAAAATTCAGAACTTCTTGAAAATCCAACCTTTGTGAAAAATTCGAAACTCTTGTTCATGTTTCTACTATCTATGGAAAATCCGACCTATCTGTAATTCGCTGTTTTACCTCTCTGTTTTATATCAATTGTCTATGTAATTCAGGTTGTTTCTGCCTACTGAATTCGTGTTTATGCCTATTGTATTTCAGCAGTAGTCTGTCAGTAGAAGTCTGTCAGAAGTAGTCTGTCAGCAGATTTTCCTACTATTATGCCCACTGTACTATTTTACCACTGTCAGCAGATTTTCCCACTATTCTACTATTCAGATTTTCCTACTATTGTACTATTGTTAACCAATTGGTCTTTGTACTATTATTAACTACAAAAGTATTCTACCAATTGGTCTTTGCATTTTCTTCTATCAATGGTTTTGCATCTTCTTCTATCAATCTTTTGCAAACAATGATTTTAAGACATGTGATCTTTTTTATATTGGTATTTTGCATTTTTACTAAACATTTTTCCAAGTAGTGAATTGTGAATTTGTATCTTGTAAATGATGTGATCATTGTTTTTTTCCTTTTTCTTTGCACTATGATGTTTTTGTTGCTTATAATATTGTTTTTAATAATAAGGCATGTCTTATTTTTGTGTAGTGGAAAAGTGTGAATATAAGACACGTCTCATATCAATACGACGTGTCTTATAATAATTGAATGGAAAACTGTTTTTTTTAAGACATGTCTTAAGTATGACATGGAGCCCAAAAGGGTGTCCTATAATTATGTGACAGCCATAAAATAAGACTGCCGTGGAAAAAGGGCCTGATGCAGTATATTTTACAGGATGCCTCGACTAACTTAACAGGAGAGAAAGGTCCTAGATCAGGTCTCATCAATGATTCTCATCGGACGATCGACCTGAATATTCTGTTGGTTCAGAGACTTGACGATGTTCCTGAAACATTCTAGAGTAGGAAAACCTTCACTATTATGTATGTATCCTGAATCCATTCTGCAGATTTAAGGGCATTATCCAACCAGCTTTGGTTCCTTGAATCTCCACCGTACTAGGCGATGACTAATGTTAAAAACCTAAAACTTAGACCAGCTGCAAAAGAACTGGGATGCATCACAAATCTTATTGCTTTACCTGAATACGAAAGTCGATTTTCCAGTTCTTTTGGATTGAAAGTTACATGCGACAGCAAGCTGCCCTAGCATTTGCTTTTCTCATGAATCCTCGAAATTATATTGTGTTATAAATTGTACATGCTGCTTGTTTGAAGACCTCAGATATAATTTACGATAGACCTTAACCATGTACATACAAATTTTGTTTGCTGCAGGTTCCTGTTCTCTCCTAAGTAGTGAAAGCATTAGAAGATCTATCAATGGTTTTGCATCTTCTTCTATCAATCTTTTGCAAACAATGATTTTAAGACATGTGATCTTTTTTATATTGGTATTTTGCATTTTTACTAAACATTTTTCCAAGTAGTGAATTGTGAATTTGTATCTTGTAAATGATGTGATCATTGTTTTTTTCATTTTTCTTTGCACTATGATGTTTTTGTTGCTTATAATATTGTTTTTAATAATAAGACATGTCTTATTTTTGTGTAGTGGAAAAGTGTGAATATAAGACACGTCTCATATCAATACGACGTGTCTTATAATAATTGAATGGAAAACTATTTTTTTTAAGACATGTCTTAAGTATGACATGGAGCCCAAAAGGGTGTCTTATAATTATGTGACAGCCATAAAATAAGACTGCCGTGGAAAAAGGGCCTGATGCAGGATATTTTACAGGATGCCTCGACTAACTTAACAGGAGAGAAAGGTTCTAGATCAGGTCTCATCAATGATTCTCATCGGACGATCGACCTGAACATTCTGTTGGTTCAGAGACTTGACGATGTTCCTGAAACATTCTAGAGTAGGAAAACCTTCACTATTATGTATGTATCCTGCATCCATTCTGCAGATTTAAGGGCATTATCCAACCAGCTTTGATTCCTTGAATCTCCACCGTACTAGGCGATGACTAATGTTAAAAACCTAAAACTTAGACCAGCTGCAAAAGAACTGGGATGCATCACAAATCTTATTGCTTTACCTGAATACGAAAGTCGATTTTCCAGTTCTTTTGGATTGAAAGTTACATGCGACAGCAAGCTGCCCTAGCATTTGCTTTTCTCATGAATCCTCGAAATTATATTGTGTTATAAATTGTACATGCTGCTTGTTTGAAGACCTCAGATATAATTTACGATAGACCTTAACCATGTACATACAAATTTTGTTTGCTGCAGGTTCCTGTTCTCTCCTAAGTAGTGAAAGCATTAGAAGAGAACTTCTTGGCAGAGATGACTTGTTTAGAATGTACTGGACTCTCTGCTTGCAAGACAAAAGACCCTGGTTGGTCGTCCAGTTAGAGGAGTTCATTCCATCTCTTTTTGCTCATGAAGAACATCCCAGTCATGATACTCTGAAGGTCTCCTGTATAGATGTTGTTAGGGCAGGAAATATATTTGGCAACCTTCACTTCAAAGGTAGTGAACCTGCGCCCATATGGTACTGTGAAGCATGCAAGTTTTGGACTAGGCTTCGAAAGGATGTTGATGTTTGCAACAGGGATAGAAAACATACGTGATGTTATTCCCTATCCCAGATTTCTTGGAAAAGCAAATTTTTGATGTAAGATAAATACTTTCATCATAGATGCTCCACAACCAACAACAAGAAAATTCAGAAACCCCAACCTTCATGGCTGCATGTGTCCTCTACTCAGGCTTCAGCTGATTTTGGCTACACCAAAGTTATATAGTTGCCGTAGTGTCCAGAAAAGAAGCATGGATGGGATCAATGAGATATGGCAGATTGAAGAAGCAATTATTCAATTTTTCAGTGGCATATTGCTTCAAACCCTAGCCCCTGCCATTGCATGCTGAGATTTAACAGGAGGGATTGATGCATCTTGGGATTTAAGATTTTGGAATGGGTTTTAGTTGTTCTACAGGTGGAGAAGCATGCTAAATGTTAAATGGTGCTTTATGATTGAAACTCTGTTTTCCATTGTGGCAATTCTCGTAGCTAAAACGAGAGTAGAATCAACCAGCATTGGAGGTTCTAGCATGATGCCTCACAAGACAATCTTCTACAAAGAGGTTGTTGTAATTTTCCTCAGACAATGAGTCCATTCGCTGCTTCACTGGCAATCAGAACTTGTATTGGGGTTGCAGCTGGAGCATATCCCATAGTAAGTAATGGCATAAAGCATTGAGAACAAATCCCCATGAGATGCATCAACGCAAGGGCAAGAATCACTCCACCAACTGGGGCTGCATAAATCTGTGGGCATGGTGTTTGTTGAAGGGAAATTGTTGGGTGGATTTACTATAAATTCTATGTTAATTCCAAGTTGGAGCTAAATATACATGAACAAATGAAAGAGAGTATGACATTTTAATGCTATGTTAGTTTCAAGTTGGAGCTCAAACACATACATGATCAGATGAATGAGAGTATGACATATTAATGACATGTTAGTCTGCTATGATCAAAGTCATGTGTGTTTAGGCTTGTGCTTATTTGTCTCGTTTACCATTTTACGCCAATCTTTTATTTATATGCCAAAAGATCTAAAATGCTTGCGCATGCTTGAGATCATCTCTGAATTACTTTGTAACAGTAAAAGAGGCAACACGAAAAGATAATATCTATGCATTTAAAAAATATATTTCTTACTTCCACGGTTGCTAAAATATCCTTACAATAAGACTTATCTACGTTGCATTGTGCAGGAAGTGGATCAGCTCATGAAGGAAATTAAAAAGGCCACTGAAGAGCAGATTAAAAGAAAAAAAACCATGTAACAAGTTCATAGCCAAACTTTTCAGCCTCAAAATCATGTTCCTTCTATTTTATTACTAAATTCCTCTCAGATTGCTCATTCTGCACATGCATATGCAACAAGACTTATGAAGAATAAGTTCAGCTTCATATAATACATATGATCCAAAGTGGATCAATCTGGTATCTTGCTTGCTCTGTTGTAGACATTGTTGTAATATCAACGGTCGTGAAAAATCTGGGAATACTGATAGTGTTCCTCGTGAGCTTTATTATCATTTGAAGAAATTTCCAGCCAGGTTTAAGCTCACTAGCGCAAGTTTAATAGTTCACAATACTGCTGCTAATAATAATAGCATGTTTCCAAGACAAAGTTTTTCTTTGGCTGAAAAGTGATCTTGCTAATTCAGAGGGCTTAACATCCTGCTTGCAAAGTTGGAATTCTGACATTAGAGTGGAAAAGTGTATGTTGCCACAGCCCTGAAACTATAGTGGCTGGTGTGAAATGGCATCACCCATGAAATTTTGAAAAAAACATAGGGTCCCAACCCAGATCTTTTCGACTCAAAATTCAACATATACCACAAGAACTTATCTTTTATCATAGCTGCCGTATTGACCCTGATTTTTTGTCATAAAAAACAAGTGCTAATATGGTATACAAACAAAGTAAGGGAAAAATAGTTTATGAAAAGAAGAGATGATGTGCTAATATGGTAAAGTAAAGAGGAAAGCAGGTTAGGATCTTAGCTAGGTAAAGAATCGATAGATTGTTGTGGAAATACCTCTATCATTATTCATTCTCTTGGGTTTAGATACACGTTGGCTTTGGTATCTGGTAGCCAAGACACCCAATTTTTTTATAATTGACAGCATATGCATGGATGTATGATGCACACAATACACTAACATTGATTTGCGTTTTGCCCCTAACCACCAAAATGACATTAATATATACACAAAAAGAAATAAAATATCTCCGCAGATCTAAATTAGGGTATAGTTATAGGTTCCTAGGGCTTTGTCATGTGCTTTGACATAAACAATAATATCTATCCCATCGATCCGAGACATCGGATCGCCATTCTAGAATGGGACGAGCATGCATGTTTTGCATGCATGCGGGCGGCGCATGCCCATTCTGGTTGGGAGTTCGCTATTTTAGGCGCATTTCTGCTTCGACTTCTCATCGGCGCTTCCTCTTCTCTCTCAGCAGTACCTTATTCTCTTTGAATTGTTTCCAGGCAGGGGAGGGGCTTCTTCCTGCCTGGTTTGGCCAATTTGGCGTTTCTTTCCTGCTGTCCTTTTCGGCCTTTAGCCTTCATCCTGTGACCTTCGTCCTCTATCCTAGTTTGTTAAGGAAGTCCTTTGGTATTCGGGCGGTTTGTTGGTTTCATGCGAGTCCCATTCTAGAATCCCATCGATCCGAGACATCGGATCGCCATTCTAGAATGGGACGAGCATGCATGTTTTGCATGCATGCGGGCGGCGCATGCCCATTCTGGTTGGGAGTTCGCTATTTTAGAGCATTTTGCCCGACTTCTCAGCTTCCTCTTCTCTCTCGGCCATTACCTTATTCTCTTTGAACCCACCCTCCCCCCCTTCTTTGTTATTGTATTTTTATCGCGTGGCACGCGCGTAATCAGCCCCTCCACTCTGGGAGGTTTGTTTTGTCTTGTTGTTTTGTTGGTGATGTGCAGGTACAGGTTAGCGAGCGGCATCTCTTTCGACTTTTCCATTCGTTGGTTTTGGGAGCGATTTTATGCCTTCCGTTTGTCCAAGCCCCTTGCCGAAGGCTTATCACTAGGGTTTTTCCTCGAAAACCCGAAAGGGCAGGGTTTTTTAATCCCGGTGATAAGCTTTCGGCAGGTACACTAGCCCAGTCTCTATTAGCATTGTATTTTGTTGGGGTCCAAATGATATAATTGGATTTTCCCTTTATTTTTTATGGGTAGTTCGCATGTGTGCGGCTACCCACTATCCACCATTGTAGAAAATCTGCTGAGATGAATGAGAAGCAAGTCTAGGCGGTTTGTTGGTTTCATGCGAGTCCCATTCTAGAATCTATAATTATACTTGTGAATATATGGGAAATTTTTTAGGAATTAAATATCACATTGAATGTGATTGTAGTTAAGGGGATGGTGTGTGCATAGGTGCAAATATGGAAGGTTACACATTTTAAAAGGAGCATGGCTTATTGCACAGGTAAGAGGCCATCAACTTAAAAATTATGCTTGGACATTGTCTTATTAACCATCCTAAACAATCTGTAAGAATGTGAAGTGCGCATTTATAAGGTATAGAATTTGGAGTGCCCGTCCAAGAGATCGTGTCTATTTTAGTGCTTCAGGGAATTCTAAGCCTATTGTAATTATGTCAAACTTTTTTCATGCCAAGGACTTACTTCTTTGTTGACAAGGTTTGTCGAAGTATTGAATCCTTCTTCCATATTATGAATTTGAGTGCATTTCAAGTTTAAGCACAACTGTCTGTGGTCTATGCTTGATCTGCCTTCTATCTGCAGGAATAACCAGATAGACACATTTAATTGGTGTGCCATGCCATGTAGAATTGCAAGCTAGTTTCAGCACTCCGTGCCTTCATACTGGAAGGCAAATTGGAGGCCTGGAGGCCATACTAGGTGGCAATAATTCATCAATGAGTAGCAAAATTTTAGAATAACTGTAATATGTGCGATGGCCTGCTCTTATCTTGGTTGTACATGTAATTTGAAAGCATTTTACATTTTTAAGCCAACTTTAACTGAAATGTTTATCTATTTGAAAGACATGCATGTGCATGAACTTAGTTGGTCTAAAAGTCTTTGGTTATGGGAACAACTTTAACTGGAGTGTTTGTCTATTTGAAAAACATGCATGTACATGATTTTAGATGGTTCAAAGTTCTTTGGTTATGGAAACAACTATGGATCTTCAAATTGATTCACCCTATTAAGAATTGGAAGTAGGATGCATATATGCATACAGATGAGTGAAAAAGAGGGCCTTTTTCTAACATGCAAATGCTAAATATTTTAAGTAATTCCTTACTTTCGAAACTTCAAATTTAAGGGAGAACATCAGCTATTGCAAGAGCTGCTTCAGGCTTAAACTTACATGACATTATGGTTTAAGGCATTTTTCAATTGTTGATCGTTGGTTGAGCCAGGGTAAATGCACGTTCGAGCTCAACCACGGACTCCAAATCATTGCCTTCAACAGGCCCTAGGCTCAACATCTAAGGAGGAGTTAGTGATGCAAATGGGTACCATCACCTTCACAAAATGTCAATGTTTCAAAACTGCAATTTCGATTCATTAGTTCGTATGTTATCATGATTTGAATTGATTGTGAAAACATGACTTTGAACTATGATTTAAGCCACTTCACCCGTCGACCATGAAGAGCAACCCTCCGTGCGCAGCACCTTGTTTATTTTGAGATGAGGTTGGGAACCGTGCCATGGAACGCCGCATGCGGCGTTCCCTCTCATCCTTGTGGCTCTCTTTGTGGGGCGCGGGGTGTGAGCATTGATTATTAGTTTTGAATCGAGCTCTTTTATTATTTCTCTTTGCTCATTTTGTACTCAGAAGGGCACCTCAGAATCCTTGAGCTGGGTCCGGATGTTGCACCATTGCCGAATCGTGCATTTTGCTCAGGGTCAGCATAATCGACATGCTTTTAGTAGGTTTAGAACTCCTGTTCCTCTTTCCTGCGGTACACATAGATTTGAATCTTGCGGTGCCTTTTTCTTTGCATTTTGAATTCTTGCTAATTAGCTGAAGCTTAATGAGCATCGGCAGGAGGGCCTTTCAATGCGGATTTTGAATTCTCTTAATGGAGGAGGAAATTTTGAATTTTCACCATAGAGGATAGGTAGTGCAGCATCATGGCGGTGAGGATGTCTCTTCCGCTTTTACCAATCTGTGGTATTCTCTTGTATGTCCCAATCTGTGTATTCTCTTCTAATTATTTCCAGGCTTTTGTTCCACCCAGGATAGCTTACAACTAAGATTTATTTCTATTTATCCATGTTTTGTATAGATTAAGGTGGAGGGGTCCTCTTCTCGCGATCGGAATAGCCAACATAGTGCCAAAAGCAAACCCTTGAAGTTTTCTGGCCATGCCAAATAGGTATTTGTCATCTACCTAGATAGAATCTTTCTATATTTTAAAGCGGAGTACAGTAATAGAAGTATAGTGTTTGTTTTTTAATGGCAGGGGCTAAAATGCTTAGAGCTCCAAATATTCATATTATGCTTCAAGCTATCTGGTCCAAGATATTATGAAGCTAAATTTAAACTGTGTGCTGATCCTACAGAGGTACTCACTCACTCCTGCAAGTAGGGTCAAGTTTAAAACTCCTCTTGCATGTAAATGCCACTTGGGTTGCCTCTAGGTCTAAGTGCAGGTAGACGCCATTTGTAGTCCTGTGCCTTTGATGCTTTGAGATATTGATAAGTTGATGTATTTGAAACTAATCTTTAAGAACAAATATGGATCAGATTTGTTAGTTTTTTATCTTCTCTCCTATATTTTGTAATAGTGTAGTTCCTGTGCCCATTCGACTTGGTATTAAACTAATAGGCAAAGCCTCGAATATGCGCAAATATAGAGACATCAAGTTAGATGACACTCTGAATACGAGCAGATAAAAAGATGAAGTTACATGGACGAATTCATACTGTTATCTTTGAATGTTGATTTCAATAGAAGAATATTTAGTGCTGCAGTGGCAGCCATCCATTTTTATACAAGCATTGAAAAGCTTAGTCTCCCTTTTTTTTATATAGCTTTTGCCACTTTTTGGGGTATTCTTATTTTGTGGGCAATGCTCTGGCTAAGAATGTTGCTATTTCAACAAAATGTTCAGAAGATGTTAAATAGATTGTAGTAATCTAATAAATTGGATGGCTGCGTCATTCAAAGCAGGTCATTCTTTTGTCTGAATGTATATTGGTGAAATTGATTCTTCATGTCTGAACCTGCGCAAGCATTTGTGAACTGCAAAGAGAATGGTGTATGGCAAGCTGCACCTTCTTTGTTTCATTCCAAGTTTGATGTGGTTGCAGATCCAGTTGAACATGAAGGCTACACCATTGCATCATCTGTACTAATGGGGAGTTTGAAATCTATTGGCTGCATTGTGCAAGTATCCCCCACCACGTATACAAAACATTGGATAAAAGAGGCAGGTTTTCATAAGGTAAAAGACAGATTTAATCTTCTGATTTTATAAAAGTTGCATTTGTTTTTTGCTAGAATTCTCTGATTAAATAGCATTTGGCTGCATGTTAGATGGCTTTGGCTGCATGTTGGATGCCTAACAAGCAAGGAAAATAGTAGGTGGGTCTGGCGTATATAATATTGTGGAAGCTATGGAAGTTATAATACACACTTCAAAAATCCATATGCTTTCTTACTGTTTTTAGATTGACAGCCTCATGCGCTCCATATATAACTTTATAATTAGTGTGTCCTGATGCACCCCATATTTAAGCCTATGATCAATTGTGTCTTTCTCAACCCTAGATGAAGTGACGTATTTGGTATGCTATGAATTAAATGCTATTGCTGCAGACATGTTCAGCATTTAAGCAGATATAGATTTTGCAATTGCAAATTTTTATACTGCAAAAATATAATGCATCAGTGACATATGAGAAAGCTCCGTTGCAAGAACATTTCGCAAGTGTGTATTTATCCAATCATCCTAAAGGAGCTGAGTCTATTGTTTATTAGAATTGCAGGATACTTCAGGAATATTGATCATCAAGTGGTCCCTGCTAATGTGATCATGTCATATTATGTCTTTTAGCAATCACATATTTTTTCTTATTGGGTTCTATCGTCCTTAATATTTGTAGACTAAGAACAACATTGGCATTGACAACAAACTAACATCCAGCTTCAGATGACAGGACGATTGATAATAAAGTTTGAATTTAGGCATGAAGATATATAAAGTTTATTTCTAACAAGAAGTTATGTCTGACAAGAGTTGTGGATTTATTAACTACATTTACTGCCCTTGCTTTCTTACTTGATTATCATCTTATATATAAGAATCCTTCCTCCCTCCATTCACTCATTAAATTGCAATTGTTATCGAGCCGAAATGTCCATCAGTTTTCAAGCATTTACTGCATATGATCAAGGTATCAGTGGTTTACTGCCTTTTTTTCCTTAGCAATGGTCCTGACCTTTTTGATACTACTGTGTGCAGGTTATGATGTCTTCCTTGAAAACTTTTAAAGACTTTCATCCAGAGAACATACCATTATCTCTATCATCTGAAAGGTAGTCATGATGAAAGTTGAAGCGCTAGGAAGGTTGATCTGTGGCTGATAAAAATCTCATAATTGCCAGGATAGATGAACATAGGACATAACCTGCCATGATTGATAACATGCATAAGAGTAAGATAATTGATTTTAAGCATTTAGAAATGATATTTAAAGAGTACGTTCTAACTTCATATTAGGACCATATTCTCTGAATGCACCTAGTTTTAGGATGCTATTGTTAGATTCTCATAGGATACGCATATGAGCTAACACCCTGGAACTTCCTTTACCCATATGCACAAGTGTGCATAAGTGTAGAAATACTGTGTGCACATGCAAATGTCTTCATGGACCAAATATATGTTGAAAGAAGAGAGTTTACATAACGAGGTTTCACGCATTTAAGCATGAGTTGGTAATAATGCCCTTAAGTAGATTTTGAGCATTATCTGAGTGTAATTCCTTAAGTGAAGCCACAAATACATTCGTTGTGAATATCTAATCAAATTTCTTGGCAAGTGTTGAAGCTATTATCGAGCTCTGTAATCCAGAGTGTTCTTAAGCTATCAGAATTAGTATCTGCTGGAATTTTTTTTTCTTCGCTAAAGAAATAATAATTTTGTGGCTTTGTAAACACAAGGACCTGTATTCTATTTCTTATATTTAGCTTAGTTAAATTGAGAGATGAAATTTTCAAAAGCCAGAAAATCAAAGTGATTTCACATACACTACTATATGCACTATAGCACTTTTCTCCACGTGCATGTCCATGCTTAGCAATGCATGAGCAAATCATCTATGAGATTTCTTTTGAAGGAATGTAAAGTTTGACATCATTCATTATTTAAAATTTACTCCAAATATGTAGCAAAATAACAGGGGGTTCCAGGGGGATTTAATATGGATGTAAAAAATAACAATTCCTGAAACCATAGACCATATATCTCTAAAACAATTGAATGGGTTGTTATAAAAGAAAACATAGATTCAAGATAAAAAATAATCACATTAGCTCACTGGGTATGTTGATTAAAGTAGTCTTATTAGGACATTCAGTTATTTTGGTAGAAGTTTGAGCCCCCATATTTTATATTCTAAAATCTTTGGCAAAGCCGTATAGAGGTCTGGTATTCCCTCAAAATCTTAGATGAAAACGTATTTCATATTTCAAAATCATAGGTGCCTCCAATCATAAATGACTATAAGCGAAACGAGAGCTGCTCACAGGCTCCAACATACGATCTGGGTCGTAGGATCGACGAATCCGACGACTGTGGTAGTCCAGGGTCCGAATATGTAGTAGACCTAGAGATGCAGACACCATTAATACTTAAAAGTTCAGTATACAATTGTGTGGCATTTTCATACATGCTATGCTGCCAAGGAAGTGTAAACTATTTCATGAAACATTTATAAGAGAATGCACCTCTACCTTGCATTCCGGTAGGGGAGACCATGCTGATGTGCGAAGCGTGGAGGCGTGGTTGATTTCGATGGAATGCAAGGTAAAGGTGCATTCCCCTAACGTGGAAGGAGGTTAAAGAACATTCTGTGGTAGGTAAAAAAATTTGGAGTGGAGGGTATTGCCAAAATGCAAGGTAGATCCACCAGAATGCTTGATAAATCTACCAGATGCTAGATAAATGGAAATCCACTGGAATGCTTGCAGTGCTGAAGAGTGAGAGATAATGGGTTTAGAGGTCATGGGTTTATGCTTTTAGGGTTTAGGGTTTATAGATATATGAATCCTAAAGAAATAAGAGGTGTAACATGCAGCTCGTGGATGGTGCATGCGATAATATATGTGAACCATGTCATCACATCAGAGATGTTTTGTTTGCTTATATCATATCATATCATAAGCGCATTAGGATGTAGGGATTTCAGATGCAACTCCATCTGCGCATGCCTATGGATGGGCATGTTAATCCCAATGGTTCACTAAAAAAATCAAGCGTGGAGATTTGGACTCATCATTGGGGGGCAAAATCTTGGGTGTCCAACATGCTTGCTGCACAGAAGGTGGGAAATTGGGGCATTGGATCATGGCCCTTGGAATTGGGGCAATTCATCTTGGTCATTGGTTAGGTAAAAGCGGTTACATAAATGCCAGATTGAGATGGCAATAGATTTTCATTATATTTCTTATCTTGGAAATACTATCTTATTTCATATTATTTCCTTTAGTTTCGTGGCTAAATGGAAGTGGACAGAAAGAACATTTGATGATGATGTTTCTAGTATGCATTTTTTTTTTTGGTGGAGCTATGTAGACAAAACAATCGTAAAACAATCGTGTAGTTGCTATACGGCAGTCTCTGTTGGATGGATGGGAGATTATGTTTTTTTCCCCCTACCAAAATTGGATACCACTATATTGTGTGCAAAATATGTACACACATTTTTAAACATGGGGAATGGACAAAACATGGATGGCATGAATACGCAATAAATCTATAGCTTTCAAGAAGGAGACAATTCCAATAAGTTGAGAATCAAGTTCTATCTTTATCAAGTACAATTTCTTTAAGGAAGAATAATACTAGAAAACATCCACCTATAAACTCCACTACATCTATCCATTCCACATGTCCACGACTAATGCCTGACCGGGCACACGTTTCTAGTATATATTATATATTATACCATTAGACATGACACCCCACGTATTAGGATTTTTTTTTTTTTTTTTTTTTGAAGGCAAGGTGAGGTTTAATATTCATAACTCAAAAGTACATCATGTAGTATACCATGAGAGGCATACCCTAATAAAGATAGGCAATAAGTTCATTTACATGCTTCCTATAAAATGAAGCATGACTATATGTCATAGTCCCTGAAACTCATACATTATCGAAATGCATCAAAATGGAACTAATAGTTTAGAGCTATATGCTTACTGAGCATCAACCAGATTTTGCATAGTAAGATCTGTCACTCTTCTTCTGCCAAAAATATTCAGTAGCAGATCGAGTTTGTCAGCTCTATAGTTAGTAAAGTCCAGCAGTACCAGCACATGAGCTTCTCCTTTCTGCTCCCATTTATAGTAAAGGTTCATGAAGTACTGCCTTAAATTATTGTGTCTCCAAGCCTCAGGTCTGTTGAGTACCTTTTTGATAGCTGAGGCATGTATCATCTCCTGTTTCAGCTGAATTAACATGTCCTCTTGCTCAATCCGAGATAGTCTGGAGAATTCATCATCCGAGTCATATGCAACTCCCATCTCTCTCTCTGCAGCTCCAACTCTATTGAATCTCCTGATTGCACCTATGCAACACAACATCAAAAATTGTCAGGTTCAGAATAAAGAAATCATGTAGCCCCTGGAATTTGCCAATGGCATGCCAGTCTTTGTCATAACCTTTCCCCTTTGCTGCTTTGTGTGCTATTGCAGAGTCAATTAGAGAGCTTAGGAAGACCTGTTTTAACCAAATTAGATTTGGTGCTTTGTTTGCAATAGCAACCCTGTTTCTATGCTTCCATAATGCCCAGCAACACAAGGATCTCGTTGTATTGAGCAACCTACTATCAGAATTTAGAAATTCTAACATACACGAGCTTCCAGCAGCCCCTTTATTGACCTGTGCTGTCCAGCTCCAAAATTCCAGAATTTTGAGACATAAGAAAACATGATTAGATGTTTCAATTTCTCCACATCCTAAAGGGCATTTCTCTGAACAAGAGGTATCATACTTGGCTCTCCTGTAATTTGTGGAGAGGCTTTGATGTAGCACCAGCCAAATAAAAGTCTTTATTTTGTTTGCTGTGTAATTTTTCCAACCTCGAGCACATACAATAGCTAACTTCTTTTCATCACAGTTCCATAGCTGAGTTGCCTTGGAAGGTTTGTGTGTCACTAGATTTTTATAAATAACCTTCACTGAATAGATCTCTTTTCCCTTTATGTACCACTGATTGGAGCTATCACACAGTTCTTCATATTCCTGTACCTTATCCATAATGAGACTGTATATTTTTCTATCCAGCATTGAGCCTTTGGTAACCATTGCTATTTCTTCCCATTTCCTCCAGGCAGTTTCCCAGATCTCAAATCCTCAATCCTCCTAATTCTAGCATTATGCCATTGCATGTTACTTTTGTGGGTATTTGAGAGCCAAGCACTCATTATCACTATTCACCACCTCTGGAATCCAAAAAAAATTGATATCTTTACATTTAGCATCTAAAACTGGAGGTCTATAACATAGAGCTGCCTCATTCCAGGCTTCAAACATTCTTCTCATCACAATAGACGTGTTTGGACATGGATTAAACTGAAAGAAGGCTGAGTCTGGGAGATCATGTTTTAGACTGTGGCTACCTACTGGGAATGATTCTTGTAGCCAAAATCTGATCAGTTTCATAGCAGGGGATGGGGAGGAATTATAGATGGCTCTCCATATCATCTTGGCAGCCAGAGCCTGGGCCTGAGTAAACAGATCCTTACAGCCAAGTCCTCCTTCTTTCCTTGGTTTTATGAGGTCTCCCCAAGCAACCTTATGTACTCCTTGCCAGATAAAGCTTCTAAAAGCTGCCTCAATTTTACTATGTGATGCTTTATCACCCACTATTACTGATGAAAAATACACATGTGTACTACTAATGACTGCATTAGCAATCTGCACCCTCCCAGCCAAAGAAAGAGATGAAGAATACATACCAAGTTTCTTTTTAATTCTGGTAATAATAGGATCCCACAGACCTCGAAGTGAAGAATTCAGAGCCAAGGGAATTCCAAGAATTGATGTACCCTCATTTCTGTTTAGGATCTTGATGCCCTGTAATGTAGTCTCTACTGTGTCCAAAATAATTGCACATTTGCTTCTATTTAGCATAACTCCAGAAATGTGACCAAACCTTTCCATCATATTCAAAAAATTTGAAAGGCTATTATCCTCCTGTTTTAAAAAGACAAATGTATCATCAGCATACTGCATGAGGGAGAAAGTACCTTCATTACCTGGCAGCTCCAAACAGGTTATGTCTCCTTTTTCTTTCATATGGATTACCAGTTTAGTAACCATTTCTGCCACAATCAGAAACAGATATGGAGCCAGGGGGCATCCTTGCCTCACACCTCTTCTGCATGGGAATTGTTCTGTAGGAGTGCCATTAATTATGAGGGAAGAAGAAGCCATGATGTTAAATCCATACACCTTTTGGTAAATCCTCTCTGACAATCCCAGATGAGCCATTGCCTTCTCAAGGAATTGCCAGCTAATGGTATCATATGCCCTTTTAAAATCTAACTTGAGAAGCATGCATTCCTGACCAGATAATTTATTCCAATGAAGACCTTCAGTTGCCCCAATGTAATTATCCAGTATATTCCTTTGAGGTAAGAATGCTGACTGACAAGGACTGATTACCTTCATTAGACTTAACTTAAGTCTATTGGCCAAGATTTTTGCCAGCAGATTATATGTGGTATTTGTGAGAGAAATTGGTCTCTAGTCTCCAAGATTCATTGGATTCTCCACTTTTGGGATAAGGGTAATATGACCTGCATTAATAGCTGGATGCAAGTATTTTGCTTTCCCCCCTGAATGAATAGTATGAAGTCCTCTTTCATTAGCTCCCAAAATTCCATGTAAAATTCGGGCTGAAGTCCATCTGGACCTGGACTTTTCCCATGTGCCATGTTTTGCAGAGTTTCCTTGATCTCTTTTTCCTCAGGTACAATGAGCATGTCATCCTCCTCAATCTGTGTACCTTTGGAGATTTCTTCAAAAAACTTATCAATTTCCTGCTCATCTACCTTATAGCTGCTGAATAGGTTTTTGTATTCTTTGAAGAAGAAATTCTGAATCTGTATTTGACTATCAAAGACATTCCCATCACTACCTTTGACTTGAATAATACCATTATTTAGCATTCTGCTTTTAGTTGTCCTGAAGAAGAATGCTGACCCTGCATCATCCATTTCATTGATATATTTACATCTACATTTTATAGCAAGACTCTTAGCTTCAGCCTCCTCAATTCTTTTAACTTTAGACTCCAGTTCACACTCTTTCTCCTGCCAAACTATATTGTCCTTGTCCTGGAAAAGCTTTTTCCTGATCTCTCTCATTTCTTCATAAACATCTTGCTTTTCTTTCCTTTTCTTACTATTCCAATCATATCCCCACTTTTTGATCCACTCCTTAACCTTTTTCATTTTCTGAACAAAGGTGTTCAAAGATTCAATTAAGGGGATTTTAGGGAGGTATCTGTAAAATTCAGAGAATGCTTCACAAAAATTCTTATTATGTAGCAAACCTGTGTTGAACTTGAAAGGAATATTGTCTCCTCCCCTTCTTGGCTGTGCCATATCCTCTAAAAACTGAGGGAAATGATCTGAAATAGAATTCCCAATGTCACAGGAAGTTACCAAATTGTCCCAATTTTCCAGATCAGAATTCCATAGGTAAAACCTCTCCAATAGACAATGTGTCCTCTGTTCCCCTTTCCTCTTATTACTCCAGGAATATTTGTGTGTAGATGATGGGGGGAAATATACAAAGTTTGTCATTAGATTATCCCAAGCCAGCCTCTCTCCTTTAGACATGTTCAGTTGCTTCCCCATCTTCTGATCCCATGTAGGTGTGTTGTTGAAGTCCCCAGCCATCAACCAATTCTTAAAGTGATGACCAAGTATCCAGCTGTTAATTTGGATCCATTGCTCCTCCCTTTCAGCAGGGTCAATCGATGCATACACATTAATTACACCTATGATATCCTTCCCTTTTTGCAAAACTGCTACAGTCCATCTTCCTCCAGGATGACAGTATTTTTCCAAACAAGAGTATCTCTGCCAAACCATACAAATTCCACCCTTGGTTCCATCTGCCTTAGACCAAACAGAATCACCATTTGGCATAATCCATTGTCCAAGATTTGCTAATTCAAAAGCTGGTAGTAGGTGTTCTTGGAGCAGTACTATATCAGCTTTCATTTCTTTTAAAGCAATTAAGGCTCTCTTTCTCTTGAGAGGTCCTTTAATCCCTCTCATATTCCAAGTGGTGATCTTCATTATGCTACAAGTTTCTTTACCCCCTGACTTCTTAGATTTAGAGCAGGGCTGTTATCAGTAAATTGAACTTTCCTAGTCCCTTTCTTTCTTGGTAAAGGGGTGTAGAACTTGTCCCCCATCTCCTCACTAATGAAATTTTCTTTCCCTTGAGCTTGGTTGACAGACTCGATCATTGTGGTTGGACTTATTGGCCTGTTGACTTGCTTCAAAGTGTCAACTACCAGGCCATGATCTGAAGTGTTATCCTGCTGGGCATTTTGGACCATCCCCTGGCCAAGTGGACTTACAAGGTCATTGGTCTTCTTCTCATCCTTCTTTGCATGATATGGAGTGTAGAACTTTTCACCATTACAGTCAATCATATTCTGCCCCAATGGACTTATTGGCCTGTTGAGCATCTCAACTACCAGGCCATCAGTAGGCTTATTTCCTTGCTGACAGTCCAGCCCCTGGCACTGTGGACTTACAGGGTCACTGGATTGGAGTTTATCTTCCTTTGCTGGAGTATGGAATTGAACCAATGGACTTATTGGTCTACTGATCATCTCAATTACCAGGCCATTGGATTGCAAAGAGTTTGGCTGAGAATTATAAACCATATCTTGGCCAGTTGGACTTATAAGATCATTGGTTAAACTAACCATTCCCTGGCCATTTGGACTTATAGGGACATTGGTTAGACGATCTGTTTCTGAACTGAATTTTAGCTCCTCAGTTCCCCCTTCTGATTCTCCATCAAAATCCATGGGAGATGTAGTGAAAAAATTATATTTTACTCTTTCTTCCCCCGAAGATTCATTTGTGATAGGGGTTTCAGGAATTATCTCTCTTTCCATATCTTCTTGTCTCTCCATTAGTTGCAATAAGATGTCATGCATTTCTTCACAGCCCTGCTTGTTACCCTCATTTGGTTCAGGTGATGTAAAATTTATCCTTTTGGCAGAAGAATTGAATTCATCCACCCTAGAAGGCTCTCCTTTGTAGATCTTTGTTCCCCCTTTTGAAATATCAGAATCAGAGGAATCCGGGTAACTATTTATAAGAGGGATGCTTGCCTCACTTATAATTAGTTTGTTACTCCTCAACATATGGGCTGGAGTTATAACCATGCTGTCGGGTTGGACCAAGTCTTTCCCCTTCCTATTATCCCTGTGGACTTCATTGGGGTGGACCAGGACTTTGACTTTCTCAACCATCTTGTCATGTTGTTGTTTTTTCCTCCATTCTGATTTTAGTTTGACCAGTTCTTTCCCTTTTATCATTTCATTCTGTTTCCTCTCTCTGGCTTTCATCTTTCTTGCTTTCTTATATGCACTACCATTTTTGTTCTTTTTTTTTATTTACTAGGGTCCATCTTTCATTAGTCTTTGTGACCAACCCTTTATCTGACTCTCCCACATTGATCCCTTTGTCTGTTTTATCCAAACTGAGCACTTGGCTGGGCCTTTGATTGCTGATTTTAGCCATCCATTTCCCTTGGCAGACCCCTCCACCATGAAGCCTAAGACCACAAATTGTGCATGGGGTGGGGAGGCCATTCCATATCAGCTTCAATGTTTTATCTCCCCCAAAGTAATCTTTATACTTAATCTCCATGGGGATCTCCTTTAAGATGTCTAATTGCACCCAAATTTGGGTGCTCTTTCCGGGATTGTCTCCCATCCAATGTACTCTCCAACCCCTGAGAAAAGATTCTTAAAAATGTCTTCATGCCAGTACATGGGACTCAAACCCTGGACTGAGCATGAGGCTGGGTGGAATAATTGTTGAAGATCATTGGGGTCGAATTTGGGATTCCATTTCTGGAAATAAAATTGTGAGTTTGCTCGGAAAATGGTTCCCTGTTTAAGAAGGAATTGCACTGATTGTGCATTTCCACATTCAATAACAAAAAAAGGAAAATCAAGCCAGAACATGCTCCTGATATCTAAAGTTCTCCCCATTTTGATCAGCTCTGTTCTGATAGCAGAAAGCTTGACTCCTTCATGCCTAATACATCCAATAGCAGCTTTTGTTTCGAGCTCTTTTAGCCTATTTGGAACATATTGGTGTTTGAGAGAAGGAATACCTTGAAACTCAGGCTTGATCCTGCTTTCTTGCTTTTGTAGCATTCTTCTCTGCTCCTGATTGATCTCGTCCAATAATGGTTGCACTAACTGACTCTGCATCTGGACCGGAGGGATAGTTCTCGATCTCGTCCTAATGCCCGTTCCATCTGCCATTTTTGGTATCAACCAGTCTCCGCATACAAAGAAAGAATTTTCAGCACTTCTTTCTTTCTCTGTCAATGTCTGTAAAATTTCGATGATTTGGTTCTGCATGGGAGCTGGTAACTGGCCAAAAAGGACACCCATCCTTTTTCCTAGATCATGTTTCCCACACACCGGGTTCCCAGAAAGTGCCTCGGGAACTGTGCCCTGACCATCCTGCCTCAAATTACCTGCCTCTTTCCCATGAGTACCTGCCTTACCCTCCACCTGTACTGATTTTTCCATCCTTTCACTATCTGTTCCTTTATCCCTTAATCTGTCACTCATCTGATTCTGCATTGGCCCCACTGATGGCCCTGTCACCCTTACCCTACTGTTCACATGGCGCTGCTGTTAGCGCCTTCGCCCCCCGCTTCCCCTTGTTCAATCGCGATCGTATTAGGAAATTGAACCATTGAATACCCCCAGTTATTTTTGTTGATATTCGTGCAAGTTGTCCAATGGTAAATAGGAACTTATGAAACCAAGTTTGAATATAAAAGTTTTGACTAGAATGCTTGTGTTCCTATGTGTATGCATTTCATTGGATTTAAAATGTTATAGCTTGGCAACCAAGGTATGGCTTAAGAAGGGGATAAACACCCCTGCTCGCCCATTACCTCCGATAAACGGGCTTGCCCGGATAAACACCCCTGAGGGCCCATTACCTCAAATAAAGAGGCGAGCCTGTTTATCTGAGGTAATGGGCGAGCAGGGGTGTTTATCCCCGTTAACCGGACAGGCAAGCTGCCTCATCCATACCTAGGATCTGAGTTTCCATAGCTCAGTTATCGCAGCTTCGCAGGGCCAAAGATTGGTTATCAGAAGTCCAGAGTTCGGTTATCAAGTCCTAGCCTGGATTATCAGCATGTGAGGCTGAATCCAGGGCAAAAAAATTCTTTCGAAGCTGAATCCAGGGCAAAGTTGCAACGCCGCTGCTCCTTTTCCTGTTTCCACTTGCCTGTTATGCCCTATCACAGGGCAGTAATCAATGGACAGGGATGCGCTGATCTGAAAGCCTGTCGGTTAAGAACTTGTACACCTACACATCTTTAAGGCTGCAAATTGGTACGTAATATTGCACTATCCTTATTGTTATTTTTGGATCATTGGATCCAAGCATAGTTCCATGAATATGTCAAATCAAGGGCTGCGCAATTTCCACATCAGACCCACGTATAAGCTTGCGCACCTCATACGGCTATTATACCTATATACATACATGGTATACTTCAGTCTATACACATAGAAAATGCACGAACACCATTGCAAAAGACACATAAGAACAAAGAAGAGTGAAGAACAGATAAGAACTTAGAGTCAAGAGCTGGCATTTACTCAGAACCTGCCTTAGCACAAACAACACTGCAATTTCAGTAGAAATTTCAGCACAAAGTAAGTACATGCTTGAACAACAAAACTCAGCAAACTAGGTTCCCAAATTTGCTCAAAGAAGAACTGCAACACGGGAGACAGTCCTAGCTTATCTCCATCCGAACAAGATTCTGGATTATCTTGTACAGTCATGTCTATCCTGAGCCCCATCGCCAGCAACAATCCCTGGAAACCATAGCCATAGCTGGAAACCCAGTAGCCATAGCTGGAAACCGAGTAGCCATAGCTAGAAACCGAGTATATATCCAAACCCCAGCAAGCCAAGCTTCATGCAAAAAATCGGCCACACTAGAAGGCTCCATAAGGCTCCAGAGCCTTCTATTTTATGCCGCCCAAGCGAGGCAGAAGCTGCCTCTTCGCAGTTGAAAACCACACATCCTCTGCCCTGTAGCTGATTGTAAAAGAAGAAAGAAAATGTTTTTGCAGTCACCATTGTAAAAGAAGAAACAAAATGTTTTTGCAGTCAGCACAGGAGATGACGTTCATCCGCTTCTGAACCTCCAAACCACCCAGCTTGGCTTAGCATGCTTCCACATCAACCGCCCCATTCTATCTGTTCTTCTATATCTGAAGCCCTACCTGCCACTGAAGTGCGTGAAATCCTGTGCGTAATCTAAAGCACAGCTTGTGCTGCATAATCTAAAGCACAGCTTGTAAACCTCACCAATCGTCGAGCTTGTAAACCTCGCCTTACAAAATCCGAAACAGGGGCCACAGCAGAAAGGAAGTGCCGAATTTATCCTGCAACATTAGAAACAGAGGATGGTCACAATTTCAGGGCCGTTCTTGGCATGCCATATGCAGAGCAGAATCCAAATGAGGAGCAGCACCATCTGGCCGTCCGGCATGGGCGCCATCTCCCCAGGCACATGGGAGGGTCGATCAGCCGCCCAACATGCTCGGACTTCACAGCATCAATCGCCACTTCCCAGCAGACGACCATGGAGGAGAACAAAGCCTAAACAATTTTTTTCAAAACCCCCATATGTCGGGCAACCATTACCAAAATCATACTCCACGGATAATTTGCAAACCTTATTGATACGTAATATTATGACCTATTAGTTTAGTTTTTTTTTTCCCTCTTGCTTTCTCATGTTTCTTAGAAAAAACTATCTTAGCTAGTAAAAAAAAAAAAGGACTCTTCCTTTAAAGAGTCCAGTAAGGGTATGGTCATTTGAACAGGTCGGCATGAACTACTACCTGTCGACATGAACGGTCCAAAATTGAAGCTGTCTTTCCAAAAACCAGAGGGCTTGTGCAAACAGAGTGAACCCAAAGTTAACTTCAAATTGATGTCCAAGCCCAAAATCCCAACAAAACTACACCACTATTGTTTGCCGTATGTCAGCTCAGCTAATAGATGTCGTCAATCCTCCCATTGAACAAAATCATGATCAACAAAAAGCATCCTCCTCTGATCTGCCCAACTGGTTAAAAATAGCATCCTCCCATGAGCTGTCCAATTGGTGAACAAAGACTTCTTGATATGCAGTTCATTACAAAATGAAAGACATAAAGAGGATAAAAGTTCTATACTGCTAGAGACGTTCATGAGTGTATACTGGCTACTCAGATATTGAGTTGCAGCCACTGAAAGACTTTGCTTCACATGTCAACGAACATGGTGCGGCTTGGCTTCAACATGTCAAGAGATGGTGCACATGTCAAGTAACAGCACCATGCATCAGAAACAGCCCTTCGAACGACCCAAGCCATAGACTCCATGCATAGTCGTCCTTGGCCCCATCCCTTCCTCCTGCACCCAAAAACAATAACATCCTTGAAGAGCGCTTATTATTAAATTGCCATTGAAAACAAAAAATGAATACCATAATAGGATGTATGCCAACAAAATGTCGTCATAGGAGAAAAAACGGCCCCCCCTTTTTGTGAATGAAGCAGCCTCCCAGACGGTATACTCCAAATTCTAACTGCACTATCCTCTCCACCTGCCAACAAACAACCTTTTCCAGATATGCAACTATGCCATCAACCCAAGGGAAAAGCATGGGATAGTTGTATCCAACCTGAAGTAAGAAGCATTCCCCTCGGATCAATACCCATACCTAGTTTCATATGTGTATTCTTATGGCCTTCAAAATATCGGACTGCTTGAGTTGGCATTCTAAGGTCCCATAGACATATCTGAACATCGTAAAAGTCAGAACTTTGCTGTTCACTCTATCATTTAAATTCTTGGAGTAATCCTGCACTCAATTTGATAACTAAGCAAAAATTCAAGAGGGTAGAATAAATCTGCTCTTCTAGGACTTTCCTTCACGCATAGGCCTCTATCATTTTTATATTAAAAAATTCTTTCATTTTTAAGGAACGGAATAGAAGGAAAGGCTGCAGGTATAATATTAGGGTGCTAGCACTTATACCTGCAGGTGGGGGTGTTGAAGAAGTGTACCTGCAGGTGTATTTTCCAGCATTCAAAGTGCTAGCACCCGAACCTGAATTTGCTCAGTCTTCCTACTGATATGGTCAGCTCCACTCGATCACCATGAATGGCATTCTTAGTTGAAACTAGATAGAAAATACTCAAATGCTCACATGGCTGTTCATGGCACTTGCAAGCAGATAACGGTCATCAAGTGGTAAAATCTCCAAACTGCAGGGCATGCCGCACATTACAGCTTTTAGTTGTTAGACACCATCTTCAATTATAAAATGATAAAAGGTTAAGACCTCTACTGCAACCTACTAGAAAGCAATTTTGAACCACATAAGTAATTCGAAAAGGCCTTGTTACCTGCAAACAGCTGAACCCATTTGTATAGCTTTAGACTTCGAACTTTGTCCATATTGACCCTGTATTTTGAAAGTAAGGTCAGAAGCTTAGGGAAAAAACAAAATTAACAGTAATTCAGCAAATTATGTGGCAAATGAAATCCTTACGGAAAAGAATATACTGTTGTCTTTAGACGTAAACATACGATTACTGCGACTTGGTCTCCTGTGGGAGGGTAGCAATGCCTCATTTTCAATTACCGACGGTGACTCTCGGATATCAAACGGATAGATGTAACCATTGCGAAAGCCGGCATAAATGATGTTTCCCTGCCATTCTAACGCAAGTTAAAGCTTCTCAGAAAAGGTAAAGTTTTGGAATAGAAACATGTGCTTGTCATCATACATAATTACCAAGAATTTTTGGGATAGACAATCACTTTTACTGTGACATATCCATGTCATTGGACGCCTCTCTAGATCAATCATGCAAACCCCCTTGCTTGTACCTAGCAAGACATGTAGCTCATTTTCAATAGAAAACGTTGACATTCGCATCCTTTGCTCCTAAATTATGCTATAAAATTGCCCAAAACATACCAACGCATGCCTTTGTCCTGTCATAATTGCAATCAGAGGCCCAGAAACTACAGTCAGATGACCAAAACTGTACACTTGAGAGAGTCTGGTTTTGCCCATTCAAGTGCATTAGATGCATAGCACCACCACTTTCTCCAGATCCTAGCGATGTCATACTGAGATTGTTATGGAAAATTTATGGCCCATATCACAAAGAATATACATAATACAAGAGAAGGATACATGAAACGCTGAGATGAAAGATCAGGGTTTCTTGTGAGGGCCTTGACAGAGGTTATCTCAGAGCCAGTGTATAATGGAGGAAGCCATGATGTCTGGAAGACCTTGGGAAGTGGTGTTTCCCTTTCTCCTCGTAGTTTCGAGTTGCTTCTGAGACATTGACGAGGTAGAAGAAACATGCCCCCAGAGTCGTCATATCCAGTAGTCTTGTAAATCCTTTGCGTTTTCGAAAACATGTACTGTCAGAAGCTGAGTCTAAAGACAATATCAAACTAGATCATTGAAGGATTACCCAAGTCTACCATTGCTTCCACCAGCGAGGAGAAAATCTGAATCGGTTAAACCAGTGCTAGTCTGCAGCATCAAATTAACTTGCTCTAAAGCACCATCAAAGCAAGAGTTCCCTCCTCCATATTCCCAAACCTGCAAAAATTTGAAAAGGCTTACGTTTTGGTTTACCGTAAGCCAATTTAGTTTGTTATACCCTGGGTTGCGCAGCGTGTGCTTCCAGAAATTGCCGCTGAAAATAAGTGGATTGCCCAACAAGTTCTCGCTTATATACCAGCTCCAGAATATCTTTGCGTGAATTTGATGTACATGACTGCACAGGGCTTGTATCCACCCTTTCCTGTTTAACAACCAGCTCAAAATACAAAAAATCAAAATCTGTGCCATGCTAGGTTTGAAGAGACTAAAAACCTGCACTGATTTTGTAGTTTTCTGTTGCTTTCTCCGGTGCGAGATTGGAAAGTACCTATTTCGTTCGGAGTCAAAATAAAATCCTGGAAGCTCTGAAAAGTCCCGAGAATGAGCAGGCATTTAAATCCGCAGCTTCGGAAATTATTCATGCTTACCTGTTGGCATAGCTGAAGATACAAGTGATTGGAAGATTCAGCAACTCCTTAAACCTAAGTTTCTATTCTCGTTCCTATGGATTGACAAGGAAAATTGCTTTTGATCATGGATCCTCGTTCCTTTTCAGCATGGTTGCCCCTAAACGGCAAACCATGCTGAAAAGGTAAAGAGCATATTCTGGGTATATTATATAGCTAAATATGTTTTGTGACTAATATTGGGATCGTCCGTCCAGCTTTGCAATTTAACCGTCCAACATTCCAAATTGTCGGTTCTCCTTCCGTCCAAGAAAATCACGATATTGGATTTTGGCCGACACGATTATCCCCAACCGGAATTTGTAGGTCTTTATGAAAGTGAAGAAAAATATATGATGTGGAATGCCCAACTGGAATTTGTAGGTCTTTATTTATGAAAGTGAAGAAAAATATGTGATGTGGAATGTATGCTCTAAGATTTTGAATGTTTACGGCCATCGTCGTCGTTGCATGATACACATGCATCATATTCTTTCTTTCCTCAGTTTTCTTCTGTTCTCTGTTTGCCTTTTCTGAACTACTATTTTAGAGAGGGGGCATTCGTCTCTCTGTATCTTTTCATAATACTAATCTTAGATTTCCATGGTTTGGGTGGAAGATTGCCTACCCAAGGCATTTGCGCTGGCCTATTTACTTATGGGTGAACATAGTCGGTGCTGGTTTGATTCAGATGGTGAGTTTTTGCTGGGTTTGAGTTCTGGATCTGCAATGAGATGATTCACACAACCTCTATCTTTGGTCTTGCGCTCCCAATCTTGATCTTGTGCTCCCAATCATGTATCCTGGACAGAGGTCTACAGTAGAAAAACAGAGCACCCAATCATGCATCCTGGCCAAAGGCCTGTGGTAAAAAAAACAAAGTATTTGCATCTGCTAATATTTAAATAAGTAAATTTCAGGTTAGTGTCCCGTTTGACACATCTAATAGCAGGAAGGAGCTGGTTAAGTTCTTAGAAATCCAATTAGGTTGGGAAGGAGAAGGAAAATTTCTGATATGGTCCATAAAGTTTGCCCAACACTTTTTGTGACTTGCCTCTTCTCTGTTCTTCTCGCCATGGTAAAGCCACTCCATTCTTGGGAGCTTAAGAAAGCTTGAATTATTTTTTTTTTTTTAAATGCTTTGTTTGTGCTTGAACATCGTGCCTTGAGCATTGGGAGTGTGGAACATCAGCACTGTAACTTGGAGAGAGAGAGAGCATGCTCTTTATCTTTGTATCTCTGTTCTACTTGGTTATTACTCTATCCATTTTGAAATGCCTAGTATGCAGTTTGGATCATAACGAGACCAATTTGTAGCCACATTGCTGCTCGTTTTTTCAAAATCATTATTTCATGTTTTGTTATAAACGTCGATTAGAAGCATTGGTTAGGTGTGGCGTCCCAAGATAATATATATACAATATAAATACATGTATCATACGGCCATGTCACTAGTACATGTCGAGTACGACGACATGTACAAGAGTACCGTAAGGGTTGTACCATGGGGCACAACCATTAGAACCTATTATATTGCACATGTCTATAAACATGTGAATATAATCTATATTGCCACGTGGCAATACCCCATATGAGTCATATGGCCCATTAGACCTAACCCTAAAAGCGTGGAGTTAAAGAGGCATGAACCTTACAAGTGACCTTTTTTGAAGTCCAGCCTCATAAGCGTGCATTGCAGTAGCACCTGACAAATTCCAGTTTTCCAGTACCAGAGAAGCTCGCATTCCAAATCATTTCAGCAGCATGAATGCAGTCTGGGGAATGGGAGCCAGCCAAAGATCTGGTGAGTGGACACATTGCATTTACAATTAGCTATAGATGACCTCTGATGAGTCTGAGCCTGAGTAGGATTTCTCCCATGTTGATTTGTTGTATATGTTTGATCTGGTTATAGTGATTCTACCCTTTGAGATGGTTATATTATTTGATGTTGTGCTTACGACAATGGCTTCGCACATTCGTCCGTTAGGTTTTTTTTCTTTCTTTCTTTCTTTCTTTCTTTTTTTAACGTAGTGCTAACAGCAATAGTGATACAAACGGGTTCTCCTGTTTGAAAAACTATCAAACATGGTTATTCAAAACAACCTGGAATCTCCAGTTTAAGATTTTCTGGCACTACTTATCCACCCAACCGGACTCTGGATTTGCAAACACGGCAAGTGCAAGCTCAAATTCCTCCCAATTCTGAGAGTCTGCTAACCACCTGGAAAGCCTCTCTGGGATTCTCTGGAATTCTCTAGAGCAAAGGAGGCACTTAAATCATCCACAATTTACCAAGAGATCTACTATAGGACAAGATTCGGCTCTATAATTCTGCAGATCAGTTCCTTCTTATACTATTCTAAAAGGTGTTTATGATCTATTCTTGGATTTACCTTTTGCACCTTAAGCTAATTCCGGCTACCTTTCTCTGAAATCCGGCCTGCTACAATAGCGCAGGAGCTATTTTCGGCCTGCTTCGGACCTTTTTCAGCTAAAAATAGCTGATCCAGCAATTCCGTTATTAAAAGTGCAATTTAAAAACGCCTAAGGCTATACAATAAAAGACCCTTGCCTCTGTGTTTTCTGCAAATCCTTCTCTGAGCCACGCCCCCAAGCTAGTGCCGTATCAATTTCCTCCCTTCCCAAGGCTGATCGTCCTCGATCATCTGCCTTAGGGAGTAACAATCTGTCCCAAAGCTAGCCAACTGACTATCTGCTTTGTCTGGACTCTTTCCCAAAGCTAGTCAACTGACTATCTGCTTTGTCTGGAATAACCACCTTTCTTTCTAAGCTAGTCACCTGACTATCTGCTTTGAAAGGATTTCTTCTAGGCTGGTAAACTTACCATCTGCCTTACAATTCTAAGGGTCTGGCTTTTGTGCTGCAGTCACAATTGCCCCCTTCTAAATCTAGAGCAACATTCATTTGAAAAAAACTTTCATTATTTCAAACCAAATGAATACAATGCTCAAACCATTCACACACACACGTCTACACAGACATTTTACTCTACTTGTTTTTACCCACGTAGCCAATTTGAAGCCGACTTCTTTCATAGTCTTCGTACTTTTCTTTGTCAAACTTAGCGTGGGAACTTTCAGGACCCTTTTCAGGAACTTTTTCTGCATTACGAACATGGGCAATCTGCGCAGATGTTCGGGCTTTTACTCGAGTATCCTCCTTCGGTTGCTCAGGATCCCCTTTGGATACAACTTTTGGACATTGATTCTTATAGTGTGGACCTCCACATATAAAACATCCTCCCGGGGGTGCGTTTGCTTGAGCTTTGGCCACCCCACGTTCTCCATTGCTTTTCTTCGTACGAGTTTCATCATTGCCAGGCAAGGCACTTACTCGATCCCGCTTATTCTCTCTTTCAGATGCCTTGCCATTATCTGGCTTAAAATTTTTCTCCTGAGGGTACCCCTTCCAGATATCATACCGTATTATGCCAGGATTGAATTTCATCTCTGCGGCTTTAGCCTTTTGTACTGCTTCATCAATAGTTGATGGTTCTGCAAAATATAGCTCTGCATATAATGGATCTCACAGTCCAGCTATAAATTTTCGCGTTACTTCACTTTCAGATAGTCCTCCTGGCTGCAATTCTCCCATCTGTACCGCTAAGTAGGAGAACTTGGAGTAAAAATGATGTACCGATTCATGTTCCCCTTGCTTAAAAAGATCCCACTGTCTTTTAAGATCTGGGTAATAATTTGCATGCAAGTTGTGCGACTCGAATGCTTTTCTAAAAGCTGCCCAAGTTTTTATCTGAGGTAACAATTTCTTACGTCCTTGCCACCATATTCTGGCTACATCAGTTAAATATTTGTCCATGGCTTGCAGCTTTTGCTCGTCTATAGCTTTTACTCTTTCAAAGAAACTTTCCCAACTAGCCATGAATCCCAGAACTGCTGGTAGACTCCGCTTATCTCCTGCATATGACGACATTACTTCTACCTTCTCTAACCATTTAATTCCACCTGTTCTGGCATTGGCAACTGCAGTAGGAGAATCAGGTGGTGGTGGAGTAACTGGTGGAGTGCTTGCAGGCAAAGGAGACTGTTGGAATATGTCTGGCAAGTGCCGATACAGAATTGCTACATATTCAAGTTTCCTCTGGTTCTCTTCAAAACTAGCAGATGTAGGCATGCCAATCTGGGCTGCAATCTGCGCAGCAGCATTCATAGCCTGATTATACTGGTCTACAGGAAGATTAAATTTGTTCTGGGCCATTTCACAGGATCTTAGGATACAACAGCTCTGATACCAATTGATACAAACGGGTTCTCATGTTTGAAAAACTATCAAACACGGTTATTCAAAACAACCTGGAATCTCCAGTTTAAGATCTTCTGGCACTACTTATCCACCCAACCGGACTCTGGATTTGCAAACACGGCAAGTGCAAGCTCAAATTCCTCCCAATTCTGAGAGTCTGCTAACCACCTGGAAAGCCTCTCTGGGATTCTCTGGAATTCTCTAGAGCAAAGGAGGCACTTAAATCATCCACAATTTACCAAGAGATCTACTATAGGACAAGATTCTATATCATGCTAGGCACTTACGGCTCTATAATTCTGCAGATCAGTTCCTTCTTATACTATTCTAAAAGGTGTTTATGATCTATTCTTGGATTTACCTTTTGCACCTTAAGCTAATTCCGGCTACCTTTTTCTGCAATCCGGCCTGCTACAATAGCGCAGGAGCTATTTTCGGCCTGCTTCGGACCTTTTTCAGCTAAAAATAGCTGATCCGGCAATTCCGTCTGCCGTAGATCACGTTTACCTTTTGTTTGTTTTTTTGTTAACACATTTTAACAGTTATACTAATTCGTTGTTTAAATGGTTGCTTTAAGTTTCAATGGTTTCTTTATAACCCTTATTAAAAGTGCAATTTAAAAACGCCTAAGGCTATACAATAAAAGACCCTTGCCTCTGTGTTTTCTGCAAATCCTTCTCTGAGCCACGCCCCCAAGCTAGTGCTGTATCAAATAGCCTCGGTCAAATGTGAAATATGACAATGTCGTGCACTGTCTTCCAAAATTCTTTTTAAAGTAGCCACGTGTCTCCTTGAACAATATCTAATATCATCATAGTACTTGGACTTTATCTAAATGGGAGTTGTTTTGTTTTGGATATTAACAAAATGTCCAGGGATTTTACAACCACCTGGAACATCTTATTTGCCAACATGCAAAGCCTCTAGTTAGCAACTAGTGCTTAATGTAATTGTTTTCAAGCAAATCTTTCCTTATATTATATACAATAATAGCCAGAAGTGCCTCCAAGAACAATACCAAATAGCGAGGGATTGACATTCTAGCAGCACTGTCTGGAGTTAATTCACCTTAAGGGGGGCTGCCGATCTAAGGAGTGCAGTATAATCTAATGTCATGAACCTCCATGGCATGCCCTCTTGTTAGTAGCATTGCACCACTCAAGATTGTTTATCCTCCATGGAGCCCTATTGCTATCAAAATCTGCAGGGGAAAATTCATTCACAATGGTAAAACAAAGAGTTATATGGTTCTGAGCAACTTTATTTAGCTCAGCCACAAATTTGCAAAACTTATAGCTTCAAATAAACTTTCACCGAAGCAAATAGTCACACTGAAATGATTAGATACAAATGAAACTAAATTAAGCCCAGTGCAAGCTAATCTCTGAAGTTCCAAATGTGCAATCCTTGCATCTACTAAAACTTTCTGTTATTTAAAGATAAAGACAACGAGATCCATTACTCTGCACAAACGCTGCACATATGTACTTATGCAGTTAAATCAATAATAATTTCACTTCATAACTAGTTTGTTATGTGCAAGAAAAATGCTTGGTTTTACAACTATCAACTAATTTATGAATGATGCGACGGCTCAGGAGTCTGCTGTACAATAATGGCTCTAAATCGAGTATGCTGTCATAGGCCACATCTAGGATAATTAGAAGCTTGCAGGAAGATTAGAGGCTTGCAAACAGATGCTTCTTGAAAATGCAAGGCCGGCTCACAATACCTTCTTTTCTTGACGATGGTTCGCCTTACCATACTCCATAATGGGCTCTGTTTGTTTGTTTCTTAGACAGTATCTATTCCTGCACACAAGTACAACAGAGATGAAGATGATGTAAATAATTTAAAAAATCAAGAGGAACCACTACCCTAGTGGGAATGCCATACTTGGCAGCTTTAGCATTCAATGAAAACAATTGGATTATTGTTGAGTTGTGTATTGGGGATATTATGGACCGGCTATAAATATGATGAGCAAACATGATGGAACGCATTGGAACACCAATAATAAGAATTGGCCACGTCACAATTGCGATCGCAACCAACATGCCAATAAGATCAACTGCTCCAAGAACCGCAAAAGCAATACCCACTGGGATGTCAATATCCAATATGCTCATGTCATGTCCAGTACACGATCCCTTACAGCATGAGCCACCTTCATTCATGAGAGTATATGCATGATTATATTAGCTCTGGATACAACTATCAGTTGCATCAAATCTATAAATGCACAGAAAGCTAACTCCATGCACCTTAATTTTTTCAGGCAAACCTATTGTTAAAAATGAAGAGCTAAAATTACCAAGGCATTTTAAGATATTCGTTTTTAATTTCTTCCACTTTGAACATACATGTAGATAAAGAGAGCTCAACATTAATGCATATTAAGCAGCATTTTACGTATGCTTTAAAGGCCCCAGGAACACATACCTGGTCCAAAAGAAGCTAATAGATACAACTATTTTCTTAAAATGAAATTCAAACAGAAACCATAAGTGGATTCCACCTTTTTGTTAACTCAGAAGTAAAAGTTAAAGGCCTTTAAACTGCATCTGTCATTTGTCTCTTATGCAGTCAAAATAAGGTACCACAAAACACTCCTGATACAAGCCAGAGAGCTTAAACTGAACAGGTAGAAAGTCCTAAAAAATAAGAAATGCTTACCTCTGCACATTGCACATTTGGCTCTGCTATAGAGAGCTTTTCAGAAGGGAATTCCGAGGCTGAGATTTTGTGAAAAACATTCTGTTCTAGCATCGTCGGCACCTAATTCCTGTGACAGATTTAAAAGAGGCAAAAAGAAAAAAATCATTTTTTTGACCCAAGCAACATTGGGTCAGATTTTGTGACGAGCCTGCCGAGTTGACCCTCTGGGCAACTCGGGATCTTGTCAATACTTGCATATTCTAGCTTGTTAATGGTGGTGAAGAATTGAAGCTTCCTTTTGCACAATTGAAATGATACACTCAAAACTCAATGAGCAAATACTTGAGATCGCAATATAATCAGATAACATTAACATCCAAGAATCCATGTTCTCAATGGTTACAATATCCACAACACTAGTACAATATCAACTGAGCAATCAAAGCAAAACTTCTAGCTCTAGAACTCAACCACGATCCTCGGCTACACTGCTACCGCTAGCTTGACCACTGCTTGCTAATCCACTGCACAATGCACTCAAGGGGGTTAGTCCTCGTGACTAAGTGGGGATCCCTGGCTGCCACTGCATGCATGGAAATACTCTGGAATCTTGGATACAAAGACATAAGCACAAGCAAGACACCAGATCCTATGTGAGTATAGTGCTAAATAATAACAACATGATCAAACGAAATAGAACACATGAGCATCAGAAACAAAGAGCATAGCCAAAATACAAGACATCATAACCATAGCTCCGGGACAATGGGAAGCTCAGCCAGCCTACATGCAGGCCCTGTTAACAGAGAAATGCCCGGCCAGCTCACATTCCGAGCCCCGTTGGAGGAGTTGGTGGGGTGAGAACCTCGTATACGCATACCCTTCCCAGCTCACGTCTGGCGCTGGAGGACCTCTTACCATGGAGTCACAGGGGTGACGTAGCATCCCTGCCAGGAGAACTACGCCCGGTGTCACAGAGCACAAGAATACCACAGAGAAACATAGATGAACATGAGCATGCCGGAGCAACCTAGGCCACCGAACCTAGAAGTCCGACCCCGGAGGATCCAAGTACATAATCAAAAGACCAAGACAACAATGGGACAGTGCAAAGACCATGACGTATGAGGTTCATTACAGATTTACTATACATGTGCCTAACTCATACTCTTGCCGACGTTGCCATACAACCTGCCCGGGTTGAAGTAGCTTGTTCAAAGATCCGGTGTAAGTCCCAATACTTATGCATCTCATTGCACCTCTAACACTTACCACCAACAGGTTATTCCCCCCCATAAGGAATTCACATACAATATCTCTTCTAAATCTGCTAGCGGTGATAATCTACATTCTCCTGTTAATAAACCAATTTACACCTTAGACATTTTGTAACCAAGCAATGCCACCATGTTCTAGAAGTTTCCCAATAGGCGTTCTGCGGCTCTTTTGACTAACTCAATCTGGTACCACACATACATCCAAAATATCTCATGGTTCCAAATAAATAACTTAGCTAAGGACCCATATGTCTCATATTAAGTCCCGCTTTCCATAGCTCCCGATCTAAGTTACAACACTTGACGGCCCACACACTCCCTTAGTTACCCTTGATGCTGAGAGACCATCTAGGTGCAGTATCTATACAAGGCTGTTTCTTAGCACGGCTACCTCTCCATATGGTTTTAATATCCCATATTAAATCCCCCAAATTCCTTAGCTTTCAATTTAATAGCACATCTAATGCGAGTTCTCAAAATCCCGCACTTCTAACTTAAAAATCCATAGGACCTCCTGACCGCAACTGCTTATATCACATGTTAAAGGATTCCAGGCCTAGGCCCCATCTCCAGAAGCCAAGGAATACCAATTTCCAAGAGTTCTAAACTTTTTAATCTTAATTCCAAAGATATTCTTTATTAATACAGATTCCTACACATTTTCGCCCCTTTGTTTTACCAAACCTCTTAGAGCTTGTCTCAGCTTTCTAGATAGAGGGTCCGTGCTAAATTCCAGGCTTCTTGATACTTCCATGTCTTCCCTTCGGACTACTTGACTTGTATATTTATATTACCATAAAATACCAATTTGTTAACAAAGAAGCAAACGTATCAACAAAATAAATGAACCAAGCAAATGACTGGCAACGAAAATAGACCAGAACTCTTCGTTGAAGAACCTGCTTCTAAAATCACTTCGGATCTGCTTGTGCATAGCACTAATAGATCGATTCAGCATGCTCCATACACTGACATAACATTTAATCTGTTTCGGAACTAAAAACCCAGCCTACTTCCTTGAGATTCGATCCGTTGGAACTGCCGTATAAGTTCTCCAGATGCTATCCAATGAGCAAATTGGTTCTTCAATCCTTCAAAACGGCTCTCTAACACTAATTTTGGCCCTTTTCCATGCATTTTCGGCATGATCTAACCTATAGCTCATGGGTTTTTCTCTTATTCTTTATTCTTACATACTGCATAATTGTGCAGAATTCCAACCCACGCAACAGAAGATCGATCCATGACTTTTACATTGGAACTATTAGATTCTCCTGATTGAGAGGCTTCAGGACCTTTCCTCCTCAACTACAAACTCATCGCTCGAAATTCCTTAATTCAAACTCGGCTGCCATCCACCAACAAGCTACCTCTAAAACTATGGATTTACATATCAAGCTTCTTACATTCAATACAAGATCGGAACTCCGTATATATCATCCGGGAAGTGGTTTTTCCGGACAAAACAGAGTGGTTAATCCAAACATCCGGTATCAGCCAGGGTGGTTAATCCGGACATCCGATATCAGCCAGGGTGGTTAATCCGGACATCCGATATCAGCCAAGTGGTTAATCCGGACAAAAAGTGGTTAATCCGGACAAAAAACCAGGCGTAGAACTGTGCGGCGGGGGCAGAAATTTTGATCAGATCGCTCTTCCTGCTCCGTGGGCGGTTTGATCCGCTTTAAAAAGCATGCCAATCGCTTTGTATGACCCTTTTATGCTAGATTGATGAAGAGAGGAAGAGATTTGAGATGAAATAGAGCAGAATCGATCAAAAAAAGGGCAAAAACGGTTTTTGGGCTTGCAACTGCGCGGTTCTTGGTGGCTGATAATGGGTGTCCGGATTAACCACATCCCGGATGATATATACGGTCTTCCTACAAGATCAGTCTACCATATCAGAATCATATATCCATCTACCATATTTCAATCTAGTGTGGCAAGAGAATCTCAATTGAATCCATAGAGAAAATCCCCACCTGAAAGAGAAGAACGATCTGATGCCGTCTCTTCAAACTCTTGCCTCCACAACTTGGATACGGCCCTCCTCTGGGTGCCTCCTCTGGCCTCCTTCTCAGCACCATAGAGCTCCTCAAACCCTCTCTTGCAATAAAAACCTCTTTTGTAAACCCTTGGTCAAGGAAACAAACCCTTGCTTATGTGCATGTTGCATGCATGCCTCATGTATGTACCATGCACAAATACGTATATTAGACTGTCAAGGGGGCAGACCTGTTATAGATTTGGCCAAATCCGTCAGCACCAGCTTTGCTTCAACGCCTCTCCGACCTTCGCAACCAACCATGGACCCCGTGCTAAGCATCATTAAAGTGACCTCCGGAGGTCACTTTAACTTTCAGTTCATTTTTATTTTTGGGTTATGTTTGCGTTAAATTTGTTAACTTAATGTAAAGTGGTTTGAAGATGATTTGGGTTAGGGATTTTAGGTTAAGAAAATTAACGGAATACTAAATATGTAACTTAACGGGACTCTAACCTAACTTGTGGTGTGAAACTAAGAACTGTTAAAACCTTAACCCAATCCTAACTTAATGGCTGGTGCGAAGGTACCCTAAGAGCAGTAGTAATTAATTAATATTTAAAGAAACTGGTAGAATTTACACAAGGAAACTTTCCCAAGAAAATTAAAATTTGTGAGCAAATTTGACCAGACCACTCACACCATGTGCATAGCATATGACCTATTAGAAAATCTCTAGCTGCCTTCTGGCGCATCCTGTGAGTGATTGCACCAATCTAAACCTTGCAGGTGCTAAAATTAAAATTTAATAATGTAATCAAGCTGAAAGGGATCAATTAAGAACCATCTTTAAACTTTAAAAGCGGGTCACACCCACCAAATACATTCTGTATAAAAAGCTAGATAACATAATTTTTGCATAGAAAACTCAAAAAATGTCAAGTCTATAAAGAGAACCCTCAAGAACAAAAATAGGATTTCATTTTCACGTCTTTTGCTCTTATTTGATCTGTGAACCACTTTTTAGGCGCCAGTGTAGGCGACTCAAGAACCATTTGACATGATTAAAACCACGAGAAATGCATCCAAAGTCGAAAAGTTAAGCTCCCAAGTGCATATTGCAGAACAGCAGGTCGAAGAAGCCAAGCTGCAAAAAAAGGCTAAAGCGTGCCCGTCATTTAAGGAACCAACTTTGCAAGCTCAAGAGGGAGGCCAACGAAAAGAGGAAAAAGCAGAAAAAGAGAAGGCGGAGAAGCAACGAAATAGGAACTCCCCACAGGTGAAGCCGCAACCAAAGAAGAAGAAAAAAAGAGCATTTAGGATAGTCATAGAGGAGCGAGCACAAGGAAGGAAGGAAGGAAGTATATTTTAACGTCCGCGGAGGCCAAACTTGACCTATGAGATGGTACATGCAGTACACAAAGCAGATAAAACCACACCAAAAAGACAAATGCTGCTATACAATGTGTCCCTACTACTGGGATGAAAAAACCCCCATATGGGAGGAAAAACCCTGGTAGTAAGCTCTCAGATCCCTTGTCCTGTAAGGGATTCTCTGACGGTAGAGACTTGCAAAATGTAGGATGCGAGACGTGCAACCATTGGCGATGCCAGCAATTGATACAGCGGTGCCGCAGAGCATCTAAGATCAGCATGTGTTGCTCGGATATGCGTATATGCCGGACACTCTTGCAGAGCATGGTGCTCATCCTTTACTGTCCGCATGTGGCAACACTGGCATATTTTCTCATGCTGGGGGATTCTCTGCCCTCCATTTGTAGTCCAACGACCTGTTTCAATTCTGAGATGATGGGACCCCGTCCTCACGGAGGCAATAGCTCTCCGTTTCTTCATAGATATATGCGCTTTCAAGTACTGGTGTGGGCCATGTTCCAGTGTTCGATTAACTTGCGCGTGGTAGTGCTCTGTTTTAGGCTTTGCACGAGTGGCTGCATCCCACAGAGTGGTGGCAAAGCGCTCGTTCAGGTGTGCAGCCTGTCCCTGGGCATCAGGCATAGCCACAATCTGCTGGTAGTCTATAGACCACGTTGCGAACCACCCCTGACAGACCCTCTTCAGGCGTTGTGGCTCTTGTGCCAATAACAAGGAGATATCCCATCATTTCCATCTGACATAGAGTCAGATAACGTGTGTCAACTACTGAAGGACAACTTTATTGGATAAAGCACATCGGGAGGGCAAGGCGACAATGGAACTGATCTCTCTAATCAAAAGATACTTGCCAATGCATCAACAGATCGCACTACCACATCAGGACTCGTGACGAGACAAAAGCACATGCGGCCCCGCCATTTCTAATATAGTCAGAATCCAACAAGAAGAAAACCCAACAAGAAGACAGGAGGCAGATGGTGAGGGAGGGGTATACCCTCAAGGCAGAAAGGACTTACAAGAAGAAGATGGCATAGTACACCGAATATAAGACCAGAGTATAATGCTCACAAGGTAAAATTTGTTGAG
Organism: Isoetes taiwanensis; assembly: GCA_021234155.1. NCBI lineage: Eukaryota > Viridiplantae > Streptophyta > Lycopodiopsida > Isoetales > Isoetaceae > Isoetes > Isoetes taiwanensis. Next base: position 2,277,623 of record JAJEKV010000032.1, read on the forward strand.
GAAGGCAGACCAGAGAAGCAAATAAGTAGCATGAAGCCACCCCCAGAACCTCCAAAGTTCACAAAGAAGCGGGCAAAGCACGGGCGAGATTCACCATACGCCCAAGCTTTGAAGGAAATATGGCATTATCAGTAGAGCTATGGGTTCTTGATCCCACGTGCAAGTTTTCAATATCTCATCTGGGAGATCTTGCATGAATTCAACAAGCACGAGCAAGTAACAAACGACATGTTACTTGCATTGCAAGAAGCTACAAAGATAAAGATCGTGGAGCATTTCGAATACTCCTTGACATGTGCATTACATACAAGATGCATCATTTACATGCCCAAGGACATGAACTTAGCCCACTTTATCTGATGAATGTAAGTTTGGACCCCAGGTATATAAATTTTTTGGAATAATGGGATCAATATGCTCTATCTTTATGGTAACTTTTACTTATGTTCTATTTGTTTTATTGTGATCAAATTCAAAAGCTAAAGGTGATGAAAGCCTCAAATGAATTCTAGTTTTTTTCTGGTTTGAATTCTAAAATTTTTGTCACACCGGGCGTCCCTAAGGCCCCGAAGGGGCCAAAATTTTTTTTTTGCAACACAAACCCCAACACATAACAACCATTGGGTCCAACACATTTAAATTAAAATCCCCCTTAAACCCCCTTTGGTTTGGGTGCATATTCACACGGGGGGTGACTTCGAGCAACGAGAGCTGTTGGATAGGCATATTCACCCCTTATTCCTTAATCTACACCGTACGTAAAGTTACTCATTTGTGGGATATGTAAGTACAAAATTTGCTATACTGTATAACAAGATTCGCAAAATACTATAAGATTTCAAGCGGAATACTATATGATGTTGATTTCGTACGTGCAAAATACAATTATGAGGGCTCTCGCTGCCCTACATCAACCCCCGTGTGAATATGCACCCAAACCAAAGGGGGTTTAAGGGGGGTTTTAATTTAAATGTGTTGGACCTAATGGTTGTGTTAATTAATGTCAATGGTAGTTATGTGTTGGTTGTTAATGTTAATGGTTGTTATGTATTGGGGGATTTAATTTTTATATGTTGGATGTTAATGGTTTGTGTTGCAAAAATTTTTTTTTGGCCCCTTCGGGGCCTTAAGGACGTCCCCCCCGCCCCCCCCCCCGGTGTGACAAAAATTTTAGAATTCAAACCACAAAAAAACTAGAATTCATTTGAGGCTTTCACCACCTGTAGCTTTTGAATTTGATCACAATAAAACAAATAGAACATAAGTAAAAGTTACCATAAAGATAGAGCAGATTGATCCCATTATTCTGAAAGTCATAAAGTTTGCAACACCCATACACAAATATTTTTCAACTGAAATTTAACAGCAGCCTTTGGCCCCCATGGATTCTTGTGGTGAGAAACCAAAGTGGGAAACTTTTTTGCTTGTTAGCACAAGGATCTAGAAGCCTTGGAATTTGCTTAATAACTGCCTCAAAATCTAAAAATGCATGGTAATTTTTTGCAAGCTTCATTCGGATGAGCCATAAAACAATATCTAATAGCGCAATCCTGTATTAATCAGCTGGTAGGATGTGAAAGCCTACCAAGCCCGGCCGAAAAATTGTTGTTTTAGCATAGATAACTTAACCAAACATATCCATACATACACTATCAAAAAGTTCTCAGAGAGAGCTTTCCAACGCAATAAAAATCATCTCAAACAGAGCTCTAGATCAAAAGTTATGATAAGAAATGTGTTGTCGGCGGGGATACTGCACTACATGCGCCCTTCAAGCCCTTCATGTGCCCATTATGCACCACACACACAAAAAGAGGGCTTTTGTTGTGAGCCATTGGTTGTTGACCATTGGAAAAAAAAGGCTATGTGCCCATTATGCACCACATGCACAAAAAAAGGGCTTTTGTTGTGAGTTATTGATTGTTGACAATTGAAAAAAAAAAGGCTAAAATCAATGACTCAGAAATGGTGCACTCTAGATGTACGCATTAGTACATCCATTTGAATACATCACGAAATCATAGGAAAACCTTAGTGAAAAGCGTACAAAAACACAAAGAAAACCCCCTGTTATTATGCTACATATTGGAGTTTACATCTCGAGTGCATGAGTTATTCTAAGTAAAATAGCAAATTCGCCCCAAAATGAGCCCGCTACTCGCGTCATGTACAGATGGCACAATTGAAAAATTCTAACTGGCCCCAGGCACGTAGTATGAGTGGTCACCCATATGAGACACTTAGGAGCATAAATTGGTGAATTTGAGATTCACCAATCGAGTAGAGCCGAGAATACCCTCCTTGCATCGTTTTAACCTCATTTGGACTCAAAAATGGCCAAACAGTCACACATGCACAGATCACACTTTAGAATAAGTCTAATAGTCCCAGGTGCATGTTGTGAGTGGTCCATGTTTTGAATCTCCATAAGTCAGCCCAAAAAGCTCCAAATCGCATGAAAGTTGTTGCAACACATAAGGTCTAATACTTTTTATGACCTCCATTTAGCATAAAAATGTCAGAGCCACCTCAAAATGATGCAAACGTCTCAAACTTTAAAATTTGAAAGTTATGGTTTGTCGATAATAGAAGCATACCCCCTATTACAATCTCACTCGATTTGCTCTCAACTCCAAGTCGATTTTTTGTATCCCTAGAGCATATGAAATGCATCTCCAGCTCAATGTGCTTGGTTCTTTCGTGTTGTATTGGGTTTTTAGTCATTGCTATGCAGCTGGAGCTATCTGAAAATAACTGTAAAGGCTTTCTTTGTTCTATCCCTATTTCTTTCAATAACCTTTCACTCCATACCATTTCCTTTGCAGCCTTTTGCTTCCTACATTTCCAAGAGATAGGCCCTCCACCTAGCATGCAAATAATTCCTGAAGTTGATTTCCTTTCATCAGGATCTCCACCCCAATTAGAATCACAATAAGACAGTAACTTCATGTTATTGGAATTAAACTGTATGCCAAAATCCACAGTTCCCTTTAAATATCTAAGAACTCTCTTAGCTGCCTGCCAATGTTCCTTTCCAAAATTATGACAGTACCTACTCAAGATATTCACTGCAAATGAAATGTCAGGTCTGGTGCAGTTAGATAAATATAACAAACATCCAACTAACTCTTGATATGGAACTTTTTCAAATTCTAACTTCTCTTTATCAGATTGATCACCTATATTGGAAGAGAGTTTGTTACCAGGAACCATGGGAGTTGTAACCACCTTACGATCTTCCATGTTAAACCTTTTGAGCATGCCTGCAATATTCTGACCCTGAGTTAAGGTTAGAATTTGTTTGCTTCGATCTCTGAAAACCTCAATACCTAAGAACTTCTTGAGTTCTCCTAAGTCAACCATCTTAAACCGATTTTTAAGAATGTATTTACACTTTTGTAGTACACCAAGACTGCTACTAACCATGACATTGTCATCCACGTACAATGCAATATAACAAACTTCATTTCCATCTCTGAATAAATAAATATTACCATCATCTTTCAGTTTTGAAAAGCCTTGTTCTCGCAGATATAATCCATGTACATATACCATTGTCTTGGTGACTGATTCAGTCCATAGACAGCTTTGTTAAGCTTCCATACTTTGGCTTTCCCTTGCTCAAAACCAGGGGGTTGCATCATAAATATGTCTTTATCTAAGTCTGCATTTAAGAAGGCAGTAGACACATCCATGTGATGTACCTCAAAAATTTTTGCATTGGCTACAGCCAGTAACATTCTGATACTTGTCATTTTGACTATGGGGGGAAAAGTTTCCTCATAGTCAATCCCTAGCTACTAAACGAGTCTTATGCTTTATTGTGTTGGACTGAGCACCTTGCTTTATTTTAAATATCCATTTGCATCCCACTGCATGTCTATCTTTTGGCAAATCTACAAGCTCATATGTCCCTGTTCTTTTGAAAGCATCTAGTTCATCATTCATAGCAATTTTCCACTTTTCTCCATCAACTGCATTTATAGCCTCTTCAAATGACTTAGGTACTTCAGTATCCAAAAGAGCAAGAATCTCAACGAGATTTATATCTGCTATTTCATTATGCAGCCTTTTGCTTCTACCTGTGCTATCTCTCCCAAAAACCTTAGGATCTATATTAGCCTCTTGTTGTAAAATCTGTGCAGCTGTCCTTCTTCCAGCTTTTTGTTGACCTGCTCCTTTATCAGTGGTATCTGCAGGAGCATCTGAATCACCTGCAAACCTAACTTGTTGAGTGTCAGCTTTAATGGCATCATCTCTTTCATCGTCATCAATAATATTAGCATCTTGAGGCTGAGGCAATTTCTGAGACTCCCTTTCTTTGACATTAGTAGAAGAGAACCCAATATTCTTATAACATTGAGATTCATCAAATGAGACATCTTTGCTAATTAAAATTTTCTTCTTTTGTGGATCAAACAATCTATAAGCTTTGGATTCTTTATCATATCCTACCAGAAATGCTATTCTAGCTCGATCATCCAATTTGAGCCTTTGCTGCTTTGGCACATGAACAAAACTTAAACAACCAAAAGCCCTTAGCTTTTCATAGTTTGGTTTAACCCCTGACCATAGCTCATCTGGTGTCATTCCATTAAGCCCTTTGCTTGGCAGCATATTCTGAACTTCCACTGCAGTCAAGACAGCTTCTTCCCATAAATAATTAGGCAGCCCTGTGTGCTTTATCATAGCTCTCACAGCATTCAAGATTGTTATATTTTTCCTTTCAGCAACTCCATTAGTTTGAGGTGAGTGACTACATGTAAATTGCCTTTTAACTCCCCTGTCTTTACAAAACCTGATGAACTCAATTGATATGAACTCTCCACCACGATCAGAACGAATGCATTTAACTTTTCTCCCTGTTTCCAATTCTGCTTCTGCAGCAAACAGTTTATAAGCCTCAAAGGCTTGATCTTTAGTTCTAAGACACATGCATGTAGTCTTTCTACTAAAGTCATCAATAAAGGTAATAAAATACCTTTTCCCTGATATCTCTCGAACATTAAGGGGACCACAGAGGTCAGAATGCACTAGTTCCAACACTTCTTTGGTTTTTCTCTTTGCCCTTTTAAAAGGCAGTCTTGCATGTTTTCCTAACATGCAGCCCAAGCAAACTTTTGATCCTTTAACTCCATCTTTTGCCTTAATTAATTTTTCTTTGACCAAAGTATCAATGGTGGTGTGATTAACATGACATAGCCTCTGATGCCAAATGTCTATATCTGGGATCATAACAGAATTAACACAGGGTATACAATTACCATCCAATGCAAACAAATTGCCAAATCTTTTTGCAAGAAACTTGATTTCATTATCAAAGAACACTTTACATTGATACCTGTCAAACACAACAGTGTATCCCATATCTACTAGCTGTGCAACAGAAATTAAATTCTTGACTAGTGAATCTTTCAAGTTCACTACTTTTCCTTGAAGATCAAAGAGTTCTAACATCCCTGTACATTGGACATCTTGTAACTTCCCATTTCCCAGCTTGATATGCTTAATTCTTCCTTCTTTCCCTTCCTTGAAAAATTTAGCTGAGCCGGTCACGGATTTTTCTGCTCCACTATCTAATATTAACATTTCATCACTATTGTTAGAGCTTTCTTTCGAAACAACTAAAATATTATGGTTGCTTACATCAGCATCTTCATCTTCTTCACTAGAATCCTCTTCAATATCCTGTACCAGATTTACAGCAGACTTTTGACCATCAAAATTTCTTCCTCGCCCTCTAGAGAAATCTCTTCCTCTGCTTGATTTGCCCCTAGTTATTTTGTTGCTGGAACACCTGTTTGCAAAGTGACCTTTGCCCCCACAATTAAAACACTCAACCTCTCTTAACTTAGGACAACTTGCTTTCAAATGACCTTTAGCTTTACAATGAAAACAAGGACCAATTTCACTCTTATCTTTTGCATTTTTACCTGAGAACTTGCCCTTGCCTTTACCTGCATATAGCACCTCAACATTGTCTTCAACATCATCCTCATACATTATCTTGTGCTGCTCGAACTCTGTTCGAATCATTTCCTCTGCAGATTCCCTGGTTTTGGCCACATTTCTGATAAGTGTTGACAGCTGTTTATTTCCTTCAACAGCTCTAGCCACATGCAGCAATTTTTACTGCTCAGTTAGCAAGACCCCAGCTCCTTCTAAATCTGCAACTATGTTATCAAATTTAGCAAAGAACTTAGGCAAATCATCACCTTCTTTTACCCTTAACATTCTAAGTGCTTTGTCAAGGATATCAATTTGGGAGGATGATTTTTCCTCAAAGTTCTTGAGAAAGAACTTCCAGATATCACTAGGAGACTTTCCCCTTATCTTTAGCAAGATTGAAGCTCCAACTTTGCTGGTTAATATACCATATGCTTCTCGAATCTTGACATTCTCATCCTTTCCACTTGTACTTGAATTTACTTCACCAGACACTTCAGAAGAGTTGGCACTTCTTCCTGCAACCACAGAAGTTGCATCTCCACTTGAACTAGTTCCTTGAACTATTTTCCAAAGCTCCTTATTCTCCAGAACATTCTTGATTTGTTCTTTCCAGATCTGGAAACCTGGACCCCCTTCATAGACAGCAATAGAACTTAGCAACCCTGCTCCAAACCTGCTTGACATGGCTCTGATACCACTGTTAGAAAATAGGATTATATGTATGACTTCAATACCAGTTCAATCAAACTCTCAAAATTCTATTGCAAAGGCAACTTATATCAAACTCTTATTTGCATCTCCACTTGAACTGGTTCCTTGAACTATTTCCTAAAGCTCCTCATTCTCCAGAACATTCTTGATTTGTTCTTTCCAGATCTGGAAACCTGGACCCCCTTCATAGACATCAATAGAACTTACTGCTCCAAACCTGCTTGACATGGCTCTGATACCACTGTTAGAAAATAGGATTATATGTATGACTTCAATACAAGTTCAATCAAACTCTCAAAATTCTATTGCAAAGGCAACTTTAATCAAACTCTTATTTGCTCTTAGAACCATAAGGTTGCATTTAAATTTCTACCATTATAAGAAATCATAGTGAACACTATTCATTAGTCATTGAATAATTCACTGTAGCATTGCAATAGTTCGAGAACCCAGGCATCCGTTATTTCGCGGATCCACTCCCATCCGGCACACCCAACTAGTTCGATCCAATCTGCTCTTCATTACATATCTATATATCTCTTCATTAGTTCATGTTTAGCAGTAACCGATCGGCAAGGCTTGGCCATCGGATTTCTAAAGCTGTCTCCCTTATCTGCGTATCTCCCACATGCATCTCGACCCCAAATGTGTTTGCTAGATGTAAATAACTCAACCTTAAGTCATATCTTTAACCATACCCTTTAAGAGCATTGAAAACTTTCAACTCAAGGTCGTTTTGCACTTGGTATTAACTTCAGTCTTACCCTACTATTTGCTTTGCAGATCTCTTAGTGTTTAGCTTCCCTTGACCTGTATAACTTGTAGATCCTGTACTTCAAGTTCTGGCACTGCTCACAAATAACATGACACTACTTAACAGTTTGATAATTGCCTTATCAGGCTTATATAGGTGGAACTTGATAGAGGTTGGGGATACCAATACTGATGACTAGATATCAGTACTGCCCCAATACTGATAATAGAAAAACAAGGACTCTCACTTTACATACAAGAACCCGATAAAACTAGATGCATGATGTTTTAATGTGTGGTAGCGATAATTCAACAGCAACACATTTTTTTCTGTCCAAATGTACACCATATTGGGTATCTTTAAATCTTTGCTACTATATTTGAACTAGCAACATGTTTTTCTGTCCAAATCTACACCATATAAGGTATGTTTGAACTTTGCTATTGTATCTATTACTATCATCGACAAACACGCTGTCAAACTATACAAAGATATATATCATGAAATATACAAGTCAAATGAGTGTCCGAGGAGATAGCTGATCCCGCACATCCATGACCTCCTGAAGTTATGATCCCAACATCCGTATTGAAGCCGTGGTCAGTATGACAAGCGACTGCTCAGGCCTGACCACTCAACATAGCATGTCTGGATTTGATCATATGTTGGATGGCTCTGGAGGATATGGCATTCATCCTCAATAGCTCCTATTTGGAAGCATCGGTACAACCTGTCTTGGCATGGCTCCCCAATCCCTCTACCTGTCTCAATTCAGAGACGGTGTGCACCTGTGCGAATCGAGGCAATGAGGACGTGCTTCATGGTATGCGCAAAGCGCAAAGGGATTTGGTTCCCCTAGCCTATTTATTCCACAAATCTTTTGTGAAGATTAGAAAATGTGCAAGCTTCGTCAAACTGGAGCAGAAACTCGCTTGAAGCCTCATACTGAAGCCTCATGTGCTCTGCTATAGTTCTACAGGTTTTATTAGGCAAGGGAAAGAGTATACAACGCGTCTCATTCTTAAACAATATAATACATTGTACAACCAACCAAGTGGTGAAATGATGAAGGTCAAGTTAAACCTAAATTATAGGGCCAAGTCAGCGTTACAGTGGCTGAGATTAGAGATTGTGGTATATGCCCTGGTATATGCCTCCATCCAATGGTTGAAAAGCCATGAGAGAAGGGTACAATGATACTCAACGAAAACATCAAGATATTGTTCAAAGAACTTGAGGTTAGTACTTGTATTCATGTTGCATAGGCCATCAAACCATGCAGTACAATGCTATTTCTACTATCTTCTGAGGAGATTCAGTCAAGGCAAGCATTAGAGAAGGATACCTATAATCTTCCATGTCATGCACCTTTTTTATTTGTATATATGGCGCTTCAAGGCAAAATGCTGAAGAGGCCAGAGAAATAATAGGGCAAAAGGTAGTACCTTGGGATAACGCGAAAAGATTAGGCAGAGGTTTGCTCAAGATGAGGTGAGATGGAGCATCGCCAACACCGGAGCACAACAATTTTGATGTCAGCACCTATCCTCCTTCTATTCATCCTGGCGGCAAACTTTGTTTGGGGGGGAGGGGTTTTGGGGGGGAGGGGCTTTTGAATCTGCCCATTGAAAATGGAAATCCTTTAAGGAACATTTGACACGTGTCTCTATTGAAGCAAGCCTCAAACTATAATCTTCCAAGGAGTATAACTAAAGTCATTATACAACAAAAGAATGTATTCAATGAAGATTGACATTGGAAATTCAGACATGTGATTGTTTTTGGGAGCTTCTTCACCTATTTCGAATACGTGGCCAATGTCATGGCTTATGTCAAAACTTATCTCGAGAAAGATGCTAGGAAGGTGTTATTTATTTTTTTAAAGCTCGTGTGCTAGTGCTGGTATAAAAAAAAAGGAAAGAAAGAAAGAATATACCTACATTTGCTGATCCGAAACTTTATTATTTGGGACCACTCCTTAGGTATATGGTCACGTAAAGCTTTTATGCATGAAAAGGCCGTCCCCCCTTCTTTTGCGCCCTCTCAATAGCTTGCTCTAATTCCGGCATCTCTCTGAGTCCGGCATTCCGACTGCCCTGTACGCGCTCTTTCCTCTTCCTTCTATTTGTTCTTAATTCTTTTTTTTCTTGTCATAATGAATACGAGCTAATATTTTTAGTTTTAGCATGCATTCTCACAGTTTTTCTGTATTGATAGATCCGTTGGATGTTAGTTTATGATATTTGATTGAAATAAACAACGCAGGCAGTCTAATTATGGTTGTTCAAATTCCTATGAAATGATGCACATCGTTATTTTGTCTGTATTGTTTGCCTAGTCGAATTTAAACATTGCCAGGGAAAATTCAATCTTAAGTCGGTACATATTTATGCCTCTCCATAAATGAGGAAGTCTCTGCGACACGGCATTGAGTGCCTTTGTTTCAATGCACATTTGGAGGATCTACGAAAATTAAGCATGTAGTCTATTCAATCATTTTTTTTCAAGTATTCACTAGTCTGCTAGAGGGCTACTTGGTTATATTAATTAATTGTTTAGTTGAACTTTTATGGCAGGGTTTCTGGACGGTTTGGCTGTTTTAATTTGCTCACTCCAGAAACATGGGGGATGATGGCAAGTATCTTTTGGCAGAAAAAAAGCACATCAAGCTAGCCCTTTTTGTTCACACAGTCTTCTAAAGTATGCTGATTTTTCCAGGATTGCATTTATTGGAAGAGAAATCTGTATGCACCATTGAGGTAGAGGTGGAAGGTATGAACTTTTTTATCTGAAATGTCTTTTGAGGGGCACACTGACTTTCTTGGTTTTCTTCAGGATTGGAAGAATTGGAAACACATTCATCAGCAAACCAAGAAGGTAAATTCACCTGCCAATTTTATGTTGTCAAGCTAAGGGCACATAGGTGATATTACTCTTGTGATGCTTGAAATTTTGCATGCAGCATGCATTGCCGTTTGATTGAATATGACAACTAGTTTGGTGCACCATCTAGGAAATAATATCATGTTTGTAAAAGTAGTGTCATGAACTATGAGCTACTCAATTTGCAGTCAGTTGTAACATTATTTGCCAGCTCCAGTTTTATACTGTCTTACAGTGCGCTTCACGTTCAGTTCCGTAGTTCTATATTTTGCTGCTAATTATGCAGGTTCTTCTGTATTCCTTCTTTGGTAACTTTTAGGATTTCAAATTCCTCCTTTGCTGGTTGCAAAATCGACAGCGCCAAGTCCAATTCACCTGCACCAGGAAGGTAAGGTATAATTATGTTTCATAGGAATGAAAACATTCGACACAGGCTTCAGAGTTTGCATATTTGATCAAATATTTGCTGCAGCCGTCCAAGACCGGGACTATAAATTTCTAGCTATGGCTGTTGATGAAGCTTACAAAGGTGTACGTTGTAATCATGGTGGTCCTTTTGGGGCTGTTGTTGTCTGCAATGATGAAGTGGTAGTAAGTTGTCACAATATGGTCCATAAAACTGTGGATCCTACTGCACATGCTGAGGTGACTGCTGTCCGTGAGGTATGCTTAATACAGAGTTCTTCTATCCTTTGCTATGCTAAATTATCGCACTAAATGTAACCTTCATTTTCCATTCACCTTTCAAAGTGTTTTAGATTAACTTGCTATCTTTTGGAAACTCTTGAAAGTCTCTAGTTTTTATTACAAGAAAATAATCTCTTCGAATATTTTTTAAGGCATGTAAGAAGCTTAATCGGACTGAGCTCGCTGACTGTGAGATATTTGCTTCTTGTGAACCTTGTCCAATGTGCTTTGGGGCTATACACCTGGCCCGCCTTAAGGTACATCTCAGTTACTTTATAATTGACAGTCTTTGTAATATTCCTTTGTTCCCTGAGATGTTAGATTGGGCTTTTATGGAAATTTGTTTTGACTGCCTTGAATGGTAACTTTGTGTGATTTTGTGGTGTAGCGGTTGGTATATGGTGCCAAGGCAGAGGCGGCAATTGCAATTGGGTTTGACGATTTTATAGCCGATGTTATTAGAGGGACGGCACATTATCAGAAGGCAAGCTTGGAGATCAAAAGGGCTGATGGTCATGTAGCAACCATGGCAGAACAAGTTTTTACGAATACGAAATCCTTATTTAAAATGTATTGACAAAATTTCCAAGTGATAGACTGCATAATCATTCTTTCTTTGCTGGCCTGGCAAATAATGGTGCTACAAGAACTATGTCTCAATCGTCAAAGACACTTTGTATAGATATTATATTTCAAATTGGCGACCTTCAGATTTAAGGCCATGTAAACTTGTGAACATTCAGATTTAAGGCCATGTAAACTTGTGAACATGTAGAAATAACCAGGTGAAAGCACTAAGATTTTGAACCTTTTAGAGATTCTAAATCTGCCGTGCCTGATCCTTCTACAGATGCCTGCCTTCTATATCCTCAGGATTCAATCAATAGTTTCTTGAAATTTAAGAACCTTTTAGGGGCGATTCTTAAGTTGCTGGTGTTGATAAATTCTGTTGGCAATAGTGTGTTTAAATTGAAAGAAAGTTATTGAGTACGTCAGCATGAAAAACATCTTAGCAATTTGGGGCGGTATTGTTGTGTCGTTGCCTTGGCCACAGGTAGAAAAGTAGCAAGTATCATCCTCAAAGTCCTCGCCTCAGCGGCATTAGTATGGAGCTATGGGTGTGGGAAAGTTGAATGTAGCTATGGGTGTGGGAAAGTTGCTAATTGAGAAAATGTATGGAGATGGGTGTGGGGAAGTTGCATTCTCAAGTCCCTCGGCTTCAAGCTTCAAATCCCTGAGCTGCATTGAGAAAGTGTATGAAGATGGGTGTGGGAGAAGTTCTATCCCAAAGGTGACAAATTTATGGTGGCAAATAATTTATTGATGCCTCATAGTGACAATCTTCGAGTTTCAGATCTCCGTCTTTTACCCTTGCATGAGTATTGAGCATTGTTTCTCCTTGTATCGACTTCAAGCGATATAGTCTCAGTTGCTGACCCTTGTTGGGACTTGTTTAACAAGCTAGCAAATTCTACTTTGCTATTTACCCTGTCATATGACCAAACTGCGCAAATTAGTTTTCCATCTTACATTTGGTTGGCTTTTGTGGTTCATCTGAAAACAAGAAAACTTTCATGTCTTAAAACATTGACCTATGATTCATCTAGAAATGGCAAAAATTGCATCTTTGAAGGCATTGCACTGTACATCGTTATGGGAAGAAGCATGAAACAAGATCATATAGCTCCTCATCAAGTTCCTTATCAGTATTATCACTATAAATAGTCTCACTTTCACTCAATATCTCCGCGAAATCCTTCGATATCTCTCTTCTTTTGAGTACATCACATGCATACATTGTGTTATTTCATACAAAAGCTATGTATCTACCTATGTCTCAAGTCTTAATTCTAAGGCTATAAGAGAAGCCCGATATGGACAAAAATATATCTATGCTAAATGGAATCCATCCATCCATCCATCTATCTATCTGACTGACAAGCACGAGTTTGTTTGCTAATGGTAAAATGTCATTTCACTTTGCACCCTATGTCTTAGCTTGAATATCTAGTTCAAGTATTCAAGCTCTACTTCTTGCATGGTGCTCGAAAAGACCACTGAAAGCCAAAGCTGACATCCTTTTCCTCTTTTGCCATCTAATTGATCAACAAGTCTAACAAAACTGCCCAGCCATTATTATTGATGATTTATGACTGCATCATATTGAAAGTAGTACGGTACAATGTCATGGATGTCCATTGATTGAGGGTCGGTTGGTTCACCTCGAATGAATATCGGGAAAACTTGCAAACACCATTTCTTATTACACAGATCAACGGGCAAAGCATGCAGTATAATAATATTAAATAATAATTCCTGATCATCTCAAAAATAGCTTAGAAGTGTATGTTTTTTCATCTTCAATAATCTATAACTTGTTAAATCACAGAATCTCGCCTCTCCCAGCAATTATAGTCGCTCCCATCTACCTGTCTCAATACATAGCTTGTGGGACCCGGTACGAATTGATGCAATAGCTACAATCTTTTTCCTAGAAAAGGAAGCAAGCAAATAAGCTTGTCGTCCTTGTGCCAAAGTCGGATTTATATGTGCATGATGTTGACCAATTTTAACTTGGGCTAAGACATATGTATCCCATATCTTTTGAGAAAAAATTGACCATCTAGATAGTGTTCCAAAAGCTTGGGGTCAGAACTTGCAAACACTATGCATTGTTCATGTTGCAGAGACCAGCGAGCAAACCAAACACTACAGTGCTCTTTCCAACACCTTTGCAAACGCTGAAGAGATTCAGCCATGGCAAGGGCTAGAAAAAGGTACTTATCATGGTCCATGTGATACACTATGTTTATATAGTGGATATGGCACTTCATGGCAGAATGTTGAAGGGGCAAAAATTCTTCTCATGTAAAAGAATAGCATATAGCATTGTACTCTTTACTTCAAGGATGTAAGTGAGAAAGAATTTTGCACCCATTCCAAACTCTCCTAAGCACTAGCACTAATGGTAGACCCCCACACTTTAGAACCGTACAGTAAAACAGACTCTACTAGATCCCGAAACAAGTGGGATTTTCGTGACTGCTCATGAATCTTTGTGCTACATCAATTGTTTTGCATTGCATGGAACGCTCTCCAACTAGCAATCACATGCTTGATGATATACTATACTGTTCCCAGAGTGTATTCTTACAGAATTCTGCACCAAGATACTTGTAGCTATCTACAAATTCAACTTCCTGGCTATCATAGTGCAAAGTTGGAACAATATGCCGAGAAGACTAAACTATTAAGACCTTTGATCTTTTTGGAGATTAACAGCGCAGGCATGTATTCTCACAAAAAGTGTGCAAAACATGTAAATGTTATTGTATACTAGCAATTGTATGTGCCATAAGTGAAACCTCATTAATATATATAGCATGCCAAGAATATGATTATCAAGCCATGCTTCCAATTGATCAATGTATAAACCAAAGAGTGTAGGATAGAGGACAACCCTGACGGTCCAGTGTTGCTATTGATTTGGGTACCTAATGCTGGAATCTTAGTAAGTACTCTTTCATAGAGCCTATAAACTTTGTTTTGAAGATCTTACAGAACCCGAAGCGCTTGCAATCTCTACCAAAGAAGATCCTACAAAAGCAAAAGTGAAATCCACAAAACATAAAAAGCACAAGAGGTAAAATAAAACAAATAGTTACACTTATATGATGTATCTAGCCATTAATATAGTGGCAATCCGTAGTGCCTTAGCACCTTGCCTATACAATAGAACGATCATACAATAGTCCACATACAGCCCTGAAATCTCGTTGCCAAAAACCACCTCTAAAAATTTGATTCTCCATATTTCAATCCTGTCGGTTTTGGGCCATTTCTTCTAGATGGTTGGGTATGGTGGGTATGGCTCCAAGATAAGAATATTTCAAGCTTTTACATTGTTTTTCTATAAGTTCCTTTAAGGTTTTCTGGTTTTTCCTATTTTAGCTTAGAAAAGAAATTAGTATAGCAAAGGAAAGTCTTTTACATTCACGATGTATAGATACACTCCATTCTGATACGAAAGAATGGAGTTTCTCCATTCCAGAGGCCTAGAATCTGTAATTAACACACGATGTTAACTGTTCTTACAGGGGTCCTAATGATATACAGGTTGGCATTTGGCTGAAGATGCTAATTGAAGGCTATGAAGGCAAACACACGGCCAGATGTTGGTAAGAACCAATCAAAGATCATGTCTATTACAGACTATGAAGAGTCAAAATAGGTCTGACAATAGGTTAGATGAAATATCGATCATAGTAAGGTAGAGAACTATGATATCATTGTTGCATTCGTTGTTGACTTTTGACGCTAAGGTAAGTCTAAACATGTAGATAAAAAAGGTTTGATTGCTCTAAATCAAAAGTTGCTGCCAAGATGAAACCAAGCTTGTAAAAAAGAATAACTAAGACAGGAGGAGAAAGTGAAGTCAAGCTTGGTTTCTAAAGCCTAATTGTAAATTACTCCTCCCATCAAATGTTCATGTGAAAGTTTCATTACGTCGTTACATAGAACAAAACGAAAATAATGAACCAACAAGAAGAGTTAAAAGAATCCAAATAACTCTTCAAGGATAAGTTTACAAAATAATAGAACGGTTTGGAAGTTCAAAACATGTTGGAAAAGATAAAACTAAAGCAACAAGGTCGCTTCAAAACATATTGGAAAAATGATGTGTACTTTGAATCTCTATCCTTCCAACTGAGCCAACCATCAAAAGGTCCATTACATCTGTACTGGGGTTTGTTCTATTTTGGAAACTTGGTGAATATGCGATTGGTTTTGAATAATGCAGTTTGTCACATATTGTAGTGGCACTATTGTTGAAGACGTGGCGGAAGATGCATCTTAAATTTGGATGATCCAAAATGCTCACATATGAGAACACCACGCGAGTCTGTGAAAATTCAAGGAAGGCAATTCTCCTGTAAACAATCAACTGCATGAATTGGTCACTAAACAAATCAAAATGGAATTTGGTAACGTATAAGACCAAATTGCCTATCTTTGCATCTATGTGGTTGTTTCTGGTCCTATATCTCATGTAATGAAGGACTTGAACGTAACTATGTCCCTAGACCACATCGACTTACCTGCAAATAATAGATTCTTCATTTGCTTCAAAACTGATGAATAGAAGTTCAATTGGTTGAGGCTCAAACAAATATTTTGGGAAACTTTGAAGAGATGCCAACAAAAGTGGCAAATTATGAATTGATAAGCACTTCTTATACACCTGGAACCTTGTCATTAAGCATACAGGCAACAGGGGTTTGCTGCGAGTCCAAGGATTTCCAATATGCCTCTGCTTTTAAGTCATCTTCCATCATCAGTTTCCCATATGCATCATGATTATAGTCCAGTTTTTTCTCGCTTCCACAAGATATGCCAAGCTTTTCTATCTCAATAAGGTCTTGAAGTGTCTTAAGGGTGTCTGGACTTTTAGTATATACAAACTTCACTTTCTCATATGTCCTGGGGTCAAGAAATGGCTTGACAAGCTGTGATAAATAACAAAGAAGTTCACAAATCAATTAGAATTGGTACAAACGTGAAGAAAAAAGGTAAATTTGTTGATTTACATTAAAGGATGCCACTTACTGCCCAAAATGTCTCAAATATCTTAGGTGGATTATAAAGTACTGCTACGGCTAATCTTCCTGGATAATGATCTTGCAAAACTTTTGCAGTTTCTCTTGCTGTACTCAGGGGAACAGCTTTTGATAGGCCCCAGCCTTTGAAGTCGATAAACCAAACCATTTGATCCTGTCCAGGTGGTGAATTCAATATAGCATTTTCCATGAAATATACCAGTTGTCTGATCTGACCCTCTTGTGATGAAGTGTTCTGATACCAATAACATCAAAGTTGTAAGAGGTTTAAATAATATATCATATTCCACAAAGCAACCAGATATACCTGTCTGCCAGGCTGCATGATGAGTACTGATCTGCCATGTTTATCAAGAAAACTAGCTTTGTATAACTTTCCTGTCCGTGATTCAACTTCTACTTTATCCTGCCAGAGGAATCAAACATGAAACAGACAGGCAGCAAAGTCAGCAGTTCGAAAAACAGGAATCTTTTGCTTTATGTTTACATTTCTGAAGTAATTTCAGGCCATTTGGTTCATTAATTTGCATAAGCATGCTATGCGATATATATGTTAGAATATTAGAAGCAAAAAAAAAAAATATTAAGCAAGTATTACCCAACGTATTTCCTCCGGCTTGTATGTTTCTCTCCACTTGATTGTTTCTTCAAGCATTTTATGTGCTTTTTTCAAGTTCCAATGACGTGCAATAAGAAAACGCCTCAAACAATCATTTGAGCAAAACTTTAGTGATCTTCCAGACAACTGACCAAGAAGATCTCGTAGTTCCTTGATCTGCAAAGTTTGAGCTTATAGTTGACAATATGCACCTCGTTTTAAAGGGCAAGCACATGTTTAAGTAGATCTCACCTTAGATTGCTTTTCCGCAGGAGAAAGATGTGCACCATAGTCTTTATTTCCATTCTCTGTACCAGCATAGAAACCATTATGCTCTTCAGATAAGGCATTGGAGCCATTGTTGGCACTTCCATCTTTTCCTGCTGCCATAGTCAATATTGATTACCTAGCTGAAGTCATCAGAACTTTCGTAAGCCCAAACACATCAGAACTTTCGTAAGCCCAAATACAATTAAAAAAACTCTGCAGGATCCTTTGCAATTCGTGCTTACAGCAATTCAAAAAGAAACATGGAAAAAGCTTTCATCCAAGTTAGCAAAGTAACCCTTTATCAGAAAACATGCCATTGGGAAAGATAACTTCTCTGTGATAAACTGGCTTCTAATGACGAAAACCTTGCGCAATTTCGTAAAACAAAAGGGTAAATCGAAGGCATGCAAATGATTACAAACACATCCTAGATGGAAGTCGTGGCCATACCTAGTGTTAGCGAATGCACAGTCTCTTTCTGATCCAATTGCTAAGGCAATGCAGAAATCGCGAGATCTACATACGATTAAACAAAGGTAAGATAGTGGGATCTGTCATATTCCAAGCAAAAGGAATCCTGCCCAATTTTGACCCCGGACACCGTATTTTGTGTGTATTTGACAAAAAAGCACTAATTGTTTTGGACTTGGGATTTATATTTTTAGGTTGCCAGAATATGATTTTTGAATTGTCATTGTGTGGAGGTGTTAATGGTGTGGATTGTGTGCTTCGGAATCTTAATGCTGATCTGAGGATGGTGGTTCATTCGAGTCAAATGTTCATTGGTTTTTGGACATATATAAATCATTTTGTAAATTTTCTTTTACTTTTCTTGTTCTGCGCCGCAATCTACGCGCAGCTTCTCACGCCACGTTGCACTGCCATACCAAATCTACACTGGAGGATGAAGGTTTTTTGCTGCTTAAGGTGTTGTTAGTTTCTTCAAACTCTAGTTGTTTCTTGCTGCCTAAACAGCCAGAATTTGTCTGGCAGGGCCAGACCACAAGATCTTGCATTCAAGTATATTTAAGAGTTGAAGAGCTCTTGCAGTCGCTTCTAAATCGCGCAGGTCTGATGTTCTTGGGAAACCTATTCCGCTATATTCCGGTAACCTCTCTCACCTTGCTCTCTCATTGTTGCAAATAGATCCTCATAAACATTAGATTTCTATCTTTATTGAGGCTTTTCATTTGCAGCTTACAGTATCTAGCTCAAAAAAATAGTCTTGGATAAATATAAATAGACTCGTTCCACAAAGCAAGGCTTTCCTACAACATCAAGACTATAAATATTGCATTGGCATAGTATCAAATTTGTTTGTATACTATGTTCTTTCATTGAATCTCTAGGCGTTTCCACTTTATTGTGCATAGGAATTGTGCTCTGCCTCAGGCATTTATTGCTTTTAAATACTTCTATAGATACTTCTATGCATACTTACTTATGAGTTTTTGCTTGTTCTTCATATTGTTTAGATGTTGTATTTGAGTGGGGTGGTTTTGCTCTGGTGGACATTCTCTCCACTGAGTTATTAGTCCCCATTGTATTCTGTAACTTTCTCTGGATAATAAAGGCTCAAGTCCTTCAAAAAAATATATATATACAAGAAAATTAATACGTCCTACGGCGCATTGTTCCAGTTTTAGCATGTTCTTACGATGTAAGGCCCTATAGTGCTCTAGATAACCAACGATTCTACTGAGATTCTCTTAGATTCTCCTAGATTCTCTTAGAATTTTCTATTTTGATTGAGGTACTTACCCATTAGCATTTAAAACCTTCTAAAATGATCTATTTTGGATCTGTGCAACATTTTTAAAACATTTTCTATTTTTAGACTAAGGCGCTTACCTTGAGCATCTAGAATATTTTTTTTTTCAAGATTTATATTGTACACCTTTATTATGAAACATTTTAGAACATTCTATTGTCGCGTTTTGCAAAATCTTAAAAAAAACTCTAAGATTTCATCAAGATTTTCTTACATTCCCTTAAATATTATGAAGATTCCCTTAGATTCAATTAGATTTTAAGAGATTCCGTTAGACTTGTATATTTTCCCAGATTCTCTTATAACTTATGAGATTTCCTTATATTCCCTTTAATTCCCTTACATTCTAGAAATTTCTAGAACATTTTAGAACTTTCTGGAACATTTTGAAAGTTTCAAAACATCCTAGAATATTATAGTCTATTTTATCTTAATTAGAACATTACCCTTAAGTATATTTGAAACATAAATTTTTCATAGAATTAATGCTTGGTCTAGTGGTTAGAGTGGGGGGTTTAGGGGGTTGAGGACCAGGGTTCGAATCCCCCCAATAACATAAAAAAATTTAAAAGCCTTTCCTTAAGGAACGAGCATTCAATATGAGCCTTAGGATCTTAAACTTCGATCAATGATCAAGATCTCACCATATAAAAGCAATATGAGTAGGATCTATTACATCGATCAACGATCAAGATCTCACCATATAAAAGCAATATGAGCCATAGGATCTATGTGATCAATGATCAAGATCTCACCATATAAAAGCAATATGAGCCGTAGGATCTATTACATATAATTCCCAAAGCCACGTGGGCCGTAGGATATGTCCCCAAGCCACGTGAGCCGTCGGATCTCGGACCGACGGTCAGGATCAGATCAATTTGGACCGTAGGACCACGGTACACATATTATATGTAAACTCCCAGGCCATCTGGGCCGTAGGATATTTCCCAATCCCACGTGAGCCGTCGGATCTCGAACGGACGGTCGGATAAGCGCGAAACATAAATAAACAAGAAATTTAATGTGTCCTACGGTGCATGTTCGAGTTTTAGCATGTTCCTACGTGCAAGTTCTTGTTGTGCCCTGAATTTTTTGAGAATACTCTAAATTCATAGATTCTCAGATTCTACCAAGGTTCTCTTAGAGGTTTCGTGAGCATTTGTTCCATTAGATTTCCATAGATTCTCTAAGATTCTATGAAGATCCCCTTAGATTCCCTTAGATTCCTTTAGATTTTATGAGATTGCCCTAGGTTCCCTTACATTACATGAGATTCAAAGAGATTCTATAAAGATTCCCTTAGATACTCTAAGATTTCATCAACATTTTCTTAGATTCCCTTAGATTTTATATTTTCCTAGATTCTCTTACACTTTATAAGATTTTCTTAGATTCTATTAGATTCTTCGGATTCCTTTACATTCCGTAACTTTTTTAGAACATTCTAATACTTTTTACGGAACATTCTAAGACTTTCAATATATTCTAGAACTTTCTGGAAGTATTTCCCTAGATTTCCTTGCATTCCCGTAGATTCCCCTACATTCTAGAACATTCTAAAACTTATTAGAACAATTTGGAACTTTCTGGAAGAATTTTCTTAGATCCTCCCAAGATTCCCTTATGTTCTAGAACTTTCTAGAAGATTCTAGAACTTTCTAGAGCCTTCCAGAACATTCTAGAACTTTCTTGAACTAGCTAGAATGTTATAGTGTATTTTCTCTTAATGGGAATGTTACCCTTAAGTATATTTGAAACATAAATTATTCATGGAATTAATGCTTGGTCTAGTGGTTAGAATGGGGGTTGGGAGGTCAATGGCCAGGGTTCGAATCCCTCACACAACATAAAATTTTTAAAAGCCTTTTCTTAAGGGATGAGCATTCAACTTGGGCCGTAGGATCTTGGACCCGATCAAGGGTCGAGATCTCACCACGTGATAATAATTAAAGCAACATGAGCCATAGGATCTATTACATATAATTCCCAAAGTCATGTGCACCGTAGGATATGTGCCAAGCCACGTGAGCCGTAAGATCTCGGATCGACGATCAGGATCGGATCAACCTAGACCGTAGGATCGATTACATATAATTCCCAAAGCCATGTGTACCGTAGGATGTGTCCCAAAGCAACGTGAGCCGTAGGATCTCGGACCGACGATCAGGATCAGATCAACCTGGACCGTAGGATCGCTTACATATAGTCTATACACAAACTACCAAGCCATCTGGGCCGTAGGATACGTTCCAAAGCCACGTGAGCCGTAGGATCTCGGATCAACGGCCGGATTCAGGAGGACAACCATAAGAACATATATATGTTATGATATATGTGCCTTTTCCACCAGCCGGAAAACCATCATGATGCCATAGTCTTCTAGCCAAAGTCCCCGAATTTAAATGTATCGTTTTCAGCCTTCTCAATGGTCATTACCCGATCCATGTCATCTATTTTTTAAATTTGGTTTTTCGATCTAGAGGAAAACTTTTTGGATTTTTTTTTTTTAAGTTGGTTTTCTAAGGTTGTGGGGGGGTTTTGCCAGCGGAAAATTTTCTTGGTGTTCCAAAAATCGGCCCTTGGCCTTTACCATGAAATTCAATTATGGGGGCTCTCAGGTTATCCATCCCCAATTTTTGACGGCATGGACGCAGCATAAAAGCCATGTTTTGTTGCACTCTAAGCCTATTGTTGATGCCGATTCTTTCCAGTATATGATTGCATAAACAAGGCCTCCGCGTTCTTTTGGGTTGTGTTGCAGAACATGTATTGTTCTTCTTTATTCTTTTGAGTTCCTCCCATGTCTGATTATTTTCAAAGGCTTGAATTACGAAATTATTTGGGTTCTTGCATATGCCAGAATCGTGGTCTATAATCTTCTATTCAAATATTGAGGATGAATCTCTTTGAGTACATTCAGTTTTTACATGTTATCACATCAAGATTCAAGAGTTCTATGTATGGATGTTTTTGGCTCTCAGAATCGTGATTTATTTTCTTATGTTTGATATCTTCTGTTACAGATACACACGGATGGAAGGCTTCGAATCTGTATTCCTTTTCACAGCTTCTGTAAATGGATTTTCTGTGGAATTGATATATTATAGGGGTTTTCAATATGCAAGATCCGCCCGACCATAACTGTGACATCGAATCCAGATTGGTTTCAAATTTGGCTCCTAGGTTTTTCTATGTCAGATGCCTTTATTTCTCCATTAGCTGAAAAGAAGGTTCTTTTGGAACTTCAAATACTTCTGAAACTGGACATGAAAGGGATAAGTATTGTGAAGGATAATCATTGGGATTGTTTTTAATTTCCGTCAAGGATGCAGATCATAATTTGGTACAATCAAACATTTGCAAACTTGCCAGGTTGCTAGCCAACATTATGAGATAGCGATGTCTTTCCTTTATTTGTATTATTTGTTATAGATTGAGAATGACCAGAATGTTTGAAAGTCTTCCCTATTTGGACTTGCTGACCATCTTTTTTATCTTGCAGGTTATCTTTCGAAAACAATATTACCATCAATAGACTGCCTTGTGCTTTAAAAGCAACATGTAAGGAAGTTTATTTCCTCCAAACATCTCTCTTTCAAGATTTGTTGGCTCATTGACCATCTTTTTATCTTGCAGGTCTATCTTTACAGTATGAAATGAACATCAACATCTGCAGACTGCCTCCATGCTTTGGAAGCAACATGTAAAGAAGTTTATTTCTTTGAGTTTAAGATCCGAGTATCTTTTTCCCAGTTGCTTCGATCATGCGAGTTATAAATCACTTACTCAAATTATGCACTGATTTATGGCCATGTTAGAGACAAGTGAGGATAACTTATGCTGGATAATTTGGCCTGTTTAACATTATGTACAGTTCGAACAGTCTTCTGAAGCATCATATGCTCTAATGGAGTTATAAAAGGCCCTATGCTTCACGTTAATTTGGCATGTCTCTGGGAAATAGCTCTGGCCATACGAGTGAAGTCATCTGAACTAGGCATAGTGTTCAGGAGTACAGTAATATTTTTCTGGTCTCTATTGATACATAAAGAATAATGCATGTTAAAAAAGATGGAGCAATTAGTCATTTGGTCCTCTTTTGATTCTACTGGAGTTGAGGAACATGAATTACTTACATTGATTGATTTCTTGGCAATTATTTGTTTGTATGCAGATTTGCCAGGAGCCAGTCTTGCGCTCTTAAGAAGCATCCTACACAATGGAGCAAGTGAACTCAGACCGTAAGTGCTTTGTCAGCTAAGCACCACTTAGCAAAGGCAGAACACCTAACAATCATTAGCTTCGTATTGTGGGTGTTTGGCATGGTTGTCATTATCTATATTTCACAATCTATATAATGTGATGCAGGATCACAACTTTGTGCTACATATTCTAAACGAGGTGCACCCTGGACTACCACAGTCGTCGGATTCGTCGATCCTACGATCCAGATCGTATGTTAACGCCTGTTACCACCTCTCGTTTCGCTTATAGTTATTTATGATTGGAGGCGCCTATGATTTTGAAATATGAAATACGATTTCGCCTAAGGTTTTTAGGGAATATCGAACCTTTATACGGCTTTGCTTAAATTTTAGAATATCAAATACGGAGGCTTGAACCTCTACCAAAATAACTCAATGCCCTAATAAGACTACTTTAACCAATATACCCAATAAGCTAATGTGTATCTTGAATTTATATTTTTTTTATAACAACCCATTCAATTGTTTTAGGGATATGTGGTCTATGGTTTCAGGAATTGTTATTTTTTACATCTATATCAAATCCCCCTGGAACCCCCTGTTATTTTGCTACATATTCGTAACATGGTTTAGTACAAACAAATCTGCCATGATATGTTCTTTATTTGATAAAAAAGCAGTAATTGTTTTGGACTTGGGGATGTTTATTTTTAGGTCGTCAGAATATGGTTTTTGAATTTCATTGTGTGAAAGTTTTAATGATGCGGATTGTATGCTTCAGAATCTTAATGCTGATCTGAGGATGGTGGTTCATTCAAGTCAAATGTTCATTATTTTTGGGACATATATAAATCATTTTGTAAATTTTCCTTTTCTTTTCTTGTTCTGCGCTGCAATCTACGTGCAGCTTCTTACGCCACGTTGCACCGCCATACAGAATCTGCACCCGAGGATGAAGGTTTTTTGCTGCTTAAGGCATTGTTAGTTTCTTCGAGCTCTAGCTGTTTCTTGCTGTCTAGACATCTAGAATTTGTCTGGCAACGCCAGACCATAGAATCTTGCATTCAGGTATATTTAAAAGTTGAAGAGCTCTTGCAATCGCTTCTAAATTGCGCAGGCCTGATGTTTTTGGAAAACCTATTCCGGTAACCTCTCTCACCTTGCTCTCTCATTGTTGCAAATAGCTCCTCATAAACATTAGATTTCAATATTCGTTGAGGCTTTTCATTTGCAGCTTATAGTATCTAGCTCAAAAAAATAGTCTTGGATAAAAATAGTTCCACAAAGCAAGGCTTTCCTACAACACTGCTATCATAAATATTGCATTGGCATTGTAACAAATGTGTTTCTATACTATGTTCTTCCATTGCATCTCGAGGCATTTCGACTTTATTGTGCATAAGAACTGTGCTCTGGCTTCGGCATTTATTGCTTTCAAATACTTCTATAGATACTTCTATGCATATATGTGCCTTTTCCACCAGCCTAAAAATCGCCATAACGCCTTTTATTAGTGCATAGTGAGCTGCCATAGGCTTCCAACCAAAATCCTCTAACTTAAATGTATCATTTTCAGTCTTCTCAATGGCCATTACTCAGTCCATGTCATCTACTTTGATAGTGATTTGCATGCAGATAAATTTTGGAGAATATGGACACTAAGCAACGAGAAGGTTTTATACAAGATACCGTGCTTTTTAGAAAAGGGACAAGAGATACCATGATTTTTACAAAGGGAATAAAAACAGCAATCCACAACCTAAGGGGAAGCCATATTATGGAAAGCCATGACCCCAATAAAACAATTAGAAACATTGTCTCTAAAAGGTGAACATTCTTGGTCATGCATATGGTTAAACACAATATATTGGTAGAAAATAAGGTGCTAACGCATAATGGGTTGCTTTGCAATTATTTTCTAGATGGGGTTGTCATCTTCTTCTTTCTTATTCGATGGTCTAATTGTCAGCATAACCTAGAGAAACCAACCTAGAAGCATCTATTTTCCTTCTTTACATGGGACTTCAATGCCTAAGCATTAGGTATGTTAAGCCTACCATTCCTTTGCTTCTTGATTACTATGAACTCATTATGAAAGCTTTTTGAGGCAAGCATTGGATCCCATTACAAAATGCAGGGGCTTCTTGGAAAGATTGAACTCCAGAAAATAGCTCTCTCATTCTTTGACGAGCCTACTGAATTGACCCTCCTGGCAACTCGGGATCTTGTCAAAACTTGCACAAATTCTAGGTTGATAGTATAGATGAAAATTGAATCTTCCTTTTGCACAGTTGAATTTACATACTCCAAATTTAATGGGCAAATGCTTATGAATTCCATGTAATCATGTAAAGTTAACATCCAAAAAGTTCACTATTCTCAATAAATATAACATCTAATCGTGAACAATTCAATCCAGAAGCTTCGCTCAACCACGAACTCCAATTGTGCTGCTGCCATCGCCTTGCTTATTCACTGCACATGCACTCAAAGGGGTTAGTCCTCGTGACTAAGTGGGGATCTCTGGCTGCCTCTGCATGCATGAAAACATCCTGAAAATCTTGGATAACAAGAACATAAGCACAAGCACAGACAGAAGATTCTATGTGAGTACAGTGCTAAATAATGACAAGATGATCAAATGAAATACAACACATGAGCATCAGAAGCAAAGAACATAGCCAAGATACCAAACCATCATGACGCATAACTCCAGGGCAATGGGAGCTCAGCCACCTTGGGGGTGGTGGGGTGAACCTCGTATGCACATACCCTCCCCAATCCATGTCTGGCACTGGAGGAACCTCTTACCATGGAGTCACAAGAGTTGACATGCATTCCCTTCCACCAGATGCCACGCCCGGTGTCACAAAGCACAACAACATATCAAAGAAACACAGGTGACATGAGTAATGTCGGAACAACCCAGCCCACCAAACCTGGAAGTCCAACCCAGAGGATCCACTAGACATCAAATACGAAGACAACGGTGGAACAATGCAAAGACTGAGACTTGTGATATTCGTTAGACTATTTATGACTACAGGTGCCTAAATCATACTTTGCCCTTGATAAGTTGCCCATACATGTTAAAGTAGCTTATCCAATGCTCCTTACAATAACATCGAAGTAGATTCAATACTTAGCATTTTTCCAAAACTCAAAACTTACTTTAATCTACTAGCTATGATATGGAGTCACAAGAGTTGACATGCATTCCCTTCCACCAGATGCCACGCCCGGTGTCACAAAGCACAACAACATATCAAAGAAACACAGGTGACATGAGTAATGTCGGAACAACCCAGCCCACCAAACCTGGAAGTCCGACCCAGAGGATCCACTAGACATCAAATACGAAGACAACGGTGGAACAATGCAAAGACTGAGACTTGTGATATTCGTTAGACTATTTATGACTACAGGTGCCTAAATCATACTTTGCCCTTGATAAGTTGCCCATACATGTTAAAGTAGCTTATCCAATGCTCCTTCCATAGTACACTTGGTCCCATAACCCGATTGGGTTCCGTGGACGTTAAAAATTTCTTCCTCCCTTCCTTCCTTTCAATATTCTCAAGTTTAATTTCTACCATGTAATCACCACGTTCACCAAGCCATCATAAGCTTTTGATAGTCCTCTTAGCCGAACTGCATTCATGTGATCCCCAACTGCTTCTACCCAAAAGTCATGGCACAATAAGGTCACATCTTACAATATTATTTAATACAAGAAATTTATCGCAGCAGCCAAGGCCGTCGCGAACATTTATTTGGTTCAAAACCTATAAGGTTAGACCGACTATCAATGTATAGTTTAATTCGACAGACATCACATCAACTTGAGGATGGTGTGAATATCGGATAAGGTGTTAGTTTGAAACCTAAGAAATTTAATCCAAAAATAGTAGCGAATAAACTGAACTCAAGCCAGCACTTCTTTCTAACACTTCCCACATCATCTAAATCTTGCAATTTAAATCCACTTCTTGCCCCACAAGTAACAATCCAACGACACACTATGATCTTGCAATTTAACAAATAATAACTCAACCACACACTGTGATGCATTAAGAAAAGCTACTCATAGAGAGAAACTTGATTGAAAGGCATGCAAAATTTCTCGAGCAATAAAAACATAGCCTAGGAGTAGAAATCTCAATTTCAAGTATAAGGTTCTACCATAGAGGTGCCTGAACCCCAATAGAATTTGTGATGCTTGAAAAGAGTCTGAGTCACGACTTTTCAAATGCAACATGTAAGGGCATGCATGTATTCAATAGGTCTTTGATATAAGACGTATTGAAATGCATGCATATTATAGGTGATTCAAAACTGCATTGCTGGTTTCATAACTTAGCTAAATGGGATACATTGCGTCGGAGAGAAGCAAGGCTAGAGACATTATTTGATGAACTAGACTAAGATTGAATCGTAAAAATTCTTTTTTTAAGAATTAACACTTGGAACACAATCTCATCCATTTTGTTCAATGTATTTTAATTGTTGCAAAGACCAATGCATTTAAATTCTTTATTTTTAAAACTGTTGGTCCATTAGGTAATAATCAAGCCCAGATGCCTAGCTTTTAGCAACAGGCCAATAAGAAGAGATGATTTCAAACTTCTGACTGGCGGAGGTAGTTCAAGTCCGGGGGCATGAAATGGAGCATTGCGGAGAGGCTTTGCTCTACGATTTCATTCTAACAAGAGCTAATCATCATAGTCGAGTCAAACGGTAACACCTCCGTTTTCTTGAACGTAGGTAGTTGTGGCAAAACAGATAATAGCCACCTGCTGCAGTGGAATCTCACCCTCAATATGAAATATACCCGCATCTAATTAGTACGCAAGCCACTTAAGTTCCTTAAATGGCACCACAGTTCTTATCTTTTACGTGCCAAGCAAAGGCATTCTTTACGTCATGGTAGCTTACATGGCAAAGTAATGTCACCCTGCATGAAAAAGCCAATACAAAGCCAATACAGTTAGATCCTGCCATTGTATAAACTGGAGGATACTAATAGTTCATCTGTTTTCCCATCTTAGATTTACTTGTAGCAAATGACAACTGCACCCAAAATGGTTGTATCTGTCTCACTTTTTTAAGATAATTTTAAAAGTAAACCCTTTTATTTTCATAATACCATCTTATCTCAGATAAACCATTTTCATAGCAGCAAATATAGCAACAAAAACATGGAGGGAGTTAAACTCTGAAAACCATCAATTTTTGTGCAAGCAATGCATTGACTTGGGATTCCAATCCTCACAGATACATCTTTGTTTAAATACCACATTTTTTAATCGTGATAAGCTGTAAGCTAAAAAACTGCAATACACCATACTAGAAATCAACATATTGTTGAAGAAATCAAGTTATAATGAATGGACGATGCAACGAATGAAGCTAGAGAAACAAATAGATCTCTTAATAGACTCCACTACATTCCAGAATCCTGGGTTAACTTCTGATAGAAATGCATGCAATTAACATGATAAAAAATGAACTATGTTAACAAAGATAAGATAAGATAAGATAAGATGAATTTTTACGTCCACGGGAACCCAACGGGTTATGGGACGGCACATGCAAGGGCAACAGCCCATCTAAAGCCTGGGGACTAGGCCCCATCACCAAACACAATAACCAAATATTAAAAAACTACCAAGGATAAGATAAGATAATGCTAATGCTAGTGGTAAATTTAGAATAGAATAGAATAGAATAGAATAGAATACATTAATGTCCCTTGTGCCGTAAGGCCCCTGGACTTGTGTAGCATGGGCGAGCTCCCTAAAAGGGTGCTACTAGCACATCACGCTGTTATAATGTAGCCTTTTCTGAAGGCTGACTCGTTTCTGTAGCTTCTAAAATTCTAGAATGGGACTCGCATGAAACCAACAAACCGCCCGACTTAGACTTGCTTCTCATTCATCTCAGCAGATTTTCTACAATGGTGGATAGTGGGTAGCCGCACACATGCGAACTACCCATAAAAAAATAAAGGGAAAATCCAATATATCATTTGGACCCCAACAAAATACAATGCTAATAGAGACTGGGCTAGTGTACCTGCCGAAAGCTTATCACCGGGATTAAAAAACCCCGCCCTTTCGGGTTTTCGAGGAAAAACCCTAGTGATAAGCCTTCGACAAGGGGCTTGGACAAACGTAAGGCATAAAAATCGCTCCCAAAACCCACGAATGGAAAAGTCGAAACAGATCTTCGCCGCTAACTTTGTACACGCACATCACCAACAAAACAACAAGACAAAACAAACCTCCCGAGTGGAGGGGCTGATTCTGTAGCGTGCCACGCGATAAAAATACAATAACAAAGAAGGGGAGGGTGGGTTCAAAGAGAATAAGGTAATCGCCGAGAGAGAAGAGGAAGCGCCGATGAGAAGTCGGCGTAAACGCGCCTAAAATAGCTTAACTCCCAACGAGCGGGCATGCGCCGCCCGCATGCATGCAAAACATGCATGCTCGTCCCATTCTAGAATGGCGATCCGATGTCTCGGATAGATGGGATTCTAGAATGGGACTCGCATGAAACCAACAAACCGCCCGAATACCAAAGGACTTCCTTAATAAACTAGGATCGAGGACGAAGGTCATAGTATGAAGGCTAAAGGCCGAGAAAGGACAGCATGAAAGAAACGCCAAATTGGCCAAACCAGGCAGGAAGAAGCCCCTCCCCTGCCTGGAAACAATTCAAAGAGAATAAGGTACTGCTGAGAGAGAAGAGGAAGCGCCGATGAGAAGTCGAAGCAGAAACGCGCCTAAAATAGCGAACTCCCAACCAGAACGGGCATGCGCCGCCTGCATGCATGCAAAACATGCATGCTCGTCCCATTCTAGAATGGCGATCCGATGTCTCGGGTCGATGGGATTATCTAGACATATCCAAGGATTGGAAGGCCACTGATCTAGAATAATTGTTGCGCCTCCCCTGTACACTGCCCATTTCTTTTGCAGGCGGGCTGCCCTCACCTTGCCATTACTTACCAATATAGACTCAAACATCAGATGCTGCACAATCCATATTTAATTGAAATTTCAGAGAGTTTGACCAAAAAGGCCACACATGAAAACAAAGATACTAGTTGTTGGCAGTATTGCTTACAAGTGTTCTCATTGAATCCAAAATTGAAGTATTCAGTCATATCTATTCCAGGATGTCTCCAAGGCTTTTCCTCCAATAATTCAAGATCAATGTCAAACATGGTCCTGGATTATAGAAAACGACGAAAAGCAAGCCTATCAAGAAAATGACCATAAAACACAACACCAAAATTGCATGGTACAATAATTAGCATGTACTGCACGATCCAATACTTAAGTAGTAATTATTTCTTGTGCTGCCAACTTACTTTGTAGGAAGGAAGGAAGGAAGGAAGGAAGGAAGGAAGGTACTTTTATCGTTCACGGAGACCAATCGGTCTATGGGACCCAATACAAAAACGCAGCAAGCGGATTACTGCCCGGATTAAAAAACCCCCGCCCCGAAGGGTTTTCGAGGAAAACCGCGGGCAGCAATCAGCCTGGCCGACAAACCGCGGCTAATCATATAAAATGCGAAACATCCCAATATATCTGATCATGCACCACCCCCGTAGTGCCTAGTCGTACGGACGACCAAAGCGGGGGCAAAGGTGACCTCGCGGGTCCAGTACCTCCGGATGTATGACCCCGTGGCACGACCGACGGTGTGTTCATCGGCAAATGCAAGGGCACGCCCCCGCCGTACTAAGGGGGCGTGATCGGCCCGGATGACGGAACAACGGGCAACTCGGAAAGTGTGAGACTCATCCTCAATGGCACCCGTTTGGCAAAGACCGACAGAGCTCGTCATCGGCGGGGCTCCCCAATCCACCGCCGCGCCTCGATCGCGAAGATGGTGGGCACTGTATGCGAATGGAGGCAATGAGTCCGCAAGAGGGCACCGGGAACGAGGTAGATTGCGTGGGCCCCCGCTAACACGGGGTTGATGTGCTCCTTGTAATGGGCCATTTTGACCTGCTCTAGAGCAATGGGGTCCCGTGAGCTTGCCAAGGAAACAAGCATCTAGGTACTCCCCAGTCGCCACGATCGGCCATTTGCGCCAGGTATGACGATTCAGGTGCTCGCAGACGTTCCATCTCGGCGAACCACCGATCTCTCTTACCCCTCCAACAGGCCCTAAGCCGGCCAAGGACTCATGGCCACGGTGTAAGCCCCAAAAGCGGGAGCCGAAAGCATCACCCATAGTAACCACTTTCAAAACAGACGATGTGTCTATCAAGGGTCACCGCGCGCAAGAATCATTTCTGCGCAGCGAGAATCCGATAGGGGATCAAGGTTTCACCCCAAGTGCCCGTGCCAAAAATGCACCGCACCTGCTCCAAGTCATTCCAGTCGCCAAAGAGACGATTGGGCCCCAAACCTCGACCCGTCTGAAGGGACAGTTCGACCGGTGCGAGAATGATGTGACCGATGGCCCCAATCATATAGCTCGCCTCGGGTGATTGTTGTTCTCGCATGGCATAAAAGCTTTCCAACTTTTGTCACCCATAAGCGGATAGACGCCCCCGCCAGAAAGGAGGAGGGAACTCCACCCCTAGGTACTTGTAGGTGGGCGTGACGCCCACGTGTCGCCCCCGATATGTGTGAGTGCAGGAGGCATGGGGTGACGTGAAGAGGATATGAGAACCACCACGGTCTTGGCGGATTGACGCCAAGCATGTTCCAGTAGCGACAAAATGTGTCTAGGGCATCCGTGTGAGATCGCGATAGCGGGGGTGTGGGCCAGAGCCAACATCGCCCGCGATAGATGAGCCGGGCGGATGACGGGTGCAAAAGTCGTATGCCATCCCCCCATGCTCGAGAAGCGGGGCTCTAATCGATCAATGTAGAGGCCAAAAGTGTTGGCGAGAGGGGCAACCCCGCCGCGGGACTCGATACTACCGGTGAATGCTTGGCCCGGCGGCCGCATCCCCGCTAAAACAACTCTCATACAACCTGTATATGGCATTCTCGACAAAAAGCGGAGCCCCGATTTTGACGCAGTCTAGCCTAGCCTTTTCAGGGGGACCAGATCAAAAGTCTTTGGCGAAGTCCACAAAGCAAGCAATACAAGTCCGGCCGATGATTCCGGCTGTCTTCAATCGATGCCCGCAGCCAAAGATATGGTCAATCGTTGAGTGGCGGGTCGAAAGCCCGCCTCGTGTGAGGGCTCGCGACATCCGCCGCTGCCCGGGTCAATCGCCGCCGAGAATGCCGCCAACGGTTTGGCAAATACCGAATCGACCATGATCGTCAGGTAATTGGCCGGACAAAGGTGGGTCGCCACCTTTGTGAATGGGAACAACCCCGCAGGGTCCATTGTCGGGGAAACCCTCCCCGCAATGCTCGTTGAACAGGTAGTGAGGACCCAAGACAAGCTGCGCCACCGCCCACTTGAGTAACTCGCCCCAAGATACCATCGAGGTCACCGCCTTCCCATTAGCTAGCCGTTGCAGGCCCTCCTCAACATCCTCGTCCACGAGAACCAATGGGGGGCCATCCTGTGGGGGTATGGGCGTCTGGCGTCCCCCGGGCGGGTCATAGAGTCGGCTGCAAATCTTGTTTCCCACCGCCTGGGGTGTGATGTCCCCCGTAGGTCGGGCTGGCCTTGAAGCACAAGGCCAAAAGGTTCGAGGATGAGTGTCCAAAGAAAGCCGAACATCTCCCTCGATGCTTGGCAAGGTACCGCGCCTTTGTGTCCTTTCGGATGGGCGATGCGTGTGTGGTGGCCCGCAAGCCGGCACTGGATCCGAATGTGACGGAGCCGCCGCTATGCGTTCTTTACAACCGCATCAAACCATCGATTCTACGAGGGAATGTTGTTGACCCCGAGCGGCGACGCTGGGGTCTGCATAAAAGCACTGTCCATTTGCATCCCGTAATAGCGAAAGTCACCGGGTCTGGCTCACGCTTCTAGTGTGGAGGTCTGCCGCAATTACGGGAGGGCGCCCATGAGCATCGGCGTAGTCCTCTGCACCGCTCATAATCGAAGTCTCAACCGAGGACGGGCGAGGTCGGTATAGTGGGGGTTCCCGCGCTCGCAAAACCAGTCCAAATAAAGTGGGAGGTGATCCGAAGTCGACCTCCTCATCCCGACCGCCCGTGCCCACCGGGAAACGACCGATGAGATGCATATCTTGGCGCAACTACAAGCACATAGTCCACCACACTAGACCCTCCCCCCGATTGTCGGCCTGCATGTGCACTTGCGAGAATCGGGCCACCGTGAAAGGCCATTGCAAATTATCAAGTCAAAAATGCCACATAGCAGAGGACCGTCGCCAAAGCGAAGTGACGGCTTTCATCCGACCAGCGTGGCGGGCTACTACGGGCGGGCGAAGCCGCAAGACATCGCCGAGGGGGTCAAGTCGCATGGGCTGCTCTACTCCCCGTCCGGTGCATTGAAATCTCCAAGAAGGACGACCCTACCCAATGGCCGATGTCGCCAGATGTCATCATATAGATCGACATACGGGTCCATCCTATCCGCATCGGGGTGGCTGCGATAGAAGGTGCCGTCTCTGTGAGGGAAATAACAGCGCCGTAAAAAAGAGGGTTGCCACCGGTATTATGCACACGTAATCCGGTACCGGTTGTGTCCGTAAATTTCCGGAGGGTAACCGAATGTGCCAAGGTTGTCCAGGTAGTAGCAAGCCACTCCACCATGACCCCGTCTGTCCCGCATGTGTATTGAAGACCGAGAAATGTTGGTAACCTAAGAAATCGTAGCCTCAGGCTCAAAGATGCTCCCATGTCTCCATGAGGAAGATGGGATCCATACCGGCCGCCACACTGAAGAGTTCGGGGACCGTCCCCTTCTCGCCAAGGGAAGCCTCGACAATTCCATGAGACCACCCCGAGGCACAATTCCTATTTGTCGGCCAGGGATGGTATGCGCAACTGAGTCGCGGGGGAGGGACGGGAAGCGAGGCCGAAAGGGAGAAGTAGATGGAGCGGGAGGCAAAGATGTGGTCGAGAGGGCGGGCCGCGAGGGAGCAGGGGAGTAGGAGCAGGAGAAGGGGGCCGCGGGTAGTAGAAGCGTAGCGGTGGCCGCAGGTACCGCGGGTTGGGGCCGCGGGTCCTGCAGCAGAGCGTGTCAGCCGAAAAATGTGCATCCCGCCAACCAATCTGCGGCACCCCCTCTTGGCGAATGCCTCGACCTCGACAAGCTCCCCGCAAGGCTGCCTCCGGCCGCAGACGGGTGTGAGGTCCCGGCCCACGCATGGATGTCCCCTTCAACATCCCGCCCCCGGGCGCAATATGGCATCACGCACTGTGCATCCGCAACCGCGGAATATGACAATGCGGTCACGGCGGGCGCCGAGCCCCATGCCGCTGCTTTCGAGAAATGTGAATCTGCCTCGGAATGTCATCCGATCGAGAATGTGTGTTCTGGATGTTGTGGGCGAGACTCTCCCCCCGGGCCGTTTCGCATGCCTCGAACTACCGGATTGTGGCCTCTCCGCCAAGGCCTCACGGAGTTCCCCGCGACTCATGGGTCCAAGGTGGGCTAAGGCCGGGTCCCCGTCTTTGGGGGGGTGGTGGTGGTGGCTGGGATGGCGTGGAGTGACTGGAGTGTGGCTGGGATGGCGTGGAGTGGCTGGAGAGCGGGGCAGCAGTGCGGGGGCGTGGCTGCCGGCGTGGAGGCTGTGGCGGGATAGCAGTCTGAGCCGCGTTCTCGTCCCTGTGAAGTCGGGAGCACAGCTCTTGCAGAGCCTGCTGCTGCTTGGCCATCTCCTGCCTGCACTGCTGCAGCTGACTATGAACCTCGGTAGGGAGACCCTGGCTCTGAGGAAGATGGAAGGTGCTCCATATGATGTAGTTGTTTCGGTCATCCCTTGAGATCTGACAGGCGCATCAACTCTTCCAGGTGGAAATCCAGAGCCCCTTACATACTACAAAGATTTAAGATGTTATGTGGAGATAAATAGATAAGATATCTATTTGACAGAATCCATAATTGTCTGACTATTAACACTGAGTAGAAAAGCCTTTTTCTTTTATCCGCTGATGTCTACTTTTGTTATGTGATTTTATACAGATATGCTTTAAAAATGTGATCATAGAAAGCCTCAGAATATTATTTTTGTTATCCTGGCTATACAAAGCTAGGCCGGATTGTACATTTTCCACAAATGCAAGATAAGCAATTTTGCAGTTCTTTCCAGCAAACCGTCCCATGGTAGATCATAAACCATTCCATGCAAACAATGATAAACATAGAGAACAATTGGGAGGAATGACGTGCGCCATTTTTCTTGATTTTTTTTTCTTTTCCCAGTTTTTTCTGTTCAAACCCAAATCTTGGCATTTCTCTTTTTGAATTCATCAATTTCTGCTCGATTTGGATCGAATTTGAAGGAGATCTACTTGCTGCCCCTGTAGAGGGCCAGCACCAATCAATTTCTCAAAATTTAAGCTCTTGATGGATATAAAAATCTTCACAATTCTCAAGCATGGACCGAGATTTACTTGTGGTTTTCTATCATGATTCCCCTCGGAATTATGGAATTCATTGGTAACCAACAATTTCTTTCCTGACTCTTTATTTCAGCAAGAGTACACCTTTGTTCCTAGCTGCCTTGAATTCGAAACAGAGATGCTCAATTCTTGGTTGGAGGAATTCATAGGTGACCGCAAGATCTCAGCAACAGGAATTTTTAGAGTTAATTGTGACTGGGCAGAAGAAAAAATCATTGTGAAGGTTTACACAGAGAATTAGAACAGAGTTTTAGAACAACTCAATTTAGCATTTTGTCTAAAAATGTTATTATTTCATGGCGAATTCATGATTAATTGATCCATCTTAGATGTAGAATCCTGCTCCCCATTCAATCTCCCTCAATTTCTCTGCTTTACTCCTCGTTTCTTTCTCCTAGCCTTTTCTCATCATAAATGGAGTCGACTGTTATTCCTAAAAAAGTTTTTTCCCAAAAAACCCTAAACATTCAAACAATTTCCATTCTCCATCAAGCTTTACAACTCCCA
This sequence comes from Isoetes taiwanensis, assembly GCA_021234155.1. Lineage (NCBI taxonomy): Eukaryota > Viridiplantae > Streptophyta > Lycopodiopsida > Isoetales > Isoetaceae > Isoetes > Isoetes taiwanensis. The sequence goes on from JAJEKV010000032.1 coordinate 2,314,106, forward strand.
CCTTCCGACAGAGCCGATCTTTTCTTACAGTTAAGTGCTCTCCTAAAAAACCCTTCTGGATTTCTTAAGTTTGGAGATTTTTCTAACCTGGACCTCTCAAATAAAGGCATGCATTCCCTTGATCATTTCCCTCTAATATGGGATAATCTTTGCAAAGATCCAGGGTACAATGGCACTCCAATTCTTGATGCTAATGGTGTTCCAATCCAAGTTGGTGTTCCTAGGCCTGTGGTTCCAACTCGAACAGACCGACAATGGGCGAATGATTTGGATCTTTTGAAAGCTGTGACTCCGCCTTCTGTGGATGTGTATTACCTTAAAATCTCCTTTGATAGCCTCTAGAATTGAAACTCTGAAAAATAATGCTGTCATAGCGAGAGTTAGTAGTGTTGGCCTTAAAATTGACAGGATGTGGGATTAATTACTCAAATTTCATAAGGGGATAGTTATCAACTCTATATTTTGGATGAGCTATCCTTATCTTATGATTGAATGTGCCAACACACGTACTGCTAACTATCTTCTCAAGATTGGAACTGCAACCTGTGACTCCTTTCAATTGTCTTTTCGCAAATGGGACCCTTCCTTGTCTTTCAAAAAACTGGACAGACTATGCATTGCTTCTGTTTCTATGAGTGATATGAGTCCTATTTATTGGCATGAAGAATGCTATTCTTCAATTTTTAATTCCTTTGGGACCTACATTGCCTCTGATAATTTCCCATACAGGCCTCCAAGATGTTATATCCAAATTGACCTTTCCAAATCTGTGCCAATTATTATTCCATTCACTTATTTCTTTGGCCAAATTAATTCCCTACATCTCAGACATCTCAGATGGATTGGTCTACCATGTATTTGCCTGAAGTGCAATTCTAGACACTTTGCAAATACTGGCTGTGTTGAAAATAATAGTTTAAACATTGACAAAGGGAAAGTGACAGATGATGGATATAATGACAGTATACAACATGATAATATTCAACAAAGGGATGGCTGTGAAAATAGTATATCTGAAAAGGCAAATGCAGACATTCAAAGAGGTCAGAATAAAAATACAAATGGCAGCTTCAAGAGGATTCAAAAAAAGAAAAAAGCTGCAAATGACAAATCTTCCAACTCGACTGCTTTCATTAGCTTCAAGAGCCAATCTTCTGACTACTCTTCCTTGGAGCAACCACCTATTAAAATCTCTGTTTTGAACAGAGGCTCTATTGGCATGACACATGACATCTTAGGCACTAAGGAAAAAAAGAGAGATTTCCCATTCTGACCAAAATAAAAACTTGGTCAATGTCAAGGCAGATAACTCTGATAATTATAAGAGGATTTTAAAAGGAAAATTAGTTATAGTTAATGATACCTCTACATTGCACAAAACTCTAAACAATATTATGAAGGACAGTATGGTATCCTCTCAGCATCAAAAAACTTTGGGAACCAGAAAAGTCAACAAGGGTATTGTAATCCACTCTGGAGCTCCAACAAATGCAAAGAATTCTTCCAACTCTACTCAAGTTAATAAGGTGATTGCTGCTAACAATGAAAATTGGCTCCTCATCAAAAATGCAATTCTGAAAAGTCAAGTTCCTCAGATATTGCAATTTCTCCTCAACAAAATCAACAAAAGGGAAGTCTTTTAAATCTTGAAGTTAACACAATCTCAGATTCTGAGAAATCAGATAAAATATTTTGCTCTAACAGCTTTAATATTCTAGATGATCAATTGAATGAATTTTATGCAGACTCAATTGAGCCAAATGTTTTACCTTCACCTACCAAAGCCTCCAGCATCCAAAATGCCATTACATATCCTTGCCTTATTGATTTATCATATGTTCCTTCTCCATCCCTACCAAACACAAATAAGGTTGGATTTATTTCCCCAGACATTGCTCTCCAGATGTCAGAACTGCAAGAGGACATTAATCGCTAGTGGAGGAGCTTGAAACCAGGCAAGATCTTAATCCCAACCATATTAATAATTTTGATTTTAATAGTCGAGTATCTAAAGATCAATGTATATCTAAATTTTGGGAGCTGTCACCTTTAAATAATATTCATTATGATAAGGAAAATTCCAATCCCAATTTTGATTGGGATGATGATATCTTCCTTGATAAGCCCCCAGATTCCATCCTTGAGGACACTAGCAAGGCCATTAGCAATGTCAAAACCTCTGGAAATAAGAAAAAGAAAAGTCTACCTCTAAGTCCATAAAAATCCTTGGAACCCCTGCAGCTAATACCAGACACAAAACTGGCAGAAAAACCAGAAGCCATCATTAATTGGCCTTTATTCTGTCTGTCTTATTTTCTTCTTCTTGTAACTCAAGGATGAAGATTATGACCTGGAATTTAAGGGGAATTAAAGGCCCCCTGAAAAGAAGAAGAGCCATTGCCCAGATAAGGCATTATGATGCTGATATCATTCTTCTTCAAGAACTTAGATTACCCTTGTTTGAGTGCTCCAATTTGGCTGATTGGATTTCCCCAGGATATTCTTCAACTTGGATTGAGGCTAATGGAACTTCTGGTGGTTTATGTATTATTTGGAGAAACTTAACTCACACAGCTATCTATAATAGCTCTTGCAGAGCTTGGCAAGCTGTTTCTTTCTCTATAAATGGTATGGATTTTGGAATAATAAATATCTATGCCTCAATAAGTCCAAAGGTTAGGGAAAATACTTGGCCTCAAATTGATAACTGGTTAAATAACCAGAATATCACATCTTGGATTTTTGCAGGAGACTTTAACAACACTCCTTCTTGGGACCTCAAAATTGGCAAGCATATCAATATGTCTTCTAAGGAAAAAGATTGCTGGTCTACTCTTTTGGATAACCATCTATTCCATCACATTCCTTCCTCTACTGCCAAATTTACATGGTCAAACAAACAAAATGGCAACAAAAGAGTTTTTTTTTGCTTTGGACAGATTCTACATCACCAACTTAAATAATCCTATCTGGGATAATTGCTTGGTTTCCAGTGATGAAAGCACATCTATCTCGGATCATCAGCCTCAATTTTTATCTACTAGGCTTGAAATCTCTCAAAGAAGGCAAGGCAACATTCCATATAAATTTAACACCTCTCTTCTCAATTCTGAGAGATTTTGTGTTGATTTTAGGAATTTCTACTCCAGTCTTCCTAGGGTTAAAAGCAATGATAATCATTCCATGAGAGATTTTTATGCTAATATTAAGGCTGTTAAATCTTGGATCAAGGGCTGGTCTAAAACTTATCATGCTGAGAAAAACAAAGAGAAGTTGTCACTGCTTCAGGAAATTAAACAGGTTAGAATCCAGCTTCAAAAGGATCCCAAGAACCTTGATCTTCATTTGCTGGAGGGTAACCTTGAGAATGCCTACAAAATCATAGAGGAATCTGAGGCAAAAGGTGCTGCCATCAGATGTAAGCTCAAATATCATTCGAATATGGACAATGGCAATTCAAAATTCTTCTTTCGAGTTGCCAAGAATAGGCTCCTGAAATCTAATATCTCCTCTGTGCTGAATGATGATAATTCTATCATTGACAAATATGTTGACATCTCTGCTTTCTTTAGTGGGAAATATAAAGCTCTATTTGCTGACACTCAGAGAGACTCTCAAGGTAATCCTAAGCCTAACTCTAAGGCTGATGAATTTTTCAATACGGTGGACTCTTTACCTAATTTGTCCAATCCTCCCCAAAATCTTCTTATGAATGATAATCTGAGCATTCTTCAAAATTGTGAGGAGATCTATGCCACTCTTAAACCTTTTCAAAAAGGTAAGAGCTCGGGCCCTGATGGGTTTCCCCCTGAATTTTACATTGCTTTTTGGGATACTATCAAATCTGATTTTGTGCACATGGTTCAGGGATTTTGGAATTCAAATCATCTTCACCCTGCCATATCTGCTGGCTTGATCTCTCGCATTCCCAAATCTGATGATCCCAAATATTCTATATCTTTAACTAATTCCTCTTACAAAGTATGTGCCAAAATCATTGCAAAAGGCATTTGCAAGATATCATTAGTCCTTGCCAATCTGCTTTCCTTCCAAACAGATATATCTTGGATAATTACATTGCTGCCATGGAAGGCCTTCACTGGAATAATCACACTAATCAAGGCTGTATCCTTCTTAAACTTGATTTCTCAAAGGCCTTCGATTCTATGCATTGGGACTTCATTGATTTTGCTCTAAGGAAAATTGGCTTCTCATGTAAAATCATTCAGCTAATTAATTCCAGATCCCAATCATCTGTTCTTATTAATGGTTCCCCAGGAGCATTTTTCTCTTTAGCCAGAGGAGTGAGGCAAGGCTGTCCCTTAGCCCCCTACATCTTTATTGCTGTCACTGAAATTTTGACTAGAGTCATTAATCATCAACAGCAAATTGGAAATATCAAGGGTTTAATTTTACCTGATAATATTTCCAACATGAATATTCTCCAGTATGCTAACTTAAAAATGATCCTCATAACATTGGGAATTACCTTAATATTATTACCTGCTTTGGTGCTGCTTCTGGCATTAATTTGAATCTGGACAAGTGTTCTATCGTGGGGGAAACAAATCAACAATCTATTCTTGGGATTAAATGTTTTCAGACTTCTCAAGTTATCAATTTGTTGGGAATGCCATTATCTTTAGACTCTAAAATTAAGGGTCTCTGGTCTCTTATTCTTTCTCGGATCAAACAAAAGTTAAATAATTATGGTAACTGTTTTTCTCTTGTTGGTAGATCCATAATTGCAAATATTGTGATTGCCAGCTCTCACATCTACTTTTCCTCTACTTTGCTTGCCCCCAAAAATATCTATCTTCAGCTTGAAAGAATTGTCAGGAATTTTATCTGGGGAAAAAATCATTTGGTTAGCTGGAATCACATCACAAGATCTAAATCTCATGGGGGTATTGGTTGCAAGAATTTATTTTTGCAAGGAGTGGCTTTAGCTGGCAAGCATGTCTGGAGAGCTATTTTTCATAAAGATAATCCAGCCTCTGTTTTTATTAAATACTGGTTTCAAAATTGTGGTATTAATGGGCATCCCTCTATCAGTCAACAACTTCCCTCCTCTATTTTCTTTGGTATTACTCCAGCTAAAAATATCTCCCCTCTCATGAGAAATTTGGTATTAGCCTAGGACAGGATCTCAAATTTTATGACTCACAATAATCCAGATCTTTTCCAATTGACTACACCTCTTTTCTGGAATCCTATCTTATCCAAAGAGAATGACATCCCTCTTGCTATCAATCATCCCAAGATTTATAAAAAATGGTCTCTGTATGGAATTACTTCAGTTGGGGATCTTAGAATAAATGATAGATGGATCTCGTGGACTGCTTTCAAAAGGAAAATTGGTGGAACCTCTTCTGATAGGAGCCTCTTCAAACATTTAAAGGCCAATTTATTTTCTCTCAACATTAACACTATGAATTCTAATATTGATTGGTCTTGTAAGGGGAAATTCATTTATAAAGTTTCCAAGATTTATAAAATGTTAGCTTACAACAACACTCCTTCAAAAGCTAAAATCTACTGGAGCCTTAATGATGAGGAAGTTTATAGAGTCCACAGGAACACTTGGTTATCCTACTGCCCTCCAAAAGTTTCTTATTTCATCTGGTTGCTAGCCAACAAAAGCTTATCCAATTTTTTTTTTTTTTTTTTTTTTTTTTTTTTTTTTTGAAGGAAAGAAGTTTCTGTATTAATCAGATAGGAAGAATTACAATACAGAGATCCCTCTATGGATCAGATATAAGTTAAGTACAAAGGATCCCATCTGGATCTGAATCATGTCTGTAACTAAAGAACACATGAGCCTCTCTCAACCTCTTCTTCTGTCTCAATTAAACAGAGTACTATAGGAGCCAAGTACCCATTTTCCACAGCTACAAACAAATCTTGAATGCTCCAAAAACCTCTTGCAAAACTAGAAATGAAGATGGAAAGAGATGAAGAGTAACCTGAACAGTCTCCCGCTCTGTTCAGGGAATCCCATACTCCAAACTATGATCAAATTATACAATTTTATTACCGTATGTGAGATCAAAAGGAGATGTTGCATTGTCGAGTGCGCTTGGTCACCGACCAGAATCGGGCTAGACACCGCACCCGACCACGAACTCTCCCTAAAATCTCGCTCATGATATCCGGGTCTTGATATGGAAGCATCACCTGGCACAATAGATCCCTAGCTCGGCAATCTCAAATAACCCAACATTACGTTATAAAAGCGTAATCCGAGATCAAGAATTTACTCAACTTCTTCCAAGAAAAACACCTCCTCGGATCTTTACGCTAGCAAGAAAGAGCAAGAGGAGGAAAAAAACCAAATGATCCAGAAAATCCAACTAGAAAGACCGCCGAAAAGACCCTAAGTCGCTTTCTTTAAAGATTCTCGCTTAAATTTGGCTCCACCTTATAGACTCTCGCCCTTTGATTGTGATATAAATCATCATTCTTCTAAAGATTGAGAGCAAAAATGCCACGTTAGTGGCTTACCAGCCTGAATCCAAAAGACCGCCTTGAAGCTGCTTCAAAATCTGATCTGCAAATTCTTTGAAGGCAAAATCGTCTGGAGCACCGGCAAACCCCACTAGCACCGGTTTGGTCTTTGATCTGCAAGAAGGTCTGCAGCAGTGCCGGAAAGAGAGGAGAGGAGGGCGGCCTCCTTCCTCTGCTGCCGCCCTAGCCGCAGGCGCTAAGGGCTGCGCCAAGAAACATTATTTTCTTGCGATCTTCTCAAGCTTATCCAATTTAGAGAGCATTGCAAAGCATTACAATCCATCTAGATTGAAGCATGGCCTTAATCCTATTTCTAATAATTGCCCTCTTGGATGCAATTGTATTGAATCTATGATCCATATTTTCCACTGTCCCAAATTAGAGCCTCTCTGGATTTGGTGTCAAGATGTCTTATCCATCAACAAGCCAAATAATTTAATTGATCTTCTGATGAATAATGACAAGTTTGTTAATACCTTATTTTTTACTGTTATATGGAATATATGGAAGCACAGAAATAGATGCATTCATGGAGGTCATGCTATTTCTATCTGTTGGATTAAAGTAAATATTATGCATGATCTGCAAACATCTGCAACTGCTCACAGGATTCAAAATGAGGAAAATAGTTATGACAACAAGTGGAATTCCATTGGTTCATTTTGTGGTCAATATAAATTATTCAATTTGTATTGTTCTCAGGCACATACTAATTTATTTTCTGATGTTGATGCTAGAGTACCTGAGGTTCTGTGATCGTCTACTGGACACAAGCTTTGACTGCTTTGAGGCTGAAAGAAATCTGAGCAATTTTGACACCCAGGTCAATGCTTATGCTGATTTTGATTGGAAATCCAAAATTCCAGATAGATTGTTTCCTATGCTTCATGTATTTCCAGTCAGGGAAATTCAGTGGGCCTATGAGTTCTGCAAGAGCACCTACCAAATGAACATCTTATTCTGGTTTTTGGAGATTCACAACATGCAGATGACAGATAGCCAGTTTGAGTTCTACAGAGAATGTTACTATTACCACAGGGGCAAGGCAGATGCATTTGGAAATCTATTGCTCATCATGGCAACCTCTTGTTTGAATGATCTTCTGGAACCTTCACTGAATCCCTCCTCTTTGCTTCCAGTATTTCTACATCATACAAATATCACAAAAAATGGTTCATCATGTAAAACATATAATTACACAGCTATTTTGATATGGCTTTCATATTATTGTGGTGTTATATTTGTAATGCGTGTAACAACAGTATTTATAGAGGGTGTTGTGTATTTTGGTTACTTGAGGAATCATTGCTTTGCACATGCATGATGCATGCACGGACTCTTCTTATGGGCCTAATATGCAAGGTCCCAGCCTTAGTCTTGTGCAAGCTCCTACTGTGCAAGGCCCAACCTTACTATTGTGCAAGTTACTGGATGATAGAGCTTCTTCTTGAGGCTTAAATAATGCCGATGCTTTGCATGCAGACAATATTAGTTATGCAGATGAGGCTTTTAATTCATGATGGTGTTTATTTGGTGGTTATTTTTAGTGTGGCATTCCCTTAGTATTAGTTACACATGGCAAAGGCAAGGAAGACCAAATGATAAAATTGTTGATGAATTTAGGAATGGAAAATGGCCTGCTTCTATGGCCAAGCAACCCCGGTCTTTAAAGGGAACACCCTCGTCCATTCATCAATATATTGAATTCCCCAAGCGTGCGCTTATTTGCTATTGTTTCTAGTGGCATGGAATGCCCAACATCACTCTCATCTATAGTCCTTGTAACTCTTTCTACAAAGCCCTGCAATCACCAGTCTGCCATACCAATTTGATCTGTTACCAGCCCACTAATTCAGACTGCTGCATACAGAAAATGTCTGAAAAGCCAGCATCGCATTTCAGCAGTTCAATTTCTACCTCTGCCTATGCCAAAAACCTCTGTTGCAGTTAGATATCTGAACGGCCAACATCAAATATTCAGTTAGATATTTAAAAAGGCCTATTATCTCTATCAATTGCCTCTCCCGCACCAGTTCCGTTCGATTACCACAGTCCGAAACCACTGGCATGCCTTTTTGCCATAGACCTACAAAACACTCCCTTATTCCTTTGTCTTGTGATTGCCCTCCTCCCCTCCCCCCCCCTCCCCCTCCCCCCCAACTTTTTTACGTTAATCTCTATCTTATTGTTTTCTTTCCCTTATTGTCCATCTTGTTGTGGACTCTACTATTTTATTATGTTATAGTGGATACACCAGACGACCATGTCATAAGGTTTCAAACATAGGTCGACCTTTACGAGCTGAATAAAGCCATATGTATCTGCTTGGAATAAACAATACTGGTGACTTATATGCTATTAAGTTGCACTTACACATAGTGACACGCCTTTAGCATATGCAAATTCTTTGCTAGAAACACCATGTTGCCTTACTGCCTCTAGTTGTTGGAACAACCATTTGTTGTTTATCTCATTTGGCATAGCCCATAGATGAACTAGAAATGGTTGTTTGGGATTCTTTTGTTGATAGCATCTTCTCTCATCATCTCTCTTAATTTTGTCTTCATCGTACCTTTTCATGCATTTCTCCATTGAAGTGGGGTTGTAGATGAGAAACTTATTGATTTTTGTTTGTTCTTCTATTGTAAACAATTTATTCTGCGCTCTTCCTTCGAAAACTTCTCCAATCATAATCGGGATGTCTTCATCAGTCCATAATCGTGGAGCACTGGGGTGTAGATCGGCCAAGAACTAGTGACATAGAATAATGACTCTTGTGCTAACCAACCCTCGGCCATGCAACACTCTGGCCTTGCATTATCACGTACAAAGTCCCTGCGGGCCTTCAGAAAGCATTATATAAAAAACGTTGATCATTATTGGTTGTGCCTACAAGCTCTACTTCGTCCACTAAGTGCACTAGTAGATGAGTTTGTGTGTCCAAAAAACTCGTTGGGAATTTTTTTCTCGACCATACAACATGCTTTAACGACCTTAGTTTGCATGTCTGCAATTTCTATTGTTAGTATCTCCTTCTCTGTAATCCATCCATCTATATGTCATTTAAAAATGAAAAGAATCAAGTGAAAAGTTCAGCATCAAGTGATTTCAAAATCTTTATGAACATGGAAAACTCTGATAGGAGACATATTATATTTAGTGGACTGTCAGGGAGACGACCTCTCGGAACAATAGGCATAACAAACTGCACATGTCGGATGCAGCAGTGTTGCATTGGAACTTGTAATGTGCAATGTAAAGCAATTATAGCGCATGAAGCATACCTCCAATATCTTATGGCAATCATAGGATTTTAACCTGGTTAACTTCCCTTTGTTAGAAAAACAATCACACCACGAATGTCCCGTCGAAGTTTTTATTGCCTTGATCGCTTCTCGAATAGACTTCACACATTTTTTACCAATCGACATGTGGCCTTGTTCCTTTTGACATTTAGCCATGCTTTAACTTTCAATCCAGCTTCATGTAGATCCTCTTCTGCTGCGTTGATGTCTTTACATCATGTGACGTGCCTCCAAATGGACAACGAAACATTTTTGAAAATGTGCATGGGATCAAGAAGATGATGGATTTTCAGTTCTGTCCAACAAGGTAGAAGGAAGAAGGATGCTTTCCGCTTCATTCCCTTAATCTTACTTCCTTTGGCGGCATCCCATATGTTACCCTAATCTCTCATTGTCAACCTTTTGGAAGGTTCTTTAGTGCAATGTTTTTCTCTTGGATCTACGTGTTGAAGTCAATTTTTCAGTGGCAGGTATCTTTTGAAGTTTTGTTCAATGCCGTTGACCGGCGGGAGTTCAACTGTTCAAACCCACACGTGTGGCATGCAACATATCCAGGCACTTGGAGTCCGGGGAGGGCATACAAACAGGGCCAATCACTCGTTGTCCACATTAAGATTTCTCTCAACGTAAATCTTCGTTCAGCATGGAGTTCTTTTGAGACTTGAACATCTTTACTCCACAGTATCAGAAGTTCATCAATAACTATTTTGAGATAAGAATCTAGACTTTCCAGCTTCTTTGGTCCTAGAACTAGTAGTACTAACATTAAATGGCTATTCTTCATGAGTAACCATGGTGGTAAATTATAGTTGATTAACACCACTGGCCAAGTTGACCACGCGGCCGACTGACATCCATAAGGATTAACGCCATCCGTTGCCAAACCTAATTTGAGATTTTGTGGCACTCTTCTAAATTCTGGTCATATTTCATCAATATGCTTCCATTGATTGCAGTTACTAACCACGTGAAGTACATTGTACTTGATGCATTAGTGGCACACCAACCCATGGGCGAAACTAGTGATTCCATCGAAACAATAGCCTTATGTGAGGGATCAATGAAAAGTAGCGAACCACCTTCATTGGGACGACCTTTCCCTTGGCATCTGCACTGTGCCTAGGGGCACTACATTTAGGGCATATTTTTGTGTTATTGTAGATGTCATTTTCTATGTTATGTATGTGGTGGGTAGTGTTGCTCTAATGGATATCTTCTCCACTGGGTTTTGAGTCCCCCATATACTCTTTGTATTCTTTTGAGTAATAAAGGTCCACGTTCATCAAAAAAAATATATCATGCAATTATTTGGACAAGTATGAATCTTATGGTAGTCTAAACCAGTAGCTACCTATATATTTTTTATTTCATCGCAGATCTTGGGCATAGTATTCCCTTGTGGGAGTATTTTCTTTTGTAATAATCTGCATGAAGTCGTCACTTATGTATGCATTCAACTACGAACTCTAACAAAGCTGTAACACTAGAATTGCTCCATTTTAATTTGACTTGAAGATTTAATATCAATAAAAATGCCGCCAATCTAGATATGCCTGCCCTTGGATATTTTATGTGCCTCCTCCAATAAAGCATTATCTTCATGACTATCACTAAGAGTATTTGCTTCGTCATCTAGGCCATTACCGAAGATTGGGCCGAATGCATCTAATATGTCTGTTATGGGTTCTTTAACTTCCATGTGGTTGTCCACAGTGGCGCACTGTCGTCATCTTCATTGTTGTATTCTTCTTCATCATCGTTGTACTCCCCGCCTCCCCCTTTTTTTTTTGAAGGACAGACAAAAAGTTTATTAATCAATAAGAATAAGTACAAAATGAATATTTCTCATCTAGTTGAGCAAAAGAGGGTGCCGCTGGAACATGAGCTTACGACACAATGTACTTACTTTATACTAGATAAGTAAAAGGAGATACGGCTCCGCCTAAGGGTCTATCTGCATTGGACTTGTAACAGAGTCAAATCAGATGTGACTACTGGAATTCCAAGAGAGTTTGAATATCTATCCTGGGTCTGTGGCAAGGTAGTATTATCTTCAGCCAAATCAGCCCACTGAAGTGGAGCAAAATGACATATGCAACAGAAGGAGCAGAATCATGAAGAACAAGTGCTGAGGAGAGCTGAGATGCAGAGGTGTTAGAACCCTTAGCTGACTTTTGAGGTTGACGAAGACATTAGAGGTTTCATGGGATCAGCTAAGGGCCCTCCAAGCCGTTCTCAAATTTGATGCCAAACCTAATTCCGAACCTACAGGCTTGGGCAAAGGCCCTCCCCCCCTTCCCCCTCCCTCCCCCCAACCCTAGTAAACCTACTTATAGCAGGTTGTTGGGTAGGTTAGGTATATAATCATTAGGAAGATTGTAGTATTTCAGCTCACGATTAGTTTCAGGTTCGCGCGACTAGCTTCAGGCGGGATTTGTCAAAGAAACTGCAAATCGAGCGCCAACCTTTGGGGGACGATGTTCAAATTTGATTTATCTTATTCTTTGTCAAAATCCGAGGGCAAAGCTCTGTTTTCCCTCTGATTTTGGCAAAGAATCCTATCAATTTGGTCGCCGGAACTGTCGGCAGTGAAAATCTTGGAGAATCATAGCAGAGGTAAGATGCTTCGTGCAAATGGGGATGATTTTGCAGTTTTCCTCACTGTTTTCTTATTTTACAGAGCAAGCTAGGATAATTCCGAGTGGAGGTGCCTAAGAATTGCTTGCCTTACAAGAATAGGTTCAATCGGAAGGAGGATGTTGATGAGAATGCTCTATGTAGTTCAGGAGCAATGAACATTGGTATTTGGGCGCGTGGAGAACTGTATCCTGTTGATCCTATTACTAAAAGAAGACCTTATTTCTGCTCAGCATCAGGGCTTATTCATTTTGCCTGTAAAGGCCAACAAGGCTTACTTGGATACTGTAACAACATGGTTTTTGATAACTCTAATCAGCATTTGCAAGCAATGTATCATCACTTGTATGGAGTTCATTGTAAAGTATTGAATGATTGTAATTATCTTCATCATTATAATAGATACTTATCAACAAGAAGTAAGCGTGCAGAAGAATTAGAGGTTTCAAACCAGAAATTTGTCTATGGAGGTGCATGAACTGAAGCATGGACTGAAGCGAGTTTCAGAAGATAACAAAAATCTTCAAAAGAGATTGAAGAGATTGAAGATGACACCATTGGGAGCCTAGGGAGAGGAAAATGAATCTGAAGGCTGTAAATGTCCTTGTTCCTGCCATAAAAAAAACTCATAGATCCAAGTATGTCTGAGAAAAAAAAGATAAAACCTTGTAATATTGTTTCTCTTTTGAAGAAATTGGTTACTAAGGATGATGTGATAGAAATGTTGAAGCTTCCAGAGGCCAATAACTTAAGAAAAACCATAATCGATCAAGTAACATGATTGCAAATTAAACGGGAGTGTTGCAACACTCCCGTTTCAAAGATTCCCTTGAAAAAAACACCCTGCTCTAGAAAATGACATTTTTTCCTTCCAATTGAGAATTTCAAGAGGCCTATTTTTTTTACCTGCATTTTGGCCCCTTAGTAAGGGAGAACTTGGATTTTGCCAAAAGCAGCACTTGAAAAGGGAAGAATTTAGACATGTATTTGTATTCTCTAAAAGTATTTTCTCGAAAACATCAGAATGTAGTAAATAAAATAATCAATATATAATTAAAGTATTTCATTAACATCAATTTTGACAACACATGAAGGTGAGTAATAAATATTTTTGCATGAGACAGATTAAAGGTCCAATTCGTAGTCTTCTTCATTCTTTTTGCTTGTCTCTGCTGTGTCAATTTCTGTGGTCTGCTCCTTTTGTGGTGATTTAGCCTTGTCTACTTCTACAATGTCTTCAGGAATAGTAGCTAGAGACACTTCTTTCAGCTTTGCAAAGGTAACTTCATCATCTAAAGAGCTAGTGAATGGAGGCTGTATCTCTGAAGAGGTCAGCTTGGCAAAATCAGATGAGGATCTGGCGCCTAACTCTTGATGCTCATCTGGTAGGGTAGGTAAGGCAGCCAATCTCATCTTGATGAAGTTCACAGCTTCTTTATCTATGTCCAATGCTATACAATTGCGGCCCTTCTTAAGTGCACAAGCTATTGTTGTATCAGAGCCAGAAAAGGCATCAAGCACCCAATCTCCTGGATGTGAAAACATGTCTAGGAGATGGTTGATTAACTTTTGAGGCTTCTGGTAGTGATTAACTATTCTTCCTTGCGCACTAGGGTCTTGCAGCTTCTGAAGCACTGCTGGAAATTCCAAGATATTAGAAAAGTTCTGGCAAGCTGCTGTATTAAAATGCTCCATGGTGCATTTCCCATCGAAACTCCGGTAAGCAACATGGAGGTATTCAACCTTGCTCAGCAACCTCGGCCTGCCACCATGGTAGTTTATATTCGTCTTATACCTACAGAAATAAAAGTTGAGTCACTAACGAAAACGAAACAAGAAACCAACAAAGAAAATAAGTCAAAAGGAATCATATTCCGGAATAGAAAATGAAAACACAAAAGATGAATATGTAAGGAACTTGAAGAACAAATCAACACATGCAAAGAAAAAACTAGCGTATTCCAGCATAAAATACTTACCAACCATGTTCTCGTAACCTGCTTGCATTGGGGATCCAAAATGATTCTTAAACGTGGACTCCACAAGGCCGATTTGTATGCTGGAATGAAACACGACAAGACGCCAGTGCTTGGCCGTTGTGATTTGTTTAATACCGTCGACGAAGGCGTTGAATTCTGAATTTTTGAATGGCTGATCGTCGTAACGGCTGTCCTTTAGTTTAAAGCCATAAGGAAGACCCGCTATAACCAGTGTAAAATCCTGTGGCTTTACTGTTCCAACCAGTTTAGTGCAGTCCCCGTGGATGATAGAAAACAAATTGTTCTGATCGTACAAGCTGAACGTTTCATAATAGGAAGGCTCCACTTCTAGAGTCCTTCTATCTGCCAATGTTCTTTCCTCTCGTGCCAACCTCACGAGGTGCATAAAACCTTTTGGAATGTCCTTATTTTTCTTCTTGTTCTACAATCAGAAGGGAAATTTAGTACCTAAATAAAACAAGAGTCGCATGTTTAGTCAGCGTACCCATCCTTCGAAATTTGGAGCGTACTGAACAATACGCTCGTCTAATGTAGCAATGGGATAAAGTTCTTTGCACCTCTCCCATGTCTCCACGTTAAGTTGTTCCATCAAACAAGTCTGGCATGTGAGGATTTTTGGTTGAGAAGAAGACCTTAAACGTTTTAGAAGTTGGCAACTACAACGGTAAAAAATCAACCAACTTCTTGCGAAAAAATGTATTCTAGAATACAAGTGGCTTAAACTTGTTTTTTTATTAATTGTAGAAGTGTATTCCGGAATACACTTTAGCTGCTGCGTAGGAGCGAAAGTGTATTCCGGAATACACGTTTCCACTTCATCGAGGGTGAAAGTGTATTCTGGAATACACTTTCGATCTACTTGAAGGGCAAAAACGTTTTTTGGAGTACCCGTTTTCAGTTGTTTTAAAACAGACAGTATTCTGCAATAGTACATCTCTTGTTTGTCAGGTAGAAAAGAAATCAATGATAGCAAAGCTTACTTGTGCAACTCCTTCGACATTTCTTTGAGAGTGAACTCTTTGTCCACGACCTTCTGCAGGAGCCGTTCCAACAAATCTATATCAGTGAAGCCCTGCATCTCCCTCCAGACAGTGATGGTCATTTCTTTCTTTGGCACGTCGGAGCCTTTCTTTTTCTCGAAACTTTGCCTTTGCTTTTTAGTTCGCCATGCTCAAACATATTAAATATTTCATTCTGAAGTTCCCATATCTGCAAACAAATCAAGATTCTCGTCAGCTAGTTTTCTACAAAGAAGGTTGCAGTACACGAAATCATATTCTAGAATACGTTGGAGACGTACCCGGCCATCCCTGAATGCTAGCTGAAACCAATTGTCATGACCAATGAGTGATTCCCTTTTGTTCGCCTCGTCGTACTTGAGGCATCACTCAATGGCACATTAAGTGGATCATACATTCTATAACCTTTGGAATGCATGTCATAGCCAACCAAATAGGTTATCCTTGACCTGTCATCCAATTTCAGTCTTAATTCCTGGGGAATGTGTGTGTATCCCAAACACCCAAACACTTTAAATATTTCATAATGAGGAGTTTTTCCTGACCAAATGACTTCTGGTATTTTTCCTTCTATGCTTTTTGATGGCAGACTATTTTGTATGAGTACAGCAGTCTTGACTGCCTACTCCCACAAGAAATTGGGCAGACCTGCATGCTTCAACATAGATCTTGTAACATTCAGAATTGTTTTGTTCTTCCTCTCAGCCACACCATTCTGCTGAGGTGTATAGCTGCAAGTAAATTGTCTCTTTATACCCCTGTCTTGACAATATCTGACAAATTTTCCTGACAAGTATTCTCCTCCCCGATCAGATCTTACACATTTGATTCTTTTCCCAGTTTCACACTCTACTTCTGCTGCAAACATTTTAAATGCTTCAAACGCTTGGTCTTTTGTTCTCAGACAGTAGAGTCTCGTTTTTCTGCTGTAATCATCAACAAATGTTATGAAGTATCTTTTTCCTGTTATTCCTGTCACATTCAATGGACCACAAAGGTCAGTGTGAATTAAACCAAGAATTTCATTTGCTTTTCCTTTTGCCTTTGAAAAAGGCAATCTGGAGTGCTTACCCAACATGCAACCCCTGCAAACATGATTTTCTATTGCTTTATCAGATGACACCAATAGTCCCTGCTTTATCATAAGTTCAATATTCTTCATATTTGTGTGCCCAAGTCTTTCATGCCACATATTTGCTGGTCACACATACTACATTTTCTTGTCCTAGCCATGCTTTAACTGCGCATCTGCCTCCTCACACAATCCACTACTTTGCTGGATATTGACGACAGACTTTTTGCCTCTAGGAAAATATCAGTCTTTTCGTACAATGTGCCATTTGCTGTCTACTGCATTTGGTCCCCTAGATATATGGTTGTTTATGCAATTTTGCATGCTTGCCCCAATCAGTGTGTAAATTTGACGGTTTTCGTTTCGAATGACAGACAACATATTTTATGCTTTTCGTATGACAAAAAGTTCTCAAATTCTAACCTTTCATATGCCATAAAAAATTTCAAAATACAGAATCCAATCTTTTATTAAAAAAACATAGAAAATGCAGTACAACTCATAAAATATTTTTTAACAACTGCTACATAGATCCATACCAAAAAGGAGTACATGAGTAAGTTCTAGAAACACAAATTGATCAGCTAACAAGCGGCATTGCTCTTCTGTATTTTGCTTCTTACCAATCCTTCTTACCAATCCTAATACTTCTTACCAATTTGCTTCTTACCAATCCTAATACTTCTTTGCTTCTTACCAATCCTTCTTACCAATTAGGACATGCTCCTTAAAACATGCTCATATTTTGCTAATGCATGACTTTTTGGAGAAGTATTAGAGATGCTCACGTCACTTAAGCAGCAAGGCAATGGTCTCAATGGTCTGTTCCTAATGGTTTGTTCAGATGCTTTCTCTACCTAAAACCCTATCTCAAAGGGCGCCTTGTAGGCATCC
Organism: Isoetes taiwanensis; assembly: GCA_021234155.1. Taxonomy (NCBI): domain Eukaryota; kingdom Viridiplantae; phylum Streptophyta; class Lycopodiopsida; order Isoetales; family Isoetaceae; genus Isoetes; species Isoetes taiwanensis. The sequence goes on from JAJEKV010000032.1 coordinate 2,331,540, forward strand.
AATAGAACCATAACCCATAGGACTGACTGTTTGTTCTCTGCATCCAATAATTCAAGTGAATATTGATGCTTCTTCAGATCCTCCCCATACTTGTCTTTGAAGATGACGTATTCTCTGTGCATGAACCTGATTTTATCCACGAAGCTCATTTTCAACTTGTATTCGTTGTCAGCGTTGTGCATGTTGGTAACGATTTTGACTTCTTCATCAGTCAGTCCACAGTAGACTGCATACAGAACAGACAAGTACCTATGATTTTTTTTTTCTTTATACAACTGCCTCCTTGCCTTGAAACTATGGTTCCCACCCAAAACATAATGTGTATATGTGTCCGCATTTTTCCTATCGTACTTGGTTGGGTTTGTGCACTGCTCCCTATCAATCAGAACCACAATTGGAGCAACATGGGCATTGGGATTGCTCCGAATTCTATCCTTCATGTTCCGCAAATGATCTGCGTAAATCTTTCGAGCATGTAGGAAACGTTCTCCAGCTTCATTTTTAGGAGGAAGCTTCATCGATGTGACAGGCAAATAGATGACACCTTGCACAAACTTGTGCAGGTTAATTTCTTCCATCTTCTCTGAAGTTTTGTCTACCTTTTTTTCCTTCTCTGGCAATTGGTGCAGTCTTTCTTTTTTTGGGCTCTTTAGCAGCAATAGTCAGCCTCTGCTTCTTTGGAGGTAGTGTTTGCTGCTCTTCTGACCCTTCTGTGCTTTTTTCATCCTCTTCCTTTCCTGATGGACTACTCAAACTCCTTTGTTCTTCCTCTTCTTCCCTCTCTGATTCACTATAAGCGAAGTCTTCGCTTTGTGTGCTTCGAACCCAGCTTATAATGGCACTGAGCTTTCTCTTGTTGATGTAGTGGGAAACATATTTGTAAAGTGCCGGTGGTTGCACTTTGACAAGTTTGAAAAAGGACTCATCAACCTGTATAAAACCTTGGAATGTCGTAAAGGAGAGTCTCACTCGTTGTCCAGACTCCCCTGCTATCTCACTGACATCATGTATGGTGCCCATGCAGGCAAACTCTCTGTCATCGTATCTTTTTGCACCAGGACTGCGACAAATGAGGATGATGTTACAACATCTACTCCTCTTCATACAACCGTTGTGACCCATGGATTTGCAGAGTTTCAGTCCGCCGTGAGGGAGATGTTTGCAAGAACTCCTCATCATGATGCTACAACAACTGCTGCTACAATTTCTTATGGTCCTTCACCAATATTTAACACTGTGCCTCCGATATATCCGGGTACAACTTCACGTAGTATTTTTTTCCTCTTCAAGCACACCTTTAAGGGCAGAGGAGGTCACACCTAGAGTTCAATTGTCATCCGAAGATGAAGATACCAATGAGGAGCAACGGGATTATATGTTCTCCACCCAAAGTTCTAAGAAATTTAAAGTGGATTTTAGCTCGAAAGCATGTTCTTCTATAAGAAGAAAAAATCTTATGGATGAATAAAAAATGAGAAGAATTCTAAGAACTACATGCTGCTCATTGGGCTGCATTAACAAATTCAACATGGCTAAACTTCGTGCAGTTAGAGACAATTATAGTTCTATGACAATGGCTGACCATAATGCCTATTTGGCTTATCATGTAAGACCAAACAACCACACCTTCTTGCATTATATTTACCGTGAACAGGTGTGCCAGAAATACTTTATGGTTGTCCACCATTTGGGGGCCACTAGAATGTCTTGAATACATAAAAGACTGGATAAAAACCCTGCAATCGATGATCATTGTGGGCCAAGGCGAGTTAAAACAATGCATGCTCTAGCTGCTGCGTCTTCGATGGAAATACTTCAGAGAGACATTTGAAAAGCTGTCTAACAGTAACATGTACCATTTGACAGACAACATCACAAAAAATGATGTCTTCCAAGAATACAAAGAGACATGTATTCAGTCACAGCACATCTCTTACTCATACTTAACCACACTTTGGTTTGTGAAAATTCCCAGAAGACATAGAATGTCTGTTTGCTCAAGATGTGCAGAATTAAGAGCCAACGAAAATCTGCAAAGACAGAGGTCGAAAGAAGTAAGTTCAAGTTCTCCAATCTCACAGTTGTTTCCCAGAATTGTTTTAACCTCATTCCTTCGACAGATATTGTGCAGCAGAACCTTGCCAGACATCGTGAACAACAAGCAGCCGAGAGAAGAAAGCTTGCCAAGCACAGGCAAAAAGCTCTCGAACGTCCACTGCAATATATGTCTGTTGTAATTGATGGAATGGATAAAAAAAGACAACTCTACCTCATTTCTTAAATATTCCTAAAGATGTACCAGAGGAATGTTTCGTTAAGGTCCACCTTGTAGGAGCTATGGTCTTCAAAGGAAGTCTAAAGTGCAATGTATTTTTGACATATTCAAACTTGCATACATCGTCCACCCTTCTCTGTGGGTGTGCCTTATGAGTAATTTTGATGGGCTTCTTCTGTTGTTTCTTGCTGACGTCTTGCCTGTACAAATCATGTGTTTAGCACGTCTTTTTTAGCTAAAACACAAGCAAAAAATACTATTCCAGAATACAAAAGGTCCAAATGTCATGCCAACACAGGACCAAAAGGCCAATAAAAGACTTGAGATTTTACAAAACACAGTTAAACAAGTCTAAAATGCGATGAAAACATCAAAAATTACCAAAAAAGTATTCTAGAATACACTTCTCAAACTTTAAAGTAGAGCAACTGTATTCTGGAATACCCATCTTCCTCTCTGAAGAGGCGAAAGTGTATTCTGGAATACATTTTCGCCTTCAGTTAAAACGAAAGTGTATTCCGGAATACACTTTCGCCTCTTCAGAGAAGAAGAAGTGTATTCTGGAATACACTTTTGTCTCTCTAGAAAGAGAGAAGTGTATTCTGGAATACACCATCTTTTAGTTAAAAAACAAAAAAGAACGTACACTGCACTTTTAGACTCACCTGTCCATGATTTTGTCTATGCGAATCGGAATAGAGCAATATATTAATATATTCGAGGGCGCTGGCGCTGGCGACTCGAGCTGCTGGAACGGAATACAAAACTGAGGCGGTAAAATTTCCTTTTAAAGGTTGCACATAGTCCCTTCACCAATTCTATGTGTAGTGGAATACAAATTCTGTATATCTAGAATAGCATTTTGTTTCTTGCTGCCTCGTTTTGTTTCCACATACTTCTTCTTCCTGCATGCCGTGTATTTTCGAATAGCAAGGTCCAACGGTCTCTAATTTCTTCTCGATATTTCCTCATGTTATCTTGCTCTTTGCAGTTGTTGAAGACGTTTAAACGCAATATGAACAATTTTCCACCACCGTTTGTTGTCTCTAGTTCTTCTGAATCGGATGGAGCTGCAGAACAAAATGATGATGCTCAAGCTTCTTCAACTCCAACCTCAACAACATCCCTCTTGCTTCTCAATGACACTCCTAGTCCAACAACTAACAGATTGCCACCCCCTTTCGAACCGTCACCAAGCCTAGTTAGGAACAGGTTGCCCCTTCCGTTTATTCCATCACCACTCGTACAAAACAAGCTTCCACCACCTTTTGTTGCGTCGCCCAAAACTACACATGCTCTACATCAACAGATTTTGCAGAACAGGTTACCCCCACCATTTGTAGTTTCCCCTGCTTCAAGTAGACAGACAAGGACTACACTACGATCAGAAGGATGCAAGATTCTTCATAACTTCTCCTCGCAGGACTTCACTACAAATGAGGATGATGTTACAACATCTACTCCTCTTCATACAATCATTGTGACCCATGGATTTGCAAAGTTTCAGTCTGCTGTGAGGGAGTTGTTTGCAAGAACTCCTCATCATGATGCTACAACAACTGCTGCTACAATTTCTTATGGTCCTTCACCAACATTTAACACTGTGCCTCCGATATATCCGGGTACAACTTCACGTCATCTTTTTTCCTCTTCAAACACACCTTTAAGGGCAGAGGTCACACCTAGAGTTCAATTGTCATCCGAAGATGAAGATACCAATGAGGAGCAACGGGATTATATGTTCTCCACCCAAAGTTCTAAGAAATTTAAAGTGGATTTTAGCTTGAAAGCATGTTCTTATGTAAGAAGAAAAAATCTTATGGATGAACAGAAAATGAGAAGAATTCTAAGAACTACATGCTGCTCATTGGGCTGCATTAACAAATTCAACATGGCTAAACTTCGTGCAGTTAGAGACAATTATAGTTCTATGACAATGGCTGACCAGAATGCCTACTTGGCTTATCATGTAAGACCAGACTGCCACACCTTCTTGCATTATATTTACCGTGAACAGGTGTGCCAGAAATGCTTTATGGTTGTCCACCATTTGGGGGCCACTAGAATGTCTCGAATACATAAAATACTGGATAAAAACCCTGCAATCGATGATCATTGTGGGCCAAGGCGAGTTAAAACAATGCATGCTCTAGCTGCTGTGTCTTCGATGGAAATACTTCCGAGAGACATTTGAAAAGCTGCCTAACAGTAACATGTACCATTTGACAGACAACATCACAAAAAATGATGTCTTCCAAGAATACAAAGAGACATGTATTCAGTCACAGCATATCTCTTACTCACACTTCACCAGACTCTGGAAAAGTGAATTTGGTCTTGTGAAAATTCCCAGAAGACATAGAATGTCTATTTGCTCAAGATGTGCATAATTAAAGAGCCAACAAAAATCTGCAAAGACAGAGGTCGAAAGAAGTAAGTTCAAGTTCTCCAATCTCACAGTTGTTTCCCAGAATTGTTTTGACCTCATTTCTTCTACAGATATTGTGCAGCAGAACCTTGCCAGACATCGTGAACAACAAGCAGCCGAGAGAAGAAAGCTTGCCAAGCACAGGAACAAAGCTCTCGAACGTCCACTGCAATATATGGTTGTTGTAATTGATGGAATGGATAAAAAAAAGACAACTCTACCTCATTTCTTAAATATTCCTAAAGATGTATCAGAGGAATGTTTCATTAAGGTCCACCTTGTAGGAGCTATGGTCTTCAAAGGAAGTCTAAAGTGCAATGTATTTTTGACATATTCAAACTTGCATGGTGACTTGAACCTCACAATTACAATTCTTAACAAGGTTCTGTGCGAGCACGAGCAATTACCACCAGCACTCTACCTACAACTTAACAACGCTACAAGGGAGAACAAGAATCAGACACTATTTGCTTATTGTGCCATGCTTGTAGAGTTAGGGATCTTCAGAGAAGTAAAGCTCGGATTCTTACTTGTAGATCACACTCACGATCAAGTAGACCAGATGTTCAGCAGATTTTTCGTGCGCCTTAGAAGGAAGAAAGCTTTTTGTCTTTCTTCTTTAGTTCAAATCATTGAAGATTCTTATACTCCCATTCCAGTGGTTAAACTTCTCAAAGAGACTGCTGATTTCAGAGAGTTTGTTTTTCCTCAACGTTCAGATAGAGAACAAGTTGTGAACAAGTTGAATGATCTTACCTTTCAACATCACATCAAGTTTTACTTGAAGGATGGACAAAGCTTCTTACAGGAGAAGAAGTACACCACAACTAAGGACTGGAGTCTACTGGAGGGATTGTGCTTTCTTGAATCTATTCCAGATACTTGTTTCACAGAACATGCTGAGCAATTTCCTCTCAAAAATCCTAAGGAGTCCAAGCAGAAGAAAAGTACCCTAATGACATCCTTAAAAGCCATTGAAAATGGAAGTTCCTCAGGCTTTAAGTACTTCTTAGAAGAAGACCAGATGTGGTGGAGAAATTTCTTTCTTGAACAGAAAATTGTTTTGCAAAACCTAGTTCTAAGACAGTTGCAAGAACCGTTTCAATGGCCTAACATCTTTCAGCAACCCGAGAACCAGGCAGGTCCTAGCAATGTTGTAATGGCACCTGCAGTAGAGGAAGACAAGAACCGAGCCATGTACCTCGGACCAAGACGTAGGGATGAGCCTCAAGGTAATGTCACAGAAATTGCCAAAGGTACGCTGATTACTCTTCCAACTGAGGAGGATGACAAAGATCGACCTTTTTGGATAGCAAAAGTACTTGACACAGTCAAGAAGGAAGGCTTAGTGACATGAATATACCCTTCCATGTAGGCACTGATGCTTATGGGAAAGCTATAGGGGGAGTCTTGTTGCAGAATGACCGAGTTTGTGCTGGTGCATTATTCATCTGTTCGCCATTCCCAAGCTGTAGCAACCAGTTTGAGAAGCGTTGTTCTTCTTGTCCGACTCGCATGTTCTGTGTCAGCTTGTGGGTCTTGAAGTGAGTCCACAGCGGGTTCCTCTTGACACACTTCGAGATCACTTCTGTCTTGGTTGCACGCTTGACGACAGGCAACTGCTGTCTAAAATCCCCACCGGTGAGCATTATCATTCCACCAAAGGGTCGGTCATCTTGTCGTATTTCTCGTAGGACCTTGTCGACAGCTGTAAGTGCCTGCGTGTGTGTCATCTCCATTTCATCCCAGACTATAATGCTTGCCTTTCTAAGAATGTCCGCTTGCTGGCTTGTTGCATGAAGTGCTGAGGTTGCCTCTTCTGTCATGTTAAGTGGTAATTTGAACGTTGAATGGACTGTTTGTGCTCCTTTCAAGAGGAGGCTGGCAATGCCTGTCCAAGCCACTGATACAATGCCAATGCCACGTCCTCTTAGCATACTAATGAGACTGCTGAAGAGGAATGTCTTTCCTGTACCTCCTGGGCCATCCACATTGATACATTGGGCTTGTTGCTGGCTGATTGCATTGAGAATAATATTGGCTATGTGCTTGCAATAGTCATAAGATATCAACGTCCTATTGACATTTTGTTTAGGCCATGAACATGTGATATCAACCATATATCCAAAAAAACATGTCTATTTCTTATCTTTTATATGATCAAATGATGTTCAATGTTTATGCATCAAATTATATTCAAATTTGATCAACTTTGGCTATAGAAGTTATTTTAATATATGTGAGATGTGTAATAGATGTACATTAGATGCATATCTGAGTATATTGATGTTCCTAATGTACGTGAGATACCGATTTGACTTAGTCCATGGCATCTACAATTCTCGAATAAGGGCTTGCATGAAAACAAACAAAAGCTCCCGCTCGGCTTTTCATTCATCTCAGCAGTTTTTCTACAATGGTATAGAGTGGGTAGCTGCGCATCGCAAGCTACCCAAAAAATGAAAAACATAGGGAATATTCAGTTATAACACATGGACCCCAAATAAAATTGTTTGCTACAGATGTTAGCTAGTGTACCTACCGAGAGCTTATCGCCAAGATTAACACCCCCTCCTCCCTCCCCCCTCCCCCCTTTCGTGTTTTTGAGGAAAAACCCTAGCGATAAGATCTCGACAAGTGGCTTGGATAACATAAGGCTGCTAAACATTCCCACAAAAAATTCACGCCCACGAGAATACAAAGTCGTAGCGTCCCCTGGACACACACATTAACAAAAAAAAAAAAAAAAAAATCCAATAGAGAAAAAACCTCGAAGAAGCAAGCATCTGGTCACGCGTGCCACGTGACAAAAAACAACATTTACAATATAATATACACATTAAGAGAAGGTGGTGGGAGTCAAGGGAACTGCTGAGAGAGGAGAAAACGTCGACAAGAAGTTGATGAAGAATCTGCAAGAAATAGCGATCCCCAAATGAACCAGAGCCCAAAAAAATGCATGCATGCATAGGAGAGATGCATACTCGCCCATTCGAGAATACCGATCTGATGGCTCGAATCGATGGCATTCTTGAATAAGGGCTCACATGAAAACAGACAAAAGCTCGCGACAAAAAGAGAACTTTATTATCAAAACGAGATCGAGGTTGAAGATTGAAGGATGGCCAAAAAGGAGACAAGATCGGGGAAAAACATATTACAACATGAAAAAAGACGCCAAACTCAAGCAGGGGGAAGCCCCTCCCTTGCTTGGTATCAAAGAAAGAGAGTCAAGGGAATTGTTGAGAGAGGAGAAAATGCCGATGAGAAGAGTCGATGAAGAACCTGCAAGAAATAGCAATCCCCAAACGAACCAGAGCCCCAGAAAATGCATGCGTAGGAGAGATGCATGCTCGCCCATTCGAGAATATCGATCCGATGGCTCGGATCGATGGCATTATTGAAAGTTGTGATAGCAATGATTCATGAACTTCATCTAGCAAATAAAATGTTGTAGTTTCCTTTTTTTTTTTTTTGAAGAACTGTGTCATCAATATATTAAAAGAATGGTAATGTTACAAAGCAAGTGAGGAGGAAAGAGAACTGCCCCAAAGAGACAGTGATACCTCGACACTCCACAACAAACTCACAGAAAAACTGCAACTCTACTGCTGTACAAACCGACCATCACCATCTACAACACCCAAGAAGTCCCGCCAAATGGCAAACTTCCGCTCTACTACTCCCGGGAACACCAGAAAGCTTTGAAATAGCTTGTACCTGAGTCGAGGAATAGTTTCCTTTTGGGTCTATGATTTACTTTAATGAATGGAATTCTAACCCTAATCACATATTTTGCAGGTACTAAAACATTATTGGCAGGAAGCAGTTTATATTTGTTGTGGCAGTCTAAGATTAGTTCATAAGATGGTCCTTCAATGACATTAGTACCAGCAAAGTACTCCTTTCCATAATCATCAACCGAATCTTCTTCCAATGCATGCTTTTCCCTGGTGCATATGAGAACATAGTTTGGAACACTTGAAACTCCTATAGTCATCTAAACCAAGCTCATCATCTGCATACACAACATCTAAATCATTTTCAGCTTGCCACCAGAGGCAATATTACGTGGGCTCCAAACTTTTTAGGGACTACTCTTTTCGTCAACCTTTGAAAATTTAGATATAATAGCTTCATTGCTGTCTTTTGAATAGAATAATATAAAGACAATCACTTGTCTACCAAGAGCAATGTTTTTGGAGCAGCATTGCCTCTGCATTCAACCTCCATTATTATTCTAGTTTGGCCTAGAAAGGGCATCAATAAACCTATCACTTCTCAATGTCAAACCTATCCATTCGCCATTAAATATCTTGTTAGCTTTGTACATAAATCTAGTTGTTTGGAATCTTCAATCTGCAAGTAATCAAGAGCGGGGTCACCTGTCCTAAAGTAGAATGAAGGCGTGTATTTTAATCTGAACATCCATACTTTATGTAAAAATATCATGCCAAGAATAACAAATGTGAAGGTGCTATTAGATCAAAATATCATATGCCAGCTTTGTCCATCTGACGATTTTTATGATAAAAAACCCTTATTCTCTTGTACTGGAAGGTGCTATTAGATCAAAATATCAAATGCTAGCTTTGTCCATCTCATTTGGTGTCGAACTTCAATCAAACTTTCTCATTTGTTCCATCCCTAAGCTATCTATTTTATGGTAGCAGATCACTCATAGATGCGCGCGGGTAAACACTGTTGTTCATCGATTTCGTCCAGAAGTCTTTGTGATCTGCCCTCTTTGCATGCAGAGGGATGAGACAATTGAGCACTGCTTTTTCTTGTGTCACCATGTTCGTCTTGCTTGGCAGTGGCTTTTGAGTCTTTTCCATTGTGACTTGAATAGTCAGCAGGTTCTATTGTCAGTCTATCCTAGTTCTTGGGACAAGTTGGCAAAGAGGGCTATCCACTTAGCATCTGTGTGGATCATCTGGTCCATCTGGAAGAGACGAAATCTCCTCATCTTCAAGGGACAGATCTTTTTAGATACGCAAGTGCTTAGCGATGCTCGTAGTTGCATTGTGAAGGCGTACAAGTGTTCTTCCATAAAGGATGACGTCAAAAGTGTCATTTGAGAGCAATATCTTCCGATTTAGACCTACTCATAGCAAACAGTTGTGCTCGTGGTGATATGTATTCTCTGCTTTTCTATGTTATGTATGTAGTGGGTAGTGTTGCTCTAGTGGATATCTTCTCCACTGGGTTTTGAGTCCCCCATGTACTCTTTGTATTCTTTTGAGTAATAAAGGTCCACGTTCATTAAAAAAAAAAAACTTTCTTATTTGTTGACACCTAATTTACCATCTAAATTGAAGGGCTTCCATTGTATATGATTAGAGGGGACAAGGACTAAGCTTTACATGATATTCATTTGCAAAAGGGTATGCTAGTTAATCAATTGTTTTTTGAATGCATGGGGTTTTCTATATTTATTAGGTGTTGAATAATGAAGGTGGGTGAAGGTTGCCACTAATGGCATGCTTGTTTAACTATTAAAGCAGAGAAAGAGAAGAGCAAGAGAACATGACAGGCAAAGATGCAATGAAGCGTTTGGTAGAGAAGGAACATGTAGGGAAGAAATAAAGTGAATTTGACTTGAAAAGAAATCCATACTAGGGAGACAACCAACAAAAAAGAAGGTTGTTCCTTTTTATTGATAGGGTCTTCTGCAGCATAGTCCAAGGCGATAAAGCAAAGGGTGTTGCAAAAAATGGTGAGCTAGCTTTCAAGACCACTTGCACGAGATAGATAGATACATTGAGCAAGGAGAACAATGTTTGGGCTTTTAGCAGGCATGGGCCAAGCAAGGGATGGATAGATGATGGCTTCTGCCAAGTCTACTAGAAGATAAGTTGGAAAGGGCCAGACCAAGGGGCATTGGCAAGGTGGTCTATGCAGAGGGCAACATTGACTGGGGATTGAAGATACGGAAAATATACCTCGGGGGAGACGAGATCTCGTGGGCTATGAAGAAAGCAGGGACAAGGGAGAGGGTTGTGTATATATGTACAAAAATTTGATGCTTGATGCTGGTAGGTAATAGGACATCTCTTTCCAAAAAATGGCTTCAAAATGTGCTCCAAAGTTGAAGGTTGTAGGTCCCCTTCATACACCAAACCAAGTGTAGGAGAAAGATGGCAAGAGGACGTGACACTTTTCAATTTTTTTGGTAGCAGCTTTTGCTTTGTTATTCCTGGCATGATATCTTTTGTCCAATCATTTGAAAATAAGCCCGTCACGGATTGACGGGCAGTGACGAAAAGCGCTCGTCTGCACGTTAAAGGATACCACCGCCTTTTACCGGTAAGAATAGACGGTCCCTAAAGCGAATCCTGAATATTACAGGCACCAACCCGTAGCCCTCGCTTCGCTCCAAAATACTGCAAGAGCAGCTTTTCTGTTAGCGGACCTGAATTGCCTTTCACATCCAATTTATAGTGGCTTTCATTTACCTCACGGACGTGAACGCCGTTTTATAACCGGATTAATTGTAGGAAAAACGCAGGCATTAAATTTGACGCCGTAAAACCAAAAATTCCCATCACGTGTCACCAAGGGCTCAGATTGACCCTCAGTTTCGATTGTTATCTTAGCCGCCTGTTGCACGGAGCACGACCCGTCTCTCTGTTCTTCACTCTGGCACAAAGACGACGACATCGATCGCAGGCCGGAGGCTTATGATTTTTAGCATTTCTGGGTCGTCAAGTATTGAATCTGTTTCTACTAACAGAAGCTCTGATCTACTTTCCGTTTCAGCGGGCCAATTTTGTTATCAGATAAAAAAGGCATGCTAGCGCAGCTCATGATTCTTATATATCGTTTTTTTGGAGCGGCGGAACACATAGGTAGGTTGGGATCCTGTTCTTATAGCAATCTTACAATTTTAAGGGTACCAAGGTTAATACGGAAGAAATTGTAAGAAGTGAGGATTTATTCTGGTATTCATCCTTAAGAATACAAGGCAGATCTCTGATGCCTTTTATGGGGAAGGGAATATTGAAAGAATTGGTATTCTGACGCATGAATTGCAGACCCATTTGTCAGCTGGCAGGCCTAGGCTTAAAGTTTCTTGTTTCCGTCTTCTGTGTCAAAGTGCATTTTCAATGTTATAGGTGCACGGTGGATATGCTGCTTTGGTCTGCCGAATTGCAATCGAAGATCTAGAGATGGCAATATGTGCAGCAATGTTAGGTTCATTCATTTCTTGGTTAAGAGTAGGCGTTCCTCTGCCGTACCTTGTGACTCATCATTAAAAGGTATGAGTATGAAACTGAATGTGAACAGAAGTAGAGTGTTCCAGGGACGATAAAACGGAAGAAATGGGGGTTTCGACTTAAGTGATCCCGTCTAACATTTGCCATCTTAAGCATTATAGACGGCACACGCTAGGCTTTCCTGCATCGTAGTAATGTGCACATGACCCGAACTGTAAAAGAGCATTGTAGACGGGATCACGACGCACAAAGCTGCATGGGAAATGCCAATGAATGGATGCGTTTGTAAACAGGTGTGTCAACCAACTCAACTTGCAATTCTGTTATTGTTGATGATATCCTAGAAACTGTCGAAATTAGTTCCAGTAAATCTAAACGAAAAGAAGAAAAGCTGCCTTAGAATACTTTTGATCAAATGTGACATAATATGGCCAATGGGGATGAGTCAATGCTGTAGTGCTACGTGCAGTTTGTCTAAAACAAAGTTCATTGGCATATTAGATCATTGAGCTCTTCAAACCCGGTGAGTAATATTTAGGCAAGGCTCAATGATTTCTTTTGCTAGCTTTTTTGAGTAGCTGGTAAGACCAAATGTTCAAATCAAGGAAATTTATCTATAAACTTTCCTGAAGGACACTCAAAGCCACAAATGAACTTCAGAACTTGTTGCATTCTATATACAATGCAATGTTGACCCTCCGTGCTTCCAAAGACAATCTGATTTACTTACCAATTATTATTATTCTCCTTAAATAGTATCAATCTCTGGTCTAATGTCTTCACATTCATTCACATTTTGTTTCTGGGTCTGTGTGTAGCATTGTTTACTTATGTTGTGTCTATGCTCAGGATGGTTGAAAGACGAATAGAATTTTATGGAAGCCCCTCTCGGCAAGGCGTGGCAAAACCAGGAGCTCTTTACTCTGTAGACTCTAAAAGCTCAAATGAGGGAAGTTCTCATGGAAGAACAACACAATCTGCTGTGATCGACAATACAAATGGGAAAGCACGAACACAACCTGCTGATGCTGTTAGGGTAAGCATGTCAAGTGCAGTGAGTTCTTCAAGCCAGGGCTCTGCTCAAGATGACTGCGATCCAGTAGGCGAGTTATTTGTATGGGGAGAAGGATTTGGCGAAGGCATCCTTGGAGGTGGTGTTCATAAAATTGGTACAGTAGCTGGTGGCAAAATTGATGCTCTTCTTCCGAGGGCCCTAAAATCAACTGCTATTTTGGACATCCATCATGTTGCTTGCGGTGGTCGTCATGCTGCACTTGTTACCAAGCAGGGGGAAGTTTTTTCCTGGGGCGAGGAGGGCGGAGGTCGCCTTGGTCATGGGGTTGATGTGGATGTTTCTAATCCGCAGATTGTGGATGCTTTGGTTAATACCAATGTTGAGTTTGTCTCTTGTGGTGAGTATCATAGCTGTGCTGTTACTCTCTCAGGGGACCTTTATACCTGGGGTGATGGTACTCACAATTTTGGACTTTTAGGACATGGTAACCATATAAGCCATTGGACACCAAAGCGAGTTGGTGGTCCTCTAGAAGGAAACCGTGTTGCATTCATTGCTTGTGGCCCCTGGCACACTGTGTTAGTAACTTCAGCTGGTCAGCTATTCACTTTTGGAGATGGCACATTTGGTGCTCTCGGACATGGGGATAAAAAAAGTGTATCTGCTCCTAGGGAGGTGGAATCTTTGAAGGGTTTGAAAACAGTTAGAGCAGCTTGTGGGGCATGGCATACAGCAGCAGTAGTTGAGGTCATGGTGGGTTACTCCAGTACAAGTAACTGCTCATCAGGAAAACTTTTCACTTGGGGTGATGGCGACAAGGGGCGTCTTGGCCATGGTGACAAGGAAGAAAAACTTGTTCCGACATGTGTGGCAGCTCTTGTGGACTACAATTTCCGACAAGTTGCTTGTGGGCATAGCTTAACGGTGGCGTTGACAACCTCTGGTCAAATTTTTACAATGGGTAGTTCAGTCTATGGGCAGCTTGGAGATCCTTCGGCCAAGGGTATGGTCCCTGGCCTTTTGCAAGGGAAGCTTGGAAAGTCATTTGTTGAAGAAATTGCCTGTGGTGCTTATCATGTTGCTGCTTTGACATCAAAGACAGAGGTGTATACATGGGGCAAGGGTGCTAATGGAAGGCTTGGCCATGGAGACGCTGATGACAGGAGTATTCCTACCCTTGTGGAGGCATTAAAAGATAAGCAAGTTAAGAATATTGCATGTGGAGCAAGTTTTACAGCCGCTATTTGTTTGCGTAAAAGTGCTGCAGGTTCAATACAAAGTACTTGCTCAGGATGTGGGAGCCCTTTTGGTTTTACAAAGAAGCGCCATAATTGCTACAACTGTGGCCTACCATACTGTCATTCTTGTAGTGCAAAGAAGGCCGTCAATGCGGCACTAGCACCGAATCCAAGTAAGCGTTACCGAGTCTGTGAACCTTGCTTTTTAAAACTCAGTAAAGGAAGTGAACCTGGATTGCGATCTAATACCCCTGTACCTAAGAAAGGTAGTGGTGGTGCACCCAAAGTTGATGCTAAAGAAGGTTATGCTAAGTTTGACCTGAAAAACAGTAAGTCACAGGCTCCTATGTTGAAGGCTTTCGCTGTGGAGCAGCCTAAGATAATGGAAGGCAAAACCTCATCGAAAAGACCCAAAAAGCCAGACTCCTCTAGTCGAGTTTCCCCAGCTCCAAATGGGCTGTTTCCTTGGGGTGGCGTTCCTGCTCCAATAGCATTTAATGGAAATGTGGTGCCGACATCAATTCCTCCATCCAGAATTGGCTCAAGGGCGGTATCACCAGTTTCAAGAAGGGGTAGTCCACCTCGAGCAACAACTCCTACACCAACAGTTGGAGGCCTTACATCCCCAAGGAATTTTGTTGATGATTTAAAACGGAAGAATGAAAGCCTAACCCAAGAAGTGTCAAGATTACGGACACAGGTAACATGTTCATACTCAGGATGCTAAATCTGGCTTTTATCTACTGTAAGGTTTTCAACTGTGTAGATGTCATGTCCACTAATGCATATAAAATATAACAAATTCAATAACCCTTTAGTTTACAAGGGCAATTTCATGCATACTAGGTTGTTCTTGGAGCTTTATAAACTCAAAGGATTGGAGGATCCATTTAAATTGTGGCAGTGCATTTTCTCTGAGGTCTGAGAGATATTGTTGACTTGTTTAAACAGGTGGAAAAGCTATCACAAAGATGTGATCTTCAAGATCGAGAGTTGCAACGCAGTGCTCAACATATTCAAGATGCGTTTTCCATGGCAACTGCTGAAACAGCAAAATGCAAAGCTGCAAAGGAGGTGATCAAGTCACTTACAGCACAGGTTGGTACACAAAAACATGTTGAAATGTCGTTAATCTGGGATGGGATAATTTTTCCGTCTGTGTTTTCTTATAAAATTTGTGATTTTGTCAATCGATGGCTTCAAAAGCATCTGCTGGCCTTTTTAAACCGATCTCTCTTAAGTTGTTCATAAACTCCTGATCTGCTTTGCAATTACTGGTTTCGCAAGTAACAAGTTCAATGGGCTCGTGTTCATATAGATCTCCATGCAGTGGGGTTTTCCAGTTTTATTAATGTTTTATTCTAAATTTTCAGCTTAAGGATCTGGCTGAGAAACTTCCTCCAGGAGCACATCGTCCTGTTCCATCGGCATTGTACCGACTTGATATACCAAATGGTCTACACCATCCAGTCGAGCAGAACATAGGTGCAGCATCTGAAGCTACAGAACACCAGCAAACTAGTGTGCAGACTACTCTTGAACATCATCAGGAGGAAGCCAATATCAATTCCTCTAATACGCTCCCTAGTGGAGCTGTAAATATATCCAATAGGGCTGCTTCTTGTGATATACTAGCTAGACTATCCGATGTCGACTCTTCCAAGCATGAAACTCAGAAAGAGGACAATCACGTTAAAGGTAGTAGTTCAATCCCAAATGAGAATGGCCTTGAAGAGTGGGTTGAACAAGATCAACCAGGAGTGTACATAACTTTGACTGCTCTTCCTGGTGGTGGGAAAGATTTGAAACGTGTCAGGTTCAGGTACATAATGTTTTCCTTCATGATCTATGCTGATGCATTGTGTAGTAACTTAATGTATGAATAATCTTCTTCACCGGCATCATTTGCACACACTTGATTTTGTAACATCTCTTTTCTTATGTCCTCTCAGCCGAAAGAGATTTAGTGAAAAACAAGCTGAGCTTTGGTGGCTTGAGAATCGACAGAGAGTCTATGAACAATACAATGTTCGGGGACATGAGAGAAAGTCTCCCGGTGCACTCCATACAAGGGAGAAAGAAGAGGAAAGATTGCCTCCCCTGTAGTTTCATTCCCTCTAATCAAGTCTTTTGATTCTAAAAAATATAATTTCTAGTGCAGAAAGATGCTCGAGATTCTATATCGTGACGCTATAGTGGCATGTGTCTTTTCCTTCAGTTTTGAACCCGTGGAAGGGCTTTAAATGGCACTTTGCTTGCCTCATATAGGCAGGAATGATATTGGTCTGGTGGCTCAGGCTAACCCACTTGATTTTGCTTGGACTTTGTCACCGACGACGAGCTGCAGAAAAAAAATAGAATTCATTGACATATGTGAGGCAAGTCTGGTGTTAACTTTTTAACTTCAAGATCCCATTGAAGCACATGGAATTCATACGAGGCTGGCTCTCAAAAAGTGGAGCAACAAAATTGTATCATATCAGATCCTTTTTCTACTGGCAACTGCAGACAGTGTGGATTGATCCCCTGGATTGTAAATCTCCAACAACAAGCTTATGTATGTTGTGCTTTTGTGTATGGGCCATGTTTATAATAAATCTGGCAGATTTTCTGCTCTGATTAGTAAATTTTTGTAAAAAAAAGTCTTTCTCCAGCCATATTATATTATGGCAGGAGTAAAATTTCTAAACCACAATGGTAACCTTTCTTTTTGTATACTTTTTTCTGATGCTGAATCTTGACTCAACTTCTATAAAATCCACAATCTAACTCACAGCCATTAAGAATTAAATTTAAGAGAGGGATAACACCCTAGAACAGGGTGTTATGCCCTATTATAACAAATGAATGCGGGAGGCCCGAGTTTGTTATAATAGGGCATAACACCCTCGTTCCAGGGTGTTATCTGGCTTAACAACTTGGGCCCGAGAGTTTTATGGGGTTTTTTTTAGTGGTTTTATGGTGGTTTTTATAACAACCTAGGTGTTTATGGCCCATTTGGCATAATAAGCTAGGTGTTTATGCACTTTTTAATGTGTTACTGGTGGGTAACACCATTGCAACCAACAGCTGAGATCTGATCTCTGCATTAAAACTTGAGGGCCAGGTTGTTAAGGGCAGTTTCCCATGGAGTTAAAGGTTTGTCGTGATATGAATTGTCCTAGTTTTCAAATCCGAGTTTAAAGTATAAAACATTTCTCAAAGCCCAAGTTCAAAGTATTGGCGAAGCCATCCCTTTCCTCTTTCGCGCTTCACATTTGTGCTTGTATATTTTTGTGCTGCCATCGATTTAACATGTTCAAGTCTAAATTTTGCATTCATATCGACTACCCATGGGCCTTTTAAGTTATGGATAATGCTAGAGTAGAGAACATTATGTGGGATAAATGGTAGGGCATAATGTTAGATAATTTTTCAGCCGAAGAGATTCCGAAGGGTAAACCTTTGAGGCGGCGCACGAGCGGTGGGGCCAAGTCTGGCGGCTCCACTAAGATATTTTTTCGGGCGGAATCTGGACGGCCAGAAAATATCAAACGTAACTCCAAGGCGAATTACAAACATAAAAAAAATTTTGGTGAAGATTTTTTTGGGGTAAATGGCATTAGCTGATGTGGGCATTCTCAGTAGGCTATGGGAGATGCATCTAGATCTGCATTCAGATACAATGTTTATGGCGAGAACATGCAAGGCTATGGCGAGAAACATGGTCTTCTAGAAACAAGCAAGGCTATGGCGAGCTAGGGTTGTCTTAGTTTTATGCTAGTGAACATCAGGCTATGGTGAGAAACAAGGTTGTGTATAAGGGAACCTACACCACTTGAAAGTTCCTGACAGGCCGCCAGTTTCCTTCCAAGAACCTTCTCCTGGTGTAGGTTTCCACACATGGCCTTCATCACGTCCCGATTATCTCAAATCCCTGCAAATCCATCGTTGTACTTGAAAATCTGTTGAAGCCCTTGCAAATCTGTGTTTTTCTTATGAAAAATGTAACTGGAAACCGTTTCCTGTAAAGAAATTTTAACCACCTTGAAATAATAGGGTAAATCATCTTGATTTTAAAATCCGAAATTTCAAATGATTTTGAGTTCGACAAACTTACACAATTAAGACTCCAAACAATAATGACAACTCAGAACATTCAATTTTATTGCAAATCATCTTCATTCCAAATCAATATTTTCATTACAGATAACAAGTGTTGTGCGGAGTAGTGATAGAGGAAATACTATGAAATCTCTAAACTCTGATACAAGATCGAGAAAGGGAGAAATCTGCAACTGATACAAAAAAAATTCAAATCTGCATCTCTTATACAAAATCGACAGTTCCAAACTAAGTTTTGACACAAATGAGCCGTTTCATAGCCGGATTTGTCCTTTTTGAAAGAAAACTAGTTGCAAAGTCGCCATAGCCACAAAAAGTAGGAAGCACCGAGATCTGCAACCACCAAGATCTGCAACCAACAAAACGTCAAGCAAAAAAATAACAACAAAATATAAAAAACAAAGAATAAAGAATGCTTTATCTTAAATACCTTGCATGCAATTGCAGCACCGAGAACTCGAAAGAAATTGATCAAATTAGCAGAAAACTCATAGAAAACCTCAATAAACTCGGAAGGAAGCTCCACAGACTCTGAAAAAGCTCCAGATCTTCTCGAACATCAAGAAACTCCAAAAAATAGCACGAAAGCTCCAAAAACTTTGGCGATCAAGGCGCTCAACAAGCGCCAGCAAAAGCACACCCTACTCTTTTAGAAAATGGAAGCAAATCTTTGCCAACTCTGGCAACATGCCGGATCACAGACACCATAGCCAAAAGGAAGAGAGATTGTCACGAAAACTTTTTTATAAGGCGGCCACGTCAGCAAAATTTCAAGCTGGTTAAAATTTTGTCAGCGGATTTCGATGAGCAGAAAATTTCGCCTGAAATTTTCAGCTGACGTGGTGGGGCCACTCGCGGCTGATGCCGCTCGTGGCCCGCCACGTCAGCCTGAAAATTTCAAAGCGAAATTTTCAGTTCACCTAAATCACGCCTTCCTAAATCTGTATTTTCTTGTGAAAAATGCAACTGGAAAGGTTTCTTGTGGCTACATCTCTATTTTTTTTGTAAAAAATACAACTGAAAAGAGATTCATGTGGCTATGGCATCTAGAAAACTCGAAGATCTGTGGCTATGGTATCTAAGGGACTCCTTAATGCAGATCCGTTTCCAGCTATCAAACACTATTTGAGAAATTCCTGCTATATCTGCTCCTATATTGCACTATAGAACAGAGGAAATACTCTGTTGTGCCATCTTTTTTTAATCGCACAAGAACACTATGTTGGCGATCCTCACCTGTTGGCGATTCTTCCGAGGACACAAGAAACAATGCAATGGGGTGAGCCTACCATCATTGCCCCAAATCGCATTATAGAACAGAGAAAATACTCTGTTGGGAGATACCCAAATTGCAGAACGGAGAAAATATTTTGTTGGTGGTGCCACCAGATCGCCACCAGAGAGGATAACCCAGAAAGTACCTAAGGACCCAGATAATATTAAGTAATTGAGGAGTGATGAAGGTTAGATGGGAACAGGCTCTAGCTATGGTGAGCTTTCTATTGCAGGCTTGGTAAGCAAAAAATTCCAAGGGTAGCACTCTAGCGACAGAATATTCTTTGTAAAAATAATAAAGTAGTGAGAGCTCTTCCTGATCGAAGTTTTCGTTTTGCTTTTGCACCACTAAAACGCCAAAAGATTAGCTGGGTTTTATCCTGACCTGCTACATATTCTAAACGAGGTGTGTCCTAGACTACCTCGGTCGTTGGATCCATCAATCCTCTAGCCCAGATCGTATGTTGGGCCTCTGGGTGCCTCTCGTTTCAATATAGTCATTTATGATTGGGGGGCCTATGATTTTGAAATATGAAATATGGGTTTGCCTAAGGTTGGGGGGAATTGAACCTCTATACGAGTTCGCATAAGGTTTTAAAATGTGAATTACTGGGACTCGAACCTCTACGAAAATAATCCAATGCCTTAATAAGAATATTTGGCCAATACAACTAGCAAGCTAACTGATTATTTTTTCAACTGAATCTTTATTTTTTTTTTATAGCAACCTATTCAATTGCTTTTGGGCTATGGACTATGATTTCAAGAATGGTCATTTATACATCCATGTCAATATCGTGCTACATATTCTTAAAAGATATTTTGATTTGTAGAAATGCTTTCTTGCCCTATAAGAATTTTCGTTTTCCTTTGTATAGCAGAGCTTTTGCTGTTTTGGCTTAATCACAACCATAGTTTACTAGCTATAGGGACCCCAGAAATTTGTATTAAGCAAGGAAGTAAGTAAGTAAGCAAGTACCCTTAATGCAATTTGCGGACGATTCCTTCATGTTCATAAGATTTGATGATGATAGTATCAGCAAGTTTATTGGTTGTATCAGGCTATTTTCCATCGCAACAGGGGTTGAGCTCAATCTAAGTAAGTGTGCTCTCATTTGGCCTTTTACCGAGAGCATAGACTCGAGGCTGCATGCCTTTAACATAAAGATTCTGGATAAGGAAACTGGATTCAAGCTGCTAGGCCTCCCTCTGAGTCCTAATCTAAATCTGAAAGGGCTATGGAACCCGATCCTTGATAAACTAAAGAAAAAAATAAGCATGTGGACTGCAAAAAGTCTCTCGGAGGCCGGCAGAGCCTCTATATGTAATGCAGTCCTTGGGGCCTCACATATTTACATGTCCTCGGTGCTAGTAGGCCCTAAATATGTGTATGAACAGATGAATGTTATTATCAGGAGGTTCTTATGGGGAGGAGCCTCTAAACGGCATGGCATGAAGTCTGCGAGAGAAATAGAATAGATGGAGGCCTTGGACTTAAAGATTTCAGAACTCAGCGCTTGAGGTTTTATTTTGGGAAACAGGTATGGAGAGCATTACAAGGGGATGATTCCCCAGCTATGCACTTTATAAGGCACAACCTAGGAAGGTGCCATATACAAGGGAAACCAGCAGTGCCTATGATGCTTCCAAATGCAGCTTTTACACAATTCCAACTTGGCACCAATTTATCCCCTATGATGAGGAACATTCTGGATGCATGGCAGCAAATGGCCAAGTTCTTTATTGAAGAGGATCTTCCATGGTGGCTGCTACCCAATCTTACGGTGCAAGCAATTGAGTAAGAATGAGAATCTTCCGTTAGCATTAGTACACCCTCATTATTTATGCTAGATGGAGAGCACAAGGGATCTGCTATCTCAAAGATATTTGGTCTCTGAGAGTTGCAAAGGTGGAAGGCATGGTCCACTCTAAAACAATGGTTGGAAACAAAGAACAAGGGGCAGAGGGAACTCTATGGATTCCTCCCAAAAAAAAAATAGATGTGGTATCCGGGATTGAGGGGAAGAATGGTAATTGGTGATTAAGGATGAGAGGTCACGAGCACAAAGGAGTACAACGTGAAACCGCTTCTCTGATTTGCTCTTGTTAAAAGAACCTCTCAAAACTTGCAACAACATGGGGCTGAGTCAGGAGATCATTTTGCCTTACCTGGTAGAAAGTTGGAATCTCTGGTGCAGCAGAAAAATACAGCACTTCCTATGGCTTGCATGGCAGGGAGATGTGACTACAATGAGTCGCCTTAAGCAGAGGAAGACGATAGTGGACACAAACTGCCCCATGGGCTGTGCAATGGATGAGGATCTGGACCATATGTTTTTCTGTCCGACAATCAGACCGTTTTGGTATTGGGTCATGCCAATACTAGGCATTACAGCTCAGGACTTGCATTGGCCAAAACTAGCTCAGGTGAGAATATCTAAACTGAAGAAGTCCATGGCAGCAATAGCACTGTGGTGCATTTGGCGCCATCGATGTGACGTGGCCTTAGGGAACAAAGTGAGGGATTACAGAGGGATCATGGCTAGCTTTAATTTTGAAGTAGCCTTAATGGCCATAGCTCATAGACGAAAACTGGGAGACAACTACGACAAAGAATTTGATACTATAGGAAGGATGAAGGGGTTCTACGAGTACTTCGTTTGTGCCTGGACCTTGAAAGGGTCAGGAGATGATTAGTTGTTACCTTGCACTCTATTTGTCCTAGCATTGGAGGACAGTGGCTGCCCTTTCACGATATATCAGCCTTATAGGAGGCACATCTACTTTTATGTATATTTAACTACTTATCAATAAAATATAAAAATCTTGCAATCAAAAAAAAAAAAAAAAAAGTATTAAACTGATTTATGGCGAGTTGGGGAAGAATAACAAGGAATAGAAAGAAAGCTTCTTCCATGAGAAAGAAAAGTATGCTATGGCAGAGAAATAGAAGCTTGGAGCCTTGGTTCTGCTTCTTCACAGCTATGGCATCAGGCTACGGAGGCCCTGAAGCTCTTTTTCCTTTCCCAGAAAAAACAAAATCAGCATAGCGGCAGCGCCAAACACAGGTGGAGGAAGAAATACACCATATAAAATTGACGACATTTTGCAATAACTTGCCCCTGGAGTGTATTACGTAATGTGTGTTGAGCGACAATTTTCAGCTCTTTTCCTTGGTGATGGTCTTGCATAAACGTGCTTGCACATGCTTGTTTTGCAAGGACGCAAATTCTACAATTATTGGTGTTCTAAGTATATGTGGCATATCATTTGGGACTGGAATTATGGATTAAAATAATAGCTAAGGTTAGCCAAATTGCTATTTTGTAGCACTTTTTCAATTGGCTAAAGTATATGCGAGAAATGCCCCAAAGAAAAATAGTTTTAGCCCATTTTTTTGCTACCCACGTGAGCTTTTGGTTTGAATAGCCAAACCTCATCCTCGAGTTAACTCCTCTAGGACCTTGATTAGATAAATCTAAGAAGAGATGGACTTAGTAAAATGATAAATTAGCCTAGAAGCTGACATCACGATTTGTGCCAAGTAGGGTAATAAATCACATAATGTCCGATTAAGATGTGCACTCAAGTATAATAGTTGAACTCTCTAATACTTTTTCTTATTGAGGAATTTATACCAATGACTATAATTTCATGATTTATGCTACAGTATGTTGATTGGTATTTATTTTTTCCATGTTGAGTTACATTGTAATAACTATAAATTTAGTGTCTTTTTCCATGGGTTGGATGTTCTTGAAAGTAGCATAGTTACGGCTAATATTTGCATGTCCATTCTGTGAAAGTTTAGCCAAGCAATCAAAATTTTTGGAGGAAAAGAATATACTGTTTAGCCAAAAGCAAAAAATCGCAATTAAGAAAAATCATCTAGTTTAGCCAAGTGTTAGAAACTTCTACTTCCAGTTTGGAGGTAGTTTATCCAACCCCATTTTGGCTACACCAAAATATGGGAGTAGCAATTTATTCCATGGACTCAGATTGGGTCTTGCTATGCTAAACAAAAGCTTTGTTATTTGGAGACCATGTAGGTCCTCGACAATGTTAGATCCCAGCCATTGGATCTACAACATTCATTTGGCATAATGTGTTGGTCATAGACTGATAAAGATGCAATAACTTATTTACCAAGATAAACGGGCACTGAAGTGCCTACTTATCATGGTAAAATGCATTAGGCTCAAGAGCAAAGCCAAATGCAGTAGAATAACGGTTATGCTGGAATGGAGCTTATCATCCCCTTGCAAAGCCAAATGCAGTAGAATAAGGGTTATGCTGGAATGGAGCTTATCATCCCCTTCCTGCCTTCCAAAAACTGCGTCCAAGTCCGGTGCCATAAGAAGACCCGTTAGGTCAAACATGCCGACACAATCTCAGCTCTTGCTTCTTGCATTCATTTTTACTCTGCCTCGTGAGATAAATCCCTCAAGCTCTAGCAGATTTTCGACCTTCAATATGTTCAAACAACACCATATATTCCATGGCAGTTTAAAAACTGTTTGCAGGCTCGGAAATCAAAGTTTGGAAGAGACCGAGATCTTTTTCACTACAAACAAACTACAGACGATAAAATTGCCTCGACCCCTGCCAAATAAAGGGGTCAAACTCATGTGCTCATCCCTTCTGGAGTCACTACATTTATTTTGCAAGAGTCACTCAAAGAGTTTGTTGATCGACTTTTCCTCTGAATAAGCAAACTAAAGGACAAGCCATCTAGGTCCTACTCTAGTTCATTCAGGAATTGCATTTTGAGTTTTAATGATCAAGAAGTTCATGGACCATGCACCCTGGTTCTCGAGGGGGTTTAACCCATTCATCACAAGGAAAATCAGGTCAACAAACTCTCAACTAAAAGTGGAACTCATTCAATCATAAGAGACCTAAATGTGATAAAAGGGCCTAATATCCCAAAACTAGCTAATACCAGGTCCCAGTAACATGGGAAATGTTACAAAATCTTGATCCTCCCAAGAGATCTTTCCAACTGCCTCGATCTCATTACTACCCCAGATAAAGTTGTGAACAATAGCAACAATCTTCTTGAACTTTATACCAGGCAAGGATGAAACTAAATAAATGTGCGTGTTATAAACCATATACTTTGCTATATGTATCCATCCTGCTTTAGGCAACTTACTACCTCGCCACCATATCAAGTGCATTTGTAGGCCCAATATGATTTGATCGCAAACTTGAGAGATGGAAATATTAGTCTTAAATGGAATGTTCAATAGTCGATTAATTGAGTCAGAAGGTATAACCTTCCAGGTATGGGCATTCAATTAAGTTGGAGGCACATAATCATGTGCCTAAATAGCACTTAATGTTTGCCATTTTATCAAGCATAAAAAAAAAGGAGATCCAAAATTTGCTTTGCTATATTTAAATTTTCCTCTTGCATCAAGAGGAAGAAGGGTGTCATTTAGAAATTGAGTGCAAATAGCTTGAGCTTTTGTAGCCAACTTAAGTCCTTTTAAAGCTCTTTAAAAACTTTTGATCTCAGTTGGTTTCAGAAATGGAAAATTGTAAATAATATATGAAAATCAACGTATGAATACAATTGACTTATGATGGAATTGTGTGTTGTCGACTATAACTGCTAGCAACAATGGGCACCTGATCTACGTCCACTGCCATTGTCTTTAGCACCATCATATGCACCTATTGTTCCTTTTACTTCTCAAGGTGATTAGAAAATTGCCCGCCTTTAGTGGACAGTCCATTGTTTAGGGTTTCGGTTCGGGATAGCCTGCAAGACAGCCCTCTGTGAGGATCCTTGGATCAAACAGACAAATCCTAGCAGAGTGTCACGCGGGATTTTTGCAAAAGATTAGAACAAGAAAAGAAAACAAAACATAACACAAAGAGACTATATGCCAAGATAGGGCTCCTTGAACATCAATAAGAGTACATGAACTCTTGTCAAGTGAGAGGAATGAAATGAGACAACACTAAATCTCATCTAAAAACTCGAGATCTATCTCTACTGGTATATATAGTACAATGGCCTTGGGTCCAGAATAGATAGATGGCAGATCTCAGTCACCAACTCCTGGATCATATGCATGATTTAAGAGAATTTTGCAGTGCCTTCATTAGTGCCTGGAATCCCGCTAAGTTAAGGCCGAATTCCCTGGAGGCTGTCATTTGTCTGGCTCTCTTCTTTGACGGGGGCATGGACTTCTGCGTGGTCTTCGGTGGGGGCATGGGTTTGCTACCTGACGCTTGACATGGTCCCTTGGCTCTGCCCTGCGTGGAATTCAGGAATAGTCCTGCACTCCTCCCCATCAAAGAACACTCGGAGGAGAGAAAAGCAGGCACAGATTCAGAAGGGGGAAAACCAGGAACTTTATCAAAATCATCCTGCCGGCTGTGAGGACGTCCCTCAAAGTGATATTTCTGGATGAGGTCTTGCCGATCTTTCAGTGCATCTAAAGTGTGTACCCCAATAGACGGTGACTCGTCAATCAGAAACCCAGACTGCGCCATATCTTCAAAAGCACGATGGGCTTCCGCAGGGGCATACTGGCATTCGATGACTAGGCATGTCTGGAGATTAAAAACACCAACACTGGTATTTGGATTACAATAATATGTAGGTCGTCGTCGCGCAATTGAACATTGAAGAAGGCACTTCAAAGCTGTACAGAAACCTGCTTGACGGTGAATTGACGGGTCAGGAGACGTAACAACACGCTCCACGAATTGTGTGAGTCTGCAGATAGCCTGAGTGGGGTTCTGCCAACCACGTTCATTCAGAATGTAGATCCAATTCCGAGTTTGATCCAAAGTTTCTCCTTCCTGTCATACATTGCGGCGCACAAAGCGTGGATCCCACCTAAGATCTATAGAGATATGAGCCGGGGTCCAATCAGCGTGACCAGCCAGAGCCTTGGTCCAAAAAGAAGAGTGCCAATCCGAAGTGAGGAATTGACGGTGTGGAGGTTCTCCCAATGACGCATACTCTATTATGCTGAGGAGGAGGCTGCATCATCGGTTGCTAAGTTTGATCACGGAACTCTTGAAGAAGGTCAGCATCCAGAGTTGGACACCAACGTTCCAAGTCAGAACACGAAAAAAGAGTGTTAACAGGGGGAGGAACCCATTCAACTGGAATGGTCTCACTATCAAGATAAGCATGGAGGCTGTTAAAACCACCGAGATGCTGTAAATATATCTGGGCAAATTGAATCCCCATCGCCTCATGCAAATTCTTACGTAGTTGCTGCAACGTTTCTGCAATCCAAAGGGGCAAATGGTGAGCAAGCTCAGGCATATATTCCATTTTATGGGCATTGACCCATGACTGATCATGAAGATATTTGTTCTCAGGCTATAACACCCATTGAATATCTGGGTCACCTTGAAAGGCACGGCGTGGACCGTCGTCAAATTTTTCTTGTGTGTCAGCCAAATGGAAGTCATGCATAACATACGCCATGGGTTGAACCAGATGAAAAATAAAGAATTCGGGATCTTCACGAGGAATGAGCTGGCATGTCAGAAGAGCACAAAGAAGGCCTTTGTCTTCAATTAAGAGATTAGGCCAGATGGTGAGAAGATCCTTACTGGTGAGAGAACCATGAAGGGTTCCATTAGCAGAGAACCACTTGAGCATAAAGAGATGTCTTCTAGAGAGCACATAATCCAGATAGCTCGTGGGTTTTGAAAAATCACCTGGAACGTGGACAGCCAAGGAGATGTAAGTCTCATGCTGATTGTGAGCTTCATCAGCTGACTGAATGGCCTGCTGCACCTAGTGTTCCATATCATGAATCTTATTGTCTTTCTTAGTGAGAAGACAAAGTTGGTCCTTGATCTTCATGTGAGAATGAGTAGCGTGAGAAGATGAAGGGCCTTGGGCGGCCGTCTGCAGCTGAAGACTAGCGATCTCAGCATCAACAACCAGCTTCTGTTTCTTAGCCTCCATGAGCTGGTTCTGCAAATTTGTGGCCTGTGCTTGTACTGAGGCAAGATGGCCTTCTAAAGCAGAAATGTGAATTTTTCCTTACGTGGTGGCATGTTGTTGACGGGTGTATTCATTTTGCAATCCCCTGTAAAGAGCCTGAGTGTCTACAAGAAGCTTGTCTTTGTCCTTGATCTGAACCAGAAGCTCCTGGAGAGTGACTTGAAGTTGAGCTTGCTGGTCTTCGAGGACAGCGCGTGTCTCTTGCTCACTCTTGAGAGCCTCACGAGTTTCGAGCAAAGCTCCACGCTTACTCTGAAGGCTTTCTTCCAGAGTCTGAATTTGAATGTTGGCAACCTGAAGCTCACGGTGCAAGGCATCCGTGGATATGAAATATTAGGCTAAGCATTTTTTTTTTTTTAATGCGTGTGTTTAGAACTCTGTTGTAAATAGATATAACGATAAATACAAATCTAATGGGAATGCGTACAACCCCTTATAGCCACATGAACAATTAAAAAGGGTTATTCCAATGTAAGGGTGTCTGTCGGCATAGCCAACAACGAACGTTTCCCCACTCTTGATGTATAATCACATGGATTGCCCATCGAACGTAGGCTTGTGTGTTTTTATTGGTACTGATATGCCAAATACCAGATACTATCCAAGACTGATTTGGATCGTTCGAATACTGCCATGTTCGAGTTGCTTAGAATTCCATGCCTTTTTTGATAATGCCTAATGCCTACATTATTTGGTGCTCAGTAGCGAGCAAGGACCCTGTTACTTCTTTCGCTCCCCATTGTTTCTAAATGTTCTATTCTGGCCTTCTAAGATTATTTGAATCTTTCGGGAGCCCACTTTCCTTGCATCCTTCTTGTATAATCTGGTTATCAAGTTGGAGGATTTATGCGCTTAATGTATATCAGCTTTTGAGCAGATAATAAGTTTCTACACATAGAGGATGAAGATGTCGAGACTACTCCTGTAGTAGTCCTCTTTGTTTTTGAAACATTGTACTTATTTTGATATAATAAAAAAAAAATCCCTTACCTTCAAAAAAAAAAAAAAAAAAAAAAAAAAAAAATCTAGTCTTACATAAAACAACATTTTGATAAGTTTTGAGGTATGTATAGATGTATTGCAGGCTATACATAGATAGATACAATTTTAGCATCGACAAAGACTATTAGAGCCCATGGGCCAAAGCATGCGGAGAAGGAGACATGTATATATATTGGATGCGGTCATGTTTAAACCACAGGTATATCCGTGGTATAACCGGGTCTTTGACATGTTATAGCCACATCACAAAAAAAAACAAGGTGCTACGCACAGAGGGTTGCCCTCCACTTTCTTGAGGGTGAAGTGGCCTAAATATAATCATGAAGTCATGTTTTTACAATCTATATTTAAATTAAAGTAGACCCCTACCATATTCTTGCAATCAGTTTGTAATTCTGCTACATTCATGTACAAGCCTATCCACAAGTACCCATCGATCAAATTGTGCATGTAACTGAATAGTTTAGTATTCTCGTGGATAGAATCTTGAATTTATGTCTCCGTGGCATCGCATCCCCATTCTTGATCAACAACTGGATTGGCCATCTCAGACAAATAAATTGTGTCGGTTAGCCAGTTTCCGCACCAGCTACCCAGCAACAATGGTGACTGCCAGTTTACATGTAAGGGTAGGTTTGGAGCAATCACTAGCATATCCTAGGTATATTCCAGCATATACCTAGGATATGCCACAAACCCACATAAGTGAGGGTTTGCCCCCCTAGGGGCAACCCAAAAAGCACATCAATATCTAAAAATGCAGTTATTCTTAGCGTCAAATTATCTTTATTGCTTTTAATCAATGATCCATTCCTGGTGAAGGATGTCCCCTAGCGTGTGGGTTGTCTTTGGCTCAGATAAGTCGAATTCAATGTTCCCTCTAACTAGTAGCATAAGTGTAGTTGGTGAACAACCTATAGGAAATGCATCCATGCGCACTTGCAATCTACTCAAATTGTGAATGTTAAGTCGTTCAAGAACTGTTATATTCCCATTAAGTGTACAACATGCAGAACAGAAGTCTTGACTGTTAAAAAGGTTAGGAACCTTCAACTTGTGGTTCTGCATTGCCAACAATCTTGGGTGCACCATCTTAGATTGTTCAAAAGTCTTGTTATTCCCTTAAGATTCCCTTAAATTATTCAAGAGTTTTTATCCAAGTTTCATAGAGATTCTCTAAAGATTCTTTAGAATTCAATAAATATATGCTTAGATTCTACCCCACTACGTGAGTTTTGCACGAAATCTATGGGATTCTTAAGGGAATCTGTACAAAATCTTAAGGAATATTCA
Organism: Isoetes taiwanensis; assembly: GCA_021234155.1. Taxonomy (NCBI): domain Eukaryota; kingdom Viridiplantae; phylum Streptophyta; class Lycopodiopsida; order Isoetales; family Isoetaceae; genus Isoetes; species Isoetes taiwanensis. The sequence continues at coordinate 2,361,377 of JAJEKV010000032.1, forward strand.
TCCCTGTCTTGAGGAGATTCGTAGATAGATCCGCCAAGTCAAAGCAACATCTGATACATTTCGGGCAGATTTTGTATTTTTTTGTAGAAGCCGGACGACCTTGTGAATATAAAGGAAAGGAAGAAAGAGAACCGCATGTCTTTTCATACCGCTGGCAACAAATTTCTGCGTTTTTGTGGAGATAAAGGAAAGCACAACTGACTAGCTTCAAAACCGTGCCCAAACCCTAATCCAATGTCCAGACATTTTTATTAGTTGTCGATTGGTTATTTTTACCAGTTGTTTATCGGTAGGGCGCAATGCATCTCCCAACTTGGGACTACCAAATGTCATTGCCAAACTACATGCCAGAGCAAAATTGCGATCCAACTTCTCGACTGTTATTCTTTTTATCGATCTTAGTCTTCTTAAAAAATATTCACACTGCCCTTATAAGTTGATCAATGGGCCGCATTTAATCATATGCAAGAACACAAACATCATATGCAAGAACATAATCGAAGGCTATATACCTGCAAATTCATATATCACAAATCATATAATCACCATACATGGAAATTGAAGGCTATGTTGTATATATATACACAAAATAACCATTCACATCTACACATATTATTATGTATATAATGTGCCCATAGCAAATGCCTTAAAAAAGGACACGTTAATTGGCAGTTTGACGAAGCATTACAGACATCACAACCAGAAGTTGCACATGGCATGCATTGGCCGAGTAGTTTAGAACATCATAAAACAATAAGCATCAGCCCACTTCATAAATACGAACAATGTTTTGCCTATTCAATTTGGGAAGGCAATAAATAAGAGCGGCATTGTTGCAATATCAAAAATTATATTGGTAACACCGCTTTGCATGTTACAAAAGAGCTGCAGTCCTTGCACCAGCCATTAGGAAGGCAAAAGACCTTGGACGTTCACGCGGTTAAAGATATGGCACTATGATGACGCACAAAACACCCAAGTATGAAGCAGCCATATTATGCTTGAACTTGCCAAACAACCTTGAACGTTCACGTTCGGGCATATTGCAAGATACTAGTGGTTATAAAGGCTCTATGACACAAACAAAATGCTTAGTATGAAGCTTGCATATAAACTTGCAAAACCCGACCTTGTGAATATATAACTTTTCTCGGGTTAAAATGGTCCGGATTTGCGTCAATGACTATAAACATTCGGCTGCATGTTTACACGTCGATAAAGACTCGATCTTGGTTTTCACCGCACTTTCTCGCAATGTTCTAGGGCCAACTCATTGTGGTGACAAAGCAATATAACTTTAGAATGGTTACATTGAGCAATCGGAGATAAACCAATAGCTTTCAACTCTAGTTTATCCGAGCTAACGCGATCCACAAGGCGACCATCAAGATATGTTCCCTTGTGTGTTTCAAGCTCGGGCACACTTCATGTTTGAATAATAAAGTTAAAATGTTATCACAACTTCGGTAGTAAATAATATCCGTATCAATGGTCATACAAAACGTTATGGCCAATTCATGAAGAAAATATTAAGATAACATGACAGAAGAGAAAACGAGCAACTCCACCTTAGTAACGGGTTTTCCATTCACTTTGGCAAATCCCTCCTTAATGCTACTCTCGCACACGGGCTTTGCCGACTCTAGGAAGTCGCTCTGCGATCCAAGCATCGGGGACGGGTCTTGCAAGTTTGGTGGAGAATTGAGACAAAAACCTTGTGGGGGGCATCGGCCCGAGCGAAAAGATGCAAAATCTTTGTCGAAGCTCCAATTTCTAGCAAGATGTTGCAGCCCGGCTCCCGGCAAGAGAATCAAAGCAGCTTTTGAGAAGTTGTGTTACCAGCGATTTCGCTAACAAATCATGCTACACATGGCAATAAGTGCATTCCGCCAAGCTTTGGCAATAGGCTTAAGTTTGATTTAATCGCCGCAAAAGCAAATCTCGTAGTGAGGCGCCATTGTTTTCACACGTTCATGTGCATCTCGGTTAAATAGTTACCTTTTAGCGCATTATGATAGTCGAAATGCCAAGCTTTCCATGCAAAAGTGACAAGAGCCAATCTACCACCTTCTCATCATGCTTTAGCCATGAAGAAATAAGCTTACATAGAGTGTATGTCAAGTTACAACAGATTGAGCGGTTGGCAGACGACTTCGGATAACTCTTATTGTATAATAGTCGACCGCAGAGTGGATCGCCACTTTCCCCGTGTTAAAACCAATGTTGCAATATAAGAAGGAAAACATTTAAGAAAAGATACAAGATCTGGAGATATAACATGACACCGAAAAGGTTTCTATCACCGCTCATGAACTAATCATACACAAGCAATTAATCTGCATGATAATTTGTGCGTCATGCCAAACTCGTTTTAGAGGAAAATATCTTCTCTGCAAATGCCAAAGACAACCTACTTTCATTACATTACTCTAAAAGCATCATCAAAGCCTTTATCTATTGCATAATGCAAAAGCATGCATGAGAGGATCGAAACATTTATAGCGAAATAATTGTTGGCCCACAATTTCTATCCTAAAATCATTGATATTATACAGAGTAAAGTCCGATGTGAATCCTCGCTACCCTATTTCACTAGCAAAACATATTGTGTTCGAAGTTAAACCGAAAGGATCATATTCCCGGTAAATACTTTCACAATGCATGTTTTAGGGAAAAAAAAAAGGAAGTCGCACCTTTGTTTTCTACCATGCAATTATAATAAGATCACACAATAAATATTCGCTTTCATGTTAATTGTACACGTTGACAATCATCGTTGTGCACTCAAGATATTCTCGTTAAAACTTACGAAGCAAATATGGGGGAGTGCATTTCGTGTGGCAAGTTTTGCGATAAAGCAAACAATGTAAATTTCCATGATTCTACCATATCCATTCTCGAATCATCCTACCCAAACATTAGTAGAAGCATGCTTAGCAACAAACCAACGTATGGTTTTTATGGTTTTTCATGTGACGCATACAAAATTTTCACCTTAAAGTAAATATAAAGTTGTGAGTAAATATTACGGGGATAACGCAACTTGGTATCCGCCACCATTTTAGCATTTAGAACTCCCGAGGTTCCAATAGTAAAGCCCGTAAAACAGTTTATTCTCTGCTTTTGATATCATCTCTTCCGATTGACAATATGTTTGATGTCCTTGGAAAGAGAAAATGTCCAGTTTCATCTGCAGATAAAACTCTTGGTTATCATTTCATTTTTCTCAAATGCCTAAAACGTGGATGCAAGCGGCTTCGATTCTAAAAGGAAAATTCAAAAAGGAAAATATCGTACCTACTACTATTTCAAAGTTGACTACTCCGCTTCATAAATGATGTCAGTGACTCCTCTGCTTCACCGAAACTTGAAAGAGAAAACACGATTTAGATAAGCCTTCACAAAAAACAGGGGCTACAGAGAAAAATCGAGCTAGGTTCATGGCTATGGCAGGGCGGCGTTGGGTAAACAGAGTTCTATTTGCTACTATCAAGCAAGGAAAAGCAAAAATCGAACCTCTTGAACTGCTATGCTACATCCTAAGCTCTTTTCTAGAAGCAAACGATTCCCAGCAAAGCAAATCATGAAAGGCAGAGTAAATAACTGCCATGCTCTTGGAAGCCAGAGGAAAATGCTTTGGAAGAAGAAGAAGGAGGGTCGAGCTGCGCCATAGCCACGCCTGGAATTCGGCTGGATGACCGAGCATTTACAGGCAGTTTTTAGCAGTCATCAGCATATGCTAGGTATATGCCAGCATATACTTGAATATGCCCACATACCCACATAAACGAGGGTTTGCCCCCCTAGGGGCAACCCAAAAACACGGGATTAGCAGTTTTTTTGCGATTTAAGGCCGGCTTAAACATGACAGCGTTGGCCGAAACATAGGGAGAGAACATTTTCACAAATTTGAAACATGGCAAAGTGAAATTGGGGTTCATCAGTTCGCGTGTAAATATGTCCCTGTCACCCCTCCAAGCTTCCCGCTTGGGCTAGCGGCTTTTTTGATCCATGGAGAAAAATGAAGGTGGTGTCCTTGGGTGGGAGTCTCAGGCAGCAGAGCATAGAATTAGAAATAACGCCAGACTATGGTGCACTAATGCCGATTGCGCCACTTCTCAAAGCACCTGCATGCACTGGACGGATTCCAACAGCTACGTTCTCGCCCTTGCATCCCATAGGAATGCGGTAGGCAGCTATCTCTCTAGCATGTTTGTTTCTCAACTCTTGCTATGTTTCGGACTATAAAGGCTTATAGGTTTTAACAAAGATGCCAAAGTTAAGCTATATTGTAACAGCTCTGCGAACTAGGCATGTGGAATCAATGTCCTGCTAAAATAGGCTGCAAAGTCAATCGATGATTTTTCTTTTTCTGCGAATTTCTTTATGTAATGACTTGCAATAACACATCTTTTATTTTGCAGTCTTCCCGAATTCATGTGCTACGATCTCTTTCAGCTTTTCTTCTTTGTGTGGGATCAGGAAAGAACATCTCATTTTGCAGCAAAGATTACTCCGTATCTACTTTTATTGGCAGAACATGTGTTTCGATCAAGCATTCTGATGTCGCTAATCTCTATGAAATGTTATTTCTGGAACTTTCACAACTTTCTGATCTCCTGTCAGAACCTTGTTTCTGTTCAAAGGAGTATTGTGTTGCAAAATGCAAGCAGTTGGTTGAAATGGCAACTCCATCACAGCTTGGAGTGATTATCCAATCTTTATGTTGCAGTATCCGTATCATACCTGTCTTCGACATGTTTGATACAAGTTTAAGTCAGAAAGCTATTACAGCCCTGAATGCTTTGCTTCATCAGCTCTGCACATTGGACAGGCTTTCGCAATACTGTCATAATCAATCGGCTTATGATGAGACCACAAGGCCGAGTTGCTATACGGACAATTCAAGGCTTTTAACTTTTGAGACCATTCCAAAAGGTGGATTTGAATGCCATATTTTTATCAGATGCAGCCTCCTTGAGGTACATTTCTAATATGTTTTACTATTAGTAGTTTCATTTGCTGATGCTGTGTGTTCAATGCCCATGTAGGTGTTTCTTAATGAAGTTATTGCTCATCCGGATATTGGTCATCATTTGCTTCAGGATAATGAGACTAATCCTTTAGTAAGAGAAGAATTGCTTTCTGGCCTGACTAAACATGCAGAAGCTTCACTTGAGATTGCATCTGTACATATGGTCCTCCATCTTATGCTTAAAACGAACCCAAACACGACTTCACCCTTCCAACAGTCATTTGCGACACACACATTAACTATTCTGAGTGCCGTGCTGTTGCTGGATCTTGTATCAAAGAATGAGATTCCCGATTCCCTTCTTATACATGTGCTGTCCTTGGTTGCAAGTGCCATTGACTTTTCTGAAGATAAAAAAGATAGTCCTTTTGATCATTTCTTAGGTTCTAATGACATGTCACCTGCAATGGTTTTAGGCTTGGCATTATCTACTGTCGAGACGGCTGCAAAGCTTATGGTTAGAGTCACTCCTCTACGAGGTCCAAGATGCAGGGAAAGCATATGCAAAGGAGATTATTCACATTATCATGACGATGATAGATTGTCAAATAATTGGCGCTTCTTTGGTGGCACGCCATCTTATTCTTCCAAGGGATTGGCATCAAATGATAGAAATGTGCTTTACAACATTGGTAGGACATCGTATCTTGATTATTCCCGCAAAGTTCATGATTACCTGCTGGCTGCCATATTGCATGTTATGGAATGTGCACTTTCAAGGGTATTGGAGGAACTGATCAAATTAGAATACAGCTGCACAAACTGTGGGAAAAACTGTACAACCTTGTCTAGATCATCCATTTGTGATCTACGAATAAACAGCATGGTTGATTCTCTGGCTATGATCTTCTCGACATATGTTTTTAAAAGGCCAGAAGGTTTTGAGTACTGCGATACAAAATATGTTATTGGACAGTCTCTGCTCTATTTTTGTTCTATTCTGGGTTTACAATGTGACTTAGGGTCAAAAGAAATGCTGCATGTGCCTTGCTTGAATATTATTAAGTCACTGACAAGCTTATTGTTATTCCGAGGAAATAGTGGAAATGGTGGCCCTAGTTTCAACTTTGATTCAGTAATGGAATTGTCGAGACAAAATTTTGTTGAGAGACTTAATCATGGTTCGCAGACACTTCCCATTTGCAAAGCAGGAAAGACTACACCTAGATACTTTTTGCATACGATGGTCAAAATGATACAGGAACCTCTCTGGGAATTGCAGCTTAAGCAGGTTAAAATCGTGCTGAAACTTTTGCAGCATGGCTTTGGAATCACATATACGCCTAACATTGGATGTTAATGCAGACTTTCAATACCAAGTTTCTGGTTTTTCTCTTGAAGCACGTACCTCTTGCTGATGGGCTTGATGTGGCAACAACGGGACTTGGGAAGTGTCTAGATGTGATATTAAATTCCAAAGGTAGTTTTCCGAAAAGTCAAATTCTTTTATTCTTTGACGCTTGTTATTATAATTACTTGTTGCGGCATGATTTCTTGTGTGTTCAGACTGGTGTAACTGTGGGAACTGCAGTCAGCAAGGTTGTCATATACCAATGGTTTTCATCCTCATCTCGTTTGCTGTAAATGCCGCACAAAGATTACCAAGATTACACAACTTGATTACTGATGGCGCTTCTGAAGATTTGATGCAGTACTTGAAGATAGTTAGATGCCTATCCCTTTTTTGTCACATATATGAAAAGACCACAGTTGAGCAGGAATTGGAACAACTTTCAGACATTCTTAGAGGAGTTGTATCTTTTGTTAGTGAAAGCCTGGAGGCTCTTGAGAACTTTTCTGCACATGATTCAGGTGAATCTTTGGATACAATAGAAGGCAAGAAAAAATGTCATCCCATGCAACTGACAGATTTCTTTGCGCAAGTGAACAACTTTGTGAAGCTGTCAACAGCGAGTTTGGTAAAGGACAAAGGATGCTGGCCTATGGTAAGAAATTATTTTCTATAGATCCCTCCTCTCCTTGTGTGAATACACTCTTTTCTAGTTCTCCTCCCTATGCAATCTTAAGGATTTCATATGCTGGCGGCCTTTGCAATGGTTAAGAACAAACATGCTAAAATGGCAATGGCCTTATACACTGCCAGATCACTTTATCCCCAGCATGAGTGAAATTCCCAATGTTTATACATCGTCTGATGAATGTCGCCTCTTTGTTTGTTTATTTATCTATCTGTTTGTTTGTTTGTTGTCTGTTCTTTGCCTGAAGGGGCCTATCCTAGTTGTTTGCCATCCTGATTGGTATATTGAATGCAATTTTTGCTACCATTATTTGCAGTATACTGGCCATATAGCGCACACATTCTATAGAGACTGTAATGTGATACGAAAATTCAACTAGTTTTAGATGTATATGTCGGGTAAGATTTGATAAACAAATGTGCAAGTCTGATGAATAGGTTATGGGCTGCAGGATTTACAGGAGATTGCAAATTCTCTTCTTTATATCGTGGAAAATTTCATGTGTTCATATAGCAACTATGTGTTAAAGAGAGAGATGTCCCCAGTGAATCATATGAGCACTTGTAAAGACAACTCAGCTAGAATGGTAGAGGACATGCCACTAGCTCAAACTGGAATAGTTGTGGATAAGCAGGATATTGACAGCCCAGCTTCAAGCTTTTGTAGACCTCGGCCATCAACAATAGCAATTATAAAAAGATTCATGCGTAAACGCCAGCACCTTTGTTTTCAAGAAGCAGAACAATCATGCATTACAAGCCATGAAGGGTAATTTGCCAACTTAAGGAATTTAGAGATGTATGTCATATAACAAGTTGATGTCATGTTTTATTCTTCAGGTCACCAACTCCAAGTAAGAGGCAGAGGAAACAAGTCCGTGGCACTGCTGATAGACCCCTTCGGCCTCTTTATCACAATGTTTCTGGACGTAAGGAGGCAACACCACAGAGTAGAAATTCATATATTCAAGAAATTTTATCCAATGAGCCCAACGCTGAGAATGATGACTTTAGTGACCTAAATGATTTTATAGTTTACAAGGAGGGTAGAAACTACACGAAATTTCTTAACAAACGTCTGAAATTTCGGCGACGCAGTCATACAAGGATGATTTGGAAGAGGTTGGAAGAAAAGAGAACAATCCTGCATATGTTAGATCTTTATCAGAATAAGGAGGCCCAGTACTTGCAAGAGTTATAGAAATATGAAACACACTTGATTGCCAGAAGAAGAGACGTCCAAAGGTTCTTGACCTAATTATGTTTCATGGGAGCAAGTGTAATTTTCTCCAGCTGTAATTGCTTATGAACAATTTCATGTTTTCGGTGGAGCATAAGAACACAAACTGGTTTCCAAGAGTCTTAAGCATTGGCCAAGTTCCTAATTTCATCAGGTATGGAGGAAACCATACGCGTCAGATGAGGGACAGCATTCAACATGTAATATTCAACATGTAATATATATCTGCTAACCTGCATGCATGGGTGCAAACGATCTCCCTGCCTGTGCTTGCAATCATGTACTTTTGAAGACAGCTAACAAAAACAAGCTTTGGCCATAAATGGGACAATCGCTGATTATACTGTATTGCACTAGTGAAAGTAGTAATATTTTTTATTGATATTGACAGACAGTTTTGTTGCTTACACAAGGTAATACCAACAACTGTATACAGCCGTATCTCACCGTTATTCAGCCTTAACATGCTTTTCCTCGAAACTGGTATTTAATTTACTTCCGCATAAAGAGATTTTCATTCTCAAGGGAAACTTTGGCAGTTTTAGAATCAGGAAAGTTTTCCTTTCTTTATAGATGAAATTAGTGTATTTGGGCATTCTTAGAAGGCCGAAAGTCTTTGTTATCATCTTTTTCCAGAACTTATTATTAGTCGTCTCTCCAGCAAACCTTTATTTTCAACCCGCAGGGGCAGGATCATTATGTATAAGGAAAAATCTCTCTCGAGGATTTTCCAAAAAAATCTGCCTGGAAGCTTTGGATGGACTTTCATCAAATCTGGAGGTCGTAGTACATGCCTCGAGTTCGTGGATCTCTGAATATGGTTGAAAGCAGAGCGCCTGAATCTCTGAATCTATTGGTTGAAAGCAGAGCGCCGCTCCGTAACTTCCGGAAGCCAATTCCGTGTGATAAACTAGACGCAATAGAGGCGTAATTTGAGGGTCCCGTTCATTACGGTAGGGAAATCGTTTCGGGAGCTTTGGATATGAGCTAATATTACAGATTTATGATCAAGGTGCATCCTTTCCCATTGTAATGGTTTTTCCTTTGCAGCGGACATAGGTTTATCCCTCCATCCTAATCGCTTTTCAAGAAATAAAAAAAAAATCTAATCCACTTCCTATGGCCATTGATAATTCCAAAAATTTGCCATCATACATGTGTCAACCAAGAATAAGACAACCTAACTTATGCCCAAAGGCTACAACAGCATAAAATAACAGCATAGCTGCTTTATATGAACAAGACTTATGCTCCACATGCAAGTAACTTGAACTGTACATAGGCCCACATGCAAGAAACTTGAAATGTACATAGGCAGATACACACAAACTCCAACTTCGTTATTTATGGAAGCAACACAAGATCTTCTATTGTACACATTAGAACAAAGCTTGCTCTTCTGTAATCAAGCCCTCATGGTATGGGGATGCCTTAGAGCAAGCTGCTGCAGCTGGCGGAGTTTGGACAGAAGCATAGTCCCCACATGGTTCACCTCTGCTCTAAAAACTCTTCTATCTCGCTGCTCGACAACAACCTGAGGATCATCCATGGCCGTGAAGGCCACTTCCAGCACATCAACTATATTGCTTAAGGGAAGGGAGAGCATGCGCAGAGATTACCAAGTCTGTGCCTTCAACCAATCAACATAAAAAAAGGTCCTTCATGTGGGGGATTGTCTTCCCCAGCAGTGCCCACCTCTTGGGAATCAGCGTCCGAGGAGATGAAGGTGGAGAATGGCGGTGGAGGACATCCATTTCCCACTTCATCCCACGCTGCCTCATTCTACTGGGACCTGCAAGAAGAAGCCCATTCAGTTTGTCAGTCCATGGAACAAAGAGAATGTTAATTGCAAAAATCATACTATCCAATCTGGAATCCATGGTCCTCTATGTCTAACGGAATGTAATCTTTCAAGGAAGATTGGTTGGGGTCTATAAGAGGAGTAAAAGCTGTCGTCTCTTCATGGTATTTTTCATCAGTGGGGTAATCTACCACATCAATTGCATCGTCTCCTTCTCTAGTGCTACTTTCCTCTTCTAACATTGCGTCAAGTCTATCCATTTCCATCTCCTTACAAGCAAATGCATCGTCCCAGAATCTGTGACGTCTCTTTTCGACCTTCTCTATGGGTTCCTCTCCTGGAGGGAGGCCATAAATCACGCATTGAACATCCTTGATAGAAGCGTGGTTTGGATCTAGGGTTAATCTCCAAGCAGCCTCCACTCTGTGATAACTAATGCGGGCAGAATTCCAAGGCAGCACCCATACACTGAAAAGGATAAACTTGTCAGTTCAGAGTATGCGAGCAATCATGTAGCGTAAGCTCGGAGTTCTCTGCCACCTATCATGGTGTCCAGCACGACTAAAAAGATTCATGTTATCTAACACTACACAATGCTTGCTCTCTCCAACGCCATATAGTGCATACAAATTCTTTCCATGCTCTAGTTGGTCTGCAGTCACATCTTTCATGTGGCTTCTGAAATGCAGCTTCCCTGTGTCTTTTAGACAATATCCAAACATTCCCTTGAAGCAGTGTAGGCGCATATCTTTCAATGCCTTACACATGATCACGCCTCCAGGTGGACGATGGTTAGTGCAGTCTAAATCTTGCCTGAGGCGCATGTTTACAGCTGCAGGCATCGTCATGGGAACACGGGACACACACTGCAAATGCAGGTGGTCTAGCTCTGAGCTATGTTCAACTGCTACCATACCTGCTAGGCAATCGAAGTCTAGTAATGGTCTTCCAATATATCTGAGCCACTAATTGTAACCGTGACACTCACATCTAGCACATTACTCTTTTATCACCTTCTTGGCCCTTTTGCTTCTTCATACATTTCTTCTCCTCTTTTTCTTTCTTTGCTTTCTCACGGGCCTCCTTCTTCTCTTTCTGCCTCTGTTCTTTCTCCCTCCTCGTCGCAGCTCTCTCTTGCTGCTTCCTTCTCTTAATTTCATTCCGGCCGTTTTGCTCCTGAATAACAATTCCAACATCTTTGCGTGGCCTACCTCTCTTCCTTGGTGGCACAACAACATTCAGGCCTCAGCAAGCACATTTAGATTATTCTGGGCTCTTTCTGTAGACAAATCTAGCTCCTCAGAAGGCACTTCTACGTAAGTACTACGATGGAAAAGCGGATAGGAACCAAGTCGGGGACAATCTACAACACCAGCTACCAAATTCAGGCCACTCATAAAAGGCACCGGAGTTCTTCTGGCAGAAAATTTACATCAAGTACCCAAGATCTACAGAAATGGCACACTGTTTGAATGCAGGTCCTTATATGTGTTCTCACCATATAACCTAAGAGGCAAGAATCCATAAATTCATAAATTCCAAGGGCTGATGCTACTTCTAACAGTGTTTATTGCCAAAGATCCCGCTCAAAGCTACTCCTTTTTGCGTTTAGTGCCAAAAGCCCCTGTTGTTCTGTTTTCCAGTACTCTTCTTCCAAAGGTTCGTCAAAACAAATTAAGAAGTAAGATCAATTCATCTGGAGAAAAATCTAACCCTGATTTTGCAGCCATGTTCGTCACATGTCCAACCTTGCTCGTGTATAACCGAAGACCAGATTAACAGTCCGTTCCCAAAAGAAGAGGAATTGATCCACAGATCTGCAACAACAGATTGAAATTGCAATAGAATAAAATGCTATAGCATATAATGGAGCAACAGATATCGTCTCTTAGCATACCCGATTCTATAATATACATGAACATATGAAGCTAGAAAGCCATTAACCTCGAGAAGCTGTTCTATTTTAACAAAATTTGCAACAGATCCTTCCATAACAACACTTTTTTGCCATAAAGAGTGCATGTGGAGTAGAACCCTAAATATAGTCTCCCCATAGCCATTGTAATATCCAATGATTAAAGCTATATATTTCATATTCCAGAAGAAATTTGCTCACCAATTCCTTGAATATTGAACCTTTTCCAGCATTACTGCTTTCAGGAGGCCTTCCCTCCTCATTTCCCAGGCTTCCAGCCTCTAGCCAGTCGCTTCATCATCGAGAAAGCTTACAAATTACCTGAACTTGCCTCTACAGGCCCATCGCTACTCGCCATTTCCGCTTCGCAAACCTGCAGGAAATACAAACTCATGGCTACCATTCAAGAAACAGCACCACCCGGCCAGCCTCCAAGTGATTCGAAAGAAATCTGCCAGGGAGGCCTTTAAACAGGCCGATTCTAGCAAGCGTAGAGGAAAAATAGGGCTTTCAGACATGCCAAAACTGTATGGCATGCAAATCCGACCATCCATGCACAATCATGGCAGAAACAAAACCCTGTTCAAGGGCCACAAACATTTTGACAAAAAAGAAAAGAAAAAAAAAATCAACTAAAAGTCATTGGAAACCTACTCCCTCCATGAATAGCTCTTTCTATTTGCCTCAACAAATTATTTTTGGTCATGCAAATGACGTTGCAAAGCATTTGCTACAGATTGTTGCAGATAGAATTACGTGGCAAGCTGACTAGGCTGCATGTCTCATGTGAAGAGCCACAATTGCACCTACTTGTATGCCACGATTGGGGATGTTCCAACCAAGCCTGATTAATTCTATTTTGTTCTTCCTTTGTATTTGTAAGATGGTACTAGAGCAGGAACCCGACCTGCCAAGAGGAGTTCTTGAGACTTACATGCTAAGAAGATGAAGAAAAGGAAGAAAACCAATGGAGATGAAGTGCTTCCATTGATGGCTGATGGGGTATAAAAGGCTCAGGGTGGTTTCCCATGGGCCCAAAACCTCAAGGTTTTCTTGAGGTCAGACGTACATCTTCGGCGTTCCTATGAACACCTCACCTAGAGGAACTCAGGTCTCAGACCTGAAAATGAAGACTTGGGACTTCATTTTTGAATGCTGAGGTCATGACCTCGTTTTGTTTTCCCCGGTTTTTACACAAATTTTCTTGTCTTTTGCCCGTTCATGCCAAGAAAGATAGGATTAGACGTTGCTTCATGGGAATGAGGCAGCTCTTGTGTGCAGGTCGACCTTCAGATATTTTGAGGTCCACAAGCTCATGGGAAGCTGCCCTCAGAGCATCAGGCTGATGGGCTCGAGATAGAAGACTCAGTGCAGCAAATTGAGGAAGTTTAAAACCTGTCATTGCAAATTGATGCAAATATACTTGATCGGGACGAAATTCCCAAGGCAGAAGTAGTCATTTCAAGACAAATTGAAGCAAGTCAGCGGCAGTATTTCATGACCGTTGAAGAAACTTGGTTCGCGGAGGATGCCGCTGTGACGGTCCAGGGGAATATACGCTATAAATACGCATATTCCTGGATCCGTCACTATACAAGTCTATCATTCATAGCCTTGTATACCATAGGAGTGGCACTAGGGGGCATGGCCAAGTTATTCTCATAACTTAGCCAACCATAGGTTAAGCCATTATCCATGTGGCCTTAACCTATTGGGGCACCGCCACACAGGACTCACCCGATTGGTGCCACGTGGCATCCTAGGTGGACCTAACTTATATAGGCATAAACCCTAACCCTAGACCTCTTTTCCAGCCCTAGCACCCAGAGACTCACCTACTCGTTCGAAACCCCGTTTCGAACATCGTTTGTTGTGGCATAGACTGGTGCAGCAGCCCCAGTAGGGTAGACTCGTTCTTGGAGCAAGAGCAGCATCACGTGAGTCGAAGACCATGGAGGCACACGGATCTGGAGGGAGAGCATCAGGAGCAGGTATGTAGGATAGTAGTTGTGATAGCTCATCTGGAATTAGCATTCCAGATATGCTAGTATCTTGTATCTAGAGTAGAGCCATCCTAGAACCCACATTCAACATCTTGAACCCTAATCAAGGAACCCTAACTATTAGTTAGTTGTATGATTAGGTTAAGATGTTCTTCTTATGATTATTCTCATGATGATTATGTGATGATGGTTGATCATGTTTGCTCCTCTTGTATTGGGAAGGGGGGTAGAGACCTAGAGCCATATGTAGTATGCACCTAGAGTAGATCCCTTAGTTCCTATTAGTTGCGGCCTGTGCATAGGAGCCCACCGGGCTATGGAGGCTATGATATGACTCAGCACCAGATAACGGGGCTAGAGGGAAAGTGGAGGGAGGATCCCTGCCGAGTGGGGGCTTCGGGGGATCCCATAGTGGGCTAGGCTTATGGTGGGTCGCCGTGTGGGCGAGCATGGGTCCGGACACCCCCGGGGCAATGGTGTTGCCACGCCTCTCGAGAGCTGCAAGTGATGGCTTGGCTCGTTTTGGGGGGGGCCGGGTCAGTGCGAATGGGTGTGTCGCCACGATTCTCTAGCCGCCCACGGCACCTCTAGACCCTGGGAAGGGGAGATGCAACCCTTCCTGCCTCATCGGACCAGGGAGATGCAACCTGGAGTAGTCCCGATGGGTGATACCATGGGATTGCGTTTCCGGAAGGCTAGAGTCCTGTCAGAGCCTGATCTAGCCCATCGCAAAGTATGCGGGGAGGGGCGGATGGAGTGGTCAACCCTAGCCATTGTTCTATGCCAGCCCTCGCCATCGCCATGACTCGGTCTGCTCTATCTTGAGGCCTAGCCGGTCAGTCACCCTCCTTACGAGTCTGAGCCGGGGTAGGAGCTCTCCTGTTTTATGGTTTGTGATTATCATCTATGCATTGGTTTATGTGCGATGCACTACCCTCCGAGGTAGTATTTGTGTATGTTTTATGCTAGTTCTGACGTGTTATCGCTTCCGCTGTTATAGGAGCCCATAGGGGAAGGGCGCGCAAGACACCTTCGTGTTCCCTCCCCGCACTAAGAGTTACCTCGAGAGTCGCGGGGGTAGGCGAAGGGCCCATGCGGTTCTTGAGCGGGATGGGGATTTCTGCCGGGTATCTGGTGAAGGCGCCCGTATGTTTAGCGAGGGCGTCACAATGGTATCAGGCGATGTTCTTGGTTGACCAAGAACTAGCACTGACCATAACTATGAAGTAGTCTAACAGGCCTATAGGGGTGTGGAATAAACATTCCACCATCGAACCGCGAAAATGGGGGAAAAATTTTTCTCCTAGGTAGTGGGTCAGGAATTAGGCTAAGTGTTAGACGAAGAATTGTGAGAGGCAAACGAATTTTCTAGTAAAATTGGAGTGAAAATTATGCATCTGCATCAAATTTCACCTAAAATGGGTCGAAGAATCATGCCAATCAGAGGCCCAGGTGAAAAATGGCGCAAATTCATAAATTGCACTTCGAACCATTAGGAAAATTCGAAAAATTAAAGATAATATCAATTAATATAGGTTAATATGTACATTAATAGTTAAATAATTAATTAAATATCTTGTAATTAATAAGGGGGGGCTAATAAATAGGGGTAATTATGGTAGGAGAATATTCCCAGGGACCCTCCTTTTTAAATATCTGACACCTCATTTTTCTCTCTCCAACCCTTCACCTCAAACCTTCTCTTGCTTGACCCTTTCGTCACCCGTTTTCTGAACCATAAGATATGGCCCGCACCAAACAAACTTACAGGAAGACTGGACCAAGACCGACCCTCTCCATGGCGCAGGCAGCAGGACCCCGACGCGAGGCCACCCTACCCCAAGTGGCCGGAACCACCTAAGGTGGTGAAGAAACAGAAGGTAGGGGAGCGGGCATTCGCGCTGCAGCAGGACCGGGAGTTCAAGAGAAAGATGGTGGCATACAAGGAGTACCTCCGTCATTTGGGCCAGGTACAATGAGTGGTATTACCCGGCAGGAGGTCAGCCGAGGGAGCGTCGTAGTGGGGGGGCAGGCAAAGAAGAACCAGCCCAAGCCACCCCCACCAAGGCGAGAAAAACCGAGAGGGTTCACCCGCAGACACCCAAGCGGCACATGCCCGGGTGTTTAGGGAGATTCGGCACTTCGGATGTGCACGAATCTCCTTATAAGGAAGCGCCGCCGGCGTCTCCTTAGGGAGGTTTTGCAGCGATTAGGACGGACTACTGGGGTAACCCCTCTGATGACCCGGGCTCTGCAAGAGGCCTCCGAGGCAGAGCTGGTGCAGCTCTTCGAGGAGGGAAACCTCTGCGCCATCCATGCTAAGCGGGTAACCCTTATGCCTAAGGATATCCACTTGGCACGGAGGATCCGCAGGGAGAGGCCCTAGGCCTCAAATTTTGTAAATTTTGTAGAAGAACTAAAATTTCCATGTAATTATGTTCCTCATTAATATAAAAGTTCTTTTCCCTCTGTAAAATTGTCCTTGAAATGTAGAAAATAGAACCCAATTGCGGTAGAATTCTTCATAGCATGTCTAGAAATACCCCAGAAATCATAACTACAACAAAATTTTGGCAAAAAAATCATCAAAAATGCAAAAATTGGGGCCAGTCGGGTGAGACCGCGCCAATGGCCTCTGCGTCCCCGACGCGGGCGCGTTTCGCGCGGATTCACCCGCCTACCCCCAAAATCTTGCTTTTAGATGTCAGTTTTGCACAAAATAAGTTGCTAGTTAGGTTAGAAGTGGCCCAATTAGCCATATTAGCATCTTCAAATTTCCTAAAATGACCAAAAATTGACCCAAAACAGGCCAACCCGGGTGAGGCCAAGGCCAAAGCAGCGTCTGCGTTCATGACGGAGGCCATCATGTGATTCACCCGGGTCGGGCCATCTTTGGCCCAAATTAGCCAAATTTGATCCAACAAATTGCCATGTAGTGTTTCTTGCTTCGTTTTGCTTAAGTTTGCACTTCATGGTAGTTCATTTGGACACCCAGAGCCATAGAACCAAGGTCGTCTTAGCTAACACCTTTCTGCACAAATCCCGAGGTCACCCATAGTCTATAAAAATAGGCCTCATTTGCCATTTTTCTTCCCTCTGAACTGCTCCCGGCCCCTTAGGCGATTTTCGACCCTCCAGCGATCTTTGCAAGCCATTTTCTACACCCTTTCACGCTCAATGGGCCCGGCAACTTTGAGAGATGGTATAATCTTTGCCCGACCATATCCATGTGCTTCGGTAGATCAAGCTTTCTACGTGTTTGATCACTTGTTTGATCTTCACGCAACCTTGACTAGAACACCCTACTACCACGAGACATTATGTGCCGGTATGACCGGCGAGGGGTCCTACCTTGGGAAGTTAGGCGCCTCCTAGGGGAGGAATTGGGTTTCCCTTGAGACACTTACCCAAGCTTTAGGGTGAGAGTTGGCGGGATCGAGGCAAGAAGCGGCTATGGGATAGGACTAGAACCATGCCCGATTACATGACCTGCGGACATAATAGGCACTGGTACCTTTCAGCCCGAGACGACCCTTGCCCTCTTCATGCATTATAAGTCAATCAACAAAGTAGGGGAACCCTCTGTTCAGCCCTTAGACTTAGCGCCACTTTCGATGCCGTAGGGCCCAGGATCAAATCCACGAATATAGAGTCCTCCGCCCTCACGAATATTTCCCCGGCACCCGTCGGGCGACCATCTCTCTGAGATCCATGAAGACTACTGGCGGCTAGGGGAGCGAGAACCCGAGAATGGGGAGGGGGGAGGCAACAAGAATGCGGAGATATGCGTCGAGGCATGGCGGCGGCGTGAGAAGGGCTCTTGATCCACCGGTCGGCATCACGGCCTTGTCGCCAATAGTCATCGGCGGCGAGGAGTACATTTTGCAAATGACATCCTCAATCTGTCCCTCTTGTCGAGGAGCGGGGGTCTTGAATCGGCGAGCTCTTGGGTATGATAGCACGGGAAAACCCACTGAGACATCATCGACTACTCATACCGGGGAGATCCCAAGGGAGTTTGGCGGAGAGACACTCTTATCTTTGGGGAGACAATGTCGGATATAGCAGCCTATCGGCAGAGATATAAGAGATCTATCGACAGCAGGGAGCCTATCATCTCGGAGGAGGAGTTCAGTGAATCTGAGCACACTCTACAAACCCGGGGAAGGGCCCAAGCTCAAGCCCGACCCGATTCGAGCAGGAGCATGAGGGAAGGGTCCAGCAGCATTAACTTGGACAACGCAACCAGTATGTGGAGAGATCATGAAGACCTCATGGCGGTGGATGCCTACGGCGAAGCAGCTCAAAGGAAGGGCACTGGATCGCGAGGCGTAGGGAAAGGTGCAGCACTTCGCTACTATCTTCCAGCCCTCAGCCAGGGGCAAATGATAGTCTTCCACAAGGAGTTCAGCCC
This sequence comes from Isoetes taiwanensis, assembly GCA_021234155.1. Taxonomy (NCBI): domain Eukaryota; kingdom Viridiplantae; phylum Streptophyta; class Lycopodiopsida; order Isoetales; family Isoetaceae; genus Isoetes; species Isoetes taiwanensis. Next base: position 2,379,763 of record JAJEKV010000032.1, read on the forward strand.
AAGGGGGGAAGAATCCGTGGCACTTCTCATAGCGCTTTCGGGCTTCGGGCAGCACTCGAAGATATACGCCCATGCCGATCACATCATTCTTTTCAACAGGGCAGTCGCGCTCCATTGCCTCGACTTTGCGAGAGGACACTTGAGGGATGCAACACTTTCAGTGGTAGCAGCAACAGCACCAGAACTCCCGGAACCAGAGATGGCCCGAGCACTTGAAGGAAGATCAACGAGGAACATCTTGCGCAACCTCGGCAAAGGCCTCCGATTCAGGGATGTCAAGAACTTCTTCAGGCTTTCCGGAGGCCACTGAATAGTTGAAAAATTTCTTAAATTTGTGCTAAATGTTCTTGTACCCATTGTGCTAAGATACATCTGCTTTATTATGTAATCCTTATGTATTAATGACTATTAACTGGTTTGTCAATGTAAGGCTTTGTATGATTTCTTATAACTAAAGATAATTCAATTTGCAAGTAAAATTGATCGTTGCCTAACCTAATAACATGTATTAATGATCAATCCTTGCAGCAAGGAACTCAAGTGCAGGGTCTCAGGACCAGCACCGACCACGCAATTGGGTACCAAGGAATTTGTTTGGCAGGGAACAAGAAGATGTTGAGCAGGATATGTCACCAGAGGCAGTCAACGCAAGGTTGGTGCAGATGAGGAATCAGATGCAACACCTCATCAACTGGGCGACACCTCTCATGAATACACAGGAAGATGGTCACCCACCTCCACCTTGTTTTCCGGGTGGGGATGAAGTCCCTCAGCAGGAAGGGGAGGGCAACCAGGGGAACGTCAGGGACAAGAGACGAAGAAGGAGAACCAGGAGTCCATCATCATCTAGTTCCAGCTCATCAGATAGTTCTTCCAGTGACGATAGCTCTAGCTCCGACAGTGAGTCTGACACACCTAAGGCAAGAAAAAGGGCAAGAAAGACGGATGACTATCAGAAAAAGGTGGATAGTGCTATGAGCAATGTGTGGAAGACAAGGAAGCTGGGCCAGTTTTCAGGGAAAGACAGATCAGGCATGGAGGCGGAAGCATGGCTGGATGAAATGGAAGAATTTGGCAACTCATACGGTATGAAGGACAAGGACATAGGGAAAGTTGCTACAGCTAACCTTATTGGACCGGCAAGGATCTGGTGGAAGGGATATGCTAAGTCCAACAAGGCGAAGAGGAATAATTGCGGGTTTAAGACCTTGACAAGGCTTTCTTTAAGCACTATGTGCCGAGGTCTCATACTAGTAGGCAGATTCAGCAGTTTTTCTGAGGTTGAATCGGGGGTACCTTATCGGTGGCTAAGTATACGAAGAATTCATGAGACTTAGACTTCATGTCGGGAGTATCGAGAAAGGCAAGCGGTGGACACCTATATTGAGGGTTGAACAGCAATATCAAGAGGCTTGTTAGAGCAATCAACCCAAGGTCGATTCGCGAGAGGCGAAGATAAAGCTATAAGTTTGGAGGAGGCACCGGCAACTCCATGAGAAGCGATCAACCTTCAGGGGTAAGAGTTCAGAGGCGTGCTCGGGGACAATATCGGGGTAAGCAATCAGCGACCTACACCATCGGGGGCCAGCAGCAAGGTAAGGATAAGAGCAAAACTTTTGGGGACCGTAAGCCACAGAATGCATCAGGGGGAAGTGCTCTTAAGCGTCTCCTAGACAGTCTGCCGAAGGAAAAGAGACAGGAATGCATTGAGAAGAAGTTATGCTTCAGGTGCTTCCAGCCAGGGCACAGGACACATGATTGTCCATTCGTCATGCAGTCAGCTTTGGCAGAACTCTTGGATTGGGACTCCCCAACAGGGACGAGGGCGGGGCGATGAGCAGGGGGAGGGCCACGACTTCATAGATGGTGAGTGTCACATATGTGCAAACATTGAGTCAGATGAGATAGAGAATCAGTCAACTGTCATTGCGGCTGATGGGATCATAGATAGTAATCCTTATGTAGTCCTCATAGATACAGGTAGCTCTCATAATTTTGCATCTCCTAGATTGGCTGCTCTAATGAAGAACAAGGTATTGAAGTCTAAGCCAAGGCCAGTAGCTATGGCAAGGGCCATTCGGCACACTAAGGGGAGGAGGATCACCTTTGACATAGACCTTAGTGGGGCCAAATGGCCGATGGGAGCAGAAGTCATGGATATTGGAAGGTATGATCTTATAGTGGGAATGGAATTTTTGAAGCCAGCCAAAGCCATGATTGATTGCGACCGGAATGAAGTCTCCATGACGGCACACGAGGCAATGACAAGTTGATAGTGAAAGGTAAGAAGCTAGAATCCCCTATGCGGTGTATTTCTTTGAAGCAGCTAAGGAAGAGTATAGAAAGGAATAAGGTGGATTACATCTTGAGGATGGAATCAGTTGAGCCAGGCAAGCAGGATGGAAGTGACACAAAGGGAAATCAGCTGCCCAGGCAGATAGCAAGGCTTATTTCAGAATTCAGAGATGTATTTCCGGATGAAATCCGGCAGCTGCCACCTTATAGGGGTGTAGAATGTGAGATCACATTGGCTCGGGATCTGAAAGCCTACCAAGAAGGCGCCATATAGAATGAGCATCGAGTTGTGAGCTCAAGAAGCAGTGCGAGGAATTGCTCGAGCTTGGATTTATAAGAGCAAGTGTGTCTCCTTTGAGACACCTATACTCTTTGTCAAGAAGAAAGATGGGAGCTTAAGAATGTGCATAGACTATCGCATGACTCAATAAGCGGGCGATAAAGAATAAGTATGCATTGCCAAGGCGGATGACCTAATGGATCAGCTACAAGGAGCAAAGGTATTCTCTAAGATTGATTTAAGATCAGGATACCATCAGATAAGAATAAAGGAAGAGGACATCCATAAGACCGCTTTTAAGCAGCGGTATGGTCATTTTGAGTTCTGATAATGCCCTTTGGATTGTCGAGCGCTCCCATAGCGTTTATCGCCTCATGAGCGATATCTTTGAGACTTCTTGGATGAGTTTGTTATTGTCTTCTTGACGACATCTAATCTCTGACAAGTCCCTTGAAGAGCATTGTCGACACCTCGGGGAAAGTGTTGGAGAAGTTGAGGCGTCATGGGTTGTATGGGAAGCTCTCTAAGTGCCACCATCGCAATGGTAGGGTGGAGTACTTGGGGCATGTAGTAACATCGAGGGAATCTCCACAGATCCATCTAAGATTGAGGCAATAGTTGATTGGCCAGCTCCAAGGAATGTGGCGAAGTAAGAAGCTTTTCGGGTTGGCGGGGATACCTGAGAAAGTTAAGTGAAGGACTTTGCTAAGTGGGCGTCCCCTCCGCCCGGACCTCACTAAGGCCAAGAAGATTAAGGATTGGGCTAGCCATTGGTTAGAGAAAGTCAAGCTTCTTTTGAGAAGCTTAAAGAGGCCTTAACAACAAAGACACCGGTGCTTGTTCTCCCGGATCCGAGTAAGGATAAGTTGGTAGCAACGGATGCAAGCAAGATAGCAACAGGGGCAGTCTTGATGCAAGAAGGAAGGGTAGTCGCCTACGACTCAAAGAAGATGAACGACGCCGAGCAACGCTACCCAACCCATGATCAGGAGCTCCTAGCCATTGTCAGGGCATTGAGGATATGGAGGCATTATCTGCTGGGAAGGAAGTTTCAGTTGGATACTGATCATCAGAGCCTTCAGTATCTTTTCACCCAGCCACTCCTCAACTTAAGGCAAAGGAGGTGGATGGAATTCCTTGAGGAGTATGATTTTGATATTATATATAAGCCTGGTAAGCTTAATGTTGTAGCAGATGCCCTCTCCAGGAGACCATTTCAGACAAGGACGCATTGTAATGCGATTTCCACTCTTTCGAGTGAGTTCGGCAAGAAGATTGAGGAGTCCTTGCCAACCGATGTGGACTTCAAGGAGGTGTGGGAAAGCCTCTCCAAGGAAGCCAGAACAGACAAGGAGCGGGAAGCCTTCAAGCATTTTAAGAAGGAAGGCAACCTGTTATACCATAAGCATAAGTTGTGTGTGCCCGAATCTTCAGGGGTAAGGAAGTTAATTCTTCATGACACACATAACAGCCCAATAGCGGGGCATGCTGGCTTCATGAAGACCTATTTCAAGATTCGAAGTAGTTACTTCTGGCCAGGAATGAAGAGGCAGATAGCTGCATATATTCGGGATTGCCAGTTATGTCAGCAGACCAAGGCAGAGCAACTGCGGATTCCGGGTGCTTTAGAGCCATTGGGGGTGCCAAATGCAAAGTGGGAGGTCATAAGCATGGATTTCATCACAGGACTCCTAGAACTCTTGAGGCAAGGATGCATTGATGGTTGTAAGTAGATAAGTTATCTAAGATGGCACATTTAGGTGCCTTGCAAGGCACCGGACACCGCATTAGACTTTGCCAAGTTATTTGTAAGGAGATTTTTTAGACTCCATGGCATGCCTCGGGAAATAATATCGATAGAGATTCTAAGTTCATGAGTGCCTTTTGGCGGGATCTCTTTAGCACCATCCGGACGAAGCTCTCCATGAGTACGGCATATCATCCACAAGCGGATGGCGGACGGAAAGGGACGAATCGGATCATTGAAGACATGCTTGAAGCTATGTGTGGAACAAAGCGGTCAAGTGGGATGAGTACATTCACTTGGTGGAATTCGCCTACAATAGTGCCAAGGGGAGTCATCTCGGATGTAAGCCTTTCATGGTGAACTACGACTACGGGTGCTTAACCCGGATACAGCACAATCCTCATGTCCAAGGTAGAAGTGTCCCGGCCAGATGTTAGGGGATATCAGTGACTAGTAGAGGAAGTAAGGGGTTATTTATTGGCGGCAAGAAGTCGGCGAGGAAGAGTGTAGCCGACAAGCCTGGGACCGTAAGGGAGTTTAAGGTGGGAGATCTGTTTGGTTGAAGATCAAGGTGAAGCAAGCCAAGCTGCGGATTGGGAGCTGCAAGAAGCTTGCCCCTAGGTGGGCTGGGCCGTTCAAGATTTTTAGAGAGTGGGCTCTCAAGCCTACAAGTTGGATCTTCCAGCCCATCTTAAGGTCCACAAGGTCTTCCACGTAAGTTTATTAAAAGGCACAATCCTAACCACGAGGAGGTTTTGGACACTCCAACCTTGTTGGAAATGCCGGAGGAGCAAGTAGAAATAGTGCGAGTTACTTCTTGATAAGTCATTCAAGAAGACTAGGAGGTCTCAGTTCCTCCAATATTTGGTTAAGTGGAAGCACTTACCCGTGGAAGATCGACATGGGTATTGAAGCAAGATTTGGAGAAGCAATACCCGAGTTCATGAAGGAGTTTGATGGGCGAGTCGTCTCCGGGCTTGGTCGACCCGACTTACCCGGTGGTTAGCTAGCATGTTGTTAGTTAGCTTTGAGCTGGGCGCATGCATTCTAGTTAGGAGGGTGCATGTGCGGAACCTTGGATCGTGTGGGCGATGATGGGATCGCCTTTAAGGCATTCTCTAGGCCACATGCACCAGAGGTGCGCATGACCATTAGGGTCATGTGAGTGAGGAATGAGGCATGGTGGGCGATGATGGGACATCGTCGGGGATGATCTCTATGCCCACGATGCGGGTATGCACACCTGGCCGTAGGAGGGTCATGGTGAAGCTTAAGTGATCATCGCGGCGATGATGGGATCGTGAGGCGTTCCCTAGCTGAAACCCTCGGGGGCATGATGCACCGGGGCGTACTTTCGATCAGGGGGATCGTGTACAAGGTAGCACTTTCGATCATGGGCAATGATGGGAGCATCTTAAATGATCCCTAAGCTCAAATCCGAAAGGGCCATGATCTTGGGCAAGGTAGTAGGACAACCTTGAGCGGTGGTTCGGCTCAAGGAGGTAAGGGGTGGTCCCCTAAAACCACAAATTATTAACTAAACTAACGTAATGTGCTCCTTTTGCGGGCAAGTAGAAGGAGGACCTCAACGAGGGAGCGTTACACGAGAAGCTAGGGGAGCCATAATTTAGATTATGAACCCTAATAACTCTTATAATAATGTTTGAATTATGGTAGGAAATAACAGGTGTTAAGGCTATATAATTTTGTATAAGTACAAATATAGCCTAAATTTTGACCTTTAAACTAATAAAACTTGATTACTAAAGTAAAATTAAAGGTTATGACATGTGTTTGTTGCAGGTATAAGGTAGGTTCGTCACCTTAGCGCAATGCTGAGGACAGCATTGTCCTAAGGGGGGGAGAATGTGACGGTCCAGGGGAATATACGCTATAAATACGCATATTCCTGGATCCGTCACTATACAAGTCTATCATTCATAGCCTTGTATACCATAGGGGTGGCACTAGGGGGCATGGCCAAGTTATTCTCATAACTTAGCCAACCATAGGTTAAGCCATTATCCATGTGGCCTTAACCTATTGGGGCACCGCCACACAGGACTCACCCGATTGGTGCCACGTGGCATCCTAGGTGGACCTAACTTATATAGGCATAAACCCTAACCCTAGACCTCTTTTCCAGCCCTAGCACCCAGAGACTCACCTACTCGTTCGAAACCCCGTTTGAACATGGCTTGTTAATGGCATAGACTGGTGCGGCAGCCCCGATGGGGTAGACTTCGTTCTTGGAGCAAGAGCAGCATCCGTGAGTGGAAGACCATGGAGGCACAATACGGATCTGGAGGGAGTGCATCAGGAGCAGGTATGTAGGATAGTAGTTGTGATAGCTCATCTGGAATTAGCATTCCAGATATGCTAGTATCTTGTATCTAGAGTAGAGCCATCCTAGAACCCACATTCAACATCTTGAACCCTAATCAAGGAACCCTAACTATTAGTTAGTTGTATGATTAGGTTAAGATGTTCTTCTTATGATTATTCTCATGATGATTATGTGATGATGGTTGATCATGTTTGCTCCTCTTGTATTGGGAAGGGGGGTAGAGACCTAGAGCCATATGTAGTATGCACCTAGAGTAGATCCCTTAGTTCCTATTAGTTGCGGCTTTGTGTGCATAGGAGCCCACCGGCTATGGAGGCTATGATATGACTCAGCACCAGATACTTGGGGCTAGAGGGAAAGTGGAGGGAGGATCCCCGGCCGAGTGGGGGCCGGGGGATCCCATAGTGGGCTAGGCTTATGGTGGTCACTCGCGGTGTGGGCGAGCATGGGTCCAGACACCTCGGGGCAATGGTGTTGCCACGCCTCTCGAGGCGCAAGTGATGGCTTGGCTCTCGTTTTGGGGGTTTGATGGGTGCGAATGGTCGTGTGTCGCCCGCGATTCTCTAGCCGCCCGCGGCACCTCTAGACCACTGGGAAGGGAGATGCAACCCTTCTGCCTCATCCCGGACCAGGGAGATGCAACACAGGTAGTCCAGATGGGTGATACCATGGGATTGCGTTCAGGAAGGCTAGAGTCTGTCGAGCCTGATCTAGCCCATGCAAAGTATGCACACAGGAGGGGCGGATGGAGTGGTCAACCCTAGCCATTGTTCTATGCCAGCCCTCGCCATCGCCATGACTCGAGTGCGCTCTATCTTGAGGCCTAGCCCGATTCGGTCCACCCTCCTTACAGTGCAGTAGGGGTAGGAGCTCTCCTGTTTTATGGTTTGTGATTATCATCTATGCATTGGTTTATGTGCGATGCACTACCCTCCGAGGTAGTATTTGTGTATGTTTTATGCTAGTTCTGACGTGTTATCGCTTCCGCTGTTATAGGAGCCCATAGGGGAAGGGCGCGCAAGACACCTTCGTGTTCCCTCCCCGCACTAAGAGTTACCTCGAGAGTGCGGGGTAGACGAAGGGCCCATGCGGTTGCTGAGCCGGATGGGGGATTTCCTGCCGGGTATACGGCTGGGCGCCGTATGTTTAGCAGGGAGCGTCACAGCCGCAGAAGACCACCGTAAGAAGGCCTTTGAAGAAAAGGCATTTCCCAGCATCATTGTATAATGGGGATGGAACTCCAAAATTAAGGGATACAACCATAACTGCCGTTGAAGAATCTTTAGAAAACGATTTTGTTGCAAAAATTTCACATCCAGACAATGCCGCAATAGGAAAATGGGTTGAAAAATGGCAAGGAATGGAGAAACATGCCGCAGAAATTGTAATTGATGGGGTCCATATTCAACAAATAGGTCCAATTTTCATAAAACTATTGGAAAAGACTAGTATTCAGCTGTTGGAGTCACGAAACAAGATCCAGGATCATTCATTGAAGGGGCCCAGATTATGCAGATGAGAAATAGTCTCAGTGTGAGGAGCTCTCTGACAAATTTCAAATTAAACCTAGAAGCCTGATTTATTCAAGCTTTGGGAGTCCTAAAGAATGACTGCAATCTCGAATTGGGTTAAGCGCTAGGGATCATATCACAGAGAAAGGATGGCTAGGTGGGGCCTATATTCAGAATGCAATACAAACACGAATTGCAAGTTGAGACTATTGCAGACGTGATAGAAGCATATGCCCCAGGCAACAACCTAGAAGAGAATGGTGCTGCAAAGGAAATTATTACTCAAGCAAAATCAATGATGTATGCACAATCAATGCAGATTTATCTACAATTATGAAGATCATTGGCCAAGCGCAGCTTGGCCTGAAGGCTATGCCCTAAAGAAGAAGAAAATATTTCTGGGTAATCCAAGCCTAAATTAAATGGCCTTAGTAATTATAATTAAGTAACTAGTTAAGATTATTAAGTAACTAGTTAGAAAATTAGTACGTATACTTAGTAAGAAGTCTATGCGGCCCAGTATTTTATCTTGTTATCTTTGGACGCAAGATTAAGGGGGAGAAATAGTACAATATAATCATGCATCCTCAGTTCTTTTTGATGGAGTATAGATATATAGAGTCAAATTGAGGAATCCCTAGACCATCGAAAAGTGAGCAGTTTAAATGGTTACCTAGATGAGCTCAAGTTGAGCAGTAAGGGGGAGTAGATTGACTACTAAGGGAAGTTCTAGTTTATACTTCCAATGATCTATTGATCAAGGGGGTGAGTTACAGATATGATCGTAATAGATCAATAGAGTGCTTATGTGGCAAGCTGACTAGACTGCAAGTTGGCGATCCAAGCCAAAGGGCATGTCTCATGTGAAGAGCCACAGTGGCACCTATTTGTATGCCACCGTTGGGACTGTTCCAACCAAGTCTGATCAATTCTGTTTTGTTCTTCCTTCATATTTGTAAGATTATCTGGCTAGATGGACATCATCTTAATTGAAACAACGTCGTTATAAGCAATCTTGCTCAGATCTGTGTCCTGTCGGACATGCATTTCTACAACTTACATAAGAGCCTTTTTACTACTTCAAAATGTACACTGTGCAATGGTTTTTAAGACTGATATATAATCATGTGAGAAAGACTGCAATTTGTTGTCATTCTTGTTTTCCGTATAAAACATTGCTCTGCAGTTTGCTGCTTCAAACTTTTAAAGATTAGGACTGCAATCCACAAAGATTTAGGGCCAAAATTCAAAGAGACTTGGAGAATAGGTTTTATTGTCGGGCTAGCAATAACAAATAAAAATTGTTTTGTTTCATTTAACATCTGCAGTTTCAAGTCCTTATGGGTAACGGCCTCAAAAAAGGGTGTTCTTAATCGAAAAATTAGCTTTTCTTTATTAACATTGAATTGACAATCTGCACATAGCATGGAAATATTCGAATGTTGTATAATCTTCAGTCATTGATGATCTAATAACACTGCTTGGGTCAGCTTCTGCAAGCTTGAGTCAACTTGGCAAATCATGAGAATGGCACCTGATATCTGTTTTGTGTATTTTGGTTGTTTAATTAATAAGTTGGGTTTATGAACAAAACATTTACTACATGAATTGTAGGAGTAGCCAACGAATCTTCGCATTTTACTTCATTTGTTTGATCTTCTAGAATCATTCTTTTTTTGGGAGCTCTTCAGATGCATATATACTTCAAGTGAGGCTTCTAATTTGAATTCTGTAATGCATCACCTTTGAAGCCCCCTTCTAATGTGGGATAACCAATCTTTTTTCAATTTTATTTTCTTAACTGAACAACCACATAATTTTAATGCTCGGACAAGTAGTTTACAAGCTTCATGCTTCTATCAAGATAAGAATGATCCATTATGGATGAAGGATGAAGAGGCTTGACAATGCTCTCAATCCTTTAGTTACATAGAGGAAAGAGCTCTAAAATCCGACGATCAATTTTATGGACCAGACTGTAGTCTCAAAGACATCTATGAAATACTTGCCCCACGACATAACTGCCACCTTTAGATGAAGAAATATATCCCACCCATGTCCAAGCAGTCTTCCACTGTGGCCGAGGGACCTGAAGATGCCATCTATTTTCATTATGGAGAAGCAATTTATAAACATAAGAAACAAAGCGCCCTAGCTTGATACCCTGTTGGTAAACTCATACGACTACTTCAATTTGCAGACCAGAATCCTGTGGCAATAATGCAGCAATATGTGCCCAAACTGCTTTATTCCATCTGTACAATAAGGATTTTGTTCTCAATGCTTCCCATGACAGGAGAATGGCTAGTCGTACCACGCTGCGATGGTGCTTATACCAGTTGCTATCCATCATATCTTTGGATGAACAACAATACTCAGAGCACATTCTTTGGGGTGTCCTGCAAAGAAATCCACCATCATGGAGTAGACAACTGAAATGTGTCTTGGGATTGATATGAATAGAATAGAATAGAATAGAATAGAATAGTTTTTTTAACGTCCACGGAGACCAATAGGTCATGGGACCCATACAATGGGCTAGTACAATCATTACTACTAGGATTAAAAAACCCCTGCCTCGAAAGGTTTTCAAGGGAAAAACCTTTGCAGTAATGATGATACTAGACAAGCGGAGATAATGACTACTGAGGGCTCAGTAATTGCAGACGTTTATCTAGAACCTCAAGTATGTATAATGCCAAGTCATGCTGTGGAAGCGTGGAATGGAATGCTAAGGTCAAAAAATGATTCCGGACTATCTCAAAAACAGGGCAACTCAGAAGAGTATGGCTTTCATCTTCAATAACCTGTAACTAGCAACAGACACATAGTCTCGCTTCTCGCGGCAATTGCGGCCGCTCCCATCTACCTGTCTCAATCCGTAGTCTGTGGGACCCCGTGCGAATGGATGCAATAGCCACAAGCTTGTTCCTGGACAATGAAGCAAGCAAATAAGCTTGGGGCCCAGGTGCCAAGGTGGGATTTATGTGTGCATGATAATGACCAGTTTTCACTTGGGCCAAAGTAACTGCGTCCCAGATCTTTTGAGAAAAACGACCATTGAGATATTGTTGCAAAAGCTCAGGATCAGAACTGGCAAGCATCAGGCAGTGCTCTGGTTGCACAGCCCAACGGGCAAACCATGTAGTGCAATGCTCTTTCCAACATCGTTTCAAACGCTGAGGAGATTCAGCCATGGCAAGTGCAAGAACAGGATACCTAGCAAGTGCAAGTGAAAAAGGGACTTGACATAGTCCTAAGCAGCAAGCAACTCCTTTAAAAAAGGGGAAGCACTAGGATATGGATGTAGATGATTAAATAAAGCCCAAGGAAGGAGGGGCTTAATTGTAACTTTATAAAATGGAAGACAATGTTGAATTGGCTATCTTACTAATTAGAATCCTCCAAATAAACTTTCATATCATCACCTTAACTTGGGGGCGAAAATCTAGCATTCCAAAGCCACCAACTGCCTTAGGTTTAATGCACTTTGCCCAAGTAACCTTGACCACAACCTCTTCCTCATTTTCATACCAATTAATGAAGTTCCTGACAATATGCACAATCTCCTCCATCTTATACTGAGGGGCTAGTAGAGAAGATGCCATGTAAGCATGAGTATTACTAAAAATACATTTAGCTACAATGATTCTTCTGGGCATGGATAGTATAGGTGTATTCCACCCAAATAAGTGCTTATGCAACCCTCTCATAATTTCATCCCAAGCATCTGAAGCAGAGACGTGAATTCCAACAGGGATACCAAGCATGCAGAAGCACCTTCCATGGATAATTAAAAATACAAGGGGGAACAAGATTGTTCAACGTCCACAAAGCAGTATACTTTCGCCAATCCACAAGAACCCCTAATGCTAAGGAGATTGTGTCTTACAAGAGCGAGGCGTGAATTCCAACAGGGATACCAAGCATGCAGAAGCACCTTCAATGAATAGTCCAAATTACAAGGAGGAACAAGATTGTCCAATGTCCACAAAGCAGTACAATTTCGCCAATCCATAAGAACCCTTAATGCTAAGGAGATTGTGTCTAACAATAGCTTGGCAGTATGAAGATTTTTAGCCTCAACAATTAGGAAAAGAAAAGTATCATCATCATGTTGATTACATACCTCTTAAGAACCATCGTCCATTAGCCTTAGTTAACACCATCTATCATCAAGATAAGCACCAAGGAAAGAGTACATGCCCTTAGCCCTTAGGTAGGATCATATAACATCACCAATCTAGGACAATAACATCATAACTTTTGTTTAACTTAATGCACCAAAATCCTTCAATCAAATCGTGCTAATATAACTTGAAGACCACTGTCTTAGGTTAATCAGCTCCCGTGCATATCCCCGCAAAACTAAGATGCATCTGCATTCAACTTTCTTTAATTTAGCAGTCCGGCAGTCATGCCAGACCGCTTACAACATTTCCGATCCTGGATATCCCATGCCAGCTCTAGATTGGACCGAAGAAATTCGAACCAGAAATGGCTCCAAGCATTTTGATGATACTGCCGAATATTCTCCTGTTAATTTCAGTGGTCAAATGGTCTAACTATTATTTTCGTTTTCCTTCTTCAATGGTCTAATGGTTTAAACCATTATTTCCACTTCCTTCATGGAACATACTCCTTCAAGTAAATTAGGTCTGCCATTTATATGATCTCTCCAATGCACTAGTGCATGAACTCGATGATTCTCCAATCTTCCCAAGGTTCATACTTCATGATTGAGTTTTCCCCTGATGCATTTGTCTTGTCTTTGTGTTCTCAACAATTCACCAGACTTTATAATTTTACTGTATGTTCTCTGGAACTTTGATAAGAACTCAGCATAACTTTCAGCATTCTTTGTGTAAGAGCTCAACATAACTTCCTGTAATAAATTAAGATATGAACCCAACAAATTCCCCTTTCATATCATAATTTATTATCTCCAACATAACTTTGCATCACAATCTGATATCTTTGCAGTTTAAATCTGTTGATAGCTTCTGATGCGTGGACTCTTGGAGGGGGCAGGAGAAGATCTCACCAAGCGCATCCAGGATGAGATCCTATCTCGAATGGCATTCCCAACTATGGTACACATTGCTAGAGCAAGCCGTCTTGGGACCCAACGCCTGGTCGCCTGGCGTTGTCACCTTCCGCGGTGGCGGAACATCTGCAGTACGATGAGGCCATCTGCGTCGAGTAGGCAGCCGGGGGGCGCTGCGTATACCGACCAGGATCTCACCCCGATGCAGCGGGGAGTCAGCAGCGACTGGCCCGGCTGGGTCCCTGTCGGGGGGGCTGCGGTGAAAGGGAAAGCCGCGCATTTCGGGGCCGGCGCCTGCTGAGGTTGCCGAGGCAATGCGTCATTGCTTGCCACTCCTCGCTCTAGCTGCTGCCAATTTGCTCTTGCCGGTACCTCTCCTTGCACCGGCCTGCTCCCACGCTCAGCCAGCGCTGCTTTCCGCTGCTGCCTCCCCACACAATGGGGCAGATCATCGAGCATCCACATCGAATGCCAACAAATAGGAACTGTGCCTCCGGATGGTGTCTTGGAACTGTCAAGGCTTCCCACAGAAAGGCGAGAAGTCTCAGCGCTATTGCACGGATATGGATCTCATTTTCCTCATGGAAACATGGGAGCATCACGGGGGCCTGAACTCTTGGACCTCCTAGGCTATCTGCATTTTCGGTGTTCAATGAGTGCCGCAAAAGCGAGGGGCATGGCGGGGTTGCCTGCTATTACCGTGCAACCTTGAGGCTTTCGGTCGTTGCACAAAGCGGCGGCAGTACAATCGCTACTTGTGGGTGCGAGTGCGGCATGTGATGGCGACACTCTTCTTATAGCAAACATGCTACTTTCCACATCTTGAGAGCAACTTTATAACACTCATCGGGATGTGGATCGATTGGAGCCCTATGTCGATCTATATGATGACATCTGGCAGCACAAACGGTTAGGCGGGGTTATGTTGCTTGGCGACTTTAATGCGTACGAGAACCGGCGGGTTCCAAAATTTGAACTGGCGGAAGGGCGTCTTGCGATTGAACCCATGAGAGGTGTTTCGCTCTGGGCGGCGATTGTTATTCTTTGGGTAGTATCTTTGACCTGGTTATTTGTTAATGGGTTGGCACAATGGCGTCTTCATTTCTTTGCACTTGTAAACGGGGAGAACCAAGGGGCGGCTCGGTGTAGTGGATTATCTGGCTGGTTGAGGAGCGGGATGCACTGGTTACTCATTTTCCATCGGGACGACACTTCGGGGAAGTAGACTCGGACCACCGCCCCCTGTTCATGCATCTCCATTGGGAGGCTCCGTGCATCTACTACCTCAAACACAGCCGTACCCAATTTGCGTCGGACTCTGACCGTCGCGAGGACCTATGCCCAGTTGCTTGAGCATGATCTGGCGGGACTGCTGCAACTCCCCACACTTCAAGAGCAATCTGCTCAGCTGACTCATCTAACAAGGTTTAAAATGAAACGCACATATTTAAGAAGTGCGTTTGAAAGATTCCTTTATAAAAATTGAAAACTTGAAAAAAAACAGACAAAATAGGGAGCAAAATAGATTGTTGAGGAATTAGCATTCGGAATACCCCCAAAAAAGCAACATTTTTTGAAGCCTTTTCATTTTTAAAAGAGGGCAAAAAAAAAAAAAATTGCTTGTTTTGAGGAGAGAGACATTAATTTTGATACTCAGTAAGTATTTATTGTTGAAAATAGAAGGAAATATAGTTTGTCTTTTTGCAAGCTTAATATAAGTACTAAGAAAATCAAACATAGGAAAGACAAAGAGTGTGAAATCATGGAGCAAGAAAGAGTTGTTCTAATTAAGCATTGTTGAAGAGACAAAGCTTTCAGTTTAAAAATCTTCATCAAAATATATTATAACTCTTAGCACATAGTTTACAATGGAAGTAGTTAATAACTCTGTCTGTATAAATTTATACAGGAGGTGGGGGAGGTGGCTCTTCCCAGTCCACAGGACTCTCGTACCCCTTAGGATCTGTCTCTTGCGAGCCCACAACAGCAGAGACGCCTCCTTCTGATTCCAATCCTACCGGCACAGGCGGTTTCTCGGGCACAGGCTAAGTTCATAAACTCATCATTGATTTATATTTTGCACAAACAAAATTTTAAGTGAGAAATCTAGACGTCTAAGACTGCATCATTTGGTTTATATTTAACATGATTATCAAAGTTGTTTTCAATTCATTGCCCAAGTATGAATGCAAAGAAATGATCATACCATTAGACATGGTTTGGGTATGAGCTTAGAAAATTTGTTACTACACAAATGCATTGGCTTTAAATTATGTCTGGAAACATGTTAAGAATTTAGAACCTGACTGCTTATATTCAGCATGTAAACCTAAAGGGGGCTTTTGAGATATTTATTAGAATGCAGCACGTAAATCTAAAAATGCTTTTGTGATATTTATTAGACCGCAGCACAAAAGCATAACTTTCGCCCATAGAAGGGTTTATAATTTAGCATAGATAAAATGCTTTGCGCCTTTTACAAAAGATGCGACAACATTGTATTTCTGCTTTCAAACAGCAACTAAAACTCAGCTTGGGACATCTTGCAACGAAGAAAATGCTTCTGATTTTCTTTCCTTCTAAATCACGACTAATAGCCACAATGCAAACCTACAGATCTATGAAACTTATATTTAAGAAAGATCTATGAAACTTGTATTTTAGAAAGATCTACAGCTTTATGAAACTTGTATTTAAGATAGATCATGAAAGATCTATCGACTGCACATGATCTGGTCTCAGTAATAAAGCAGTGGCAGTGGTGCCAATCTTACAGAATACAATAAGCAAGAAAAGATAAACTAGGATAGTCTATAAACATTGTAAGCAGTTTACATTTAACAACAGATAAATCACAATCTGCACTCACTGATAAACCACAATATACTCACCGATAAACCACAATATGCACTCTTTCTTAAAATCAGAGCTGTTTTGTCAAAAAAATAGCTGGAAAATAGAGTCAACCAAGCTTGCTATTGCTCCGTGACTCCGATTCTTGAGTCTCCACAAGGAGTTTTCAAACTAATAACAAGTTATTTTAGCTGGATAAATCCTCCACATCTGACTCATTTTTAACCTCTAATTTCTCTAATCCCTCCTACATCTGCACCTGTGTCATATTTGCAGTGAAATATTTGCAAAAAGAAACATGCTTCGAATGGAGTAATGCTCCATGAACTAGTGCAAGGGAAAAAGAGATAGAAGCTTCTACCTGTGTCTGCAGTCACGGTCCAAGATCTGAACCTGTGTATCAATATCCAAGATCCGAACATGTGTATCAATATCCAAGATCCGAACTTCTAAATCTGCCAGAAGAACCTGTGCTACCAGAACTTGTGTGCTACCAGAAGAATCGGCTACAAGAACCTGTATGCCGACACATTCAAAACACATTCAAAACCTGTGGAAACCTATTCGATCTGTGCGAAATAGAGAATCCATTCGACCTGTGGAAACCGAAACAACCTGTGAGAACCCATTCGACGTGTGAAAACCTATTCCACCTCTGAGAAAACTTGGACGAAGATGCTGGGCCGATTAAAACCCTAAAAAAAAAACAAAAAAATCTTCTTCAAAGCTTTTTCAGACTAAGAAACAAACCTTCTGCATCACTAAGAAACTGATGCCGCACCAATAAAACACCTAAATCATTAGATTATCACAACCCTAAAGTTTTCCCATCACACAGTTTTCCTAGCCTCGGTATAAATTTATACCGTCAAAAGCATCTGCCATGTTTTAGCTAGGCAAAAATCATGTTATATCCATGGAAGGTCAAGTTATAACCATAAATAAAATTCCGTTTACAAGAAATTTCTTGTGTTATTGAATTTATAAGGAAATGTTTTTCAAGATAATGTATTGAATTTATAAGGAAATATTTTTCAAGAGATCTCATGGTATAAATTTATACCGTGACTTCCTTTATAAAAACTTTCGGTATAAATTTATACTGCTCTCGGCATTTTCATGTGGGGAGACGGTATAAACTTATACCGCTTGAGCTCACTGGCGGTATAAATTTATACCACTCGAGTTCTTTCCCTGTGTACTGCTTGAGCTCACGTGGTAGAAATTTGAGCTCACGTGGTATAAATTTATACCGTTCGATAAATTCGTTGTATTGTTTGAACTCACCCGGTATAAATTTATACCGTCCAATAACGTGGGGAACATTAAAGCTTTCGAACTAACACTAAAAAACACCTTTTATGAAACAACCATGTACCTGGCCATGTTGTATGATTACATTTTGGAGCAACTCTAAGGCGAAGCTAACAAGTTGCATGTTGTGACTCAAATGATACTAAGGTTAGCATGCGGGTTGCGGTTTGATTGGTAGACAATGCTGAGGAACGTATACTCATTGGCAGAGGACACGAATAGCTCTAGTGACCATGGTCTCAACATGTCAGACGACAACATGCATTCTGAATTAGCCGCAGTGTAACTCTGTTCAAAATGAAAAATCTACACATTTTTTACAATTTTGTTCAAAAATTTGTAGTGATTTCAAAAACTTTAAATGCAGTGCCTTTTTGTCGCTCTAATGCACTTGATGTTTTATTCAATGTCTATTTTTTTTTAGTTTCTGAAATTGCTACTATTTTTCTTGCTAAACTACGGGGCTAAAAAGGGGTACCAAACAATTTTGCATGGAAGCTAAGTTGAATTAGCCCCTCAAAAATAGTACCTAAAATATTCAAATTGTCACACTTGTCACAAATTTACCTCGAAAAGGGACCTTTTTGAGGGAATTTTAGGGAATCTTTCAAATATTCCTTTTAAAGTGCGCTTGGAGCAAATAAGTGCGTTTCATTTTAAACTTTGTTATCTGCTTCTGACGGCTGCAGAAAGATGCTTTGGGAGAGGCCGCTCACGGCGAACCTTAGGCACTACCACCTCAAACGCACACTCCGGCAAGTCACTGATCCCATCTCCCGCCCACAGGCCGTCAGTCTATACCGCTCCTTTCTCAAGAACAAGAAGGCCAGATACCTCGCAGAGCATCAGCAACAAATGTTTGGTCTCTTGGACCGGCACCGAGGACGATACGGAGAAGGGTCTTGAGCAAGCACCCACGACCCACGAGGGAACATCACCCCGGAGCAATGGGTGCGGTGATTTTGCAAGCACATGCGACCGGCTCGGGGCGGACACCGATCCCTCCACAGATAGGCATGGCTCGGTCATCCGCAGGGAAATGTCATCATGGGCCTACAGCGTCTAGCTAATGGGAAGGCTGACAAATTTAGATGGCATGCGGCGAGAACCACGAAATGGCACGGGCCTCCTTTGGTGCCTTTGTCCTCGCGGCATTGTTCAATAAAGCATTGCGAGAAGGCTTCCCCACGCCAATATGGACCACTAGTAGGGTAGTGCCCATATACAAAGCAGGGGACCCTCGGCCAACTACTGTACTATTATGGTCACTCTCTCTCTTTGCAAAAGCTGTTGGCTGGCATCCTTGAGCGGCGGTGACAATATGGGCGAGAGAAAGCGGAGGTGCGAGCTCTTACACAGGCGGGTTTCCGACCCAGACATTCCACCATTGATCATATCTTCACTCTGCGCACATTGATTGAAGATAGCAGGAATCGCCGGCAGAACCTGTACTGTTGTTTCGTGGATTTTGCAAAAGCGTTCGACCGCGGTACCCTTAACAAGCTATGGGACAGATTACGGCATTTGGGGACCCCACGGACTTGCGAGAATGCGATTATATCGGTTTGTATGAGGCATGCTTTCGGCCGCCATTATCACATCGGCGACCTGGCCGGTGATCGGTAGCATTGGAGTGCGTCAGGGTTGCCCCCTCTCCCCCACACTCTTTGGCCTATACATTGATCAGCTGGAAGATTGGCTCTCTGAACATGGAGGTGCCGGCGCACATCTCATGCATCACACAATCCGGCAACTCATATATGCTGATGATGTCAACCTCATAGCCTATACTCCAAAGGATATGCAACATCACCTGGATGCTCTTGACACTTTTTTCCAATTCACTGGCATGCGAGTTAACTTGGCCAAAACTAGGGTGCTGCTAGTTGCATCATCCCGTCAGCCAAGGCTTCCCACATTCACTTACCAGGGCTCCGACCTACAAGTACTTGGGGATTGAGTTCTCAACTACCACTCATTGGGATGCAGCTATCAGGTTGCGGGTCACGGCGGGTTGGAAAGCATTGTATGCCATGCAGAACAACAGCCACAAAGCAAAGTTGTATGCATGGGGCCACCAGCCACATTTGTTTTGGGCCTTGGTTGAGCCGGTCCTTTTGTATGAACCATCATCCAATTAAATTGGGATTATGTCAACTCCAAAATCACGCCAACCTGCTATTGTCTTCTAGGGGGTTTTTGTTTTTTTTAATCTTTTTTTTTGGACTTCAAAAATAACATAAGGTTGCGATTCACGTGTGACTTTTCATATGCGAATTGAAATATGCAGAAATGAAGAGCAAGTTGCTAACATAGATGAGACAAATATTGCTTGCTCAATAGATGATAATATTAGGTTTGATAATAACAAATTGCATTATTTGCGAGGCAATTCGGACTTCGAAATTATCGATACATGGCACAAATATCATACAAAAATATCATATATTCCAATAAAACATTAAAGGGATCAATCCATGTTTTCCCGTATTTAACAAGGTGTGGTTCCATGTCGGCCGTTCTATCGGTTAAAGTGCGAATCTAACACTTCACCCACCGTCATCCCCATAGCCAAATTATGCATAATAGACACAAACTTCACCAGAAAATCATCTGTCCCAAAGTTTTTTGGATCGTAAGATGGTGGATTAGGGGGAACTGTGTTTGATTGTAGAAGCATTTGAGAGCATCATCATCCACTATGATTATATCATCCTTATTCTCGATACCAAGTTCGTCCATCATGTTACTCAAGTGTTTGATGAAGATAGGCTTGCCTGTTGGATCCTTGGGATTAGTGAACTTCACACATTTGTTACGATCCCAAAGGGTCAACCAATTTCTCGCATTTCCCCGGTGCCTCCAAAGTATCCTTGATGTTCCTTAGTTCCATGGATGACCAAATACCAACTTCGAAATAACTTTGAATGCCTCGTCTAGCATCTCCTTCAAGTCGCGGCCGCGGATAGATCCACTTGGTGTTTGATTCTCTTGGTGTAATGCGATGAAAGCTGTTCTCTAGCCACTTTATTTTTAGGAAAAGTCTTGCAAAGGACTCCGTTTAGGTCGAACACCACAACCTTCTTAGAAAGCGCAATGGAAGGCTGAAACATCAAACATGTATCCGGTCGGCAAGATACGATAACACAAACAATACAATGGCCAAGCGTGATTTGAAATAGTCATAACCAAATCGGCTCGCGTGATTTAGTTTGACAACGAAAAATAATCAAAGCACGCTTGGCTTGGCGATTGAATTCAAAGGTAATACAAATTAAATCGCAGCGTGGCGCTATTTTCGTGGGCAAGGCCATACCTATCATCTTCGGTTTATTTTGCCGTCATCATCGTCATTCTCCCCTCGCCACCCTTAATCTTAGTCTTCTTACATTTGTTAGAATTGTTATTTTCTATTAGTTCATTGCGTCCTTCTGCCCGACATTATTTTACTATTGATTTGGCAAAACTGTTGTGAATCACTAGAGCCGCCGTTGCCTTCATTTTCGGTTTCCTGTCAATTATTTCATTGTTAACTTTGTGAATCTACTCTATTGTTGCTTGCATCACCCGCAATGTGGGCAAGGATATTCCCTAAGTTCGCCCGCCATCCGCGGTACTTTGAGCAACCAGTTTAGCGGCTATTTGTTCATTCTTGCTTTCCTTATCGGCGCTGCAGATTACTAGTTCCCTCTCCGGGAACAGCGTCCACTTCGAATTGGACAAGTCTGAGACTTTTGATTGCTGATGATTTCGGGTTGCCATAAGGGCCTTTAGGAGACTTGGCAAGCACATGCATGAGAATGGTTCAAGAAAGTCTTTGGCTGCTCATCACTCACAAAGCGGTGACATCTTCTTGCACCCATAAGAGCCTCTCGGGCAATATAACCTCAACATGAAGCTCCAAGCGAGGTTGTATCAATTGGAGCAAATGCCTCGGCGAGGTAAGCGACCATAGGCGGAAATCCATTTTTTATTTAAGGGGCCCTTCTCCTTAGTTTGTAGCTTCGTGCTTGATTTCCCCACTTAGGAGGGGTCCGATCCTCATCCTCTTCGACTCATCTGTTACGTGATCGATCCGGTATGAAAGAATATAGTTCTTAAGTGCGGATCATCTAGAAGAAAACATTCCCATGCAGCGCTATTGTCACCCTTGGCCTTAGCAATATCATATTCCTCGTCGGCGGCATGGATATCATAATAAAGATCACATGTGCCATCTTCGGATTACGTTAGCGACTCATTATCCTTAACATCATATATTAGGCATCCCTCCCTAATAACTTTGAGGCACTCGGATCATGAGCGGCCGAGATAGTGCATCTCTGGATGTGACTCACACGAAGGACAAAGCGATGACAATAGTGAAGGACCTCTCGGTTGTCAATCCTATCTACATTTGGTAAAAAGCTCTTGTAGTCCTTACGGTTCATGCCCATATCTCCTCTCCCACCCCTTTGTCCAACACAAAGAGTGATATATTTTTAAGGCGAAGTTGAATCGGCAAAGAGACCTTTGTACCCAATGGGTGAATCTTTGGGCGGTGTCGTCTTCTCGATAATCTTCTTCACAAGGGCCACTTTTCTTCTCAACTCGGCCGGTACCTTAGGGGTAGAGTCTCCTTATGTTTTGTATTTTTAGCCTTCCAATTCTTTAGGAAGTCCTTTGACCGAGAATACAAACTTCTTGATGTCATCATTCTTGACCTTGTATTTGTCCGCAAATCAATTTGAGGATAATGCCACATCCCCAGATAGCCTTTGTAACTTCGGCTCTCCTACGGTGACTTCATTATCACGATACATCCTTTACATGATTTGCGGCACTCAGCGAAGGACATCCTATCCTTGGTGAAAGCACCCTTCTTGTATAAGACTTCCTTCTTAAAAGCGGTCTAAAACCCAAATGGTCTCGGCGTCGTCTAGCCCACGAGTCTTTCTCATCTGTCACATTCAAGTCAAAGATGCTTACATCAAGGAGGCACCCTACCCATAGTATCTGGCGGCTTCCCTTGTGCATAAAGCGTCCCGGAATTCATTCCACTTGAGCCATCGCCTCCTTACAAAACACAATCTTATACGAGTGCTGTTGGTCGACTTTGGATGAGCTTTAAGAAGGATGCGCAATGTCATCACCACCTTTTTTCTTTGATTTTCTTGCGGTCTTCTTCTTCTCTGTATAATTTGTGCGGCGAGTAAAGCTCGGCAGCTTGAATGCCTCGGACTTTGACCATGCATGCGGTGGGCAATGGGCGACCATATTCCACCCACTTGTTGGCGGGCGTGGCGCGGTTGTTCAGCGTATGGACTGCAATAGTACGGACATTGAATCGGTATCATAGAATAGAAACACGCGGCGTGATTTGAATAGAATTGATGAAGAAAAATCGCCGGCGCGTGAAATGAATAAAGTTACTAATGCAATTCCGCGCCCGGCGTGCTTTCAAATCAAACCAATTCAGGCGTGTTTTTCAAATCAATGAATTCGCGCCCGGTGTTTTCAAATCAATTGGTTGACTTGAAAAACACACGGCGTGGAATCGATGATTCAAAACATGCCTAGCGTGAATTGGTTTGATTTGAACTGCGCCTGGCGTGAATACAATTTATGAAACCGGGTTGATTACCTTTTGTATAGAAATGTCTTCCCCATTTCATTCAAAGTTGCACTAATCTCGACCAAATCTGCGGTGAAGTATTGGCATCAAGATCGACACCTCCTATACGCATAGTGATTGTAGAACACTTTTTGGCTGTTTGTTACGCTTTTTTGCGATGATGGCCTTTTGTGCCTCAGCGGAATCTTTGCCGTCGATGATGACATATTTAATATCATCACTTGATAATAGCTCTGGGCGTTAGTCCACCGGCCGAGCTTGTTCGAGATCATATCCCAAGGTAGCACATCCGTGGCATAGGCATTTGACTGGATTACTAATCATGCTCACGAACAATCTCCATGGCATGTCTTTGGATCATATCTCCTGCTAACATAAATGGAGCTTGGTGAGCGGATGAGGGACTTCACATGGATCATAAAAAGTTTCCTTAAGACCCAATGGATAATGGTCGGCGTACTTATTGACTTGTTCATGGCCTCTAGCTGCGCCACTCTGTCTGTTCATTCTCAAAAGCGAAGCCTCCATGCCTTCGACAAGCTGCCGGGTTGAACATTCTTCCCTAGATCTAGGACCCTTTTAGAAGCTTTCAAGTCAGCTAATTCCCTAGCTTGCTGCAAATAGTGACTTGGTGTCGGTTTAGTGAACATGCCTCTACGCATACCGTTTGTAACCCCTTGGCAAATAGATATTGGCGTAAGCGCTACATTGGTTGGCCAACCATACTTAAAACATGTCTCACCGTTCACATCTGTCTTCATGAGCGTATCCTTGTATCGCGATAGCTCACGGTGAGTAAGTGCGGCGGATCTTTCTTACATACGTGTAATCTCCAAGAGCAATTTGCGGTGGGTGTCATCCTCTTCCTCACAAGTGATTAGGATCCCTTGTTTGGCCATCTTATGCGCTTCCTTTTTCCTCGAGAAGAGAGTTAAGTCGAGCTTGCCATTTGTCTTGGCAAGGTCAGCGTACCCTTTCGGCACCCTCGTCCATTTCCTCTTCGAGGCGGTCGATTGGTGGTTGCTATAAGAATCGACCCTTCATCATCTAAGGTGAGATCATATGAGTGCGCATGCGGGTAAATGCGCCCTTGCTTTCTTGGCGGGATTAGAACCGAATTAGTAGGGGGTTTTCTTCCTCTTGAGCAGCGCAAATGAAGATGAGCACTTTTTAGAGTACTTTTTGAACAAGAGATCACGCTTGGCGTGCATTTTAAACCTAAATTAGTACAAATCACGGCTTGGCGTGTTGGTATCTCCTATTATTGACCATGCTATCGTTAATTTGAAACTAAATTATTTTGCATCCACATTTTAAGCTACATACCCTTCATGAATCCATATTTCACACTATTTAACCTCATTGAACATTGCTATCTCCAAGCTGTCTAACACCGCTATATTCTATATATAAAAGCGAGCAAAATTATGTTCTGAGCGGACAATCGAGCATTGGCGATGTTAATACTTAAAATTCATGCAAAGCATAATAACTCAAACTCATGCAAAGCATATTAAGTGAAAGGAAATATCTCAAATTCATGCAAGCATAATACTCTCCACCATTATTGTGTGATACGTGGCAAATTAAATACCTTGAATAGGGTTACGTGTATACGTGTGTATTACGATCAACGTCCTCACGAAACTTGAGAAAAGCTAGGGTTTAGAATTCCTCTTCCACGCTTCCCTCGCCCCATCCGCCCTCGACCTCGATTCGTTTTTAGAAGACATCTCCGAATTCGCCTAGTAACAGAATCGGAAGATTAAATTCGGATCTGGCCTTCGAGCTGCTTTCGAGAAATAGCTGGCAAGAAATAGCTTTTTCTACTGTGCGAGAAATAGAAATTTGAATTTCAAGAAAACACAAAATGCGGTTTGAAATATTCTTGACACATACAAATAATAATGGCGAAGACCCGTCCGCCGACTTCTTTCATTAAGTTTTTAAAAACCAATCTATCAAAAAGTATCCGCCAAATTTATCGCCTAAGCGTAGTTAACCTAATCTTTCTTCTAATTCGAATTTTCCCGACCGCCGGAGTTTCCATAGCGCCTTGACTTCTCAAATCAGCTTGAGAGACTCAAATCAGCTTCTCAAGAATGGCTCTGAGAATTACGGTACTCATCTCATTCAATAGCTTGAACATTAATTTCCAATAGTAGGTGTCGAATAGCAATTTTCTGCAGTGTCGAAGATGAATGTTTCATGTTAACTACAAATCGAGAAAAGGAAAGTAGGATTATGCAAGATCGACTCCATCGATCCGTATGAATCATGGAATTCCTTTCGGGGATAAGTATGTCCGGGATTCTGATGATTAAGCTTCTGCGCGCTATGGATGAAGCTTTACCTCATGAGACACCCGGTGGGGATACGGTTGGAGAAAGTGTTGGAACATTTGTTGCATGGCCAAAACAGCTTAAAAAAGGTGTGTAACATGTATTACATTGTAGAAATATAGAAGTAGACAAAATTTGTTGTATTCATTGGAAAAAGATTACAATTGTATATAATCACGGATAAAGCTGGATAAACCGGACAAAATCGGACTCTCTTGTTTCAAGCCCGGTCTCTTGAGTAGGCTGGGCTATCGATCTCCCATTTCCATTGCGGGGCATAGTGAATTCTTCGGTAAAACCCGGCAAAAACACCAGGCTCTAGCTCCACCACCCCCGTCTGCTCCACCTCCACCTCCTGCTCCTCCTCCTGCTCCACCTCCTGCTCCATTGGTTGAACCTCCAATGCATCGTATAGCGCCTGCGGTAGTGGTTCCATTGGTTGAGCCATCTCCATTGCATCGTATATACCTTTGTGGTAGTGGTTAGTGTTGGGGCATCAGGGCATAGAGGCTAACCACTAAAAACGCGAGCTCCTCATTTTGAATCTCGAGCTGACGGATGCGAGATTCACTCTCGATCAATGCATGTACTGCATTCTCGAAGTGATTAGATAAGAGGGCGAGCCTCCGTGCGATTGCAAGGGCCCCAGAGCCCAGATCTATCATTGCCCTGCGCTCTGCTGCCATCATCATTACTTGATCCAAGTACTCCAGGGGTTGCAAGGCTGGTGCTCGGTAGAACTAGTGCTTTCATTTGCGGTTCAACCGGTTGGAGATTGGGCCGCGGGCTGGAGCTGGGCTGTGTGATTGTTGGCCCAAATGTAATTCCAATCCATCTTCGTCACCAACGGGTGATTAATGTAACTGGCATCTATCAATAGGAAGTGGCGGAGTATCGGTATTCACGCTGGCGTGTTATATTTCTTTATTTATAAACTTAGAAACTAAGAGACGCCGCCCGTGTTTAAGCGTAAAAGTTGAAAGTAGGGATACAATTGTTTTTGCACTTTCGTGTAAAGCGCTATATAGGAAAAACTATACTTCGGCGTGCATTGATAACCGGCGTGTAAATAATTGCACGGCCTTTATCTATTTACTTATCTATAAATGCAGGGTTTTTTTTTCTCCCTCCTTTGAATGCGCCCGTAGGCGTGTATTCATGTTGAAAACTAAGGTTACCCTAAAACACGCTTAGCGTGTTTCAAATATTATCTTTGATTTTTCTAATGCTTTCTACTACACATTCATAATAGAAACTTGCATGCAATAGCATGATTAATTCGAGGAAGAGAAACTCAAGAATTTTTTCGAAACAAAAAAAGCGGATGAAGTTTATAAAAACTATTACGGTTTTCATAAACATCATCTGCTTCCCCGCCTCGAGCAAATGCAAAAGCTTGTCTTCTTGGATTAAAACGCCATTGAGATGCAACTTAAAACTAAATGAAAACTAACCTTGAGTTACGAGGCTGGAAGGATTCAAGAACGGAGGACTATGCTTGTGGTTTTAATTCGAGGGGCTCGATTACGAGTCTCAGATTTCCTCTGATTTTCTGGATGCTTCTGAGAACAAAAGGCGGAGTCTTTTAGTAAGTTAGGAATTGCGAAACCAAACATCTAACATTGATGAATATAAATCTGCTCATCAAGATTTCGGGGACGGCCGGATCAAACACAATGAAGCATGGCAAACAAATCGTATGAAGGAAGGAAGAAAATGTAGGAACTTTGAGGCGTAAAATGGATTTATATAGGCACAATTAGAAAAAAGTTAAGCGTGAATAATTGATTGCTTGAATTAATATCGCTTTGGCGTCACGGTCTTCCGCCGGACATGACATGTATATGGTATATATGGAGAATATTGCATTTCATGCAATAAATTCTCATGACATTTTATTCCATTTATTGCATTGAAAAAATAGAATTTAGAAATTTTATATAGGCTACATTAAAAATGATTTTAAAGGCAAAATTATGAAGGCTAAAAATGACTTGTAAGGTTGGGGAATTGTTTTAGGTCGTATAGGAAAATTTCCTATGGTTCTTGTGTGAATCGAGGAGATTTCTCATGTGGTTGATTTATAGTGTTCGAGACTTTGTTGAGACAAAATTTGGAGATACAAAATTCTAGAGACAAAATTTTAGAGAAGCTTGACTTGGAGCCAAAATAATTGGAGAATCTGGTTTGATTTTATCCAAAAAAATTTATGTCTGAGAAAAAGCTGTTTCAAAGAAAAAGCTGTTTGAAGACAAAGTTTATGAAGAAAAAACTGTTTGATTTCATTAAAAGCAGTTGTATGTCTGGATGCCGAAGGCTTAGGCGATTGCTTGAAGGCTTTTCACACAATTCTGAGAAAAAAATTGCCCGGGGGCGTGTCCAAAACACGTAAGAATGGAAACAAAAATGGGCCGAGGGATCGCATCACTCTTCTTCCACTTTTGCAACAAAGAAGAAAGAAAGGTGTTAGAAAAGAAAGAAAGGTGCAAAACAAAAAACAAAAAAAAAAGAAATCACATGCAAACTGGTTCATCTCTTAACCACTCCAAAAATTGGTCGGTATGCCGACCTTCTTAGAATCCTCCTCCTCCTCCTCCTCCTCCTCCAGAGATTTCATTCTGTTTTGGGGGTCAAGCCAACCCGAGGCGAAGCGATTTCATGCTCTTGGGAGGACATCTCCTCCTCTTCCTCCAACTCCTCCTCTTCCCTCCTCCTCCTCTTGATCGGAGAGGAATCGGAGGAGCTCAACTCCCTCCTCTTCAAAATCGGCATCATCCTCGAATGGAATCGGAGGAGAATTGGGCAAGGAAATCGATGGCGGGGGAAGAGGGGTTCTTCAACCGGCGTCTCTTTGACGAGACCTCGGGTTCTTCATGGCCGAATTTGAAGCGCTTCATGGCGAAAAAAAAAAAAATTGGGACGAGAATGGTCATGAGGCGTGAACCGGATTTATATAGGGTTAATTAGCTCTTAAGCGTGAATAATTTATTGCCTCAAACAACGCCCATGGCGTCTGAAATTCCCGCCGACTATATTATCTAGGGTATATTATTATGGATAATAAATTCTCCGTCTATTAGTTATATGTCTTTTAAGTAATCATATATCCAAATTTTCGATAATTAAAATTTGGATATATTTATATAAATGTCATTTCCTTGTTGTTGCCATGAAAATTCTTGTTTTAAATGATTTCGTTTACGCCCATTGTTATTATTATATTAAACCTATTTCCAAGGAATTTCTTGCTTTTAAAAAATTTGATTTACCTCTACATATTCCATAAATGTGCATTACTTTTTTTTATCTTATGGTGTAATAATTTTTCTTACTCATTGACTAAAAAGGGTGCAATTTGCCTAGGTCAATGGTGCCCCTCCAACTCAAGATGGTGAAAAGAGCAATATCAATGAAAAACCAACTCCTAGCAAGAATGTTGAAGAAAAACAATTAGTCCTCTATAGTAGGGTGCAATGGAGGAACAAGAAGGTGAGAATCATGCACAAGTGCAACAAGGAAATAGTAGGCCAAGGAGTCATTGTGCTAGCGAGATCTGGTCAAGGCATTAATGATGAAAGGCTAGGGAAGACAATATTGGTATTGCAATTTCGATGTTGGAAGACAACCTGGAAAGGTAAAGGTTTGGGTGACAAGGAATGTTTTGGTTGTGTCAAGCAATTGGAGGTTCCTTGCATCATGGCATGGCCTATAAGTAGTGTTCAATTTGTGGAGGATTATATTTTTCGAGCTGAGGTTGTTGGGGACAATGATTGTCTTGATATTGATCCATTGGCGGTTGGAACTCTAAACCTAGGCAAAAGGGGAGAAGTATCGGTTGCCGGACATTATCCTAGCAAAAGAGCCAAGTTGATTAGTGACACCAAGCGTGAGACAATGGTGAAGGTTAGGGGCTCAGATTGTTGTTGGAGTGATTGTATGCAATTCTTCACAATAGAACAATTGGTGGAAGCAAGAGCCACTTTTCAAAAGTACAACTTGTTGATGAGAGGAGGACCTACATGTACACAATCTTGAGCATGCACTTCAAGATGAAAGAAACCCAAACAGAAAAAGATACCCTTTGCTAGGCAAATGGATATGTGCAAAAGCATGGGCGAGTATCCATGCAATTCCAACTTCTTCATGGCATAATTGGCAAAAAAAAAAGGCGAGGAGGGGAGGGGATTGCTTTACATGGAAATAATGGTTTGTTGAGACCAACAGCTAGGACCACCCTGGCTGCGGGGAGATATTTGAAAAATATATTGATTTCAATGCGAGTCTATGCCACACAAAAGCGAGAAGGGATGAAAAGGGAAGAGCGGTTGTTGAGAAAAGGTTGCCATCACATTGTACTCAAAAGAGTATTTTGGAAGAAGTGAATTCCCTACTTGAGAATTGGGAATTCTTCCAATATCCCAACCTAGCTTTAGTAGGTTATGGAAGAAGCATTTCAATCATGTCACCATAGCAACTTCAAACAACTTTGCAAAGTGCAATTTATGTGCTAAGTTGAAGGAGACTCTTGATAAGGCTGTGCAACCTAGTCAAAGGGCTAGGATAAAGGGAGCATATGAAGGACCATATGGTGACCAACTATCATGTAGATCATGTTATTGGATGTGGAGGACTTTATGCATTGGAACCCAATAACTATTTATGTATTATACATGACAAGATGGACCAGCAAAAGACTTGTCTTCCACAATTCAAGTACATACCAAAGTCATGTGGAAGATCATACCCTTCTGAGATCTCAATGGATGGGGCAATCTTGCATGGGCATGGGAATCAAACCTACTATGGCCATTTTAGTTTGGAGTTGTGGAGTGATGGTCAGATTTTCATATTGGGAGTATCATGAGGTGTTTGAGAAACTATGAAAATGGATACAATGGTCACCTCCGGGACCTTCTGACTTGGGCACTACATAGAGCATTGTTAGATGGAAACCCTAACAATATTGAAAAGTTCAGCAAGGCAAGGTTTAGGAAGCATGGGTCTAATGAACATGTTGGAGCTTCAACTTCACGTGCTAAACCTCAAGATCTACCCAAAAGGTTTCTCTTGCAACTTGATAATTGTGCTGGCCAAAATAAGAACAGGTGGATGTTTTCTTTCCTATCCTACTTAACAGCTGTGGGGATATTTGAAAGAGTTAATTTAGGGTTTCTTATGCCCGGGCATACCCATGAGGATGTGGATGCATTATTTGGCAAATATAGTTGTATACTGAAGCAGCAAACAGTGACCAACTTTCCTAGGCTAATGGAAATCTTGCATGAATGCACTACTCCAAACCCTATAGCTTCTCTCATAGAAGAAGTGCCCGATTGGAAGAGCTTTGTGGATGGTTATACATTGGATCTTGAAGGTCATTCCAGGCCTCTGCAGTTCACTTTTTGGGTGAGAGATGGGATTCCAATCTTCCAATGGAAGATGAGACCTTCGAGAGGATGAGTGGAGAGGAGGGAGGAAATATGGCGTAGAGATGAGAATGGCAAGCCTATGATACCTCTAGGTCAACCAAAAGCTTTAAAACCTATTGAAGAAGTGAAGCAATTGGGATTGACTAAGGAAGGAATCCAAGACTATATAAAGCATTGGCAAACCAATCCGGATGACACCAACCGTGCCTTGGTGGCTTCTTTGGAAGAAGGTGATTAACTTTGTTGGGGAGATAGACACATCCTCGGATGAATTGAAAGAAGGGTGGTTGCCTAAAACTAGGTGGAAGACCTTAGCGGTCTTGAGGATTTTGATGACACTGTAAGTAGCATTCATAAACAATATGCTCCTCCTCCTTCTGACAAACACTATGTTGGTCCTAAGAACAATAGGCCAAAGTTTCTAGGCATGGATGCTTATGAACCTTCCACTGACTTGGAATGCCACCAATTTGTGGTAGTAAAGCTAGCAGATTTAGATACATATCCGGTGTGGTTGGGGTTCACTATCTCGATATTTGCAAAGAAGAAGGTAATATTAACTTCAACCATGTGCGGGTGGAATGGTGGTGTCCAGTGCATCGAGTTGACCAGCGTGTCGGATAAAGAAAGGTACTCAGATTGTTGGACAAAGAAATGGAGGAGAAATCGAAAGTGATCGATCTTTGGCTAGACTATGAAAGTGTTTTGTACTCATGGACTCCAAACACTATTCCAGCTAGAAATGCGAGAATTACAATACCTCAGGATGTCAGGAAGAAGGCTATGATATCATTGGGGGTGCTTGAAGAAAGTTGAATAACTATGTAAATTTTTGTTATCACGTTTTTATGATATGGTGCTATATTGTGAAATATTGACTATTTTGTAAATAACATGATATTACGTTTTCATAATTTTGAGGTGAAATGTGTGAATTTGAATATGCTACTAAAAACATGCAATATGAAATTTGTCCCAAAATTAAGACATAAACCCAATTTAATTGAATGATGGTTTATGGGGCAGAAGTGTGGGGTCCGGTGATATCCCTCAACACCTGGAATGACCTCGAGCAGGTGCAGAATGCCTTCTTGGCACGGGCCCTGGGGGTGAAGTCCACAATTCCGTACCAGATCCTACTCGAGGAGACAGGCTTTCTACCCCTTCAACGGGCTGCATTGGAACGCCATATCGTTTACTTCCAAAAGGTGGTCGCTATGGCTGATACACGCTTGCCCCACCTTGCTTTGGCCACGGCGATGGGTCCCCAACACCTGAAATCCTGTTGGAAAGACAAGCAAGCTCAGTGGTTCTCACGCTGGGGTGTGCAGGCAAACAGATGCGTCCAGGTCAGGACAAAGAAAGATCGCGAGGCACTTAAATTGTACCTAGATGCTACTTTCCTTCGCAAGCTCTGGAATGCATAGGCTCTGACGCATGTTAAGCTGGCACACTATCAGCAGCAAGTCAATCCTAGGCTTACAAGAGGCCCACACCAGTACTTGTACACCTAGCTGCCCATGAAGAAGCGCAGACTTATAGCTTCCATTCGCACGGGTGCACATCGCCTCCGCATTGAAACAGGGCGTTGGGCTCGGGAACCACGCGAACAAAGGCTTTGCCAGTGTTGCCACCAGGGCGCGATTGAGGATGAATGTCATACCCTCCAGATCTGCCCAGCATTTGCCCATATCCAAGAGCGATATGTTCGATTACTAGTGCCTGGCCAGCCGTTGCATCAGTTATTGACTACAACATCAGTGGGATTGTTGGGGTCATACCTCCAGGAGGTTATGGATGCACGAACTCGTTTGTGTCCTACGGGACGGTATTGAACTGTCCTATGCAATTGTACAGTGTGCCAGCATGCTTATTACTGCTAAGGTTTTTCCCTCGAAAACCCTTCGGGGTAATCCTGTCAGTAATACGCTTGCTGCTCTCTTTTTGTTTGGGTCCCATAGGCCAATTGGTCTCCGTGAACGCTAAAAAACCTATTCTATTCTATTCCATTCTATTCTATTCTGAAACCTTTTACAGCTCAATGCCTTTGTCATAATAGCGCAATACATCTTCGTGAATCTCTGCTATTTTGATATTTGGCGTCGTAGCTACGGGTGGAGGTTATCAGCAAGTTGATCCTCAGACTTAATGTACTTCAATTGAATAAAACCTTTGTTTACCATATCTCTAATATAATGCATCTCCATCTCAATGTGTTTGGTTCTTTCATGCAACACAGGATTTTTTGTCATACTATACAACTTTGATTGGCACAATATAATTCTGTACTTTCTACCTGTTTAATTTCCAATTCATCCAAAAATCTTCTGGTCCATATTATCTCCTTGGCTGCTAATGTGGTTGATGCATATTCAGATTCTGCTGTAGAAAGTGCTATTGAAGACTGCTTCTTGCTTCTCCAGCTCACTGGTGCTCCTCCCAACATCAATATGTATCCTGATGTGGATTTTCTTTCATCTGGATCTCCACACCAGTCGGCATCACTATAACCTCTTAGTTTCAAATCATTTGAGCAGTAAATAATGCCTGTATCCTTTGTCCCCTTCAAGAATCTTAAAATCTTTTTAGTTGCTAGCCAGTGCTCATATCTTGGATCATTATTGTATCTGCTTAAAACATTGACTATAAATGCTATGTCAGGTCTCGTGTTGTTGGCAATGAACAGCAGACTTCCCACTAATTGTCTATATGGCACTTCGTTCATCTTATCCCTTTCTTTTCCATTCTTAGAACATAAGTCCTTTGACAGCTTGGTTCCAGCCACAATGGGAGTTTTAATGGCATTACATTCTTGCATATTAAATTTTTCTAACACAGAGTCAATATACTTACTTTGATTCAAGGAGATCTTCATGTTTGCTCTGTCTCTCTTAACTTCCACACCTAGGAACTTTGACAATTCTCCCAAGTCTGTCATTTTATACCTGCTCTTAAGTTTTTCGTTGCATTCATTCAGGAAGTTCAAATTGTTAGCTGCCAAGATGCAGTCATCTACATAAAACATTTCTCCTTTCTTAGCAGGTAGACATTCCCATCATTTGCAAGCTTTGTGAAATTTTGTTCCTTTAGGAAACCATCAATATAAAAGTACCATTGCCTTGGGGATTGTTTCAAACCATAGACTGCCTTTTTAAGCCTCCACACCCATTAGGGTTTTTTTGAGATTAAAAAAGGGCCTTCAAAACATGCCAACTAAGCCAAATGAAGATAAATGAACTACCAATCAGAAATCAGAGCCTGACGGGTCCAGTCAGCAAAACTGTTATAACTAACTCACTTTTTTAGCATAACTATTGATAGAAAAGTCCAAATGAGCTCTCGTTTAGTGCAATAGATAGATCTCGTTGAGATCTTTCCAACCTTAGGTGCTTTGCACATATTTTAACCACTTATGATTGTCAAAACTCCAGAAAATATGGTTTTTACCATTTTTTACTATCCTACGGGGCTAAAAGATATGCAAACCACCCAAGGTTGGAAAAATCTCAATGAGATCTATCTATTGCACCAAACAAGAGCTCATTTGGACTTTTCTATCAACACTTATGCTAGAAAATGTGATCCAGTGAGTTAGTTATAACTGTTTTGCTGACTGGATTACCAGTTCTGTTTTCTGATTGGTAGTTCATATAGCTTAGTCAGCAGTTCTTAGAAGGCCCTTTTATGATCTCAAAAAATCCCTAATGCTTTTCTTTTCCAGCTTCAAATCCCATAGCTTGCTGCATGTATAATTCTTCCTCCAAGTCTGCATTAAAGAAAGCAGTACATACATCCATATGATGTAATTCAAGATTCAAAGCATTAGAAATAGCAATGATCATCCTAATACTGGTTAGCATAACTACAGGTGAATATGTCTCATCAAAATCAACTCCCTTCTTTTGTGAATACCTTTGAGCTACTAACCTTGCTTTATATTTTGGACTTTCATCTGCATTTACCTTTCGTTTGAACACCCATTTGTTTCCTATGGCAATTTTCCCCTTTGGCAAATCCACTAGTTCATATGTAGATGTTCTCTCAAACGATTTCAATTCTTCTTCTACTGTATTTTTCTAATTTTGACTGTCCAATGAATTTATGGCCTCCTCAAAACTTTCTGGTATTCCTGATTCCAGCACCATAAGAATTTCATCACCACTTTCTTCTTGGTAGTTCAATCTTCTCGTCACAATGTTCCCACTATGCACTATAATAGCCGCGAAGTTGCAGTTGTAGATAGCTACAAGTATCTTGGTGTGGAATTCTGTAAGAACACACTTTGGGAACAGTGTATTACCAAGCGGGTGGCTGCTGGATGGAGAGCACTCTATGCAATGCAAAACAATTGTTTTCGCGCAGAAATTCATGATTGGCCACGGAAAGCCCACTTGTTTCGGGCTTTGGTAGAGCCTGTTTTACTGTATGGTTCTGAAGTGTGGGGGCCTGCCATTAGTGCTAGTGCTTGGGAGAGCTTGAAGTGGGTGCAAAAGTCTTTTCTCACTTACAACCTCAGAGTTAAAACAACGGTACCCTATGCTGTTCTTTTACAAGAGACAGGTTTTTGGCCTCTTCAACATTCTGCCATGAAGTGCCATCTCCACTATATCTGCAAGGTGCACCACATGGATGATGTTAGGTATTCTGTTCTTGCACTTGCCATGGCTGAATCCCCTCAGCGTTTGAAACGATGTTTGAAAGAGCATTGCACTACATGGTTTGCCCCTTGGGCTGTGCACCCAGAGCACTGCCTGATGCTTGCTAGTTCTGATCCTGAGCTTTTGCAACAATATCTCAATGGCATGGAATAAAATAACGGCTAAGGTTAGCCAAATGGCTATTTTGTAGCAGTTTTGCCAAGAAAAACGGCTAAAGTTAATGGAAAAAATGCCCAAAAAAAAGAAAATTTTAGCCCAATTTTTTTGCCGCCCAAGTGAGTTTTTGGGTTGAATAGCCAAACCTTTACCTCTAGACATATCCATCAGGACATCGATTAGCTAAACCTAAGATAGAGTGGGCTTGGAAAAATGGATAGATTAGCTTGAAATTCAACACCAGAAATTTCAAAAGGGTTTATATTTTTCTTTTTCTTTTTCCACTTTCTTTCTTGTTCCAAGTACAAAGTTGAAGCATTAGAGGAAAAGGAACAATGTAGTCCCCTTTTTTTTAGGTTTTTGAACATGTTCATGTATGTTTGTGTCTTGATTTATGTATTTACAATAAATTCAATGTCTTTACCAAAATGCTTGGATTTTTTTAAATTACTATAGCGTGATGGCTAATATTTGCCTTTCCATTTTGTGAAAGTTTAGCCAAAAGCAAGAAACTGTGATGGAGAAAACCTGTTTAGTTTAGCCAAGTGTTAGAAACTTCTAGCCCCAATTTGAAGGTAGTTTAGCTAAACCTATTTTGGCTACACTAAAATATAGGAGTAGTAATTTATTCCATGCTCAATGGCCGTTTTTCTCAAAAAGATATGGGACGCAGTTACTTTGGCCCAAGTGAAAACTGGTCATTATCATGCACACATAAATCCCACCTTGGCACCAGGGCCCCAAGCTTATTTGCTTGCTTCATTGTCCAGGAACAAGCTTGTAGCTATTGCATCAATTCGCACGGGGTCCCACAGGCTACGGATTGAGACAGGTAGATGGGAGCGGCCGCAATTGCCGCGAGAAGCGAGACTATGTGCCTGTTGCCAGTTACAGGTTATTGAAGATAAAAGCCATACTCTTCTGAGTTGCCCTGCTTTTGAGATAGTCCGGAATCATTTTTTGACCTTAGCATTCCATTCCACGCTTCCACAACTTCTCAGAGCACCATCTGTGCATGACTTGACATTATACATACTTGAGGTTCTAGATAAACATCTGCAATTACTGAGCCCTCAGTAGTCATTATCTCCGCTTGTCTAGTATCATCATTACTGCAAAGGTTTTTCCCTTGAAAATCTTTCGAGGCAGGGGTTTTTTAATCCTAGTAGTAATGATTGTACTAGCCCATTGTAAGGGTCCCATGACCTATTGGTCTCCGTGGACATTAAAAAATCTATTCTATTCTATTCTATTCTAGTGCATTTAACCCTTGTAACCTGTTACTTCTCCCATTATCTCTCCTGCCATAATTCTGTATGTCAAAGTTTGCTTCTTGTTGCAATCTTTCCCCTCCTTGTATTTTCATTTGCTGGCTTTGCTGGCTTTTCTGTGCAGGCAGATCTTTCCTCATCATTCATTGATGGTTTATATAAAACCTTTTCTTCAAAAATCACATCCCTGCTCACTAACACCCTTCTCCTTAAAGGGTCATACATTCTGTATCCCTTCGAATGAGCATCATAGCCAACTAGAAAAGTTATAGTGGATCTGTCATCAAGTTTTTGCCTTAATTGCTGAGGTATATGAGTGTATCCAAGACAACCATATACTTTAAACATTTCATAACTTGGGGATTTCCCTGACCATACTAGTTCTGTTTTTCCTTCTAGGCTTTTTGATGGTAAAACATTTTGTATGAGCACTGCAGTTTTGACTACCTCTTCCCAAAGAAAATTTGGCAACCCAACATGTTTTAACATGGCCCTTGTTGCATTCAAAATTGTTTTGTTTTTTCTTTCTGCTACCCCATTCTGCTGGGGAGTGTGGCTGCAAGTGTACTGCCTTTTTATGCCTTTGTCAATACAATATCTAACAAATTTGCTAGACATGTATTCCCCTCCTCGATCAGATCTAACACATCTAATTTTGTTCCCTGTTTCACATTCTACTTCTGCTGCAAAGATCTTAAAAGCCTCAAATGCTTGGTCTTTTGTCCTTAAGCAATATAACTTTGTTTTTCTGCTATAATCAACCACAAAAGTTATGAAATACCTTTTTCCAGTGACGATAAAAAATCATTCTCATTCTCATTCTCATTCTTATATTTAGTGGACCACAAAGGTCTATATGGATTAAACCCATAATTTCTTTTACACTGCCCTTGGCTTTTGAAAATGGTAACCTTGAGTGTTTTCCAAGCATACAACCCTTACACAAATGATTTTCTGTATTTTTGTCATCTGCCTCAATTAAACCTTGTTTTACCATGAATTCAAGATTTTTCAAGTTTGTGTGTCCAAGCCTTTCATGCCAAGTAGCTATACTTGGAGTTAGAGTCAAATTAACTTTCCATAGGTCGAGAGCTTATTCCAAATAAATTGCCAACTCTTCTTCCAAGAAATTTCAATTCATTCCCATCAAATATGAGTTCTCTCGAATACAACCTTCAAACCTATGTCAACTAGTTGAGAAATAGAGATTAAATTCCCAACCAAACTGGGAACACACAAAACATTTTGCAAATTCACTATTCTGCCATTCAAGTCGAAAAGTTCTAGTATTCCAACATCTTCAACTCTTTGTAGATCCCCATTGCCAACTTGAATGTGTCCTCCATGACTTCCCTTTTTTTCTTTTAGGATTTTCGAGTTGCATGCAATGGATCTTTCTGCTCCACTATCGAAAATCAGAAAATCTTTGTGAATAATTTTGTCATAAGAAGCAATCAATGCTTTATGTTCTCTTACCTCATCATCTTCACACTCAGTCTCCTCTTCCACCTCTTCTGCCACATTAGCTTCTGAGTTGTTATGTTTCCTGAATCTTCCCCTTCCTCTCCCCCTTGCAGCTGTGTTTCCTCTGGCTCCTTTATCTTTACCCCTTGAAAATGTCTTTGGAGAAGAACAGTTTGAAGCAAAATGTCCTCTCCCTTCACAATTGCAACAACTTATTTCTTTTGTTAATGAAGGACAATCATATTTTAAATGTCCATATTGGTTGCAGTTATAGCAAGGGTCTTTAGCATCCTTTCAGCCTCCATTCTAGTTTTAGCTAGTGTTCTAATGAAAATGGCTATATTCCCAATGCTGGTTACTGCTCTCGAAATAGCTAATACTTGCTGCTGTTGAGTATATACTACTCTTGCTCCCTCTAAGTCAGCAATGATGTTGTCAAAAACCTGAAAGAAATCATTGATGTTATCCTTGTCATGGAACTTTAACCTCCTCAACTCATTTTCCAAGACATCTATTTAAGAGGATGTCTTTTCCTCATAATTCAAGAGGATGTAGCTCCACATCTCACTAGGATGCATGCCTCTTATTTTCAAGACAATACTTGAGCTTACTTTGCTCATAATTATCCCTTGGGCTTCCCTAACTTTGGCAATTTCTCCAGTTCCTTCTTGTCTAGCAGAAATTATTTCTGCTTCTTCAGTAGCATCAGCACCATTCACTGAGCTTGAACTTCCCTCTGCAGCAACTCTTGAAGTCCTGCTTGTTCTTATCCCTTTGTCTCCTGGTTCCACAATTTCCCACAAGCCCTCAACTTGTAAGACATGCTTAATTTTCTCCTTCCTAACTTGGAAGCCAGAATCTCCCTTAAAGACATCAATTGCACTCAGCAAACCTGCACCAAATCTGCTTGCCATCTATGTCTTAACCTGCTCTGATACCAATGTAAGTATTTAAAGCAAAACCAATAACATCAAGTGCAATCACAGAATATTTATCTCAACAATCACATGTGAGTAATATTCTTCCATTTGACCAATAAGATCACAATGGGATAATCCCCTTTATCACAATCACACATTAAGAAAATTTGTATCATCCCTTTCATTCAATCAATGTTAGTCATTACAAATATAATGCCATAATCAACTATATAGATTTCAATTTCTCACTTCACCATTGATGTCGTATTCATACCTTTAACTTAATGCACCAAAATCCTTCAATCAAATCGTGCTAATATAACTTGAAGACCACTGTCTTAGGTTAATCAGCTCCCGTGCATATCCCCACAAAACTAAGATGCATCTGCATTCAACTTTCTTTAATTTAGCAGTCCGGCGGTCATGCCAGACCGCTTGCAACATTTTCGATCCTGGATATCCCATGCCAGCTCCAGATTGGACCGAAGAAATTCGAACCAGAAATGGCTCCAATCATTTCGATGATACTGCCGAATATTCTCCTGAAATTTTTGAACCAGAAATGGCTCCAACCATTTCGATGATACTGCCGAATATTCTCCTGTTAATTTCAGTGGTCCAATGGTCTAACTATTATTTTCGTTTTCCTTCTTCAATGGTCTAATGGTTTAAACCATTATTTCCACTTCCTTCATGGAACATACTCCTTCAAGTAAATTAGGTCTGCCATTTATATGATCTCTCCAATGCACTAGTGCGTGAACTCGATGATTCTCCAATCTTCCCAAGGTTCATACTTCATGATTGAGTTTTCCCCTGATGCATTTGTCTTGTCTTTGTGTTCTCAACAATTCACCAGACTTTATAATTTTACTGTATGTTCTCCGAAACTTTGATAAGAACTCAGCATAACTTTCAGCATTCTTTGTGTAAGAGCTCAACATAACTTCCTGTAATAAATTAAGATATGAACCCAACACATTAATAGTGGGTTATCCCACTAGGTTTAGGACCAAAGAAATGTATATAAGGGTACATAATTTCTTGTACACATAAGGGTGTTCCTACATTTTGTGGGACACCCATTTTTCTCCAAACCACTTACTATAAAATTGATAAGTATAAATACTAGTCACGCAAAAATGTACAACAACTAAGCCCAAATGGCAAACAATGCAACGGCAAAAGCTCCCCCTAAAAGGGTCATGCAAAAGCGTGCACCAACTAAGCCCAAATGGCAAGCAATGCCATGGCAAAAGCTCCTCCTAGAAGGGATGCATAACCCAAAAGCTGTCGAGATGTGCTTTTGATAGAATTGCCAGTGAGGAATTCTGAGGCAATGAGGTCCACCAAAGCCATATACAAAAGTATTCCCCCAGATATGGAGTCAAAAACACCTTCTACAATGAGTGCTGTCGGACCATTCTGATTATAGACACTTGAGATTCCAATTCCAATTGCTATTCCTATAGGAGTGGTGAAGGAGAAAAACATTCCCATTATGGTGGCTGCCAAATGACCAAACCCACCCTATAGAAACAACTAAAAAGTCTATTAGAGACAACAAGAACGAATGTAAGATGAATGGAATTGAATTAAGATAACCAATACTTACAATGGAAATGCATCCTCCCAATGCCAACCCTTCAAAAAACTGATGGAAAGAGAGAGCAGCGACAAGAGGCCGTATAGTACAAGGGCTTTGAGAAGCACCAAGTGATATTCCTATGATGATGGAATGGGTGAGGATGCCGAGCTCCAAGACCTGCATGATCACTAGAGCAATTAGAATTTGAGACTTAAATGCGTCATAACTTCTCAGATAATAGCAATATTCATACTCATACTGATGAAATTACTTGTTAATGTTACTCACCTCAGCATTGACTTTGCTTCTTAGTGCAAGATCTAAGGCATCACCATGGTTACCATG
Organism: Isoetes taiwanensis; assembly: GCA_021234155.1. NCBI lineage: Eukaryota > Viridiplantae > Streptophyta > Lycopodiopsida > Isoetales > Isoetaceae > Isoetes > Isoetes taiwanensis. The sequence continues at coordinate 2,420,944 of JAJEKV010000032.1, forward strand.
GTCATGACCAGGGTGATGACCGTGGTCATGAACATGGTCATCATGATGACCATGGGTATGAACATGGTGATCATGATTATGACTATGGTGATGAGCATGAACAACCTCCTCCTCCTGGGTACCGGGTTCGAGATCTTCTTTTGGCAATACTGCAAGTGCGCGAGATTGTCGATGGTAATAGGAGGTGGCAGAAGAATCAATGGCCAAAGTGGCAAGGGCACCTAGCATTGCTATGAAGCCTGAAAAGGGAAACTGGCTCCATGGATGTGCAGGAAGGCAAGAGCTTGTGAGAGAGTCGTATGCGTCTGGCAGTATGTGAACAAATCCGGTGGCTAATATCACCCCTGCTGCAAAGCACTTCCCTATAAAAAATAAGACGCTTCTGCTGAATTTTTTCGCCACAATTGGTATCACAACCCCTAGCGTCGACGCTGCCAAAATTGCACAGATCGCTCCTGCCTTCAGATGCAGAGCTGCTTCCTTGTTTCTGCAACTCAAACCTTGAATGCAGCTGTCTGCCATTTTGCCACTTCGAACGCCGTCCCCAAGTAAACTGTGTAAAAAGCAACGCTCCCTTTTTCAATCGGCAAATAGTATTCGAGATGCGCCGCCAATTACCTTTTCTATAAATACCTAGGCCACAAAAAAGGCCCACAAAAAGGTTATTTTTTAAGCTATGCCCAAAAATACCGCGTAAGGAGCTATCTCACACTACAATTTATATCGCAAAACAATTATTATGCTATAAGATTTTTAAAGAATTGTACTTATGGTGGTAATTGTATACATGTATTATACAATTCTTGAGGAAGAGAACAAAGATTGCACAAATCTAGGGGAGAAGAAAAAGTGACTTTCGTTGTGTTACGTCACCCCTTGTGTGAATATGCACCCATACAAAAGAGAGTCTTTGCGGGGTTTTTATTTTGGGTAGTAAAGGTCATGATGTATTATATGGTTTGTGTTATATAGTAACAAAATTTTGGGCCTTTGGGCCCATAGAAAAAAGATATAGCATTTATGAAACAACCATTGTCATAGAACCTACTCCTTTTTGCTTTTATATAGATGAATTTAAATTGCTACTTCAAAACACACTAGCACAATATAATGTTAAAATCACATGAGAACAGAGATGAACAAGCAATAGTATTAAAATAGCACATAAGGACACTAAGATGAAAGAGAAACTAGTAACGAGTGCAAGCAATAGTATTAAAATAGCACATAAGGACACTAAGATGAAATAGAAACTAGTAACGAGTGCCTAGCATTTTGCCGGGCATAAATGCAGTGCTATTGCAAGAATTGAACTTAATTTCTTGGTAAATTACGTTGCCTCTTGTTACATTTAAATAACTAGTTGCTTCTTCCTCTAGGTGTCCTATTGATTCCTATAACTTTTACTTTGAGGTATATGAATATGGGGGTGGATTATAGAATAATAAAATTAATTTTCTAATCTTACAAATGAGAATAGGTGCATTAACTTTAGGATAGTCCCACATTTTTGGACATATTTTATGTCGTGCTTTTTGTGTCGACAACATAGCCACGTAACAAAATGGGCCTTGTGAAAACCATAATAATATACAAATGTCAAGACATTCGTGTCTAATTTGGTCTATTTTGTTTTAATATCTATTCACATGTACTTTAAACATAGATACATACGACAATTTAATGTGTTTTAAGTGAACTCATGATTGTCCAATGTAGAAATTCACTTATATTGAATAAAGTACTTGGAATATAAGAAAGCTACATATACGAGACAAATTGTGGTAAGCCAAAGATATGTTAGGGGGATATGAGGCAAATTGTGGGAAGCCAAAGATTTAAAAAAAAAAATGCGAACAAAAGCTTTAGCTATGATATGTTATGTAGGTGATGGCGTATAAACACCAAAAGAGGTATTTAATTTGTTTGTTGGTTCTATGTGGTAGAGATGATGAAGGGTTACAATAAGATAAGATAAGATAAGAGACAGTGATGGACTTAGCAACAGTCATTTCTATAGAAATATTTTATTTATGCCTCCATGGAGTGTTGGGCTTAGGAACATTCATTTCTATAGAAATATTTTATTTATGCCTCTATGCGCTTGTTGGTTTTGTATCATGGGTTTTACATAGGAGGCTTAGAAACATTTTATTTATGCCTCTATGGGCTTATGTGGTACAAAAGAATACTTTACATGTAGCATATGACATCATATGCGCCATTTAGCTCCATAGTGGTCTTCTAGCTAAATCTTTGAGATGTGGCAGATGTAGCATTATGCAGGCCTTGATTTGGACACGATGCACATGACGTGTGAAAGACATGTTCAATGTTTAGTTATGTTAGATCCGTAATCTTTTATTTGTTATGGGATGGTGGTAGATGTAGAATGTTGCATTTCATGGACCCTGCTATTATTTTAATAGATGGATGTTCTCTAGGCCTACAATATTTTATCTAATGTGCCTAATGTAATTCTTGTAGTTATATTTTTGGATGTTTTCAAGCTTTATAAATTGTTGCTTTTATTTTGAAATGTGTCAATATATTGGTGTGTTAAAAATGTTGCTTTATTTTGAATCATGTGCAATACATTGGTGTTTTGCAAACAAACCGCGAGGGAAAAACACATAAATAATGATTCTGAACTTTAGGACCATATTACCACATCCAAGCCATTCGCATGGAAAAGTTTGCATCTAAAACAACCAAGATCCAAAATAATCTTATAAACGGTCAATTCTCTAATTGCCCTCTTCGACATAGTGGGAGAATGCTGCTTTGGATGATCTATTGACAAGGCTGAATCCCAACAGGTACAAAGATAACTTGAGTAGTAATTGAAAAGAGTACGAGAGCAAAATAGAAAATTGGTGTAATAAAATGCTTATATGAATGATTTTATGTCATCACATCTATGCACAAGTATGTTAGCATGTTTGCTCATAGAAATAGAATATGAATATGAACTGTCAATCCATTTGTGACATGATTCTTTACCAACAATGAAACTTTGAATGATTCCTTACCAACAATGGAACAACGATGATCATTAGGGGAGTCTACATGAACTTTTAAAAGAGAAGTGAAGGAAGGAAGGAAGGAAGGAAGTATATTTTAACGTCCGCGGAGGCCAAACTTGACCTATGAGACGGTACATGCAGCACACAAAGCAGATAAAACCACACCAAAAAGACAAATGCTATTATACAATGTGTCCCTACTACTGGGATGAAAAAACCCCCACATGGGAGGAAAAACCCTGGTAGTAGGCTCTCAGATCCCTTGTCCTGTAAGGGATTCTCTGACGGTAGAGACTTGCAAAATGTAGAATGCGAGACGTGCAACCATTGGCAATGCCAGCAATTGATGCAGGGGTGCCGCATAGCATCTAAGATCAGCATGTGTTGCTCGGATATGCATATATGCCGGACACTCTTGCAGAGCATGGTGCTCATCATCTACTGTCCGCATGTGGCAACACTGGCATATTTTCTCATGCCGAGGGATTCTCTGCCCTCCATCACGTAGTCCAACGACTGTTTCAACCTCGAGATGATGGGACCCCGTCCTCACCGGAGGCAATAGCTCTCCATTTCTTCATAGATATATCGCTTTCAAATACCGGGTGTGGGCCATGTTCCGGTGTTGGATTAACTTGCGTGTGGTAGTGCTCGTTTTAGGATTTGCACGCAGTGGGTCGCATCCCACGAGTGGTGGCAAAGCGCTCATTGTGTGTGCAACTTTGTCCACGGGCATCAGGCATAGCCACAATCTGCTGGTAGTCTATAGACCACGTTGCGCGAACCACCTCTGGCGGTGCTTTTGCCATACCCTCTTCAGTCGTTGTGGCTCTTGTGCCAATAACAAAGCCCTCGGGGGAAGACGTTGTGCATCCATGTTGGTGACCTTGTGGAAATATGCAAGATGTCTCAAGATAGCGGAATGTTGCGGGGGGCGAACCCGGTCTCATATAGCAAAATCTGATAAGGCATCGTGTCCTTGATACCTAGGCTGTATGTTAAGAAGGCCTTTTGCACCCTCTCTAGCTTATCCCAGGTGTTCTTACTAATTGCTGGACCCCAGACCTCTACCCCATACAACAATCTTTGGTTCAATCGAGTGCTCGAACAGTGTGTGCTCGTGCCAAGTCACATAGGTCTATTCTCAGTAGCAGCTATTACGCATAGCATCTGGGGCTTTCCATCCCCTACCCCCGTCTTTCCACACGGTCATCCCATAACATGCTAGCGCAAAAGTCGATTTCCAGATACCTGAAGGTCCTTACAACATCCACCTTCTGAAACCATCAAGTCACATGAGCATGTGCCTCTCTTTCCCATTGTTATTTTGAATTTTGCTGTATAAGGATATAACAACTACCTCGATCTACACAATTCAAGTTTTGTTTAGAACTGAAAACGAAACTCTCGTATTAAAACCACCCATGGTCTTCACTTGTATTTGATATATATGAGCTTGCACTGTTTCAACAGTGTATTGTCCCAGCCATTAACATCTTTTATCATTGGCGATGGACCTTTGAGTTGTGAACTGGCCTGCCTCAATGCATTAGCTGTGAAAAAAACTTTTTATAGACTGGTCTGAATCAGTGCATTAACTATGAAAAGAACTTACTTTCCTAGACTGGAAAACACTAGAGTTGCACAACAACAATCTCTAATGCAATTGATTGAGCTATCCTCAATTGAACTTGCAATTGAGAAATTATGAATCATCGGGCAAGTAGATAGGTTCTAAAATATGGCTAGTAGCTCATTCTGCTGTGAACACTAGAAGCACTTAATATATAGCAGTTTATATAAACTACAATATTGCCAAGTCATAGTCTTAGCAAATTTTACCAAATCAAAGTCTCAAAGTCTTAACAAATCAAAGTCTCACATGAACTAGAAGTCAGCAAATCTTATAGCAGATGTATTTTTGGATTCAAGAAATATTTGGAAACAAGCATGGACAAAGTCCAGCAATAAACCAGCTGCAGGAATTGAACCTGCAAAACCAGCTGCCGTTCTTATGTTTTATATCCCATTAAAGTACAAAAGTGTTTGATACACAATGTAGATGGATATCTACATTTCTTGCATTTTACAGAACACTCCATTCTATAACCAATCTTTCTATCATTCAAAATGAAATAGAAGCCACCATTCATTGCACATGTATTCAAGAACTCGCTACGTTCATGTAAAGTCCATTCTTCTTCAACATGCAACATCTTGTTTGGGCTGTTATTAAAAGCAATGACTGAATCCATAAGGGGCGAATTATCTCGATGATCTTCTACTGATCTCCAAGCCCAGTGGCATTTCTCCCATACATGCCTTCTCCTCTCAATAAGGAAATTGATGTATAGCTTTTGGTTACACAACTTGTATCTGCTTAACATCATAGAAATTAGATTGTATTAAATATAATGAGAATCATAGAAATCAGATATATGCAAATGTAAATGTTCATGCTAAAACTTACTAGTCCTTACCTAAATACAAATGTGTCATTGGCAAAAGTGCACCTTGTGATTTGCTGCCTGGTTTCATGATTCTCCATTGGCCAGAAAATACACTCTTCAAACTTTTAGAACATACATCTTGGATTGTATAAATCTGTGGTGCAATCATAATTGAAGTTTTCAAATTGAAAGAAATAAGAGAAAACATGGATAGGAAGAAACACTTTAAATGAGCATCTCACTCCTCCTTTTTCTCTAAGATCCTTAAACCCCTCTCTGCCCAAATGATCTCGGTATGGTGTCAATAATGTGTAGTCAAGAAAGTCGTGCCCATAATTTTCAGATCTGGGAAATCAACCTCTACTAGCTTTCCAACTCCTTTAACTTATATAGTATAATGATATGTATGAAACCATATACCTCTTTCTTTCAAGCTCCTCATGGTCGAACCTTTGAACAATAGATGACCGATTCTAGAATGGTACACTTCAAGTGCATTGGTTATCCTCCTAGCTGAAACAACATCAGTAAAATCTGAGGAGCAAAGAGAATTGAGTTCAAGTGAAGGAAAGGACTACTTCATTGAAATAGGTCCCTTTGCCATGTTGTGTGAGTCATATATATGTTCCACAACCAGATCCATTATAATCTTACCTCCAAGTCAAAACACAAATTCTTTTATTTTTCCCTTTCAATGGGCTGAACAATCTGACTGTCTAGATCATTCCACACCATGGTAACCACCTGCATCTGGCCTCATTATCACCCAGGAACCAGTACTGACATGGAGCTTTTTCCATTCATCTTCGTCATTTTTATTATTGCATAAGAAAATAGTTGCTGCTCCCCATCTTGGCATTTGAAATGGCAAAACAAACCCTGAATTAAAACCCTGAATCAGAAAGAAATCGATTACTAAAACTAGATTGGGAAGTTACCTTGCCTGCTTGATCAAGTTGAGGATAGGAATTGAGGCTGTGCTTGATCAAGAACCCTAAACCAACCATACTGCATGCTGATATGAAACTCCAGATTGGGAAGTGTGTATTTTTTAATGTATTAACTATTATATGCATGCATTGTAGATATTTCCCACCTTAACAAAATTCCCAAATATCTAACATATGTTGAGGAGATCTTTCGCACTGCTTTTTGGGGCATTCCCTTAGATATGTAGACATGCCATTTGAATGAAGAGCAAGCCCCTTATTGGTGGGTAGCAAAATATGATGTGGAATTTCAAGATTTATTAAAAGGACGCCAAGAGACCCCATATTTTCTCAAATGAGCAGCAAGCCGGTCACGAGCAACAATAGATTGGGAATCTAAAGGGATCTGGAGATAAATCTAGGCAAATGTTGAGGGCACTACAACTAAAACTCCAGGCTCGTGCTCCTGTGGCATCTTTGTGTGCTTACACAGTTAGATGAGACATGTAAATTTTGTACTTTTTCTCTGATTAATAAACTTTTTGGCTTTCGTCCTTCAAAAAAAAAAAAACTTGCAGGTCTGGCAGAAAAGATACAATATTTAGTGCCCACATTGTTGAAAAAGCAAATGGCCACAAAATCATAATGTGTTGCTAGCATGCAAAATGCATGTGCAATAGCTTGTTGATCACCTTCAACTAATATAAATTGAAAGGCAACATGATAATTTAGACATCACCAACTGACTATGCTGTCACAATTAGAATAGACCCATGTTTTAGGACAAGGAATGCTTTGAGCAAAGATTAGGGAGACTATATCACAAGTTTAAAGGGAAGCTATGGAGATGACTGTCAGGATCTAATGAGCTATTTAAATAACCACCATAGAAAGTCGCAGCATCAGCTTCAGACCCTACAAGATAGGATCACTACTCTGGAACACTCTGGAAATGGAAAATTTTGTTAAGGACACATGGGCGAACCCTCGACTTCAAAGGTTGGAAGAAAGCCCCTCCAATTGGGACTGTGCAAGAGTTGCGCAAGACAATTGCTTTGCACCGTAATGGGCATCAACCTCCTCATTTAGTAGCTGCACCATTGCATGTGGGCATTGAAGAAGCATAGAATGAAGCAATAAGAGCTAACCAGACATTAAAGGCTAATGTGGACAAGGCAGCTACTGCCCATGTTTCGTTGCTTGAAACACCTCAACCAGGCAGACGAACCCCTTAGGGATGCCCAGCAATAACTACTGCTACATTCACCCGTTGCGCAAAGGATATCGCGTATCTACTCAAGTAGCAACAAGAATAGAGGCACAAGAGACAAAATGTCATGGTTCAAAGCCTCCTCGAGGAGGCAAGAGAGAACCTCAGCAAGAAGATCCAGACAATGGTCCTCTTTAAGATGAGTTTTCATGCTTCTATGTATATTATCAGGGCATCGCCTCTTGAAATTCAGCACTACAACTAGCCACATATTGTACTAGTAGATGCATGTATAAGAGATGTCATACTCTGGCAAGGAGCGAAATTGAAAGAAACCTCTTTGTATGTTGACTATGATCTCATCCCTACTATTGCTCCTGTAACCCCTTAAGATGAGGGCTATATCTATTGTTACTCCTACAACCCCAAGGTGTTGCTACCATCACTGTTGATGTTGCTACAACCCCTCAGAATGCTACTATAAAGAAATTGCACATGGTCTTACATATGGTTTCTAAAACTCCATAGTGAAGAAGAAGAAGAAGAGATTTTAACGTCACGCCACAAGGCAGCGTCCTATCGGACAGTGAGGAATATGAATTTCAAATTTCTTATGAAAACAAGGGAAAATACTAGTTGAAGAATAGTAGTTCTGGCAGGCTATTGCATTATTCAATATACAATAAGTGCACGGGCAAGCCGGGACATGGCAGAATAGCCTGTTACTATAAGATGCATTGACACATTCAACTTTTCTACACAAGGTAGACAGACAACATTATTACATGTGGATATGGAAGCTGAACCAATGTGGAAAACCTCTACTTTTTGTGACCGCATGATGTTGCTTCCAGCATATAGGCTCAAAATTCTACCACGTGCACTGAGATGTGGATAGGTTGGATCTAGATGCCAATCTATGTGATGATATCCAACAATACCATTGGGAATTTGCGTAGGAGATATCACACTATCTTCCACATGCCTCAGCTGCACCCTAGATTATGATCGAGCAGAGTTTTATGCCCAGCTGCTAAGAAAAGAATTAGGTCCTTTTCACATGACAATCTCATTTTATGTCTGTCTTCTTCTTTAAGACTCCATGTCTTACTAAAACTTAACAAAAATAGTTTTATACTATTATAAAAATATGACATGTCCCATATAATATAAGATGTGTCTCATTCTAAGGTTTTTTCACATATCTTTTTCTAAAAGAGCAAATTTTTAGAACAGAATAGAACAGAATAGATGGATGGAACTACTGCATCGACCCAAAACCAAAGTTGCACTCAAATTCGAAGCATAGCCCCAAATTTGTTCCAAATCCAAAGCTATAGATCTAAGTTGTTCCCATCCAAATTTCTTATCGGTTGCATGAACCCAAAGAAATTTGCATATCCAAAATTGAATTTGTGGACCTACAGTTGAAGCTTATTTGCATTTACAGACCAATTCTTTGATCAAGTTACACCCCAATTCAAGAATCCAATTTGTAGAATTGAATCTAATATGCATTTGCAGCAAACCCAATTCCTAAACCCAATCTAAATTTGTCCTAATCTTTTTGTAAACCAATTCTTGTAAAGCACAACTAATTTGTAGAATCAAGTCAAGATGAAGCTCCAAAATGACTTGAAGAAGCTCCGAAGCTAACCTTCTTGATGCAAAATTATTAGTCTATGGTCGATACTTTGAAGAAGGGAACATTTACTTTAAGACAATACGAAGAATCCGGTGGCTCACAAATGGTGTCTCAAATTGTTATTATTTGCTGACATGAACCAATAGAATGCCTCAAAATATAAGACCCAAATGTCGTGTAAAAAACCATTTAATTGGAATTCTGCATCTTCTCACATTAAGCCAATAGACTGCAAGTTGGTTACCATCCTTCTGGTGCCATAAGGTGATGTTTTGAGAGAGGACGCATAAGAAGACCATCGCATTCGGCAAACTTTCCTCAAAACAAGTGGTTTGATAGGGACTTGGGCACTGGCTCAGGCTAATAATAGGTCGCATTTTTAGGTTGCAGGCAATCAAACAATATAAAGCTTTTCTCAGGGACAAGAAGACAAGATTGTGACGCTCCCTGCTAAACATACGGCACCCGACCGTATACTCGGCAGGAAATCCCCCATCCGGTCCTGCAACCGCACGGGCCCTCCGTCTATCCCGCACTCTGAGATGACCGTAGTGCGGGAAGGGGACACGAAGGTGTCTT